>CAMTDV010000018.1:19658481-20906338 GCA_947069175.1 Scalesia atractyloides | reverse complement strand
TTATGATAACATAAATCAAAAACCATAATATCAAATGGTTTTATATTGTTTAGTCTTACTACGCATGTACTAAACGTTTTCTAACACGCAAGTTAGAAAAATATATGTTATAACGGGCATGTTATAGAATCGAACGTTTACATAAAACGTTTTCCAATGATAAAGTTTATAAAATAAACCATTTCTCATCGTCTTTAATGCACACATGCATAGGCAACTAAATGTTTACATAAAACATTTACATTTATTATGGCTTATATAATGTACAATCACTAACATTGTATTTGTGATACACATTTTCTGACACACGTGTTAAAAAATTCAAGTCATTATATATATATATATATATATATATATAACATGACCCTTTGGATTTAGAAATCTTAAAGTTCGTAATAAATCCCACACAACTACACCATCACTTTATGGTGATTTAATTCTTACTCTTGTATTTTCTAATCTCATCAAGTTAGGCAAATAACCTACTTTTAATACAAGAGACATGAGTTGGAGAAAGTCTCACTTAATTAGATATTTATTAGAGACATAAACTCTAATAAAAACTAATAAATTGACATAAAACTCTACTTAAAGTTTAACTTCCATATGAAGAGTCTAGTAAATGATTTTAATTTCATTAAAGTCATATAACAACACCATCACTTTATGGTGATTTAATTCTTGAAGCCAATCAACTTCAATGTATGACATTCTATTTCTAAACCATATAAAACATAACATAAGTGTTTATATTCATTGAAATCAATGCTACAACAAATTACTTATATAAAATGTTTACATAAAACATTTCAAAGCATTTGTATTTTAACCATTTTTAACAATTATGTTAAAATGAACGAAGTTCTAACGCGCACGTTAGAAATATTAACATTTACACAAAATGTTAATTCAACTTGCTATAAACACATATTCGTTCAAATAAATAAGTGATTTCCAATATACACGTTAGAAAATGAACAATTAAAAAATTGCTTCCAAACTAACGCTTTCCATAAACGTTTCTAACACACATGTTAGAAGACAAATGATTGCAAAGAATCATTATAAGACTTATTTGTTCATATCAATCCATGTGTGAATGAAGAGTCTACTTTAAATAGAGACTTAAATGGAGATATAAAACTCCAATCAAGTAACATAAAACTCTTATTTAAAGACATGGAAATTCTACTCAAGAGAATTTAACGTTTACAAAAAACGTATGGTTTACACCCATAACTCCAGTCTAACACACAAGTTAGACAAATTTAACGTTTACAAAAAAAAGTATGGTTTACACCCATAATTCCAGTCTAACACACAAGTCAGAGAAATTTAACGTTTACAAAAAACGTATGGTTTACACAATAAACCCATTCTAACACAAATGTTAGAAAAAATTAACGATTACAAAATCGTTTCAAAACCAAATGATTGAACCAAAACTATTCGTTTTTTACCACGATATAGGATTTAAGATTGTACCACAATCTCAATAAATCCAAACACACCAAGTTGTACTACATACATATTTCCCAAAGAAAAATATTTATAAGATCACAATCTCTAAAAATATCTTTTATAATAAATCCTTTGTGAATCTAAAATACTTATAAAGTTTAAGATTGTAGCAACAATCTCGCGAAATCCGTTTTAAGTTTGTAGGAACTAGGTTCATTTTATTATTAAAATATATTATGAAATATATAATAACGAGACTCTCGTTATTCATAGGAAATATGATAGTACGATCCGGTTACAAAACTATATAAAAATAAATGAAATACAAATACATTGTACCGATCTTGATTCAAGTCGACGTCTTTGGAAAACTTCAACCACACCTTGTTGTTTGAAACTCCGCTACAAGACAAACAAAAAATTGTTGACAGTTTTGGTTGGGGCATGTGTTCAACATGATTCCCTTAAGACAGATTTCGCGCCTCTACTAAAGACGACAGCCGAAGCAGTATGTACTGCCGGAGATGGCCACACGCCCAAGGTTACACCGGATAGAATTATAGTGTTAGAACTTGTGGAAAATTATAATACGAAGGCGATGGAATCGTATAGAGAAAACATATCTGTAACACCCCAACCCGGATGGGCTGACGTGTCACTATAACAGTGGATCAGAACAAAAGTCATAATTCCATTATATAAAGTTAGGATTACATTTTAAAAGATAGTTCCTAGCCCTAAGGCCCAAAATACATATTAGCTTTATAAAGGTGACAAACATCCTCGGTTAGCATCCTATGGTTTATTCTTCACTCTTCACCCTGCCCATAGTAACCTGAGAACTTGTGGTAAAACAAAATATACGAAATGAGCCAAATGCTGTACGGAGTAATAGGCTCAAATAGCAAACAAATAAACAACTGAAATGATATCACTGTCAAGAAGCACAACACAGCAAAGCATAATCATATAACTGAACTGAACTGAATCATATCATACGGATGTACCCAAAAGCTAAACAGAGGTGACAGCCATAAAGTCTGTCACATGAGACGGAGCGGGTTGGCCTACCCGACATCCATCTCCAGAAACATACCTAGGATATATCCATACGCCTCCTAGTTGCTATGTACCACACTTGTACCCAGGGACGCCGTGAACTGATAACTCCGTCACGGAGGAGCTAGAGAGCTTAGGGTAACCAATCTCAGATAATCATAATTAAATTTAACACTAACATTAACAAATGTTATAAGTATCAGAACATGCGATAATGAGCGCAAGATATCATAAACGTATCGCATGATGCATAATAATTTTAGTTAGAGCAAGAAAGGAACAGATGGTTAATTGAATCGAAGCTCAAAGATGTTGGAGTTTTTGATATATATATATATATAATATATAATTAAGGGCTTATAACAAACGAACCAGATAACAAAGGGAGAGGGTTAAGGATCCGTACCTTGTTTCTTGATTTGTTATCTTAAAATATCAAGCGTGTTCGTAAGAACCTACATGGTGTTCATATATTTCATAAGGTTGTGTTTGTACATAAAAGTATTTATATGTATTTGGTTGTTTAGTTCATGTCTAGTTTAAAACCTCAAGTTTGCGTAAGTAATCATTTATATAATTTTGCTTAGATTAAAGAATACATATGTATATTTATATTTATATTTGTGTTTATTAATAAAACATGATATTATTTTCAGTTTTATAATCATAATTATAAAGATATAATAAGTAAATAATCATCAAATATAGGTTTAAATAAAATAAACATTAATTAAAAATAAATGTCAGTCCCAAGACTTGAACTTGTGACCTATAGGTTGTAACTAAAATACTTAACCAGTGAGCCATTTAATCCTTTATATTTATTTTATAAAGATCTAGTTATTTAATAAGAAATCAGATGTTTTTAAATTAGAAAATCTAATAAAAATAATGTCACCAGTAAGGTTTGAACCCAAGACCTTCAGTTTATAATTTCCAAGACTTAACCAGTTATACTACACCACCTTTTTGATATGTATTTTGAATTCTGATACTGGTGGATTTAAATAAAATTCTGATGTATTAAAAAGAATGCTTGTTATAAGATTTGAACTCATGACCTCTAGGTTATAAGTTAGAGTCTTAACTAGTGAACACTTAGTTATTTATGCTTGATTAATGAATTCTGATGTTTTATATAAGAAATCTGATGCATTTAATTCATTTTCTGATGTTTTTAAAAAATTCTGGTATTTTATGAGAAATTCTGATGGTTTATCAGAAATCTGATGAAAATCTGATGCTTTTAACAGAAATCTGTTGACTCATCAGGAAATCTGATATTGCATCAGATTCTGATGAATTATATCAGACTCTGGTAAAAATATATGCCTCTAGCAGGATTCGAACTTGAGACCTATGGGTTGTAAACCAGCTGCTGAACCAACTGGGCTACAGGAGCCCTTGCGAACAAACAGCTTCATTATTTATTTATTTACTCAGTTCACTGGTTCATCTTTTTCTTCATCATACTTTATGTAAAACTAATATTTTCATAATAAAATCTACATTCCATTTTCATTATAGATTAACATTAAAGTATCAAAAATAAAGATTTAGTTTATAGTTACCTTGGTCAAAAACACATTTCGGCTACGAGAGACGTCGTCGGAAGTACGTAAATATCACTTGAGTTAGTATTTCTTCACCGGAAATGGTTTCGGTTGGTTTGTTTTTCGTGGTTAAAGCTTCGAGTGGTTTAGTAGAGATAGTAATGAACGAAAGTGGCGTCGATATGGTGCTCGGTTTCGGTTATGGTTACCGGAACCGGGTTTTTCTTATGAGAAGAGGTAGAAAATGGTGTAGTTTGTGAAGAAGGTTGAGGATGGTTTTGCAAGATGGTAGGAGTCTCTATTTATAGAGGATGAGGGAAGGTTCTTGATGATGCAAGTTGTAGGAAGTTTTGGCAGAAATGTTATCGAAGTCAATTAGCATGAAAATAATTCATGCATATTTTATTCAGAAAATTTCTTCGCCATTCATTTTCAAGTTGTCTGACAATTCCTTTCTATCTTTTACAATTGGATTTTCCCCACCTGTAGATTTTGTATTAATATATATTATTGTAATTATTCTTTTTATTATTATTATTATTATTATTTATTTATTTATTTTTCGGTTATCACAACTATTACCCCCTTAAAAGAAATTCCGTCCTCGAAATTTGCAGATCAGGATACGGATCAATATGGTAGTATCAAACTAAGGGTTTTCATGACAAATACGCTGATACATATGATTGAAATCCCAAAAGTGCACATTGGTACATGTAATTCACAATTATGTTCATGACCATAATTGTCAATTGCCCTACAACCATGCCCTAATGGTCCTTCCATCATTGGTACAAAATCATACGGAAAGTTAACTGGTAACGGAGTAACTATCGATACTAATATCTATCGGAATACATGGTCTGATATCTCTTATCCGATAGTATCTGTGATACCTTCAGAAATACATGGTCACCAACTTTGAATTCGAGTGCTTGTCGATGTTGATCTGCATAGCTCTTCTGTCGGATTTGGCTTCCTTCAATTTCTCTCGTGCAATGGTGACCTTCTCATTAGTAATCTGCCTAACTCAGGTCCTTTGATCATCTTTTCTCAAACTTCTTCCCAGTATATCGGTGCTCGACATTTCCGACCATACAAGTGCTCAAAAGGTGCCATACCAATACTTGCTTGCCAACTGTTGTTGTAAGCGAACCCAACAAGACACAAGTATTCATCCCAGTTTCCAATCCATTCAAGTGCACAAGCTCAGAGCATGTCTTCCAAAGTTTGGATCGTGCGTTCTGATTTTCCGTCTGTCTGTGGGTGGAAAGCAGTACTAAACTTCAATCGCGTTCCCTAAGCCGCTTGGAAGCCTTTCCAAAATCGGGAAGTAAATCTTGGATCTCCATCTGAAACAATAGAAGATGGTGTGCCATGGAGTCGAATAATCTCTTGAAGGAAAATTTTGGATAACTTGCTGACCGAAAATCCTTGCTGAATCGGTAGGAAGTGAGCTGACTTTGATAGTCGGTCGACTACAACCCATATACTATCATTCTTCTTGAAAGTCTTTGGAAAACCCGTAACAAAATCCATCGAGATTTCATCCCATTTCCATATGGGGATATCCAATAGCTGCAATAACCCACTAGCTCGCTAGTGCTCGATTTTCACTTACTGGTAAGTGAGACACTTACTTACGTATCGGGCAACATCTTCCATCATTCCGTTCCAACAAAAGTTCTGACGTAAGTCTCGATACATCTTCGTAGATCCTGGGTGGATAGAAAATGGTGAGTTATGTGCCTCGGCTAACAATGATTCACGAAGGGCGGAATCGTCTGGCACACATAGTCTCTTGCCACATCAAATTACTCCGTGTTCATCTATACGAAACTCAGATTGCTTACCCACCTCAAGATTTTGCACAATTGCCCAAAGTTCTCCATCGTTCTTCTGTGCATCCTTAACTCGAGAAATGAGGTAAGGTTCTATCTGCATTCTCGCAAAATAACCATCTGACTTGCCAACATGAAGTCCGATATGCATCCAATCGAGGTCTGAGATAATGCGAGGTTGAATATGAAGGCAAGATAGTTCCAAAATTCTTCCGACTCAAAGCATCAGCTACGACATTAGTCTTCCCAGGGTGATACTGAATATTAGCGTCATAATCCTTTAGAAGTTCCAACCACCTTCTTTGCCTCATATTTAACTCCTTCTGAATGAATATATACTTGAGTCTTTTATGGTCGGTGAAGATGTCACAAGTCTCGCCATACAGATAGTGACGCCATATCTTCAATGCAAAGACAACTGTAGCAAGCTCCAAATCGTGTGTCGGGTAATTAACCTCATAAGGCTTAAGCTGACGCGAGGCATAGGCAATAACCTTCCCGTTTTGCATTAACACGCAACCAAAGCCTTTCTTCGAAGCATCACTATAGATGTGATAACCGCCTGATCCAGAAGGGAGAATGAGTATCGGAGCAGATACGAGGCGTTTCTTCAATTCCTCAAAGCTCTTTTCACGTTCCTCATTCCATGAGAACTTAACTCCTTTCCTCAAAAGTTGCGTGAGGGGTAAGGCAATGGTGGAGAATCCTTCAACAAACCTTCGGCAGTAGCCGGCTAGACCCAAGAAACTCCGTACCTCTGTAGCAGAAGTGGGTCTAGGCCAGTTGGTAATAGCCTCAACCTTTGCGGGGTCCATCTTGATTCCGTCTACTGACACAATATGGTCCAAGAATGCTACTTGGTTGAGCCAAAACTCACATTTTGAAACTTTGCATAAAGTTTCTTCTATCGCAAAGTTCCTAGCACTGCATGCAAATGTTCTTCATGTTCCTTTCGGCTCTTAGAATATACCAAGATGTCATCGATAAAGACTATGATGAATCTGTCCAAGTACTCATGGAATACTCGATTCATCAAGTCCATGAAGACTGCAGGTGCATTGGTTAGTCTAAAAGGCATAACCAAGAACTCGTAATGACCGTAGCGAGTCTGGAAGGCAGTCTTAGGAACATCTTCTTCCTTGATCTTCAATTGATGATAACCTGATCAGAGATCTATCTTGGAGAAGAACTTAGCACCCTGAAGTTGGTCGAAGAGATCATCAATGCGGGGCAGAGGATACCGATTGCGAATGGTAATCTTGTTGAGCTCCTGGTAGTCAATACACAAATTCATACTACCGTCCTTCTTCTTGACGAATAAGACGGGTGCACCCCAAGGTAAAACACTTGGCCTTATAAATCCCATTTCTAAGAGTTCCTGAAGTTGTTCCTTTAACTCCTTCAGTTCCAATGGAGCCATACCGTACGGTGCTTTAGAGATAGGCTCGACACCAGGGATTAAGTCGACAATGAACTCTATCTCACAGTCAGGTGGTAGTCCCGGTAGTTCATCCGGAAATACGTCAGAATACTCACGAACAACAGGATGGCTATCGATACCATTACCAATAACAGAGGTATCTCTAATCGAAGCTAAGAATCCAGCACAACCGTGTGCGATTAATTTATGAGGTTTGAGTGCAGAAATGATCTTAAGGGGCTTATGGGGTTGAACCCCCCGATAAATAAGCTCAGGATGACAAAGATTGCCAAATATGACGCGTTTAGAATAACAATCAATAGCCACACGGTGGCGAGTTAACCAATCCATCCCAAGGATCACATCAAAGTCACACATATGCATCGGAAAAAGATCCGCGTTACACACAACGGATTCTATACGGATAGGACAATCTTTATACACATGAGTGATCAGGACAGAGTTCTCCATATGAGTAGAAATAGACAAAGCATGTCCTAGTGGTGTCAGTGCGATCTTAAAGTATCTCGTGAACGAGTTAGAAACTACGGAATGTGTCGCTCCCGTATCGAATAACACATAGATACTACGTTTACCAAGCTGAAGGGTTCCAGACACAGTACCTGGAGCATTGGCAGCTTCATTAGCAGAAAGCGTAAACACTCTACTTCCAATGTTGGGTGGTGCAACATTCCCTCCAGTAATCCTCTTAGTATCAAGCTTGGTACAATCTTTAGTTATGTGTCCAGTCTGGCCACATCTGAAGCATGTTCCTACGGCCATACGGCATACACCGAGATGTTTCTTGCCATAAGTGTTGCATAAAGGAATCGTGATCTGATTCTGGTTCATCGATTGAGTCTTGTTAGGTCCTCCATTAGGCCGAGTCTGATTCTGGACAGATGTCTGATTGAGGGGTCTCGGATTCCAAAGACCTGTCTGATTTCCAGGGTTTTGATTTGCTTGAACTCTATGGTCTTGATGGTTTGCAGAGGTGGATGACTGGTCCGTAGCTTGTTTGGGAAGTCCATCCTTGTCTCTCTTCTTGTTTTCCCCAGTCCGAGATAAGAATTCCTTTCTCTCGAACTCAAAAGTCTTAATGGCATCGCCCACCTCAGTGATGTCCTTGAACTTCATGAACATGATCGATTTCTGAATTCGATCATTAATTGCCCACTTGCACTTCTCAGCTTGAACTGCGGCAGATCCTACTGCTTCTCCCACAATATTGGCCAACCTTGAGAATCGGGTAATAAACTCTGAAGCAGGCTCGTCGTTTCCTTGTCAAATAACAACATACTCCCTGATGTGAGCTTCTCTATCAGCAGTCGAGAAATATCTATCGTAGAAGATGGTACGGAATTCAATCCACGAAAGAGTAGTGATGTAAGCATCTCCTCCTTTGACTTGTTTGTGTCTGTAACATCCGTAAAAAACCGGATTTACCAAACCCGCTCCGTTTAATAACCGAACGATCAGTTAAAAATTTCGTTGCCTATTTAATGCCCAAAATAATTTTAAACGATACATAATTAATAAGTATATTGGAATATATAATTTGTTTTTGAAAAACTGTTAAAAACAATGAAATAAAAATAAAAAGCAGCTGCCGGGTTTCGAACCCGGGTCGGCCAGCATTTCACCAAAGTCTTATCGCGCACACACTCAACCACTGCGCCACTCATGCTTCTTGTTAAATATTGGAAACAAATAATACATATTATAATTCTCGAATTCAAATAACGACGGGCCCAATTGCAGTCGTCGGAAATCCCGGCGATCTCGCGAGATTGGACGGTTTCTTCAAGTCTTAACGTAAACATTAAACCTGCATCGGTTATAACCGACACATGAACCCGCGACACAAGCTATAACCGCCGGAAAGTTTCTAACCGACGAATCAAGTCGGAAATCGGACCAAATTCATCGATGACCTGCCCTATAAATACCTCCTCGAACCTCTGCAAGCTTTTTCGCTCAAAACCGCACCTTTACCCGACGTAATTCCACTCGCCGGAAAAGTTCTGCACATCGCTGGAAAACCGAACCCTTCACTTCTGAGCCTTATTGAACACCTAGAACTTATACCGAAGCCACTCACATCCATCTCAAGCTCTCTGAAGACTCTCTGCCGCAAGACACACGTCGCCGGAAGTTTCTGCTGTCACCAGAGTATCGCCGGAGAAACAGAGGAGTCCAGTTCGGTATACCTTACGCTTAATTTTTCATTCTCTTTATTTATCTCACCTGTAATTAACCTCAAAACACTAAAAGAACATGATTAAATCAACGAACCAGTCGGACTTCGTTTCTGGTTATATTCAACGAAGAAGACGAAGTTTCTGTAGTGTATAAGTTTAATATAAATCAAGATATAACTCGGGTTAGACACACAGTCCAGCGGTGGACTGTGTGCACATTAAACACGCAGACGCCTCGAGTTCGATACTTGTCCCACGCATGCTTGCCTTAATAAAAATGTCATTTTTTTAACCGAACCGGAGTCACCGCTGTTACATGTTAAGTTTAATAAAAACCAGAATAATAACCAAGTTGGACACACAGTCCAGTGGTGGACTGTGTGAATGTTTAATCACAGGACACGAGTTCGAGTCCGGACTACCGCACCGGTCTGGACAATTATTAAACTTTTTATTTAAGACAGAAATGAAAATGTTTAGTTTGTATATAAGTATAATAAAAATCAGTTTATTTAACAAGTTAACTCAACCCACAGGTCCCGGGTTCGAGACCTGTGGAGCGCACCGTCCGACGCATTAAATCGTTTTTAAAAATAAATGATTTTCAGTTTAATCTAATTAGTATATAAATATAATTAAAAACAGAAATATTTCGGGTTAGACACGTAGCTCAGTTGGTAGAGCTGCGTGCACGCGTACGGGAGGTCTCGGGTTCGAGCCTCACCCAGCGCACACAATTACACATGCGAACCGGTCAACAGTCAATGGTCAAGGTCAAAGTCAACGGTCAACGGTCAAAAAGTCAACTTTTTTTTTATTATTTTTATTTATTTATTTTATTTAAAAATCAATTAAAAATATTTAAACATAACATTTTAGGGTTAGAAAATAGCCTTAAACTCACAAAAATACACCCAACAATCCTACTAAAATGGATTAATAAAATCCGTTTACTTACCGAACCATTATGCCATTATCTAGGTTAATTTCACTCGTGGTTAAAACCACTTCGTGCGCATTCAACATCATCAACCGAACGCACCCACTGTGAGTGAATCTTACAACTCCCCTTTTTAATTACACGTTTTGGGGTGTGTCATGTGTCACCAAAAATTAACTCGTTTATTTAAACTTGTGCCATACCATATTGTGATCTAAACTTAGATTGTTTATATTGTTTGTGGTTATGTATTTCATTTTGTCAATTTATATGAAATTCATTCATTAAGCCCATCAGTTCCTCGTGGGAGACGAGTTGAGCAACGCGTGCCTCAAAACAAATCCATTATTGTTCGTGTGTGTATTATTTAGTTTATGTTGTTTGTAGTTATATATTTTATATTGTCAAGTTTATGCAAATCATTCATTAGGCCCATCAGTTCCTCGTGAGAGACGAGTTGAGCAACGCGTGCCTCTAAACGATCCATTATTGTTCATGTGTGTATTGTTTAATATTAAATTGATTGGTGAATAAGTTTAAATCTATTTTTACTCATGTGTGGTTGTGCACCTTATTTTATAATCAATTAAATAAACTTGTTCAAATGTTTTCCATAGGATTCACTCGCCAACTTTTTGTTGATCCAAAAACCCTTTTTACACATGATACAGGTGAGCAGGATGAAGCAAGGAAAACATAGGAAATGCCTTAGAAGAAAACAATGAAGCCAAGATTGATGTTTAGGTCATGATGTAATATTGAATGTAATTTCCTATTAAATTGTATTAATGAATATGAAACGTTAAAATAAATGTCATGAGCTTTGATGATAACCCAATCCTGCCCCGATCACCTTTTCCGCTGCGGGTCGGGGTGTGACAGTGTCCCTCCCACCAAGTTTGTGCACCATCTTCTAGCTTGAAGATGGCCAACCTAACCTTGTACTGGTCGGCAACTTCTAGCACCTCAAAGATTTTCTCTAAATGGGCTATTCAGTTTCGTGCCTCGATCGGAGTAGCAGTGTGACTGAAATATTTTGGGTGTTGCCTTTGGAAATGACGGAGCCACACGTGGATGCCTTCAGAAGTGTTGGTGGTGGTATTCTCACCAACGACGACTCCAGAATTAGGGTTAGCGCGTCCTTGAGTTTGTTGCATAACATCCTCTACGGTTTGAGCAACGAGGTTTGGAAGTAATCCGGAAAACGCTTGGTTAATAGTAGAAACCATGTTAGGGTTAGGTGAAGTTTCGTTTGAGGCAATGTCGTTAGTCATGCGGGCCTACGAGTTTGGCGACGAGGAGGCATCTATCAAAAGTAGATGCACAAGTTAGAGTACGAAAACGGTGACGAGTAAATAGGGATAATTAGTAGAATTCTATCCTAGACGTCTACCCCAACCTCACAGGCCTAAGTACTAATGTTTAAGTTTTCTACAGGAAAGAGCCTTTGCTCTGATACCATAGCTGTAACACCCCAACCCGGATGGGCTGACGTGTCACTATAACAGTGGATCAGAACAAAAGTCATAATTCCATTATATAAAGTTAGGATTACATTTTAAAAGATAGTTCATAGCCCTAAGGCCCAAAATACATATTAGCTTTATAAAGGTGACAAACATCCTCGGTTAGCATCCTATGGTTTATTCTTCACTCTTCACCCTGCCCATAGTAACCTGAGAAGCTGTGGTAAAACAAAATATACGAAATGAGCCAAATGCTCAGTACGGAGTAATAGGCTCAAATAGCAAACAAATAAACAACTGAAATGATATCACTGTCATGAAGCACAACACAGCAAAGCATAATCATATAACTGAACTGAACTGAATCGTATCATACGGATGTACCCAAAAGCTAAACAGAGGTGACAGCCATAAAGTCTGTCACATGAGACGGAGCGGGTTGGCCTACCCGACATCCATCTCCAGAAACATACCTAGGATATATCCATACGCCTCCTAGTTGCTATCTACCACACTTGTACCCAGGGACGCCGTGAACTGATAACTCCGTCACGGAGGAGCCAGAGAGCTTAGGGTAACCAATCTCAGATAATCAGAAATAAATTTAACACTAACATTAACAAATGTTATAAGTATCAGAACATGCGATAATGAGCGCAAGATATCATAAACGTATCGCATGATGCATAATAATTTTAGTTAGAGCAAGAAATGAACGGATGGTCAATTGAATCGAGGCTCAAAGACGTTGGAGTTTTCGATATATATATAATATAATTAAGGGCTTATAACAAACGAACCAGATAACAAAGGGAGAGGGTTAAGGATCCGTACCTTGTTTCTTGATTCGTTGTCTTAAAAATATATACTTGTCAAGCGTGTTCGTAAGAACCTACATGGTGTTCATATATTTCATAAGGTTGTATTTGTACATAAAACTATTTATATGTATTTGGTTGTTTAGTTCATGTCTAGTTTAAAACCTCAAGTTTGCGTAAGTAATCATTTATATAATTTTGCTTAGATGAAAGATACATATGTATATTTATATTTATATTTATATTTGTGTTTATTAATAGAACATGATATTATTTTCAGTTTTATAATCGTAATTATAAAGATATAATAAGTAAATAATCATCAAATATAGGTTTAAATAAAATAAACATTAATTAAAAATAAATGTTAGTCACAAGATTTGAACTTGTGACCTATAGTTTGTAACTAGAAGACTTAACCAGTGAGCCACTTAATCCTTTATATTTATCTTATAAAAATCTAGTTATTTAATAAGAAATCTAATGTTTTTAAATTAGAAAATCTAATAAAAATAATGTCACCAGTAAGGTTTGAACCCAAAACATTTAGTTAATAATTTCCAAGACTTAACCAATTATACTACACCACCTTTTTGATACGTATTTTGAATTCTGATCAGTTATACTTATACTGGTGGGTTTAAATAAAATTCTGATGTATGAAAAAGAATGCTTGTTATAAGATTTGAACCCATAACCTCTAGGTTATAAGTTAGAGTCTTAACCAGTGGACCACTTAGTTATTTATGCTTGATTAATGAATTCTGATGTTTTATATAAGAAATCTGATGCATTTAATTTAATCTGATGTTTTTATATTGCATCAAATTCTGATGAATTATATCAGACTCTGGTAAAAATATATGCCTCCAGTAGGATTCGAACTTGAGATCTCTGGGTTGTAAACCAGCTGCTGAACCAACTGGGCTACAGGAGCCCTTGTGAACAAACAGCTTCATTATTTATTTATTTACTAAGTTCACTGGTTCATCTTTTTCTTCATCATACTTTATGTAAAACTAATATTTTCATAATAAAATCTACATTCCATTTTCATTATAGATTAACATTAAAGTATCAAAAATAAAGATTTAGTTTATAGTTACCTTGGTCAAAAACACGTTTCGGCTACGAGAGACGTCGTCGGAAATACGTAAATATCACCGGAGTTAGTATTTCTTCACCGGAAATGGCTTCGGTTGGTTTGTTTTTCGTGGTTAAAGCTTCGAGTGGTTTAGTAGAGATAGTAATGATGAAAGTGGCGTCGGTATGGTGCTCGGTTTCGGTTATGGTTACCGGAAGCGGGTTTTTCTTATGAGAAGAGGTAGAAAATGGTGTAGTTTGTGAAGAAGGTTAAGGATGGTTTTGCAAGATGGTGGGAGTCTCTATTTATAGAGGATGAGGGAAGGTTCTTGATGATGCAAGTTGTAGGAAGTTTTGGCAGAAATGTTATCGAAGTCAATTTGCATGAAAATAATTCATGCATATTTTATTAAGAAAATTTCTCCTCCATTCATTTTTAAGTTGTCTGACAATTTCTTTTTATCTTTTGCAATTGGATTTTCCCCACCTATAGATTTTGTATTAATATATATACTGTAATTATTATTATTATTATTATATACTTTTCGGTTATAACAATATCTCTCTAAGTACCCAACACATGGGTCTTCAAGTATTTCATCTTTCCAAGAACTCTCCATGTATTCATGTATTTTTCTTGTAACCATTCTCTATTATTTTTTTGTCATTCTTCCAATGAGGCACATAGCCTACCATTTATACAAGAGTTGTGGGTTATAAGAGTTTCTCTTAATTGATGATTTTATAATAGACATAAACTCAAATAAAAGTTTCACTTAATTAGTGATTTAATTAGAGACATAAAAAGTCTAATAAAAACTAATCAAGTGACATAAAAACTCTACTCTAAGAGTTTTTCACCATGAAGATTCTAATTAATATTTATAATTTTTTTAATTATAAATATATTAAATATCAATTCACCAAATTTCCAACATCAAAATCATCCAATATCCTCCCATTGCTCGGCTGACTCCTCATATTTTCGTTGACTCATCATATATATATATTTTCCACATTTCTATTTAATTCTATTTAATATAACTTTTAATGTAACATAAACAATACAACATAACTTAAAATTTAGAAATATAACATAAAACATCACAATATAACTTAAACATTACAACATAACTTAAAAATTACAACCTAAAAACGTGACATAGCATGTTATTAAAAAAGACACTTAAATATAATTTTTCAAAGTTTCAAACACGGAGGCATCAGCCATACAGACTAACGCGTCAGCCAGACCACTCGGAGGCGTCGTTTAGCTGACGCATTAGTCCGTAATGGCCGACGCCTCTGCGTTTGAAAGTTTGAAAAATTATATTTAAGTGTCTTCTTTTTTTTAATAACATGCTACGTCACATTTTTAGGTTGTAATTTTAAGTTATGTTGTAATGTTTTATGTTATATTTTTAAATTTTAAGTTATGTTGTAATGTTTTATGTTATATTTAAATGTTATATTAAATAGAAATATGGAAAAAATATATGAGCAGTCAACGAAAACATGAGGAGTCAGCTGAGCAATGGGAGGAGTCACCCCAAACATGAGGAGTAACCCAAGCCAGTGGGAGGAGTTAGCCAAGCCGATGGGAGTATTCAGCCAAGCCTTGTCAGACACGTGTAAGCACATTTTGCTAATGATAATTGGTCAAGTGACATTCATGTAATTTTCCTCTTTTTATGATTCTTGATAATATTGTTATAACAAATAACGAAGTCTAGAGTCTAAAATTTCAAACACCTTTATTTCAACTAGTATCAGTATTTTATTAAATGGTTTATAAAATGTTTATTTTAATTAGAAAAATAAATTAATTGTGAACCCCATATATACCTAAACCCTCCGCTCCCCGTCTACACTCTCATTTTATCAAGTCCTCACAACTTAACTTAAGAAGCAACCATGGCAACTGCTTCTCACCTCCTCCTTCCCCTCTCTTTGCCCTTGTCGTACTCACACCTTCCACCTCTGCATCCCCAAACTTACACTTATTAAACTTAAACCAACTTCTCATACTACAAGGATTTCCGCCAGGCCTTATACCTGAACCTGTATATCCCTAGTAGGCCTTTTGTCACTACCCACCTACAACTTCACCGTCCACTATAAGAATCCATGTTACGTACAGTTCGTATTACCCAATTACTGTTGGAAAATTAGTGAATGGATATCTAGTTAATTTATAATTAAGTGAAATTATAATTACTAGGTAAACTCTTCATATGGTAAAACTCTTAAGTAGAGTTTTAATGATGACATTTGATGAGTTTTAATAGAGTTTAAGTCTATGATTATGGTGACTCTTAACTCTTCATATGGTGAAACTCTTGATGACATTTGATGAGTTTTATTAGAGTTTAAGTACATAATTATTGAGACTCTTACCTCTATAAAAGACTCTTGGATATTTAAAACATGATGTCTCATATGAAAAGTACACTAGAGAAATACAAGAGAAATCATACAAGAAAAAATCATGAATACATGGAGAGTTCTTAGAAAAGATGAAACACTTGAAGACCCATGTGTTGGGTACTTAGAGAGATATGTTTTCTCTATACGATTTCATCGCCTGCGTATCATAATTTTTCACAAGTTCTAACACTATAATTCTATCCGGTGTAACCTTTGGCGTGTGGCCATCTCGGCAGTACATATTGCTTCGGCTGTTGTACCCTGGGAAACAGTCGCGTCGTCTTTAGTAGAGGTGCGGAATCTGTTTTGAGGGAAGCGTGTTGAACACATGCCTCAACCAAAACCGTCAACAATTTTGTTTGTTTTGTAGCAGAGTTTCGAACAAGAAGATGCGGTCGAAGTTTTCCAAAGACGTCGACTTAAATCAAGATTGGTACAATGTATTTGTATTTCATTTATTTTCATATAGTTTTGTAACCGGATTGTACTATCATATTTGCTATGAATAACGAGAGTCTCGTTATTATATATTTCGCAATATAATTTTAATAAAAAGTTAACCTAGTTCCTACAAACTTAAAATAGATTTCGTGAGATTGTTGCTACAATCTTAAAACTTTATAAGGATTTTGGGTTCACAGAAGGATTTATTATAAAAAAATATTTTTAGAGATTATGATCTTTGGGAAATATGTATATAGTACAACTTGGTGTGTTTGTATTTATGAGATTGTGGTACAATTTTAAATCTTATACTGTGGTACAAAACGAATAGTTTTGGTTCAATCGTTTGATTTTGAAATGAGTGGTTTTGAAACGATTTTGGAATCGTTAATTTTCTCTAACCTTTGTGTTAGAATGAGTTTAATGTGTTTTGTAAACGTTAAATTTCTCAAGCTTGTGTGTTAGACCGGAATTAGGGGTGTAAACCATATGTTTTCTGTAAACGCTAAATTATCTTGAGTAGAATTTTCATGTATTTAAATAAGAGTTTTATGTCTCTAGTTAAGTCTCTATTTAATTCATCCACTCATGGATTGATATGAACAAATAAGACTTATAATGATTTTTGTAATCATTTGTCTTCTAACATGTGTGTTAGAAACGTTCATGGAAAGCGTTCGTTTGTAGCAATTTTTTAATTGTTTATTTCTAACGTGTGTATTGGAAATGACTTATTTATTTGAACCATATGTGTTTTATAGCAAGTCAAATTAACATTTTGGAGAATTGTTAATATTTCTAACGTGCGTGTTAGAATTTCTTTCGTTTTAACATGATTGTTAAAAATGGTTAAAACACAAATGCTTTGAAATGTTTTATGTAAACATTTTATATAAGTAGTTTGTTGTGGCATTGATTTTAATAAATATAATGATTTGTATGGTCTACAAATAAAAGGTTATACATTGAAGTTAATGTTTGATTGGCTTCAAGAATTAAATCACCATAAAGTGATGGTGTGGTATTTATATGAATCTAATGAAATTAAAATCATTTACTAGACTCTTCATATGGAAGATAAACCCTTAAGTAGAGTTTTATGTCAATTTACTAGTTTTTATTAGAGTTTATGTCTCTAATAAATCTCTAAGATTGAGTATAGAAGATAAACTCTCAAGTAGAGTTTTATGTTAATTTATTAGTTTTTATTAGAGTTTATGTCTCTAATAAAATCTCTAATTGAGTATGGAAGATAAACTCTTAAGTAAAGTTTTATATCAATTTATTAGTTTTTATTAGAGTTTATGTCTTTAATAAAATCTCTAATTGAGTGCGACTTTTCTCCACCCCATGTCTCTTGTATTAAAAGTAGGCAATGTGCCTAACTTGATGAGATTGGAATACTACAAGAGTAAGAATATAAGAATTAAATCACCATAAAGTGATGGTGTAGTTGTGTGGGATTTATCACCAACTTTAATTTGTGATTTGTAAATCCAAATGGTCATGTTTATATATATATATATATATATATATATATATATATATATATATATATATATATATATATATATATATATATATATATATATATATATAATGACTTAAATTTTCTAACACGTGTGTTAGAAAACGTGTATCACAAATACAATGTTAGAGATTGTACCTTGTATAAGCCATAATGAATGGAAATGTTTTATGTAAACATTTAATTGCCTATGTGTACATAAAAATGATGAGAAATGTTTTATTTTATAAACTTATCGTTGAAAAACAATTTACGTAAACGGTTCGTTCTCATGGATATTATTTGGTGAAAAACAGCTTGGTGTTGTTGTGAACAAATTTAATTGTTCAAGTTTACTACTTAGATGTAGCCTTCGTAACAACTTGGTGTTGTTTTGAGCAAACTTGTCCAAGTTCAAAGTTTCAAGATAAAACGGGGAACTTGTACTTACAAGTGCATGGAGTCTTATTGAAGGAGTACCTCAAGACATACCATGGGACGATATCGTTGAGAAGATTTTGGTCAGAATATAAAGTGTTGAAGTTAAAAGCACTTTGATATTTGATGCCTACATATCGTCTATGCTTCAGTTTAAATTTCAAAGTGTTTAACACTTATGATTTAGTTTCCAATGTATTTTATTGTTATGTTCAATATCTTTGGATAACACATGCAATTTTTATAGAGAAATAATCACTAATATTTGTGACGCATAAATTATTTTTGTTGAAAGTAATTATAACGTCAACTATACATTGTCTAAAAGTATATGGTTTTAAATGGATAGTACATGTAAATATTTGGACATAAACAATTTGAGAGTTGTTGCATTAACGAAAAGTCAAAGACGAGACATCAAATGGGTAACCACATCACGAGTGAGTAGTGAGTGTATTGAGATGAAATACACAATCGAGATTAATGTTGAAGTACTTCGTTAGAAGTCATTGGAAAATTCACAAGTGTGAATTCTAACATATGAAAGAAAAAGTACTATATGTTATTGTATACCTTTGATAAATCTTGCGAGATTTGTTTCGAGTGATCTATACGTATATGCGTCTGCCATTTGATTATTGTTAGAACTATATGGACATTTTATATTCGCGTGGGAGAGAATCCTAAATATACATATCTCCTAATAAATAACAATAGATGTGTACAAATCACTTATGGCAAAATTATGAATGCCATGTTATTGAGTGTTGATCTAGTTGACTCTATCTCACACATAACAGTGATTGTAGATGAGGAACATTCATCTTGTCGGTGATGAATGTGTTCGCCAAGTGACTTGGATTAAGACTTATGTTTAAGTCCTTACGAGTCAATGGTAAAACGTTGGAGATTAAAGGTAAACAAGTTATTTTCCTTAATTGAATGATAAATTTTAGCTATGTGCTATATACAATAATTTATGAGACTTTCCTAAATATTGATGTTTTAGGATTATGAATAAGTCTCATTATTTTATCTTAACAAGGGATGAATGTTGCAAAGTGGTATTATGATATCCTTGGGGCTGTGAAGAATCAGAATGATGCATCTTCTGTTCACATGCTAAAGTATTGTCGTCTAAAGCATGCTAGACTAGTACTTGGTTAATTATGGGTCTTGACTGAGACTAATTAACTATAAACATTCAAATGTGTATGAACACGATAATAATTTGTGTATAGACAAAGTTGAGGACGGATTTTCATTCATTATAAGGAAAAGACATGTAACTTTTGAAAAGTTTGTTTGAAAAGCTAATGAGGAGAACTCATTGTCTAGGCTTATTCAAGATGTTGAATTAGAATGATTCTAATTTGGTGACAAACTTATGACAATGGCATGTGTTGCTTTGGTTAGCTCTGAAGCATATGTAAGCTAATGCAATATGAGTTGAATTCTCTGATACAATGAGGTTGATCTTGTTCAATCATATGTGTATAAATGTCGTCGTAAGTGGAGTTACGGATATATTGATCAAATGGTAAGAAATGTGGGGGAGGATCCATTTAGAAACAACTCTATAAGGGTATGTAGAAATGGTTTTCATTATCCCATCTAGATGATATCCTATAGCACTTAAATGTGGGGGTGTCTTGCATTTGTGTCATAAAAGTTTGGCAATAAGGATTTTGTAATCCAATCTAACATTGCAAACAGATGACTAAGTGGAGGACACAAAGGTCGTAGTGCATAATGGAGATGTGTTTGCCTTAAATGATAAGCGTATCTTATAAAGACATATGATATAACCAGATTCAGATGGCCATTGAGGTTATAGTCTTAGAAGTTGACAATATGGAAAACTAACTTACGAGTTAAGAACATATCATGACAACTGATCTCAAATATCCAAAGTTATTTGTTAATGTTATGGATCCAACAACCTGAGGGTTTATTAGAGATCAAGTTATGGAATGAGACTGAAGCCCATGGAAAAAGGGTATGTGAAGGACACCTAACTTAGTTGACTGGAGATCCCAAGATCTAAGTTCAATAGGACAACTAACTCATATGCCTAAGGGTAGTCACTATGGGGGCATAAATGATATGCATAAGCTAGTATATATGGTTATACATACCCCAAAGTATAAAAGGGTGCTTAAATACTTCCTAGTCTATTCCTATGATATTCAGTAACAAAGAGTAAGGCTAAGCATAATATGTGGTAAATGATTTGGATAAATCACGATAACCACAATGCTTTTAATGATCTAAGGAGAATCACCTATGTTAGAGAGAAGTGTGGTCGCCTCGAATGGAATTGAGGGCACAATTCCTAGAACTCTCCCAGAACAAGGAAAGTGTTCCATGACCATTATTAGACATGACTATGAGGAGATGGCCCGGCTAGAGAGAGTCTTTTGTGGAGTGTATTGTCGTCTACACAAACGGCAGACGAGTTCAAAGACATCGAGATCTACTCAGAGCTAGTGGGCTAAGTGCATTTCATGAGCGAAGGTTCAAAGAGTAACACCTACCTATCGTTTGCAAAACTCAACTGTCAAGGTTCAATTGGAAATTTTATGGTTTTTGAACGATCTCCATTCATGTGGGGGATTGTTGGAAAATTAGTGAATGAATATCTAGTTAATTTATAATTAAGTGAAATTATAATTACTAGGTAAACTCTTCATATGGTAAAACTCTTAAGTAGAGTTTTAATGATGACATTTGATGAGTTTTAATAGAGTTTAAGTCTATGATTATGGTGACTCTTAACTCTTCATATGGTGAAACTCTTGATGACATTTGATGAGTTTTATTAGAGTTTAAGTACATAATTATTGAGACTCTTAACTCAATAAAAGACTCTTGGATATTTAGAACATGGTGTCTCATATGAAAAGTACACTAGAGAAATACAAGTGAAATCATATAAGAAAAATTCATGAATACATGGAGAGTTCTTAGAAAAGATGAAACACTTGAAGACCCATGTGTTGGGTACTTAGAGAGATATGTTTTCTCTATACGATTTCATCGCCTTCGTATCATAATTTTTCACAAGTTCTAACACTATAATTCTATCCGGTGTAACCTTGGGCGTGTGGCCATCTCCGGCAGTACATACTGCTTCGGCTGTTGTACCCTGGGAAACAGTCGCGTCGTCTTTAGTAGAGGTGCGGAATCTGTATTAAGGAAAGCGTATTGAACACGTGCCTCAACCAAAACGTCAACAATTTTTGTTTGTTTGTAGAAGAGTTTCGAACAAGAAGGTGCGGTTGAAGTTTTCCAAAGACGTCGACTTAAATCAAGATTGGTACAATGTATTTGTATTTCATTTATTTTCATATAGTTTTGTAACCGGATTGTACTATCATATTTCCTATGAATAACGAGAGTCTCGTTATTATATATTTCGCAATATAATTTTAATAAAAAGTGAACCTAGTTCCTACAAACTTAAAATAAATTTCGTGAGATTGTTGCTACAATCTTAAAACTTTATAAGGATTTTGGGTTGACAAAATGATTTATTATAAAAAATATTTTTAGAGATTATGATCTTATAAGTATTATCTTTGGGAAATATGTATATAGTACAACTTGGTGTGTTTGTATTTATGAGATTGTGGTACAATCTTAAATCTTATACCGTGGTACAAAACTAATAGTTTTGGTTCAATCGTTTGGTTTTGAAACGATTTTGGAATCGTTAATTTTCTCTAACCTTTGTGTTAGAATGGGTTTAATGTGTAAACCATACGTTTTTTGTAAACCTTAAATTTCTCTAACTTGTGTGTTAGACCGGAATTACGGGTGTAAACCATACGTTTTCTGTAAACACTAAATTCTCTTGAGTAGAATTTTCATGTATTTAAATAAGAGTTTTATGTCTCTAGTTAAGTCTCTATTTAATTCATCCACCCATGGATTGATATGAACAAATAAGACTTATAATCATTTTTGTAATCATTTGTCTTCTAACATGTGTGTTAGAAACGTTCATGGAAAGCGTTCTTTTGGAAGCAATTTTTAGTTGTTTATTTCTAACGTGTGTATTGGAAATGACTTATTTATTTGAACCATATATGTGTTTATAGCAAGTCGAATTAACATTTTGGGGAATTGTTAATATTTCTAACGTGCGCGTTAGAATTTCTTTCGTTTTAACATGATTGTTAAAAATGGTTAAAACACAAATGCTTTGAAATGTTTTATGTAAACATTTTATATAAGTAGTTTGTTATGGCATTGATTTTAATAAATATAATGCTTTGTATGGTTTACAAATAAAAGGTTATACATTGAAGTTAATGTTTGATTGGCTTCAAGAATTAAATCACCATAAAGTGATGGTGTGGTATTTATATAAATCTAATGAAATTAAAATCATTTACTAGACTCTTCATATGGAAGATAAACTCTTAAGTAGAGTTTTATGTCAATTTACTAGTTTTTATTAGAATTTATGTCTCTAATAAATCTCTAAGATTGAGTATAGAAGATAAACTCTCAGGTAGAGTTTTATGTTAATTTATTAGTTTTTATTAGAGTTTATGTCTTTAATAAAATCTCTAATTGAGTATGGAAGATAAACTCTTAAGTAAAGTTTTATGTCAATTTATTAGTTTTATTAGAGTTTATGTCTTTAATAAAATCTCTAATTGAGTGCGACTTTTCTCCACCCATGTCTCTTGTATTAAAAGTAGGCTATGTGCCTAACTTGATGAGATTGGAATACTACAAGAGTAAGAATATAAGAATTAAATCACCATAAAGTGATGGTGTAGTTGTGTGGGATTTATCACCAACTTTAATTTGCGATTTGTAAATCCAAATGGTCATGTTTATATATATATATATATATATATATATATATATATATATATAAAATGATTTAAATTTTCTAACACGTGTGTTAGAAAACGTGTATCACAAATACAATGTTAGAGATTGTACATTGTATAAGCCATAATGAATGGAAATGTTTTATGTAAACATTTAACTGCCTATGTGTGCATAAAAATGATGAGAAATGGTTTATTTTATAAACTTATCGTTGAAAAACAATTTATGTAAACGGTTCGTTCTCGTGGATATTATTTGGTGGAAAACAATTTGGTGTTGTTGTGAACAAATTTAATTGTTCAAGTTTACTACTTAAATGTAGCCTTTGTAACAACTTGGTGTTGTTTTGAGCAAACTTGTCCAAGTTCAAAGTTTCAAGATGAAACGGGGAACTTGTATTTACAAGTGCATGGAGTCTTATTGAGGGAGTACCTCAAGACATACCATGGGACGATATCGTTGAGAAGATTTCAGTCAGAATATAAAGTGTTGAAGTTAAAAGCACTTTGATATTTGATGTCTACATATCGTCTATGCTTCCGTTTAAATTTCAAAGTGTTTGACACTTATGATTTAGTTTCCAATGTATTTTATTTTTTTGTTCAATATCTTTGGATAACACATGCAATTTTTATAGAGAAATAATCACTAATGTTTGTGACGTATAAATTATTTTTATGGAAAGTAATTATAACGTCAATTATACATTGTCTAAAAGAATATGGTTTTAAACGGATAGTAAATGTAAATATTTGTACATAAACAATTTGAGAGTTGTTGCATTGACTAAAAGTCAAAGACGAGATATCAAATGGGTAACCACATCACGAGTGAGAGTGAGTGTATTGAGATGAAATACACAACGAAATTAATGTTGAAGTACTTCGTTAGAAGTCATTGGAAAATTTACAAGTGTGAATTCTAACATATGAAAGAAAAAGTACTATATGTTATTGTATACCTTTGATAAATCTTGCGAGATTTGTTTCGAGTGATCTATACGTAGATGCGTCTGCCATTTGATTATTGTTAGAACTATATGGACATTTTATATTCTTGTGGGAGAGAATCCTAAATATACATATCTCCTAATAAATAACAATAGATGTGTACAAACACTTATGGCAAAATTATGAATGCTATGTTGTTGAGTGTTGATCTAGTTGACAGTATCTCACACATAATAGTGATTGTAGACGAGGAACATTCATCTTGTCGGTGATGAATGTGTTCGCAAAGTGACTTGGATTAAGACTTATGTTTAAGTCCTTACGAGTCAATGGTAAAACGTTGGAGATCAAAGGTAAATAAGTTATGTTCCTTAATTGACTGATAAATTTTAGCTATGTGCTATATACAATAATTTGTGAGACTTTCCTAAATATTGATGTTTTAGGATTATGAATAAGTCTCATTATTTTATCTTAACAAGGGATGAAAGTTGCAAAGTGGTATTATGATATCCTTGGGGCTGTGAAGAATCAGAATGATGCATCTTCTGTTCACATGCTAAAGTATTGTAGTCTAAAGCATGCTAGACTAGTACTTGGTTAATTATGGGTCTTGACTGAGACTAATTAACTCTAAACATTCAAATGTGCATGAACACAATAAGAATTTGTGTATAGAAAAAGTTGAGGACGAATTTTCATTCATTATAAGGAAAAGACATGCAACTTTTGAAAAGTTTGTTCGAAAAGCTAATGAGGAGAACTCATTGTCTAGGCTTATTCAAGATGTTGAATTAGAATGATTCTAATTTGGTGACAAATTTATGACAATGGCATGTGTTGCTTTGGTTAGCTCGGAAGCATATGTAAGCTAATGCAATATGAGTTGAATTCACTGATACAATGAGGTTGATCTTGTTCAACCATATGTGTATAAATGTCGTCATAAGTGGAGTTACGGAAAAATTGATCAAATGGTAAGAAATGTGGGGGAGGATCCATTTAGAAACAACTCTATAAGGGTATGTAGAAATGGTTTTGATTATCCCATCTAGATGATATCCTATAACACTTAAATGTGGGGGTGTCTTGCATTTGTATCATAAAAGTTTGGCAACAAGGATTTTTTAATCCAATCTAACATTACAAACAGACGACTAAGTGGAGGACACAAAGGTCGTAGTGCATAATGGAGATGTGTTTGGCTTAAATGATACGCGTATCTTACAAAGACATATGATATAACCAGATTCAGATGGCCATTGAGGTTATAGTCTTAGAAGTTGACAATAGGCAAAATTAACTTACGAGTTAAGAACACATCATGACAACTGATCTCAAATATCCAAAGTTATTTGTTAATGTTATGGATCCAACAACCTAAGGGTTTATTAGAGATCAAGTTATGGAATGAGACTGAAGCCCATGGAAAAAGGGTATGTGAAGGACACCTAACTTAGTTGACTGGAGATCCCAAGATCTAAGTTCAATAGGACAACTAACTCATATGCCTAAGGGTAGTCACTATGGGGGCATAAATGATATGCATAAGCTAGTATATATGGTTATACATACCCCAAAGTATAAAAGGGTGCTTAAATACTTCCTAGTCTATTCCTATGATATTCAGTGACAAAGAGTAAGGCTAAGCATAATATGTGGTAAATGATTTGGATAAATCACGATAACCACAATGCTTTTAATGATCTAAGGAGAATCACCTATGTTAGAGAGAAGTGTGGTCGCTTCGAATGGAATTGAGGGCACAATTCCAAGAACTCTCCCAGAACAAGGAAAGTGTTCCATGACCATTATTAGACACGACTATGAGGAGATGGCCCGGCTAGGGAGAGTCTTGTGTGAAGTGTATTGTCGTCTACACAAACGGCAGACGAGTTCAAAGACATCGAGATCTACTCAGAGCTAGTGGGCTAAGTGCATTTCATGAGCGAAGGTTCAAAGAGTAACACCTACCTATCGTTTGCAAAACTCAACTGTCAAGGTTCCATTGGAAATTTTATGGTTTTTGAACGATCTCCATTCATGTGGGGGATTGTTGGAAAATTAGTGAATGAATATCTAGTTAATTTATAATTAAGTGAAATTATAATTACTAGGTAAACTCTTCATATGGTAAAACTCTTAAGTAGAGTTTTAATGATGACATTTGATGAGTTTTAATAGAGTTTAAGTCTATGATTATGGTGACTCTTAACTCTTCATATGGTGAAACTCTTGATGACATTTGATGAGTTTTATTAGAGTTTAAGTACATAATTATTGAGACTCTTAACTCAATAAAAGACTCTTGGATATTTAGAACATGGTGTCTCATATGAAAAGTACACTAGAGAAATACAAGTGAAATCATATAAGAAAAATTCATGAATACATGGAGAGTTCTTAGAAAAGATGAAACACTTGAAGACCCATGTGTTGGGTACTTAGAGAGATATGTTTTCTCTATACGATTTCATCGCCTTCGTATCATAATTTTTCACAAGTTCTAACACTATAATTCTATCCGGTGTAACCTTGGGCGTGTGGCCATCTCCGGCAGTACATACTGCTTCGGCTGTTGTACCCTGGGAAACAGTCGCGTCGTCTTTAGTAGAGGTGCGGAATCTGTATTAAGGAAAGCGTATTGAACACGTGCCTCAACCAAAACGTCAACAATTTTTGTTTGTTTGTAGAAGAGTTTCGAACAAGAAGGTGCGGTTGAAGTTTTCCAAAGACGTCGACTTAAATCAAGATTGGTACAATGTATTTGTATTTCATTTATTTTCATATAGTTTTGTAACCGGATTGTACTATCATATTTCCTATGAATAACGAGAGTCTCGTTATTATATATTTCGCAATATAATTTTAATAAAAAGTGAACCTAGTTCCTACAATTACTTCGCCCCAGTGTTTACCGGAAAGATCACCTTCGGTAAAATATCCGAGATGAGAGGCCATAAGGATCAATTCCCGTCGGGCTAATGGATAGATTTGTACAACGTTACAGTGGTTGGCGAAACGCTCGTGTTCGGATTTGCGACTGCAACTTTAACGTATGATAGATTGCTGTTTGAGGAGATTAAGACTTGCACAGATGGTCCTCTTCTTGCTGATCACTCTTAACGAACTCATTCTCTAACGAACTCATCTCTATTTATAGGTTAGAAACTCGTGTATTATAATGAAGATGATATATAATAATCCATAAATCTCTAAATACTTACTTTGTAGGATCCAAATTACGTAATAATTAAATATAATAATAATGAAAAATGAAATTCAACTGTACATGTAAATCCGCTGTTTCAATTATTTTTTGGAAATGCTACGTAGTCTAAATGTGATCTAATTTATTTTCTCTGTAGTTTCCAATCAGTGCAGAATAAGTTGGTGATCAACATGGAAGTTTTGAAGTTAGGAAGTCTGGGGACAATAATAGCTTTTTCAAGTGTGTTGTATGAATAAAGTTCAGGTTATGAACCTGTTTCGTTTTAAGATTTCGGTTGTGTTGTATGAATGAAGTTTAGGTTATGAATAAACGTGTTTCGTTTTAAAAATTAATGAGAAATAATACACGTGATATTATTTAAAATCATTTATTAGAAGAGGGATTTTTATAACACATAGTTATTAAAAACAAGCACAAATATCTAATTAGGTGTAAATATAATTTTTTTTAAATCAACCTGAACATTAATGAGATCCAGTATAGTGTAAAATAGTAAATTTAATTTTAAATACCATGCTACTACGGCGGGACTATACGATGACACAAACGTGGCAGAAGACACAATTGCAAAACTTCGTAACCAACGCCTAAGCGTTGTGAGGCTATGCAGTATGGTGCCAGGAGGATGACCCGCCACGTAAGCGCCACGTAGATCGGGTGTGAGGATGGGGCAAAGAGGATGGGGGGATCGGTGATGAGCCTAAAATATATATGTATATGTATGTATATGTTGTGTGTGTGAGAGGGATTTGTCTTGTAGTGGGGCGGCACCATCGTCTGCATCGCGGGCGGGATGATGCCGGTGGGGGAGAAATGGGGGATGCCGCGGCGTCGAGGGGAGACGGGCCTATGCCGTTCCCCACACCGCCAAGCCAAACGTACCTGGTTACGGCTGTGGAAATGATATGCCTAAATATTTGAAGAGATGCGTAAGTCTTGTTGCTATAAAATCTGATTAGAACAATAAACGATAATTGCTCCTAAATTATTAAATGATTACAAAACGAATATATATCTTATATCAATACCAAAACCCTCTTTTTTTTGAATGGCGACTTTCAAACGGATGACCGCACCCCTGCACACCCGAAGGGGGTCAGAAACCCATCACCTACACACTTGGCTAACTACATTAGTTACTTTCACTACAAGAAATCCAGGCTTTAGCGACGACATATGTCATCGCTATTTGTGACTAACAAGCAATTTGGGTCAATATGTGTACAAACCCTAAATATGGTTTCATGGTGTTATTATGTAATAGGCTTAATTTTTGTTAATTAAGTCATCATGTGTCTAGCGAAGCCTATACTTTTACACGAGCATTTGGTCATTTTTAGATAGTTACCGGTGTGACATCCGATATTTTTGAACTATGTTTTCCATTCAGTTTATTCCTATTTTACTAGTACATCTATCTTGATCAATAAATCTCTTCATTTTTTTTTATATCTTAACTTGTTTATTACATCTATAAATTCCTTCGTCATTTTAATCGAGGATCAAGTTCTAAAATTCAAACGAACCACAAAAAAATATTATGTTTATAAATTCCTTTTTTTAAAAGAAAAGGAGAATGTATAAATTAAATAAAAAATTAATTTTTTTGAATTAATATAAAATATATTATATTGGTGATATTTAACTATATATATAACAGATGTTATTTTAAATTATAAAATTTCGTAAATGTACGGTTTTATGTCTATTGAATAAATTTTAGAAATAAAAAAAATTTGAAGAGATTTAATAAGCTTATATAACATGAGGCTTTACATAAATTCCAAGTTTTATTAATGTTCTTATAAACAACACAAATACACAATGCTACAACGGCCTGATCTACCATTAATCAAAGTTCTATAAGTTATAAGAGTTTTTTTTTTAGTTTTGAAAGAATAATGAAACCTCAGGGACTGTATGTGCCACATCTTGAAACTTGACATTTGAGAAGCACAAGAATCCCGCCTGCACTGTCCCACCGATTTGAGCTCCGGCAAAACAAATGTTTATTCCGGTAATTCTGGAATATCACTTTTAAGGATCCAATCAATCTAAAACTCTTGTGACCAAAAACTCACTTTAAATGCCTACCTTACCTCTCTTTGGAACCTTTATCCAATTCTGAACACCCTCAAGCTCAGCAGCATAGCCGAATCATCCGAACCACCACCCATTTTAGCTGATGTGGTCTGTTACGGGCTCTCGAACACGGTTTGCGACGCTGTTTACAAGTTTGTTTCTTTCCGCTATAGCCACTGAAAGCCACCCAAACCAGCAACACGAGTTAACAACCGAGAGCCCCGCATGTCTCGGTTCGATTCTAGTAACAACCCGAGAGGCCGCGACCACACGTGGCTACCACCCTACAAACTGATTAAGGAACTTCCAAAGATCCGAAACTGTGTTCTGAATCATAACTAGCGATGCTACAGCCTTTGTAAAGGCATCGCCACCGCGGGTCTTTCTCTTTTACTCGGATCCGTAAGGTAAAACTTAAACCCATCTTATTTACTGTTATTACATATATAGTTACATACTTAACCCTAATCAATGAATTTTAAATAACAAAATATATAGAACCTGTGTTTTTGTTCTTTCCATATGATGAAGAAGATGAGTTAATTAAGATTTTGTTATTTTATTAATTTGACCACTAACTTAGAAAGTATGAACCACTACCTTTGACATACTCAAATATTATATATATGTATATATAATATAAGGGGCAAGATTAAGAGAAAACGGTGAAAAGTGTAAAAACGGTGAGAACAGCTGTAACATTTGCATAAATCGGGTTTCGAAAGCCCGCCCCAAATTATCTATCAAAGTGTGCTTATTCTTGTCGTTCGGTTATTTTTATTATTGTAATAATAATTAATGTTTAAAATAATCTTAATGAAATAATATAATCAATTAAATAATAAATATTTATTCCTAATAGATAATTAAAAAGCATAATAAAAAAAATAATTAAGGAAAATAGGTGAACCGGAAATCAAATCGGGTCGCCCGAGTAAACACACACCACAAACACCACTGGACTGCACACACTATTGTGCAAAGTTTAGAAATTTAAATCCCTTATGTTGAAACTAAGCAAGAGCTTGCAAACCAGATCCATTTTCACGCGACATTCCTTCTTCACTCGGAATCTCCGACAACTGGCTTGCGGGTATTCTTGGCAAGCTTCAATCAAGCTAGCTGTCATCTTCAATCTCTCGAACAAGTTTCCAAAAAACCGAATTCGAAGCCCCTCTTGTTCAACTATAAATAATGGACCTCAAACGTACTCCCAACTCGCTCAAACACCTTGAAAACCACCTCTGTTCAGTCGAAACTACTTCTGTCGCCGGAATTTTTCTTCTTGCCGGAATTCAGCAGTTACCGGAATCAAGTCACCGCCGGTACAGTCAAATCGGTAGATTCCCATTCTCGCCCTTTTGAATTTTTCTTGTTCGTCTGGTTATGCGATCAGCTCAACAGAATTAATGGTGGTTTAATTTTGGGCAGGTATATAACTGGTTCAAATGTTAAACGAAGAATATGACGTGCGTTATGTATATATATATTATAACACGGATCACAACCGGGTCAAGCACCCAGCCCAACTGGTTGGGCCAAGTGCCAAGACCCGGGATCGTCAGTTCGATTCCACGCGCACACACTGACTCGATTGATTTAAACCTCTTTTTAATCTATCATTTCTGTATACACTTATTAAACATATAAATATAATTAAATTTCAAGTATTTACGGGTTAGACACCCAGCCCAGTTGGTTGGGCTGGGTGCAAGTTACAGCAGAAGTCTTGGGTTCGAAACCCTTGATGCGCGTCCGGTTCGATCTAGTATAACCTTTTTAAACTTAATTAAATTTGAATAAACCTAAGATGTGTATAAGAATAATTAAAAACCGGAATCTTACGGGTTAGACACGTAGCTCAGTTGGAAGAGCTGCGTGCACACGAACGAGAGGTCGCGAGTTCGACCTTCACACGCGCATACGAATTTCCGCTGCTCGGCCGGCCTGACAGGCATTGTCAGACTGACAATTCCTTGTTATTTATTATTTTTATTAATTATTTATTTAATTATTCTATAGTTATATTAAAAGAAAAAAATTATTAAAAATACCTAAATTGCAAGGGTTTAAAATATTAAAATCACAAAAATAAACTAAAAAATCAAAACAAAGGTTTTTAATTAAAAAGTTAGCTTATTTATTTATCAAGTTATCGCGTTGTTATTTTAGGTTAGTACTCTTTCGTCGGTCAAATTCTCAAACCCTGCGCACTCATCATCAACCAGGAATACGCACCCACTGTGAGTGAATCTCTACAAATTCCCCGTTTTAATCACGTTTTGGGGTGTATCATGTGTCGTATCATTCCTTTATTTTATTTAAACACTTGTGCTTATATTATTTCGTGATCAAATGTGAATTGCTTGTTGTGTGGTTTATATGTGGATTCAATTTATCATTTAAGTGCACTCATTTCATTAGGCCCATCAGTTCCTCGTGGGATACAGGTTGAGCATCAGGTGTCTGATTAGATCGGCTCCGTTTGATTGAGTCTTGATCTCAGATACATCATCATTCATGTCATATATTCATTCAATGTGGTTTGTGATTGGTTACATATATATATTTGCTCACCTGTGATTTATGCACAATTTTCTTTAGTAAACAAAATAAGCAATTATTTAAATGTTTTATCAAGGTTCACTCGCCAACTTTTGTTGACCCCAAATCTCTTCTGTTTTAAACATGATACAGGTGATCAAGTTGAGGAAAGAAACACCTAGGATGGCCTAGAAGAATAAACAAGTTATTGCGTTGGAATAAACATTTAGATTTTTATTGTATTTGTATGAAATTTTTGTTGGATATTTAAATTTTAATTTGAATTTACTAAATATGAAACTTCTTAGTAAATATCATGAGCTTTGGTGATAACCCAATCATGCCCCGACTTTTATTCCGCTGCGGGTCGGGGTGTGACAGATTGGTATCAGAGCTTGTGACTATAGGGATATAGGATAGGTTATTAGACCTTTAGAGCCTATACTATAGTTGACTAGATTTAAATTGTCTATGTGTTACATGCAAAATTCATGATGTTTATATGTTTCATGTTTATATTCACACACAACATTATGCAAACATTCTCATAAGTACATGTTAATATGCAACGCTCATCATAGATCATACCCTCATATCATATCATATCTATGGAAGCACATACCTCACAATTTCATGATTTTCGTTATTTCTTTTCGAATGTTTTCATATTTTTCAATTCACATCAAAGTGAGTTTTCACGACGGGCATGTAGTAACTGGAAGGGTACGAGTACCGGTAGTCGGAACGTCCTGTCTAGGCTTGGCAATCGTATGAATCCAAAATAAAGGACCAGTTTGCCTACCTGGGGACTAACGATGAGAGTACGAAGGACCTATTAGGCCAAAGCATGCTATACCAAACGTCGTGTGAACTAACCCCACTTTAAGCTGTCATTGTGTCACTTGGACACCCTCCGACCATACATCTTGCAATCATGTTTTACGATTTTCATTCGGGTGGTGCAGTGTTAACCCGCCGACACCAATGTGAATCCTACCAAGCCAATAGTCATGGGGGCCCACATGACTACACATGCAATGGTATGGGGACATTTGGAGGCCCAAACATGAGCAAACCCAAGACATCCTATGGATGTAGTTAAATTATTTTCAGTTATGTTGTTTTCATTTTTTTTATGACACATGACACCTAGGAAATTCTTGAACTCACAATCTCCCTATACATATTCCTGTAGATGTCTGCTAGGCAATTACGTGGAGGTAGAAGGTCAGGGAAGTCAAACGAACGCTTGGCCACGCAAATTGCTAAATAAATGGCCGCAGTGCTTCCTGACATCGTACTACAGGTTCAGCAAGCTCTCACCGCTAATCCCATCAACTCTCCCAACCAAGAAGACCAAAGAGGCGCCAACCCTCCTCCCAAAACCCCCAATGCACCTACAAACACTTCAAGTCCTGCGATCCCCAAAATATGAAGGGACTGAAGGTGTCACCGCTCTCCTTCACTGGTTTGAGGAGATGGAAAACACATTTCTCAATTGCGACTGTCCCGAGGACCGTAAGGTACGTTACGCGACTGGAAGGTTGTTTAGGGTAGCCCTTACCTGGTGGAACACGGAAAAGGGTAAGCGAGGTGTTGAAGATGCCATGGCCTTAACATGGGAAGAGTTAAGGGAAATCATGACGAGACGCTTCTGTCCAAGAAGCGAAATCAAAAAGCTAGAAGACGAGTTTCACGCATTGAAACAAAAGGAAGGAGACCACACTTCATACAATAAGAAATTTCTCGAGTTGAACCAGATGGTCCCCAATCTGTTCACCCCATTATACCGCCTAGTCGAACACTACATTCGAGGCCTCCCCTCGAAAATCCAAGATTCGGTTTTAAGCACTTCGCCTGCAACACTTGAAGCCGCAATGGAGTTAGCTACGGAACTCACTGAAAATCGCATTCGAAACGGCAAATTCAAAGATGAGAAGAAGAAAACACCCATTGAGACCCCAATTCCAAACCACCCAGGTTCATCCTCGAAGTTTGCTGGTAAGAGGAAACGAAATGGCAAGAACTTTGTTGTCACCCAAACCAACCCTCCCATCACTGCTGCTCCAATCACCCAAGTTGCCTCTCCAGCCGCACCATTCAAAAGGCCATACACTGGCCCACACCCAAAGTGTAACCATTGTCAATACCATCACCCTCCTGAAACCCATGCCAACATTGCACAAGTTGTGGCCGTGCGGGTCCCTTCAGCGATTGAACTGCAAAATCAAATGGTGGGCCAAGCCCAACAACCCTTACTTCTACCACCTGCACAACTCGCAGCCCAACCTTACTACCAACCCAACTACCCCATGATGCAACCCATGCGAGCCTGTTTCAATTGTGGGGACCCAAACCACTTCAGGAACACCTGCCCACGCCTGGTGAACATCATCCATGCCCAAGCTCAAGCAAACCCGGTAAACCAAGCTAACCAAGCTCCTCCACCTGCTAGAGGAAGAGCTTTCAATATCAACGCCAACCAAGCCAGGGCTAACAACAATGTGGTCAACGGTACGTTTCTCATAAATGGTAGTTATGCATCCATTGTGTCTTTAGAATTCGAATTTATCCTCGACCAACCTCGTGATGATCTCATTGAATCTCTGACGGTGGAAGTTGCTGACGGAAAACCCACTTCATTAAATTCTATTATACGCGATTGTACTCTCACTCTAAATGATCACGATTTCCCAATTGATCTCATTCCTATGAAATTGGGAAGTTTCGATGTTATCATCGGCATGGACTGGCTCAGCCGGCATCACGCTGAAGTGGTGTGCCATGAAAAATTCATTCGTATTCCTCTTGCCGACTGTCAGACACTACGTATCTTTGGGGAAACTCCTTCGAAAGGACTCAAATTAATGTCCTGCCTTCAAGCTCGAAGTTATCTTCGCAAGAATTACGTCGCATTCCTAGCTCACGTCGTCAAGAAGGGAGGCAAGGAGAGGAAGCTCGAAGATATTCCAATTGTGAAAGAATTCACGCAAGTTTTTCCCGACGACGTTTCAGGACTTCCTCCTATGAGAGAAGTCGAATTTCGAATCGATTTTGTACCTGGCGCTACACCGGTTGCAAAATTTCCTTATAGGTTAGCCCCATCTGAGATGCAAGAGTTGGCCAGTCAACTGCAAGAGCTGACTGACAAAGGATTCATACGTCCTAGCTCATCGCCTTGGGGTGCGCCTGTTCTTTTTGTGAAGAAGAAAGATGGAATGTTTCGCATGTGCATTGATTATAGAGAACTCAACAAGTTGACGGTTAAGAATCGCTATCCACTGCCTCGTATTGATGACCTTCTAGACCAACTTCAATGGGCCACCTGTTTTTCCAAAATCGACCTTGGTTCTGGTTATCATTAGCTTAGAGTGCGCAAAGAAGATATTCCAAAAACTGCCTTCCGAACTCGTTATGGTCATTACGAGTTCATGGTTATGCCCTTCGGTTTAACCAACGCCCCCGCTGTCTTCATGGATTTAATGAATAGGGTATGCAAACCCTATCTCGACCGTTTCGTCATAGTCTTCATCGACGACATTCTTATCTACTCCAAGTCAAAACCCGATCATGAGCGACACCTTCGACTCATTCTTACACTCTTAAGGACTGAAAAGCTTTACGCTAAGTTCTCAAAATGCGAATTCTGGTTAGGAGAAGTACAATTCCTTGGTCATGTCGTCAATGATAAAGGGATTCATGTCGATCCTTCGAAAATTAAGGCAGTACAGGAATGGCAAGCGCCACGTACCCCTACCGAAGTTAGGTCATTTCTTGGCTTGGCTGGTTACTACCGACGCTTCATTGCCAATTTTTCCCGTATCGCCATTCCGCTCACGGCCTTGACTCCACAAAGGAAAGCCCTTCATTTGGGGACCTAAGTAAGAGGAGGCCTTCCAAACTTTAAAGCAAAGGCTTTGTGACGCACCTATCCTTACACTCCCTGAGGGTTGCGATGACTTTGTGGTTTATTGCGACACATCAGGGCAAGGACTAGGCTGTGTATTGATGCAAAAAGGAAAAGTGATAGCCTATGCCTCTAGGTAACTCAAAGTTCATGAGAAGAATTACACCACCCACGACCTGGAACTTGGAGCCGTCGTGTTCGCTCTCAAGATATGGAGGCATTACCTCTACGGTACCAAGTGTGAGATATGCACTGACCATAAGAGTCTCCAACATATCTTCAACCAAAAAGAGTTGAATATGAGGCAACGAAGATGGATCGAACTTCTCAACGATTACGACTGTGAAATTCGGTACCATCCTGGAAAGGCAAACGTGGTGGCCGATGCGCTCAGTCGAAAGGGATATGCGAACTCTATTCGTCTTCTATATTCACAAATCATAACCGATATCAAGGATCGAATCCAGGCAGCTCAACATATCTCTGTAACGGAAAATGACGTACGCGATGAGCTGTCATGTGGAGCTGAACTCAAAATTGAAACCAAATCCGACGGTATTCTATATTATTTAAACCGCATATGGATTCCCGATCGCGACAACCTTCGTGATCTCCTCATGAATGAGGCACACAAAACACGATACTCTGTACACCCAGGAGCCGATAAGATGTATCAAGACCTACGATACACCTACTGGTGGCCTGGCATGAAAAAGGATATCGCTGTTTTTGTTTCCAAGTGCCTTACATGTTCCAAAGTGAAAGATGAACATCAAAGACCTTCAGGACTTCTAGTCCAACCCGAAATACCTGTATTGATATGGGAAAACATAACCATGGACTTCATTACCGGGTTACCTCGCAACTCCAGGGGGTATGACACCATATGGGAATAATCGATCGTCTTACGAAATCATCTCACTTCATTCCGATTCGCGAGGACTTCAAGAACGAGAAGTTAGCTCGTATCTACGTCAGCGAGATCGTAAGCCGTCATGGTGTACCGTTAAGCATCATTTCAGACCGTGATGGTCGTTTCACTTCACGAACATGGCGAGCCGTACAAACCGCTTTGGGTACACGGTTAGAGCTCAGTACCGCCTTTCACCCTCAAACTGATGGTCAATCTGAACGCACCATCCAAACCCTTGAAGACATGCTTCGAGCATGTGTCATAGACTTCAAAGGGAACTGGGACGCTCATCTACCGTTAGTCGAGTTCTCGTACAACAATAGCTACCATTCAAGTATCGGCATGGCTCCTTTCGAAGCTTTATATGGTCGTAAATGCCGATCTCCAGTATGTTGGCACGAAATTGGTGAAGCCCAAATCACCGGACCTGAATTGATTCAAGAAACAATCGACAAAATCCTTCAAAGTGGAAACAATCTTCTAGCGGCTCAAAATCGTCAAAAGAGTTATGCTGACAAACGACGAAAGCCCTTGGAGTTTTGTGTTGGTGATCAAGTACTTTTGAAAGTATCACCATGGAAGGGAGTGGTTCGTTTTGGCCAAAAGGGCAAGCTAGCACCACGCTACGTAGGACCTTTCAAGATACTCAAAAGAGTAGGTCCTGTAGCACACAAGCTTGACCTACCAGAAGAGCTTAACAGAATTTATCCCACGTTCCACGTATCAAACTTGAAAAAGTGCCTCGCCGACGAAAACCTCCATATCCCTTTAGAAGACATTCAAGTCGATGAATCAATGCACTCTGTTGAAAGACCAGTGGAAATCATGGATTTCAGTGAGAAGCGTTTAAGGCGAAGTCGTATTCCAATCGTCAGGGTGCGTTGGGAGTCCAAACGAGGACCTGAGTTTACTTGGGAACGTGAAGACTCAATGCGTGAGAAATACCCGCATCTTTTTTCGGTTACAACTACTACTTAAATTTCGGGACAAAATTTCTAAAAGTAAGGGATACTGTAACATTTGCATAAATCGAGTTTCGAAAGCCCTCCCCAAATTAGCTATCAAAATAATCTTAATGAAATAATATAATCAATTAAATAATAAATATTTATTCCTAATAGATAATTAAAAAGCATAATAAAAAAAAATAATTAAGGAAAATAGGTGAACCGGGAATCGAACCCGGGTCGCCCGAGTAAACACACACCACAAACACCACTGGACTGCACACACTATTGTGCAAAGTTTAGAAATTTAAATCCCTTATGTTGAAGCTAAGCAAGAGCTTACAAACCAGATCCATTTTCACGCGGCATTCCTTCTTCACTCGGAATCTCCGACAACTGGCTTGCGGGTATTCTTGGCAAGCTTCAATCAAGCTAGCTGTCATCTTCAATCTCTCGAACAAGTTTCCAAAAAAACCGAATTCAAAGCCCCTCTTGTTCAACTATAAATAATGGACCTCAAACGTACTCCCAACTCACTCAAACACCTTGAAAACCACCTCTGTTCAGTCGAAACTACTTCTGTCGCCGGAATTTTTCGTCTTGCCGGAATTCAGCAGTTACCGGAATCAAGTCACCGCCGGTACAGTCAAATCGGTAGATTCCCATTCTCGCCCTTTTAATTTTTTCTTGTTCGTCTGGTTATACGATCAGTTCAATAGAATTAATAGTGGTTTAATTTTGGGCGGGTATATAACTGGTTCAAACGTTAAATGAAGAAGATGACGTGCGTTATGTATATATATATTATAACACGGATCACAACCGGGTCAAGCACCCAGCCCAACTGGTTGATGAAGACTATGACGAAACGGTCGAGATAGGGTTTGCATACCCTATTCATTAGTTCAATTACACGCGCACACACTGACTCGATTGATTTAAACCTCTTTTTAATCTATCATTTCTGTATACACTTATTAAACATATAAATATAATTAAATTTCAAGTATTTACGGGTTAAACACCCAGCCTAGTTGGTTGGGCTGGGTGCAAGTTACAGCAGAAGTCTCGGGTTCGAAACCCTTGATGCGCGTCCGGTTCGATCCAGTATAACCTTTTTAAACTTAATTAAATTTGAATAAACCTAATATGTGTAAAAGAATAATTAAAAACCAGAATCTTACGGGTTAGACACGTAGCTCAGTTGGAAGAGCTGCGTGCACACGAACGAGGGGTCGCGAGTTCGACCCTCACACGCGCATACGAATTTCCGCTGCTCGGCCGGCCTGACAAGCATTGTCAGACTGACAATTCCTTTTTATTTATTATTTTTGTTAATTATTTATTTAATTATTCTATAGTTATATTAAATAAAAAAAATTATTAAAAATACATAAATTGCAAGGGTTTAAAATATTAAAATCACAAAAATAAACTTAAAAATCAAAACAAAGGTTTTTAATTAAAAAGTTAGCTTATTTATTTATCAAGTTATCGCGTTGTTATTTTAGGTTAGTACTCTTTCGTCGGTCAAATTCTCAACTCGTGCGCACTCATCATCAACCACGAATACGCACCCAATGTGAGTGAATCTCTACAAATTCCCCGTTTTAATCACGTTTTGGGGTGTATCATGTGTCGTATCATTCCTTTATTTTATTTAAACACTTGTGCTTATATCATTTCGTGATCAAATGTGAATTGCTTGTTGTGTGGTTTATATGTGGATTCAATTTATCATTTCCATGCACTCATTTCATTAGGCCCATCAGTTCCTCGTGGGATACGGGTTGAGCATCAGGTGCCTCATTAGATCGGCTCCGTTTGATTGAGCCTTGATCTCAGATACATCATCATTCATGTCATATATTCATTCAATGTGGTTTGTGATTGGTTACATATATATATTTGCTCACATGTGATTTATGCACAATTTTCTTTAATAAACAAAATAAGCAATTATTTAAATGTTTTATCAAGGTTCACTCGCCAACTTTTGTTGACCCAAAATCTCCTCTGTTTTACACATGATACGGGTGATCAAGTTGAGGAAAGAAACACTTAGGATGGCCTAGAATGTCACACCCCGACCCACAGCGGAAAAGGTGATCGAGGCATGATTGGGTTATCATCAAAGCTCATGACATTTATTATAACGTTTCATATTCATTATTACAATTTAATGGGAAATATACAATCATAATTAAATCATGTCCTAAACATCATTCTAGACTTTATTGCTTTCTTCTAAGGCATTTCCTATGTTTTCCTTGCTTCATCATGTTCACCTGTATCATGTGTAAAAATGGTTTTTGGATCAACAAAAAGTTGGCGAGTGAATCCTATGAAAAACATTTGTACAAGTTTATTGAATTGATAAAATAAAGTGCACAACCACATATGAGTAAATATAGATGTAAACTTATTCACAAAACACTTAATCATTAGATAATGCACACACGTACAATAATAGATTGTTTTGAGGCACGCGTTGCTCAACTCGTCTCCCACGAGGAACTGATGGGCCTAATGAATGATTTGCATACAACTTGATATTATGAAATACATAACCACAAACAATATATACATTCTAAGTTTAGATCACAATATGGTATGGCACAAGTTTAAATAAACGAGTTAATTTTTAGTGACACATGACACACCCTAAAACGTGTAATTAAAAAGGGGAGTTGTAAGATTCACTCACATTGGGTGCGTTCGGTTGATGATGTTGAATGCGTACGAAGTTTGATTTAACCACGAGTGAAACTAACCTAGATAATAACATAATGGTTCGGTAAATAAGCGGATTTTATTAATCAATTTTAGTAGGATTATTGGATATATCTTTGTGAGTTTAAAGCTATTTTCTAACTTTAAAAATGTTATTTTTAAGTATTTTTAATTGATTTTTAAATAAAATAAATAAATAAAAATAATAAAAAAAATGTTGACTTTTTGACCGTTGACTTGTTGACCGTTGACCTGTTGACCGGTTTTATTGTGTAATTGTGTGCGCCGGGTGAGGCTCGAACCCGACACCTCCCGTTCGCGTGCACGCAGCTCTACCAACTGAGCTACGTGTCTAACCCGAAATATTTCTGTTTTTAATTATATTTATATACTAATTGAATTAATCCGAAAATCATTTATTTTAAAAACGATTTTAATGCATCGGCTCGGTGCTCGCCACAGGTCTCGAACCCGGGACCTGTGGTTTAGGTTGACACACAGTCCACCGCTGGACTGTGTGTCTAACTTGGTAAATAAACTGATTTTTATTATACTTATATACAAACTAGATCATTTTATTTCTGCCTTATATAAAAAGTTTGATAATTGCCAGAACCGGTGCGGTAGTCTGGACTCGAACTCGCGACGTGTGATTTAAACGTTCACACAGTCCACCGCTGGACTGTGTGTCTATCTTGGTTATTATTCCGGTTTTTATTAAACTTAACATCTATTTGCAGTGAATCCGATTCAGTTTAAAAAAGAACATTTTTATTAAGGCGAGTGAGCGCGAGACAAGAATCGAACTCGGGACGTTATGCATATTGTTTGCACACAGTCCACCACTAGACTGTGTGTGTAACCCGTTCATAAAACCGTTTTTAATTAATCTTATATCATATCAGTACTTCGTCTTCTTCGTTAAACTTAACCAGAATCGATGTCCGACTGTTTTGACAAAAATAATCAGCTTCTTTTAGTGTGTTGAGATTAGCTACATGTGAGTTTAATAAAAACGAGAGAGATTAAGTGTAAGATATACCGAACAGAGCTCCTCTGTTTCGCCGGCGCAACTCCGATGATAGCAGGTTATTCCGGCGACGTGTGTTTTGCGGCAGAGGGTCTTCAGGAAGCTTGAGGTGAGTTTGGGTGGCTTCGGTATGAACTCTAGGTGTTCTGTTTTTAGAGTGATGCACAGAGGTGAAAGGGTTCGGTTTTCCGTTGAGTTGCAGAAGTTTTCCGGCGAGTGAAATTACGTCGAGAAAGGGTGTGATTGTGAGCGAAAAGGCTAACAGAAGTTAGAGGGTGTATTTATAGGGCAGAACATTGACGAATTTGGTCCGTTTTCCGTCTTGATTCGTCGGTTAAATAATTTTCCGGCGGTTATGACTTGTGTCGCGGACTGGACATCGGTTATAACCGATGTTGAAGTTAATGCTTCGGTTAAACCAGAAGAAACCGTCCAATCTCGGCGAAATCGTCGGGATTTCCGACGACTGCGATTTGGGCGCGTCAGTTTGAATTCGAGTTTGTGTATTTGAATTAATTGTTTCTAATATTGAACAAGGAACACAAGTGGCGGAGTGGCTGAGCGTGCGAGAGTTAAGTCTTTGGAATCCTGGCTGACCCGGGTTCGAAACCCGGCAGCAGCAATATATTTTTATTTCATTATTTTTAATGAATTTTCAAATATAAATTATATATTCCAATATACTTATTAATTATGTATCGTTTAAAATTAATTTGGGCATTAAATACGCCACGAAATTTTTAACTGATTGTTCGGTTAATAAACGGAGCGGGTTTGGTAAATCCGGTTTTTGACGGATGTTACAGTATCCCCTACTTTTTAGAAATTTCGTCCCGAAATTTAAGTAGTGGCATATTTGTCTAAAAAGGATGGTGTTTAGTTTGACAGTTACATACTTAGAAAAAGAGTAAGAGTTTAAATTTTTTGTTTGAGGCGGTAACGTTCCTTGTAAGGGTTGAGTACCCTGCTACAGGAATCGCTTTTTGTTGCCTACGGTAAAAATATTGATAAGCGGAGTTGATTCACCAAGTATGATTTCATGCGTAAGAGTTTTGATATGTTTGGAAAGATAAGGTCATATCCTAAAACAAAATTTCTAATACTACAACCTACATGGAACTTCTCATAACCGCCTGACAATGCCTCTGATCCTTTGGCAAGAATACTTATATATAGGAAGTACCAGCGGCGTATCCACCATATTCTTGTCAAATTTTCATTGGTTTTATCAGTAAGTTATGATTGGTTCTATGATTCGACTCTAAACATAACAAACACAACAACCAATGTCTGAGTCCTAATTCTGATAGTATACATGTTTGATTGGTGACATAATCCAATTTCTTTAAATGATGTGATGATATAAATGCTAGATCAGTGAATATAAAAACAAACTTTAACCAAGAAATTACTAAATCCTACATGGAACTTCTCATAACCGCCTGACAATGCCTCTGATCCTTTGGCAAGAATACTTATATATAGGAAGTACCAGCGGCGTATCCACCATATTCTTGTCAAATTTTCATTGGTTTTATCAGTAAGTTATGATTAGTCCTATGTGACTCTAAGGCATAAATAAACACCACAACCAATATCTGAGTCCAAATTCTGATAGTATACATGTTTGAATGATGGCATAATCCAATGATGAGATGATATGAATGCTAAATCAGTGAGTATAACTCATATTTCAATCAAGACAATACTAAATCCTACATGGAACTTCTCATAACCGCCTGATAATGCCTCTGATCCTTTGACAAGAATACTTATATATAAGAAGTACCAGCGGCGTATCCACCATATTCTTGTCAAATTTTCATTGGTTTTATCCGCAAGTTATGATTAGTTCTATGTGACTCTAATACATAAATAAACACAATCAACCAAAACTTGAGTCTCAATTCTGATAGCATACATGTTTGATTTGTGACAGTTCCTCTCTCGTTTGTTGTGATGGAGAGGTTAGTCTATGTAGAAATGGAACACAATCCAATTTCTTTAGATATGATATAATGTTAAATCAGTGAATGTAACACAAATTTCAACCAAGACAATACTTAATCCTACATGGAACTTCTCATAACCGCCTGATAATGCCTCTGATCCTTTGACAAGAATACTTATATATAGGAAGTACCAGCGGCGTATCCACCATATTCTTGTCAAATTTTCATTGGTTTTATCCGCAAGTTATGATTAGTTCTATGTGACTCTAATACATACACAACAACCAAAACTTGAGTCTTAATTCTGATAGCATACATGTTTGAATGGTGACAGTACCTCTCTCGTTTGTTATGATGGAGAGGTTAGTCCTTGTGGAAGTGAGACATAGCTCAACTTCTTTAAATGATGAAATTGAAATACGTTGAAATGTATGATGAACAAACTTCGACCAAAACATTACTAAATCCTACATGGGACTTCTCATAACCGCCTGATAATGCCTCTGATCCTTTGACAAGAATACTTATATATAGGAAGTACCAGCGGCGTATCCACCATATTCTTGTCAAACTTTCATTGACTTTATCCGCAAGTTATGATTAGTTCTATGTGACTCTAATACATAAATAAACATAATCAACCATAGCTTGAGTCTTAAATCTGATAGCATACATGTTTGAATGATGACAGTACCTCTCTCGTTTGTTATGATGGAGAGGTTAGTCTATGTAGAACTGGAACACAATCCAATTTCTTTAAATGATGAGATGCTATAAATGCTAAATTAGTGAGTACAAAACAAACTTCAATCAAGACAATACTAAATCCCACATGGAACTTCTCATAACCGCCAGATAATGCCTCTGATCCTTTGGCAAGAATACTTATATATAGGAAGTACCAGCGGCGTATCCACCATATTCTTGTCAAATTTTCATTGGCTTTATCCTTAAGTTATGATTGGTTCTATGTGATTCTAAAACATAAACAAACACAATCAACCAAAGCTTGAGATAACATAAAGAAAAACATAAAACTAAACAATTAGAGTTGAATCTTGATTTTCGGTGAAGGGGACTAGTTGGGTGGTAGCGAAAAGTCGCCCGTCTCGTTTTCTCTTAGAAATGGGTTGAGAAGGGGTTTCGGTTTGGGTGGAGTTTGAAGTTTCAGTTGATGCTTTATCCTTCTTCTTCTCCTCCTTGAAGTCTTTATTCCGGATGCGGTTCTCGGTGAGCTCTGTAGCTAACTCCATTGCTGCTTCCAAAGTTACAGGCGTGGTACTTATTATAGAGTCTTGAATCTTTGACGGAAGACCTCGAATGTAGTGCTCGATCAAACGATAAAGAGGAGTGAACAAGTTGGGAACCATTCGATTTAACTCGAGGAATATTTTGTTGTAGGTGGTGTGGTCGCCTTCCTTTTGCTTCAACGAATAGAACTCATCTTCTAATTTCTTGATTTCGCTCCTTGGGCAAAACCGTCTTGTCATGATTTCCTTCAACTCTTCCCAAGTCAAAGTCATAGCATCTTCAACACCTCGTTTGGCCTTCTCTGTATTCCATCAAGTAAGTGCTATTCCATATAAACGACCAGTAGCATATCGCACTTTGCGATCATCGGGGCAATCGCAATTTAGAAAAGTGTTCTCCATTTCTTCAAACCAATGGAGGAGAGCGGTGACACCTTCAGTCCCTTCGTATTTTGGAGGGTCGCATGATTTGAAATGCTTGTAGGTGCATTTAGTGGTATTTGGGGGAGGGTTGATAACATTTTGATCTTCTTGGTTGACGGGATTAGCGGTAAGGGCTTGTTGGACTTGAATTACAATGTTGGGTATTACGGCAGCCATTTGTTGAGCGATTAGGGCAGCCATGCGCTCGCGAGCTTTTCCTGCTCTCATCTTCCTACGAGCGGAATTAGAAGACATCTACAAGGAATATATATCAAGAGTATGAGTTGGATGTTTTTGGGATCATGGGTCGTATTTAGGAATGAACATTCACAAAATAAATATAACATAATAAATCTACTACATCCATAGGATGTCTTGGGTTTTGCTCGTAATTGGGCCTTGCATGCCGCCATACTTCACCTTCGTAATCATGTGGGCCCCCATGAATACCGGGTTTTTCATATGGTTCGCATGTGTTAGCCTGGTTACGTACACTAAAACCCGGAGAAAATCGAGAAATATGTATATAACGTATGATATTTGGAATGTATCCGGGTGTGGACACGGTGACACCTCAAAGTGGGGTTAGTTCGAACGACGTTTGGTGTGGCATGCTTTGGCCTATTAGGTCCTTCGTACTCTCATCGTTAGTCCCCAGGTAGGCAAACTGGTCCGTTATATTGGATTTATACGAATGCCAACCTAGACAGGACGTTCCGACTACCGGTACTTGTACCCTTCCAGTTACTACATGCCCGTCACAGAACTCACTTTGATGAGATTTGAAAAATGAAAAATGCGACAAAATCTTTGAATAACGAAAGTATGAAGATGATTTGAATATATGAACATTGAAATATGTATGATGAATGTGTAGGTAAGTATGTATGTTTGACTGTAAGTATAAACAAATATGAAACAAATAAATATCATAAGTTTGCATGTAACCTCATAAACAATTAAAATCTAGTCAACTATAGTATAGGCTCTAAGGGTCTAATAACCTATCCTATATCCCTATAGTCATGGCTCTGATACCAATCTGTCACACCCCGACCCGCAGCGGAAAAGGTGACCGAGGCATGATTGGGTTATCATCAAAGCTCATGACATTTATTATAACGTTTCATATTCATTATTACAATTTAATGGGAAATATACAATCATAATTACATCATGTCCTAAACATCATTCTAGACTTTATTGCTTTCTTCTAAGGCATTTCCTATGTTTTCCTTGCTTCATCCTGTTCACCTGTATCATGTGTAAAAATGGTTTTTGGATCAACAAAAAGTTGGCGAGTGAATCCTATGAAAAACATTTGTACAAGTTTATTGAATTGATAAAATAAAGTGCACAACCACATATGAGTAAATATAGATGTAAACTTATTCACAAAACACTTAATCATTAGATAATGCACACACGTACAATAATAGATTGTTTTGAGGCACGCGTTGCTCAACTCGTCTCCCACGAGGAACTGATGGGCCTAATGAATGATTTGCATACAACTTGATATTATGAAATACATAACCACAAACAATATATACATTCTAAGTTTAGATCACAATATGGTATGGCACAAGTTTAAATAAACGAGTTAATTTTTAGTGACACATGACACACCCTAAAACGTGTAATTAAAAAGGGGAGTTGTAAGATTCACTCACATTGGGTGCGTTCGGTTGATGATGTTGAATGCGTACGAAGTTTGATTTAACCACGAGTGAAACTAACCTAGATAATAACATAATGGTTCGGTAAATAAGCGGATTTTATTAATCAATTTTAGTAGGATTATTGGATATATCTTTGTGAGTTTAAAGCTATTTTCTAACTTTAAAAATGTTATTTTTAAGTATTTTTAATTGATTTTTAAATAAAATAAATAAATAAAAATAATAAAAAAAATGTTGACTTTTTGACCGTTGACTTGTTGACCGTTGACCTGTTGACCGGTTTTATTGTGTAATTGTGTGCGCCGGGTGAGGCTCGAACCCGACACCTCCCGTTCGCGTGCACGCAGCTCTACCAACTGAGCTACGTGTCTAACCCGAAATATTTCTGTTTTTAATTATATTTATATACTAATTGAATTAATCCGAAAATCATTTATTTTAAAAACGATTTTAATGCATCGGCTCGGTGCTCGCCACAGGTCTCGAACCCGGGACCTGTGGTTTAGGTTGACACACAGTCCACCGCTGGACTGTGTGTCTAACTTGGTAAATAAACTGATTTTTATTATACTTATATACAAACTAGATCATTTTATTTCTGCCTTATATAAAAAGTTTGATAATTGCCAGAACCGGTGCGGTAGTCTGGACTCGAACTCGCGACGTGTGATTTAAACGTTCACACAGTCCACCGCTGGACTGTGTGTCTATCTTGGTTATTATTCCGGTTTTTATTAAACTTAACATCTATTTGCAGTGAATCCGATTCAGTTTAAAAAAAGAACATTTTTATTAAGGCGAGTGAGCGCGAGACAAGAATCGAACTCGGGACGTTATGCATATTGTTTGCACACAGTCCACCACTAGACTGTGTGTGTAACCCGTTCATAAAACCGTTTTTAATTAATCTTATATCATATCAGTACTTCGTCTTCTTCGTTAAACTTAACCAGAATCGATGTCCGACTGTTTTGACAAAAATAATCAGTTTCTTTTAGTGTGTTGAGATTAGCTACATGTGAGTTTAATAAAAACGAGAGAGATTAAGTGTAAGATATACCGAACAGAGCTCCTCTGTTTCGCCGGCGCAACTCCGATGATAGCAGGTTATTCCGGCGACGTGTGTTTTGCGGTAGAGGGTCTTCAGGAAGCTTGAGGTGAGTTTGGGTGGCTTCGGTATGAACTCTAGGTGTTCTGTTTTTAGAGTGATGCACAGAGGTGAAAGGGTTCGGTTTTCCGGCGAGTTGCAGAAGTTTTCCGGCGAGTGAAATTACGTCGAGAAAGGGTGTGATTGTGAGCGAAAAGGCTAACAGAAGTTAGAGGGTGTATTTATAGGGCAGAACATTGACGAATTTGGTCCGTTTTCCATCTTGATTCGTCGGTTAAATAATTTTCCGGCGGTTATGACTTGTGTCGCGGACTGGACATCGGTTATAACCGATGTTGAAGTTAATGCTTCGGTTAAACCAGAAGAAACCGTCCAATCTCGGCGAAATCGTCGGGATTTCCGACGACTGCGATTTGGGCGCGTCAGTTTGAATTCGAGTTTGTGTATTTGAATTAATTGTTTCTAATATTGAACAAGGAACACAAGTGGCGGAGTGGCTGAGCGTGCGAGAGTTAAGTCTTTGGAATCCTGGCTGACCCGGGTTCGAAACCCGGCAGCAGCAATATATTTTTATTTCATTATTTTTAATGAATTTTCAAATATAAATTATATATTCCAATATACTTATTAATTATGTATCGTTTAAAATTAATTTGGTCATTAAATACGCCACGAAATTTTAAACTGATTGTTCAGTTAATAAACGGAGCGGGTTTGGTAAATCCGGTTTTTACGGATGTTACATAGAAGAATAAACAAGTTATTGCGTTGGAACAAACATTTAGATTTTTATTGTATTTGTATGAAATTTTTGTTGGATATATAAATTTTAATTTGAATTTACTAAATATGAAACTTCTTAGTAAATATCATGAGCTTTGGTGATAACCCAATCATGCCCTGACTTTTATTCCGCTGCGGGTCGGAGTGTGACAACGGCCATCAGCGGTTGGATCAAAACAATCAATGGATTAGATTGGCACAGTGTCATTTTCGTAAATAACCTCAACTTTCAAATGTGGACACACTTCATTAAGGGCAAAAAAGTAAATGTGCAACTACAAAACCCATACAATACGGGACCAAAACATATATACTCCCAGAGAAACCTCCCCCAATTCCAACGAAAACGCGAAAACCCTACAAAACGCACACCGATAATATTAAGGTGTCGAACCGTCAAACAAGATCCAGAGGCAAAAAAACACCGTGAGTTAACTTCGATTAACATTATACTAGTTTAATGATGTTTTTAGCGTTTTACATTTATCATTAATTGCAGCTTCCATGGATGAGGAATTCGGTGAGTCGACTGCTCCAAAATGCCAAATAACTACCGAGCAGAAGAAAACACCAAAACATGGTACAAATGGTTATTTTTATAATGTTTATCTGTAAAACTTCATATATCATGTAATATACTTTGATAGTTTGTTTCTGAACACGAAATAAATGAATCGTTATGATATGTTTTGACTGTGAGAGAACGGCAACTTACATACATCATCTGTATTATTAAAGCGCCATTAATCACCTGAGATTGTCTATATTGTACAACATATCTCGTTTAACTGGTTCTACAACTTCATTAAATCAAACCTGTTTTATAGGAAAAGAGGGTTTAAGGCTAACAATAAATAGGCACACATGCAAAACCAAAACACCTATAAGAGGAAGGCCTTAAGTCAAAATGTTGAGGTTGATGAACAACCGTTTTTTTCAATTCATTGTGCTAGAGTTTTTTAAGAGTAAAATACACAAACTTGACTGGTTGGTTTATAAATCTCAAAAAGACCAAAGGCAGGCAGTAAACGAGATGGGATTTGGTGCTGCGCTGAAGATGAAAATAGACAGCTTACCCACAATGCTTGGGTAGTGGTTGGTTGAAAATTATAATCAAAGAACAAACAATCTAAATGTTGGCAACCATACAATACACATCAATGACGAATTGATAAACTCTTTAATGGGTATACCGAATGAAAATGTTGCCATGAAGGGGAACAATAGGTCAAAGAAAACAAACGAAGTAGTGAATGAGTGGAGAGCACAGTTCAATGAGACTGGCTGGATTGACAGACTAACTGTGAAGATCTACTTTGATGACATCTTGCCTAAGATCCACAGCTTCGGGAGAAACTTCTGCCTAAATTTACTTGTAGCATTCTTCACTATAATTGGGCATGCAAGTGATAATGCGGTGGTCAACCAACTGTTCTTGCACCACGTTACACAAGACGTTCAAATAAACCAAATGAACTGGTGTGGTTATCTCATCCAATGCTTGCAAAAAGCCAAAACCGCATGGTCTCCAAAAAAGCATTTCAAAGACCCTTGATTGTACTTGCGGTAAGAAAAAACAATTTTATGGATTCAAATTTTATTGTGTTACAGCTTGCCATGGTGAATGATGCTTGCAATAGAAAAAATCTGCAATGAGAAAAAGGATACATAATTGAGTGGGTTACAACAATCTCTCTTGACATGTTTGAGAATGTACTAGTTAAAAGGAAAGATGGTGGAGAAGCAAAACGCCAAGATGGCAAAGAAATTAAAAAGAAAACTGTTAGAAGGACTAAGAAAACAGAGTTACAACCAATTGTTCAAGAACATGTCAGACAAAAGAGAGCAAAAAAAAAAATACAGGGTGTTGATGAAGAACATGATGATGATGATAATGAACATGTTGAAAATGATGATGAGGTAGATAATGATGATGGTGATGATCATGATGAGGTGGATGATGATGATGTTGATGATCATGATGAGGTGGATGATGATGATGGTTTTGGTCATGATTATCATTGTGTTAATGCTGAAGTCGACCCTGAGGTTCAAAACACCATGATGATAGATGGTGACAGAGAAGAGGCTTTCTATCAGCAGGTTGTGGCTGAAGAATTAGAAAACCAGAACATGATGTTTGAAGTTTCTGCATCAGGGAATCATGCTCTAGTCAAAGCGCTAACATAGTATGAAGACTACGATGCTGGTGAGAAACAACAAAACAATGAAGCTGAGGAGGTATGTTGTTCAAATGATAACTATAACAATAAACACAAAACACCATACTTAATAATTCCTTTCTTTTTTGTTTACCAGGCAATGGCTGAGAAGTTGGATGGGGCAAACAGAGAATTAGAAAACTGTTACAATAAAATGACAACATTGTTAAATCAGTCAAAGATTGAACATCCAAACAACCTCTTGGTACACATAAAATACTCACAATGTCTGACATTGTTAAAGAACATGTCAACATTTGTTGTTGAAAACGCCAATGAAGTGACAAATGAGAGAGAAGAAGAAGAAAATAAATTTGAGATTGGCTTGGACGTTGAAGGTGGTGAAAGTGAAGTGCAAAGAGAAGAGGAAAAGGTAGAGGAGAATGAAAACGCCAAAGAAGTGGCAGGTCAGAGAAAAGAAGGTAAAAATAAAGATGAGGTTGGAGTGGATGTTGAAGGTGATGAAAACGCCACAAAAGTAACTGATGGTAAGGAAGGGGAAGTGACAACAATTGGTGGTGAAAACGCCAATGAATTGCCTAAGGAGAAGGAAGAAAGTGAAAACGCCAATGAATTAGCTAGTGAGAGGGAAGAAGCTGAGGACGCCGTGCCGGCTGATAGGGAAGAAGGTGAAAACGCCAATGATAATGAATTGACTGCTGAGAGGGAAGAAGGTCAAGACGACAAGAATGTTGCTGCTGAAAACGCCAATGAAGTGGCTGAGGGTGGTGAAAGTATAGATGAAGAAGATATAAATGAACATGATATTGAAAGCTCGGATTATGATTTCAAAACACTTGAATATCATATTCTCATATATAATGGGGAAAAATAACTAAAAGGAATATTGCCGAGGTTTTGGAATTGCCGAGGGAAGACCTAAACCAAATTATCGAAATAAAAGAAGGTTTAGATTATCCAAGGATGGTGAATCAAATGCTTATAGCTATAAAAGACCGCCTGAAGCCTGCTGAGGAAACCCCAAGGGTATGCCTATATTTGATGAAACGCCAAATATCCCCCTAACAGAAACACAATACACTCAATGGTTCATCACTAACATCAAAAAAAGCAACTGAGGCAGTCAATGACAAAACGCCAAACATACCTGTAACAGAGACAAAGTTCAGTGATGCCTTCATTTCTCAACTAGAAAAAACTGAAGGGGAGATAATGAACAAAAGTGTTGACCAACATGGTGCAGTAGTTGATAAACCAAGATGTCAGCATCCACCCTCTGAAGGTAGGAAAAACTTCATGCAAAGTTTTGAAGAAGAGAAGACACCACGGAAAACCCAAGATGAAGAAGCCACTGAAATATCACAACCCAAAATGCCAAAAACTTCAGATGCGCATGAGAAGGGTGATGGGGACAAAACGCAAAACATCACAAATTTGATACAAGATAACACCATTCTAAACCCCGAAAAATGCCTTGTGATAAAGAAGATGAAGAAGATGAAGATGATGATGAAGATAAAAAGGATAAGACTGTGGAAAAAAAGAGAAGAGAGACAAAAAGATGAGTAGAGCATGTTTATCGCCTTATATCAGAAGGCAAGTGGTTATTAATGCACCAAAGGAGCAACAAGAAACTTGCATTTCCAAATACATATTCACTGGATGCGGAGCTTATGACTATGTAAATTCCTTTATAGTAAAACGCCATGTCTTATGTGGACATAAGTGAGAATAACTAAAATGCCATGTCCTGTTTATTTTTATTTTTTGCAGTAGTATACTGTTCAAGATCGATGGAGTGTCAGATATCCAAAGGGTGATGGCTGAGAGCATTAGAACAGGATTTCTAATAAGTTGGGGGCATATCCTGAACTACGAAGAAAGTTACAAGGCTCCTGAATCATCGTTAAGATTATTTATGCACACAAATAATGCTGGTAACTCTTTAGCTATATTAATTGATGCAATTATATTATGAATTTGTTTTTTTGTTAAAAATGTCATTCATCAAAATTGCAGAATACGCCCGCGTATAAAAAATAGATAGTTATCGATACAATGAATTGAACAACAACACGGGAACAGTTTTGCAACACGCCCGTTTCAAAAAAGACTGCAACGATAGAAATATAAAACAATATGAGCTGGTCTTCGTGCCAACATTATACGAAAGACATTTTTATGTTGTCTTCTTCAATATAAAACACAATAGAGTTGATGCATTGGATAACAGCGCTAAAGAGGATAAACTCAGCGTCAAGGACAAGTTTGTAGTGTTAGGGATAGAAATTTTAACATTATGGATCATGTATCCTAAGCTCAGTCTGAACCACGGATCCTCAGGAACTGGTGAAGGAAGACTAAGGATCACGGATCCTCAGTTTTATGCTGATTTACTAACAATTATTTCCAATGTTGTTTGGCCTTATTTTTCAAGTATATTACGAAGAGGACTTGTTCTAACCGGAATCACAGTGAATATTCTTCCCTTTACTAGCACGTGCAAAGGCTAATGACCGTTATTGAAGAACGTGGATGCTTGGCTGAATTTTCGGATAGTTAGTTCACTAGGATTAACTAGATATTTTAGTGGGGTATTGAGCTTGATAGACACACACAAGTTCTGGACGAACACACATACTCGCAAACATTCTCTCGAATACCATACTCACAACACTCTAGTTTTCATTGTAAGAAGCTCAATATTTCCAAAGTTGTACTCTTTTGCATGCAATAGTTGGTGATCGGTAGTTTCCATCACCCGAGGTTTTTTTATGCCGGACATCATTCATTGATCAAGGGCTTTTTCCTCGTATAAATCTTGGTGTCCATCACCATTTACGTTCCATTTTATGTATTCAATTATTCAACATTCAAGCACTCAACCTCACAAAATCAGATTTGGTTACATTATCCTAATTGTGATTTTTGACCAAAACATGTAGGATGGGTGGAAAAGTTGGTAAGTATCTTAAAAACTTTGTATATAAAATCTATTACGACAAAAATCCGTAATAATATATACAAAAATATGAAACTGCAGCAAGATGCTTTTGCAAACTACTTGCATATTAAAAAAACCCGAAGGCCCAGATCATGGAGAAGGCGCCTATTATCAGGCAAAAGATGGATTGGAGGACAGAGAAAAATGTGATCGACTGTGGGATTTTTGCAATAAGGCATATGGAAACGTATATGGGGCAGATGACTGATTGGGGATGTGGTCTGGCAGATGAAACTGCACCAAATGCCCTACAACAAAGATAACTAAATGATCTCTGGATTAAATACATTGCAAAACTACTGCTGCATAGCAAAAATGAACACAACAAAAGCATGGTCAAATCTTTAAAAAAGTTCTTGCGGTTAGGGGCAGCAAAAGTTAATGAATTGTATGAAACAGGATTCAGAAGAATACAACAAAGGATGGCAGACTATGTAGATTAACTTAAACGCCATAAATTTCTTTCTTTTTGTAATTTCCATGATGACTAATTTAGGCTAATGTACTTTGTTTTAGACTATTACATCTGCTTGTTTCTTATTAAAACGCCATAACTTGAATAGAAATGTGACATCTGAGCCTTTTCAAGCATCAAACAATACCGAACAATTCTGACTCTAATGAAACCTTGTGCTTCATTCCCGAGAATTTGTAAATTTACATGTGACATTCATACATTTTAGTCCATGTACAATTTCGACTCCTCAAAGCTTCTATGGAAGTTATACACAAATTGATACGCAAACGAAACCAGTTTAATGCAATGTATGTTCTGGAATAATGACACAAGCTAAACATACCTTAAATAACCTTTTCATAACTTAGAAATAAGTTTTGGAGGGTTTGGTATGTCAAAAGCAAGTTTATTCGATCAGAGGGACTATTTACGACAAACTGCGAAAGTCTGCCGATTCTCGCAGCGACGTACGCTCCGGAACAAGGTCATAATCTTAACAAACTTTAAATACCCTTTACATAACTTAGAAATAAGTTTTGAGGGCTTCGTATGGCAAAATCACACTTTTGTAACTTCAGGGACTATTTTGCAAATCTCGTGAAACTATGCCTTTTTGCGTATATCGCTATCCGAAAAACGTTCGGACATTCAAAAATTATTCTAATCATCAATATATTATATGATAGTGATTGGAATGCGAAAAATCCGTTCATTACGCATTTACGGTCACGCACGCGTTCGTTACCATTTTCGTCGTAGTTAACCGAAAACCGCGATCGTACGGCCAAACGAACCGACCTATGGAATATTTTTGAACACATTTCAAGTTCCCTATACTTTAACTTCCTTATGGAGCTTTGAAATGAGGTTAACGAGTGTTAGAAGTGCCCGAAACGCGACGAAACACATGCAGGGACCTGTTCTGGCAATTTTGAAACTTCAGAACTAAACATGGGAGCTAGGTGTAGCGCGATGCTCAAAGGGTTACCCGTCGTGCGTGGCGACGCCCCTGTTTTTCCAGTAAGTGTAGCTGGCATCCTTCCAGCTCATTTCCTTGCCACCAATTCGCAAATTTTGCCACCTGACCCGAATTTTCCACCCTTTAACCTGCTTCTAACACGTCCCACACACTTGTTAACATCATAAATCATTTCCATAACACTTGTCATGATCTTGAACACATTTGGATCATTATAAATACCATGTTCATGATCATTTTTGAGCTTTTAGTCACCTTCTTGCACTAATAAGCTACAAATCCGAATTTACAACCATCTTGGAGCTATTTCTCTGGTCTTTTATCATTCCTTTGGTGTTTGTAACTGTTCTACTCATGTCTTGTTCAATTTTTGTAGTTTAAATGGATTAAAAGTCACAAAATTTGACTTTTGTTTGACTTCCAGATTTGATCATGAATTGATCAATATAAAATCTATTTGAACCTTATAATATGATGATAATCAAGATGGTTATGATCCCTATTGATCATGCCTACTGATTATCACCATTTCTAGTCTTTTTGACAAGTCAAAGTTTCGGTCAAAATACGATTTTTGCGCATTTTGCAACGGATCTAATTCCGGGTGTCAAAACAGTTTGTTTTGATGCTAAAACTCTTTTATAAACTTATTTAGACATGACAAAACAAGTCTAAATCATCACTTTCATTTTAGTGCTTGTTTAGAATCGTAATTTGAACGGTTTGACCACCTCTTTGACTTTCGAATCTGACCCGTTTCCTGACCAAATACTTATTTGTGACCATAATTATAAAGAGAATAATCCTCTGAGGTTATACCTTATGGTCATGTCATTTGGTTAGTGTTATGATAATTAGTTATGTTCTTCAATAATGACCAAAATGCCCTTTTCGCAAATAAATCAACTTTAATCATATGTAACATAAAATTTGACATATATTCTGATCAAATAACATTTTCAAACGTGTTTAAGCATTAAGACTTATCATAACACATATCTAACCATACGAATGCGTAGTTACGCAAAAGACGCGTTAAAGTGACTTAAACTACCTTAACGGGTCATAATGGGTCAAAAGCACATAAAAATCTTTCCAACTCAGAATGATAACTTATTAAACCATGCTATACGAGTCCCAATACTCATTTGGTTTATAAGGTTCCATTCTATCCAAATCCTCCGTTTTCAAGTTCCGATATTTACTTGTTATCTGATTCATTAGGACACACACTTGATTCCTTGATCTTCGGACGTTGATCATACACTTGTACAAGGCTTATTCGCAAATCCCAGGCGAGTACATCGCTCCCCTCTTTTATGTTTACAAATGTTTTGGGGTGATTCATATGTGCTAATTGTTTTCAAGTTTTCAAAGTACAAATACTATGGTTTATATAACAATATGGTTTCAATAATGTGATACAACTTGTTGGTGCGTTACCCAAGATACGAATGACATTCATTAACGTTGTTATGCCGCCCAGTAGTAAGTTATAGTACCATAGGATTTACAATCCCGTTACTAGGCTATTCACTGGATTTGGTGTGTAGTTTGGGGAACGACAGAAACTGTTTATGACTAACAAATCATTCGTTGATTTGCTAGTCTTGTTAAAGAGATCTTTTAGGATCTATTTAAGATACCATCAGGGTATAGTCGAGTCAACAAAGGTTTGAATGTATTCATTAAAGAACGACCAAAAATTTTCGCAACTATAACAAGGAACGATTGGTTTATAACAAGAAACAAAGAACGATGAACAATAAACAATGAACGATGAACAAATGGTTTATTACGAGAAACGATGAACGACGAACAAATGATTTCAAACAATGTCCACAATGATTTTCGATTAAAGATATAAACCATACAAGTTATTTCAAAACGATTTACAAGTTGGATTTACAAAATAAATGTTTTCGAGTCAAGGTTCATGGCTACTAGATTTTATAAATTTTAACAATTTGTTTTAGTTGAATAACTAATCAAATGCTTTCAAAACAAGGTTTCACTTACGACTCTAGTAGTCGGGTTATTTATATTGCAAATATACAAAGCCATGGACTTGACATGTTCACAAAACCTATGTACTCGCCGGCATATTTTTGCTGACTCGTTTTCACATATGTTTCAGGGAACGATGCTAGATGATACTGATGCGTGCTCATGTAGGATCGGACTTGGACCTAGTGCCTTAATAACAAGAAAGACAATAATTATGCATGTTTGTTGTTTTGTTGTTTAAAAATTTCTAAGACAATTATGACAATGTAATCTATGTTCAATATTCAAATAAAATGAAACTTCAAATACCATGTGTTGTTAAGACAATCTGTTAATGTGACTCCCCAAGTGTTTCCGCCGCGTGTTGTTTTACGCGATTTGGGGTGTTACAGGTTGGTATCAGAGCACTGGTTATAAGGAATTAGGTTATTAGTAATGCTTTGACCTAGACTATAACCTTCCTAGGACCCAACACAAGTTTACTTGTGTTTAGATTCTTAAAACATTACCATCACCTATCCTTAGGTGATTACCAAAAACAAAACATATCACATCTTTTGAAAGTCAAAATTTTTCCAAAACTTCACAAGGGGCTATGATATTAGGATACACTTGGGGTTATGATATTATGAAACAACCGTATGATAAAACTTTTTGAAAAAATGCATGTCACATGAGTTAACATGGTATGTCACATGATAAAACTTTTTGAAACATACGTAATTATTTAGTAGATAAATGAGAACATTCAACTAATCAAAATAGATAGGGTCGCTTTAGCCTATAAGTAAACACCTACTCCAAGAATTCTAAGGGAAAGCATAACTGGTCCCTCGGTTGATTGGAATATTTACAAAATGTTTTCCCAGCTAGAAGACTTAGGTGCTGTTTGGTTTTTCAAAGGTAAAACAGCTGCAGTCTGCAGACCACATCTGCAGACCTCTGTAGCAGAAAAGATGGACCAAACATACGTAGTCTGTAAGAAGAAGACTGTTTGTTTTTTAACTTTTACATGCTGCTGAAATAAACTGAAATATAAAGAAACTGATTTATTTAAAATCTAATCATAACAACATCTAGAACATAATCATAGCAAACACTAAAAATTAACATAATGATAACAACAAAGGACTAAAATCAAAATAAAAACACAAAAAAAATCATAACAAACACCAAAAATTCACAATATCTCAACAAACAATGAACTGAAAGGGAATACAATCAAGAACCATTATTATCATTTACGATATCTAATTAAGAACAAATAGCATAGTAAAAACAATCAAGAATAAACATCATAAAAAATAATCAAGAACTAACATCATAAAAATCAATCAAGAAATGTAGACACTTGAAATGTAAAAAATATTTAAACATTTAAAATGTAAAAATTAATTTGGTTATTGAATGTTGGTGTGTGCTGCCGTTGTGATTTGTCAGTAGAAAGAGGACATAAAAACAAAAAAAAAATAATAGGATTAAACGAGGTATTACTTTTGACTTTTTCAAAAATCTCAGTCATCTTCTTTTCATTCTTCCTACTTTCACCATTGTTAAAATTTCTTAGGCCAAAGAACAGAAAAATGGATATGACGACCTTAATGTTCTCTGGTCAATTGGAGGATCACCTCTATAAAAGGCTCTTGGTGAAGTACAATGAAGAGGAACATCAGCTGGCCGGAGGATCGTTCCGTCGATGTGTACGGTGGAGTGCGACCGCGGGGGCGGTGGAGGTGGAGGGAGGAGGCCGCCGGCGCTACTGGGGTGGACAGAGGAGGCCAACGGCGGCAGTGGAGGGGTGGAGGAGAGATGGTGGAGGAGAAGAAGAAGGTATACTAGGGTTTTGAATGTGTGTTTTGTGATATCTGGGTAAAAATAAATGGAAGAAGAGGTTTGAAGAGCCTTTCCCACATCTGCACCAAAAAGAGGACAGCATAGGTTTTTTAGTGAAAGGTCTTCGAGAAAACACACAGTCTTCAAACCCCAACGTCTGCGTGTGGTCTGCGCGACGCATACATAAGAGGCCAGGAAGCTCTACTTTGAAAAACAAACAACCGCTTAGTGTACAAGCGTCGAACCTTCCAGATTACACGAATTGTTAATTATTATTTGATCCTAAGAACTTGACCAGATTATAAAAACATTTAAGGCTTTAATCCTAAGAACAAAAGCTATTTATCTAAGGATAGATGACGATTGTATAATATAAGGAACCACAAGATTTAGAGAATAACTAGGTTACAGATGAGGTTAAGGAAAAGGAAATACATGAGACAACTCACGTTTGGTGTCCTAGGAAGGTTATAGTCTAGGTCATGCATTCTAATAATCGAATTCTCTATAACCATGGTTCTGATTCCAATTTGTAACCCTCCATCCGACGGTGAAAACATCAGGGTGTCACGTAGCTATAGATTGTTCATTCCACATAATCGACTATTAATAATTGAAATATATATTTTTAGTTAAATATCCATCATAACAAAAAGATACACTTGTTCAACAAACTAACAAAATATAAATCGTATTAAATTAAACTAGGTCCAAAAGCATCCTAAGCGTGGAAAATCTTGAAAATATAACTTCACATTTGGTCACCTAAAACATGTGTATAATTAAGTGTCAACTTCGAAAAAGTTGGTGAGAACATAGGGTTTAAGCATAATGAAAGTATCCATAATTGTTATGGGTGGAATTTTCTGACCTATATCCTGAAGGCATATCTTGATATTATCTGTTTGATGCTGCGACCAGGATACTGAACCAGGATATTGGTAACACCCTGTGGGGGTTTCCTACTCGCTACTAACGTTTTTCTTTGGCTGCAAGGTACCAACGTATACGAAGGCTTAGTCTCCCTGAAGACTCGCTCAAGGCAGTTAGAAGACGAACGTTGGGAGCTGGAGAAGGAGTCCACAACGGTCACAAGGGAATATTCGCAGCATCCCTAGAATGTAGGATAGTTAGTTATTTTTTGTTACTATATAAGGGGGTGCCGGATCAGTGCTTAGAAACATAATTCTGTACACTCACTCTCATACACTCATCAAACATTTGCTATTTTTGCTACCAAACACTCACACTTCACGATCGTTGTAACACTTAGAGCTGATCCGAGAATTATCCCGAAGTTGTATCCTCTTTTTATAATCAATAAGAAGAACAAGGCAACTGACGATTGTTAGCTCCCGAGGTTTTGTGCCGGCGATCTAGATTGATCAAGGGCTTTCGTAGTATATCCTGTGTCTACATTTACTTTTATTGTATTTACTTGTTATTTTATTATAGTTCATTATCCTGCAACTGTTTTCATAAGCAACCAACTAAACTCATTTTTTGCAAATCACAATAGCACGCTACCTCACATACTAAGTTTATTCACTTAATTTCTTCGGTAATTTTTTACCAAAACAATTTGGCGCCCACCGTGGGGCAAGTGGTGCTATTTTTAATCAAAACTTTGTTAAAAACACTAATTGGTTCTTTGTTCTCTAATATTTTTGCAAGACTGTTTTTGATGGATTCTCAGTCAGGTTTGAGCTCTTCTTCGATGCCAACATCAACCTCTGCTGCAACTGGTTCATTGTCTCTTCCACCTCCACCGGTTCAAGCTCCTCAAAGGAGAAACGAAAGCCAAACATCTCGAGACACCCCTGATGTTCATAATGTTTACAGATCCGTTGCTTCAGGGAGAACTCCCATTATGGCCTCGAATGATGAGATTTTGTCTTTGTTTAGTAATATACACGATCAAATGAAGAGACAACAGGAAACTAACCAGCTCATAGTGAAGGAGATACAACTCCTGAAGTCCATCTCCAAGAAACCTGCTGAGGATACTGTTACCCCTTTGCATCCTAGGATGCTGAACTTTAGTTCATAGTATTCACTGAGGATAATCAGGGCAACCTCATACTGAGTCACTCCCTGAGCAATATCCCAGAAATACCCTCATCGGCCAGGATATCGACTATGAGCGATCCAGGATATGCTCCATCATATGGCCAAAATCGCCAAGCTGGTAACTTGTCCATTAACACTAGTATTCCTGCTACTAATAACTTTGAATCTTCGCAGGATACAGGTGTAACATCAGCATTATCCGGAGAACTCCAGAAATTAAAGGATATGATATCAAGTTTGCATGGGGTAGTGCAGCCTATACCAGAAGTATCCCAGGATAGTCACATGATATCTTGATTCGCTTATCCTATGTGTGATGCTAAAATCCCAAAGAGATTCCAGACTCCCAACATGAAGCTTTATGATGGGACGACGGATCCTGAAGAACATGTTACCCAGTATAGGGAAATGATGGAGATAAATCCTATCCCACCGGAACTTAAAGAAGTATGCCTATGCAAAGGCTTCGGTTCCACCTTAACAGGATCAGCCTTGAAATGGCTTTTAAAGGTTCTACCTCATTCAATTACATCTTTTGCTCATTTAGTCAATTTATTTAGTAGGGAATCCCTGGATATCCGAACCTTGATGTTGCTACGGCAGTACAAGCGTTCAAGATGGGATTACAAAAGGATTCTCAGTTTTATCAGGATCTTGTGATGAATCCTTGTAGGAATTTGGATGAAGCTAGGAATAGGGCCTTAAGATATATAAGGCTTCAAGATGACAGGAAAATGCAGGAGAGGATGAATACGTCCTCAACATATGAATCAACAAACAGGAAGTCAGAATCTTCATACAAACCATACATCTCTAAGCCGTATGCTAAAAACGACAACAAAAGAGTGAATGTTGTCGAATATGAGGATGGAGAAGAATATCTTGAACTTTCACAATATTGTTTTACAGTAAATATTCCTGAACTAATGTACGCCATGCAAGGACTAGGGGACAAAGAGAGGTGGCCAAGAAAAGATCAACGAAAGGCTGTCTGGAAAGACAAATCCAAGTGGTGTGCTTGTCATGAAGATTTCGGGCACATGATGGAGGATTGTATAGCTCTGAGAAAGGAAATAAGTTACTTGCTGAGCAAAGGCTGCCTGAAGGAACTCCTTGGCAAGAAGAAGGATAAGACTCAGGATAATGATAGGAATCCTGAAAGAGCAGCATCTCCACAACCAGATGCCAAGATAATCAATTTTATATCTGGAGGATCCGACATATGTGGAACTTCTTACTCTGTAGCTAAAAGGCATGATAAAGAAGCTAAAGCAGAAAGAGGAGACAAACCAACCAGGATGACCATGCTTACGAATGACAAAGTGATAACATTCGACAGCGACGACCTGGATAACGTCCATGATCATCACCATGATGGTCTGGTAGTTACTTTGTATATTGCTAACCATTTTGTACGCAGGATATTGTAGACAATGGTAGCTCGGTCAACATCATTATTGCATTTACTTGTTATTTTGATATAGTTCATTATCCTGAAACTGTTTTGATAATCAACCAACTTAACTCATTTTTTGCAAATCACAATAGCACGCTACCTCACATACAAGTTTGATCACTTAATTGCTTCGGTAATTTTTGACCAAAACAATAATATTTTAATTCCAATGGCATATATCTAAGTAATCAATGTAATAACATAAATGGATAATAAGTGGCCACATTCAAACCTTGTGATCACTGCTTGTGTGAATTCAACATGGAGGAATCCATAAAAAAACAACAAAACAAAATAAGAATGCACAATTTCTATCATTCCACAAAGACCTCCTTGTAACACAACAAAACCAAAGAAGGGGAATGAGGTGTCAAACCTATAGTGCTACAATGTACTACCAGCTGACTTGATTATTGTAAATAAATGTACACAATTAAGTAAATCACAAAATGTTGTACAAGTTTGAAATTAGATATTTAACAAGCAATAATATACATTGAAAAGTAAATATTGTAATTGTAATACCTGAATCACCCCAAAAGTAAAAGATTTGAAAATGGGGTCTATGAACTCACATGAGTGTTATATAAATGTACTACGTGTTAAGCCAAAAACTTGTACAACATGCAACAATTCACCAAGGCATCCCAAATTATAATTAGCACATCATAAGTATCTAATACTATGGCAAGGCATCCTGAATTACAAGTAGCACATCATAAGTATCTAATACTATGGTAAGGTTGTTTCATGAGTGGTTGGGTTATAAAAATAAAAGCTTACGACCATCTGTGGGTTTTTTATAATTCTTGATAATATTGTTATAACTAATGACGAAGTCTAGAGTCTAAAATTTTGAAAACCGATATTTCAACTTGTATAAGTATTTTACTAAATGGTTTATAAAATGTTTCTAAAAAGAAAATATAGGAGTAGCACTAAAGATCACCAGGTTCATGATTTACTTATTCATGTAAATATGAACTTTAACAAAAGTTTTTATATCTCTAATTTTTCATAAGAATAAACTATTATAAGAGTACTTACAAATTTTCTAGTCTAAAAACCATTTAGTATGTGAATATATAGTCTTTATTTAATCATGGGTGAAAGATGAAACCCATAATTCTTCATTTTTTTAAACTAATAAATCACAATAGTTTTAATGGTTCCTTAAATACTATTAAATGATTTTAATGATTCTATAAGTGAAAATAAACGTATATTGTTTTTTTAACGGCAAATTTGGATCACTAACGGATCACTGATCATATCCATCTCCACTAGGCAATAATGTCTATACGCCAATTCAGGAGGAAACCCAATAAATATGGGAAAAAACCCTTTGTGGGAATCGAACCCAAGACTTATTGATCTCAAAGCCTTATCACAACTCCAAGATGTCATTAGGCTATAAAGCCATGGGCGTATATTACTTTGATTTAAAAGGATGATTCAAAACTTGGTTTTATTAATAAAATGTTGTAATGGAAAGGCGATTTTAACTAGTTGTAATTTTGATACAACTACAAAGCCAAAGCATTGGTCTGTATTTTAAACAAAGTTTTATACAATGTCAAAGAAGTGGTCTGTATTATAAACAAGGTTTTCTAATTGATCCACTTGGTGCCCATCTTTTCAAAACAAAAGAACAGAAGCCTATATTCATTTTTTAACGACTATTAACCATTCCTATAATTAAATCAGATTTGTTACCTTAACAGCCAAGTGAGACGACTTAGAAAACAATGGTTAACCGAATAGAAACGAATGTGATGATGGGACTGGTCGAAGCCAGACGATAACACTTGAGCCTGGTAAAAACGCTTCACTCCGAGCACTTTAACATGGTCAGGTAACGACATAAGGGTCGTAATTGTTTAGTCAATAAACAAGAACGTTTGACTAATCAAAGTAGTTAGCGTCTTATAATGTTTGGGAAGACGTGCTTTAGCCTATAAGTGAACACCCACTCCAAGAATTCTCAGAAAGCATAAGTGGTCCTTCAGTTGATTGGAATTTTTACGAAATGCTTTCCTAGCCGAAAGACTTAGTGTACAAGTGTCAACCCTTCTTGTTCTGGATTGCACGTGTTCTTAATCATTATTTGACCCTAAGAACTTGACAAAATTATATAAACATTTAAGTCTTTATGCCTAAGAATAAAAGCTATTCATCTAAGGAAAGATGATGGTTGTAAAATATAAGGAATCACAAGATTTAGAGAATAACTAGGATAGGGATGATGATAAGGATAAGGAAATATATGAGATAACTCATGTTTGATGTCTTTGGAAGCTTATAGTTTAGGTCATGCATTCTAATAACCTAATTCCCTATAGTCATAGCTCAAATTCAAATCTATAACATTCAAAACGATGACGAAAACGTAGGGGTGTCACGTAACTGTAGATTGTTCATAACACATGATTGACTATTAGTAACTGAAATATATTATATTAAATTAAATATCCAACATAACAGAAAAGATACAACTTGTTCAACAAACTAACAAACTATAAACCTTATTAAATTAAACTAGATCCAAAAGCATCCTAAGCGTGACAAATCTTGAAAATATAACTTCACACTTTGTCACCTAAAACATGTGTAAAATCAAGTGTCAACGTAAAATAAGTTGGTGAAAACATAGTGTTTAAGCATAATGAAATTGTCTATAGTATTTCAATTCGCATAACATATGTACAAAAATTTAAGCAACTAATATAAGAACATACATGGATACTAAGTGGGCACATTCCTACTTGTGTGTATTCCAACGTGGAGAAATCCATCAAAAAACAACAAAACAAAATGATGATGCATAGTTTCGATCATTCCATAAAGGCCTAACCATGGAGTGAGAATATGGTGTCAAACCTATAGCGTTACAATCTACTACCACTCAGCTTGATCATTGTTAATGAATGTACACATGTTACGTAAATCACAAAATGTTGTACAAGTTTGCAATTAGATATTTAATAAGCCATAATGTACGGTGAAAAGTGAAAATCGTAATTGTAATACATGAGTCACCCCAAAAATAAAAGTACTGAAAAAGGGGTCTCTGAAATCACACCTGGTTGTTATAAGAATTTACTATGTGTTAAGGCATAAACTTGCAAAGCATGCAACAATTCACCAAGACATCCCTAATAATTATCCCATTTGCAAAGTATGTAGTTTTTTATCAGTGGTTTTCATTTCTCGTTATTTGAGTCTCTGAGCGTGCCATTTGTCTATGATGTTAAATGGAAGAACACTTTTGTCTTTTGCAAAAGATAGTTTTGTGTAGGTGGTTATGCGCGGTGCTGATTATATTTGAACTTTTTATTTTGTTTTTAATCAAGTACCATGGTCCTTTTGTCTATAATTTTTATTTATTTATTGTTATTTAAAGAAATCTTTTATTACCTATTTTGTTGCTCTTTTGAGTTATTTCACAAACCGTTTAAATATATATTAGAGTTAAATTCAATTTTTTCCTTGAGGTTTGACAAAAACATCTATTTTTCCTCCAAAAGATTTAAAATATCATTTTACATCTAAAAGTTTTATGAATTGTTTCATTTTTATCAAAACTTCTAACAACATCATCTCCTTCGTTAAGTATTTGTGTAGGGATTTTTATTTTAGCATGGAAAATGACCAAGATACCCATCACATGACAGACACACGGGTTAGATTTAACGAAGAAGATGGATGTTATTAGATGCTTGGATAAAATGGAAACAGTTGATAAAACTTTTGGTGGTTAATAGATGTTTATATCTTTTGGAGGAAAATGGATGTTTTTGACAAAACTCAAGGAGCAAAATTGAATTTAACTTTATATATTATTTAGAAATGGTTGACAACACTCCACCATTGTCTTCCCTATTCTAGCAGGGTGTTAAACATTTAACATTGTATTTGGTTAAACAATATTGTTGCTATAAATGAATCCAGGTTGGGACTGGTTTTAGATGAAGCCTCTTCGAGTCCCGAGCATAGATCCTAACAACAACAACAACAAAGAACTCGTTAGACGTGACACGAAGATGGAGCTTTGGGAAACTCTCAGGCGCTCAAGTCAATGCGTTACTTGAGATAAGTGGTATGTATAAGTGTATCAACAACATATAAATATGTATGTACATATGTATCTATATTATATTATAATTCTTAAAAGGACAACAAGAAGGTAATTTAAATTATATTTAAGACGCTAAGTAAATAACAGTTTTAAAACATATGGTACGATCCTTTAAAGCTAAATCTTCCTAGCACATGCAAGTTTCCACACGAATTTTAAATGGCTACAACTGTTTCATATATATACATATATATATACATACATATATATATATACATGTACATATATATATGGTAGGGTTCATGCGAGAACCAATGTGAACACAAAAAATACCTAAAAGAACTAAAAAACACACAAAAAAGTTAATTTTTTTAAAAAAATCGCTACATTTCGTCACCAATTTTTTTCGAGTAACAATTACCGATGCACATGTGCATATGTATCATTTGTTAGACAAATTCCGTAATACATTACAAGTTGTTGACAATTACACTTTTATTTACACTACCATCCCTAATACACTACTTTTTACATTACCAATATTAAAAATCCACATGTGCATCATTATGTATAACCATGATATAACGTGTTTTGGTACAAAAAGTTTCTGATTTTGAATGATGAAGTAGGCCCATAGACATGTCTTTTGGTTTGTTATATCTTGGGGTTGATTGTTTGGTTAAATTTGTCACTTTATGATGTAATATGTTGTTTGGATGGTATTAAGGGTGTTGGTATACATGTAATAAAGTGAATTGTAATGGTATTGTATTATGAATGGTAGGAGATAATGGTATTGTATTAGTGATGGTAGGAGGTAATGGTAGTGTATTATGGATGGTATGATAGATGAAAGGGAAAGAATATTCAAGTATTCTACCAAAACACGTTATATCATGTTCATGCATATAGATGCACATGTGCATTTCTAATATTGTTAATCTAAAAGTAGTGTATTATGGATGATAGTGTAAATGAAAGAACAATTGTCTAATATTGTTAATGTATTACGAAATTTGGCAAAGAAATGATACATATGCACATGTGCATGGATAATTTACTCGAATTTTTTTTTGGTTTTTTTTAGTGACGAAAAATAACGTTTTTTTTTCAAAAAAAATATTAAAAAAATTGTGTGTTTTTTTTATTTTTAGATATTTTTGGTTGTGTTCACATTAGTTCTCATGGTTCTCGCAATAAATGGTGGTTCCTAACGGATCCTTCTCCTGTATGTATATATATATATATATATATCCTTCTCCTGTATATATATATATAGTGTTAGGATGGTGTGAGAAGCACTAGGCTATTTGAGAAAATTGAGAAGCATTCTGTACCACACATTTTCCTTAAACTTTTCGTATATATACATATGTATAGTTTAAAATTGACACATATGTATATACACATGGTTATACATTTTTGTATAATTCAAGAATTGAAAATATACATATATGTATATAGTCAATTTTAAACTCTACATATGTTTATTTACGAAAAACTTAGGGAAATGTATAATCAAGAATATTTCTCAAGTTTCTCAAATAGGGTGGACTTCTCTTAAGATCTCTACCCTGTGTATATATATATATATATATATATATATATATATATATATATATATATATATATATATATATATATATATATGGGAATTATATAGAGAAAACCCTTTTAAGTTAAAAAAAACTCAAGATAACCTTATCCAACAATTTTTTTTTGTAAAAAAAAATAGGAAATGTAAGTTAAATGTTATAGAACGTTATGTAACAAAAAAAAAAAACTAAAACAAAATGTACCGAAGGGATTTTTTATAAAAAGTTTAAAAAATCAGTTTTTATATATATATATATGCTAAAAAATTGAATTTTTAAATTTAGAAAAAAAATCCCTTTGGTTCTTTTTTTTGTTACAAAACCTTCGATAACATATTATTTACATTCCCTATTTTAAAAAAAATTGTTACATAAGGTTTTCTTGGGTTTTCTTAACTCAAGTGAGTTTTCTTTCTATCCCTCCCCAAGACATATATAGTGTTAGGATCGTGTAAGAAGCATTAGGTTAATTGGAAACTTGGACCACACATTTCTCTAAGTTTCTCATAACATACACATATGTATAGTTTAAAATTGAATATATACATATGTGTATATTATGAAAAACTTAGAGAAATGTGTAGTCCGGAATGCTTCTCAAGTTTCTCAAACATAGTGCGCTTCTCTTAGCATATATATATATATATATATATATATATATATATATATATATATATATATATATATATATATATAGGGGAGGTTTCATTAGGAAACACTAAAAAAGTGTGGAACCGAGGAACACTTTTAAAAATTATACTTAACATGTTAAACATTGTTTTTTTCTAACCTTTTTTTGAGCGCTTTTTCTTATAAAATACATGTAGAAACATTTTTAATAAAAGAAATCAAAAAATAAAAATATAAAAATGATGTTTAAAAATATATGTCTTGTAAAGTTAACTTAACATGTTAAAAATCATTTTTTTTTTCAAAATTTTCAGCACTTTTCCGTGTAAAAATGAGTAGAAACTAATCGAATAAAAAAATAAAGTTTGTAAAAAAAATTTAAACATTTTTAACTGTTTTTTTATATTTTTAGTTTTTGATTTTCTTTATTAAAAATTCTTCTACATGTAATTATAAGAAGAAGCGTCGAAAAAGAATTTAAAAAAATTGATTTTTAACATGCTAAGTTAACTTTTTAAAAGTGTTCCCCGGTTGCCGACTTTTTAGTGTTCCCCAATGAACCCCACACTATATATATATGTATATTATATATATATATAGGGTAAGGTTCATGCGAGAACCACCTTATTGCGAGAACTGCGAGAACCACCTTTATTGCAAAATAAAATCTAAAAAAATAAAAAAAGCACTCAAAAAAACTTTTTTACTATTTAAAAAAAATCGCTACATTTCTTACCCTAAAAAACTTTTTTTTTCCAGTAACATTTATCCATGCACATGTGCATACGCATCATAACTTTGACAAATTCCGTAATACATTATCAGTAGTAGACAATTGCACTTTAATTTACAATATCATCCGTAATACACTACTTTTTACATTATCAATATTCAAAATGCACATGTGTATCATTTTGTATAACCATTACATAACGTGTTTTGGTATAAAAAGTTTGTGTTTTTGAATGATAAGTAGGCCTATATACATGTTTTTTGGTTAGTTATATCTAGTGGTTGATTGTTTGGTTATAGTTGTCACTTTATGATGTAATATGTTGATTTGATGGTTTTAATAGGGATGATATGCATGTAATAAAGTGAAAATATTGGTATTGGTATTGTATTATAGATGGTAGGAGGTAATGGTATTGTGTTATGGATGGTAGGAGGTAATGGAAGTGTATTATGGATGGTATGATAGATGAAAGAAAAAGTGTATTCAAAGTAGTGTACAAAAATACCTTATTTGATGTTGATACATATAGATGCACATGTGCATTAATAATATTGGCAACGTAAAAAGTAGTGTATTACAAATGGTAGTGTAAATGAAACTACAATAGTCTAATATTTGTAACGTATCGCGGAAGTTGTCGAAGAAACGATACATATGCACATGTGCATATGGTGTATTATGGATGAAATGATAGATGAAAGAGCAAGCGTATTCAAAGTAGTGTACCAAAACACCTTATTTCATGTCGATACATATAGATGCACATGTGCATTTCTAATTTTGGTAACGTAAACATTAGTGCATTACACGTGGTAGTGTAAATGAAAGTACAATTGTCAAATGTTTATAATGTATTACGGAATTTGTCAAAGAAATGATAAAAATGCACATGTTAATGAAGAATGCCTTTCTTCCTCTACAGGTCTTTCATTTTGCCGCCTCTGTATCATCGATATATTGGTAACGTTTTAGTGTCATAAAAGCGACAAAGAAAACTACTAAATCTTTATAGGCATATATTAAAGGTGAATATGAGGATTCCAAGCATAAAAGTTTCAATAAAGCATAACTTAAACCAAAAACAGTGTGACATTGTCTCAATGACCAATGCTGCAAATGAAGAATGCCTTTCTTCCTCTACAAGTCTTTCATTTCTTAAAAATATGCCTTTCAACTGGAAAAAATATAAAACATATTTCAAAATCATAATAATCATATGCCAACGTTCTTATAGATGGCTTTTGGAGGAAACTTAAACGAAACTAACCTGAGTACGATGAACTAACCTGAATACGATTGCGATATGCAAAACTAAAAACCGCCTGATATTCTGTTAAACCCTGAGGTTCCCTCTGTAGTTCATTTTCAGCCCTCACAAGTAGGTCAATTAGAGCTTGTCTACAATGCAACCTACGTATATCCCTTCTAATACGCTCTAGTTAACCTTCATCATGTAACAACACAAATCATCACTTTACAGATCTGAAAAATACGAAAAAACCCTAGATCTACAAAAATACAATATACTTACAGGGGTGATATGAGTTTTACAAACATACAAGATACCGGATCTGCTTGTTCTTCACTGCCAAAAATGAAAAGAGTGTCACTGAAATCGGATCTGGTGATATGAGGTCTACAAAAATGAAAAGAGTTCAACCAAACAAAATAGAGAAAGGGGTAAGGAATTGAACAAGTACCGTAGATCTGAATCGCCTTGGATCTGAATCGCTTGTTCTTCACTAAACAAGTGCCATAGATCTGCTTTGTTGGAGGAGAAACCGTTGATCTGAAAGTTGGATCGCCTTGGTTAGGAGAGAAAGTTGGGAGATGGGGGCGGATAGTGAAGACATTTTAGAAACCTTAAATGAAGTACACCTGAGAAACCCTAAATGAATATATAAATTCACACCATAAAGCCATAAGAAGAGTATTTTAATCTGTTTAATTTGAGTATAGTTTTTTAATTGTAAAAAAGTTAACACGTTACATGATTACTCGCTTTACTAGTGTTAGTATCAGTGTGTTTGTGTTTGGTTTGGTTCATCGCCATATCATGCGGGCGCGCCTCTAGTGTATACATATCTCTCTCTCTCTCTCTCTCTCTATATATATATATATATAATCTATACTATATATAATATACATATTCAATCACATAACTAGTCTCTTGCCACTTTGTCAAACATTACAAGCATGAAAATATATTGTACAATGACAGAATGCGCAATACATCATTTGATATTCATTTTCATTTAGGGTTTCTCAGGTGTACTTCATTTAAGGTTTCTAAAATGTCTTCACTATCCGCCCCCATCTCCCAACTTTCTCTCCCAACCAAGGCAATCCAACTTTCAGATCTACGGTTTCTCCTCCAACAAGCAGATCTATGGCACTTGTTTAGTGAAGAACAAGCGATTCAGATCCAAGGCGATTCAGATCTACGGTACTTGTTCAATTCCTTACCCCTTTCTCTATTTTGTTTGGTTGAACTCTTTTTCATTTTTGTAGACCTCATATCACCAGATCCGATTTCAGTGACACTCTTTTCATTTTTGGCAGTGAAGAACAAGCAGATCCGGTATCTTGTATGTTTGTAAAACTCATATCACCCCTGTAAGTATATTGTATTTTTGTAGATCTAGGGTTTTTTCGTATTTTTCAGATCTGTAAAGTGATGATTTGTGTTGTTACATGATGAAGATTAACTAGAGCGTATTAGAAGGGATATACGTAGGTTGCATTGTAGACAAGCTCTAATTGACCTACTTGTGAGGGCTGAAAATGAACTACAGAGGGAACCTCAGGGTTTAACAGAATATCAGGCGGTTTTTAGTTTTGCATATCGCAATCGTATTCAGGTTAGTTCATCGTACTCAGGTTAGTTTCGTTTAAGTTTCCTCCAAAAGCCATCTATAAGAACGTTGGCATATGATTATTATGATTTTGAAATATGTTTTATATTTTTTCCAGTTGAAAGGCATATTTTTAAGAAATGAAAGACTTGTAGAGGAAGAAAGGCATTCTTCATTTGCAGCGAGTGAATTGGTCATTGAGACAATGTCACACTGTTTTTGGTTTAAGTTATGGTTTAGAGTAAATTGCACAAAACATCCTTTATGTTTTCTCAAACTTGTAGGTTCCAGCCTAAATGTTTAAAAGTTGCTAAAAACAGCCTTTAAGTTTATTTTTGTTGCGGGTTCAATCCTTTACAGCTAACCACGTTATTTTCTTCAGTTAAGTTCCCTCACATGCATAACATGTGAGGATATATTCGTCATTTTGGTTGATCTTCCACCCACTTCAATTATAAAAAAAAAAGAATATTTAAGTTTTAACCTAGTTTAAACAAAGTTTGGTAAAACGTACGCGACTACAGAGGAGCACGATTACCGTTTGATAGTGTTTAAGTCTAACTTGCGGCGTCCTAAGCGTCACCAGTTGCTGGATCCGACTACTGAACACGGTGTTACGAAGTTCTCTGATTTGACGGCATCGGATTTCCGTGAGAGGTATCTAGGGTTGAAGAGTCGTTTGTCGTTTCTGTCTGATGCGAATAAGGCGCCGATTCTTCCAACTGATGATAATCCTGAAGAGTTTGATTGGCATGATCAAAATCTATGTTAATCTTTACAACTTAGTGGGCTAGCTTAACAAGATTCCTATATTAATTCCGGGTTCGTCGGAATCCGGCGAAGTCGCCGGAGAAGAAGACCGGAAAATAGGGTGTTTGGTTTTTAAAAGTTTGGTTTTATTGCACATTAGTCCCTGCGGTTAGAATTTTTTTAAAATAGGTTAAACCTTAAATATTCTTTTTTCTTGTAATTGACGTGGGTGGAAGATCAACCAAAATGACGAATATACCCTCACATGTTATGCATGTGAGGGAACTTAACTGAAGAAAATAACGTGGTTAGCTGTAAAGGATTGAACCCGCAACAAAAATAAACTTAAAGGCTGTTTTTAGCAACTTTTAAACATTAAGGCTGGAACCTGCAAGTTTAAAGAAACATAAAGGATGTTTTGTGCAATTTACTCTATACTTTATTGAAACTTTTATGCTTGGAATCCTCATATTCACCTTTAATATATGCCTATAAAGATTTAGTAGTTTTCTTTGTCGCTTTTATGACACTAAAACGTTACCAATATAGCGATGATACAGAGGCGGCAAAATGGGTGGTAGGGTGAGCATGAATGAGGTCGATGATGGGCCAAAACCAAATAAAAAATCAGGCCTATTAATCTATAAAGGAAGAGGAGCAAGTAATATGTTATTTATATAAAAATGTAGCAGAACATTTTTAATATGTGAAATAATTTAAAGTAATTTTAATATATTTATTCTTCAGCAGCCAGATATGTATTGTGTTTTTTTTTATTTTATTTTTCTTAGTGCCATTTCAGAGAGGTGATGGATTCACAATTAGTAGCTCAACTGGTGAAATTGATGGCACATATGATGAGTTGCTAAGTGAAGCATAGCTGGCAGTCGCAGTTGAAGAAAATGGAGACTTAGAACACGCTTGACATGTTCTATCTATTTGCAGGTAGAGCAAGGTCGGGCCTTATAGTCTTGCTATGTGGTGCTGGAAAGTGGGTGTGTGTAGCGCTTCACTTTTGTAACTTTTCTTATTTAGAAAGTTTATTTAGCATTCTACTCTTGGAAACATGTATTCCCTTGTAATCATATCCCATTTCCAATCATTGTAATCCGGGCTTTGATCGTAATAAAACTTGGGCATTTTACATACATTATACGTTAATTATACATACTTATCATGTACATGTTCTGATACTATTTATATGTGCAAACGCTTATACATACATTCTCATTACTCGAATCATACTTATATACGTTGTGCATACTTGAAAACATGTGAAATACATAAGTTTATGCATGAAATGATGATAATTGCAAAGTTCAGGGGCCAAAATGTGAAAAATCAAACTTCAGCTGGATAAAGGAGGCGCCGCGCTACGCGACGCCCTCTCCCTTTTGGCTATGCGTAACGTCTAGCTCCTTAATCCGCGTTGTTTCCTTTCTGCAGATTGACCATTTTCCTCACCTCCCCTCTTCCCCAATCAACATTCAAGCTCATTTACCCTAAAACCTTACTTCACCATTATAAAAGCAAGCCTCCATTAACCCATTTTCACTTTCCAAACTCCTCTAGACTCTCAAAACTCTCTCAAGTCAGTTGCAAACATCAGAAAATTCAGATCGTTCTAAGTGCCAAAGTGAGCACTTTTCACTTTCTTCATCTTTTCTTCATCTTATCTTCCAATACAAAGCTTGGAACACCTCTAGGAGTGTTTTCACAAGATTACCATGGTAATCTAAGGTGGAACATCACCATTTTGAGGTCCAAACTTTCTGTTTTGGAATAATACTTGTTAAACTTTTATTTAACCATACTTTTCTTACATAATCATGTACCTACCTTGCCTCTAATCAAGTCCATGGTTAGTGTGCTTGTGTATGGTTGAGACAACCCCCAAGTGATGAAACCATCCAAGCTTGCCATAGTTCCTATGGTAAGACTTGTGTTTTGGTAAGAGTGTGAATACTTCGAAGCCTTGGCTATCCTAACTTCATTCCACCACCTCACTTGATGTTTTCCATGTTTAAGCAACTAAAAATCGTTCAACTTTCATTTGAGTAACAAGGGTACGACACGTCCCCAAACTTGTTTACTTGGTTGTTTACTTGGTTGTTCATAGTTTTAGTTAAGTATTTTCCTTTATCCATGACCATCTAAATCATCCTTGTGATGATTTGTGCATTGGTGAATTCATACAATAAGATTATTTCACATCCGCCCATAGGGGGTTTATAGTGTCAAAAACTGGTGTTCAAGACTAGATAATTACTTTGTGCATACATACTTTTACATACTTTAAATTCCGAATCCAAACTCACTACCAAATCCGAATACTCAGACGCCTTCGTTTACCCCATGTAGGATGACCTTGGTGTTCCATCCTTCAACCTCTAGGAGTGTTTCCAATACAAAGCTTGGAACACCTCTAGGAGTGTTTTCACAAGATTACCATGGTACTCTAAGGTGGAACATCACCATTTTGAGGTCCAAACTTTCTGTTTTGGAAGAATACTTGCTAAACTTTTATTTAACCATACTTTTCTTACATAATCATGTTACCTTGCCTCTAATCAAGTCCATGGTTAGTGTGTTTGTGTATGGTTGAGACAACCCCCAAGTGATGAAACCATCCAAGCTTGCCATAGTTCCTATGGTAAGACTTGTGTTTTGGTAAGAGTGTGAATACTTCGAAGCCTTGGCTATCCTAACTTCATTCCACCACCTCACTTGATGTTTTCCATGTTTAAGCAACTAAAAATCGTTCAACTTTCATTTGAGTAACAAGGGTACGACACGTCCCCAAACTTGTCTACTTGGTTGTTCATAGTTTTAGTTAAGTATTTTCCTTTATCTATGACCATCTGAATCATCCTTGTGATGATTTGTGTATTGGTGAATTCATACAATAAGGTTATTTCACATCCGCCCATACGGGGTTTATAGTGTCAAAAACTGGTGTTCAAGACTAGATAATTACTTAGTGCATACATTCTTTTACATACTTTAAATTCCGAATCCGAACTCACTACCAAATCCGAATACTCACACGCCTTCGTTTACCCCATGTAGGATGACCTTGGTGTTCCATCCTTCAACCTCTCCAACTCTTCACGGAATTTCCAAAGCAAGCTTTGTAAAACCGTGAGTACACTCGAAAGCCCTTTTTACGCTTTACACTTTTGGGTGCAATATGTTAACCTATCAAAATACACGCAATCACACTTATACTTTATGCAAACACAAATAATCCATCATACATGCTTAAATACGTGATACATGATTTGTATTCTAAGAACATTCTTGTGTGATTCGCTTGTTATAAACTTCGTACGAGCCTCCCCTTAACATGTATAGCGCTATAGGAGTAACACACCGCCCGTTGTCTTGTGGTCATGTTAAGTCTTCAATTCATGCGGTAATCAGAGGATTGACTTGTAAAATTGCATGCCGTGATTACATTAATCTAGTTAACTATTTTTGCCATGTGGATTCACTTAAATCTTTGTTATACTTTGCTATATTAAACTTGTGTACTCGCCAATGCTTTGTGTGTTGAACTATACTTTTAAACATGTTGCAGGTTGATGATGTTGATATTGACGAAATCTAGTAGGGATGATTTAGAAATGCATTTAGAAATACTAGTTTTTCATTATTGTATTGTTGCTAAATTTTGTTGTACTTTGAAATTTCTAATGTTGTACTTTGATTTTCTTACGATGTACTTGACAATTTATATCAATGAATGAAATCGGTTTTGAATTAAATATTGTCGCAATAGTGTTATGAAGTCTCGAGTAATCTCGTTCGTCCCGCCCTCCATGATTTCGCCATCGATTGAGGTGTGACAATATGGGTGTTTTTGCAGCCTGTAGTACTAATTAATATTGCATGTGATTAGACAATCACTTTGTTTTCCTTGCATTTCACAATTGAATATATATTTTTTCTTTATCATTCAACTTTTTACTAATTTAACATTTTTAGTTGTCTCTGCTAAGTTAAGCACCTCACAACTGATGCGTTGTTATCTTGACTTAATGTATACTTTGTTAGGTGTTCTACAAGGCATCAAAAAAGAAATTTGACGGTGATGCTGAATTCAAAGTGAGATCCCAACGAGCAGTCAGTCTTCAAAAAGGAGATTTGGTAGGTGTTCTATAAGGCGTCAACCGAGCTGACTTGGTCAAATGGGACAGCATAGTCAGATTCTAAACTCGAGTGCTTGGCAACGATGAATAGTTTCTGTCACACCTAAAAAGAACTTTTGATGGCTTAAACGATAGAAAGGCTACAGACACGTTGTTTGAGGGATTTAATTAATACATAATTAAATCTAAATGCTCGTAATTAAATAGCTAAACATTGATTAGGTCATACGGATTAACTCGTAACTTTGCTGGTTGTTACAAATATTAGGTCTTGGAGTAGTTATGTAAATAATATTTTTCATCGGGTTAGTCATTCTTCATTAATTAATTCGAATATGGATAGTTATATTTTCTTGATCCTTGATTCTTATTTTTTCATTTTAAGTATTAGTTTTCTTAATGAGTTAATTACTGTTTTCGTCCCTGTAGTTTGTCAAAATCACTATTTCAGTCCATTAGTTTAAAAATTGCGATTTCAATCCCCGTGGTTTCACTTGCGTAACCATTTCAGTCCATGTGGTTTCATTTTCGTAACCACTTCAATCCATTTATTCTGTAAGTACAGGGACTGAAATAGTTACGAGGTGGACTGAAATGGTTACGAAAGTGAACCACAGGGACTGAAATCACAATTTTTAAACTAATGGACTGAAATAGTGATTTTTGACAAACCACAGGGACGAAAACAGTAATTAACTCTTTCTTAATTAAATTTAAGTTTCATCTTTTGTAAATTACATATTAAGAGATAAACCCAGTATTAAGAGTATTAAGAGCTATCATGTTCTAGGATTGATACTCGGTAACTTATTTGAACTAAACTATGATAATGATAGGTATGCTTTCCTGCTACATGTGTAGTTAGTATTTTTAGGTATTCTATCTTAACTAGTCTATACAATGGCTAATATTTATTGTTGCTATTTGCGCACGTCAAAGGTAAAGCAAGTTTAGTTTGTTTATTGATAGGACCGTCCTCCTTAGCTTAGGAACCTAGGATTTGTATCTAACATTCATATAGGCGGAAACTATGTGACGTGTTAATCGTATAACAAGAATTACTCTTTAAAGGTTTGTTTATTGATCAATATTCATAAACGTTCAAGTTCTAGATCGGACAGAGCTTCGCCGTTAGTGTGCCAAAGTTGTTGAATGAGAGATCACAACCTACCTATTTATAGCCATACAAGTTCGCTGGGAGGTGAACAAGTTCGGGCGAACTTGTCTGAACAAGTTCGGCCGAACTTGTTCTCACCACATAATTCCGGGCGAACTTGATGTCCAACACACATAAATATGACGTTTTCTAACGTGATCTCACCTATTCTAAACAGACTCGATACAAGAGTAAGACATTGACATATTGTACTAAAAGACTCCCCCTTGGATATCGTCTTCGTCTTGATCAGTCTTTAGAAGCTCTTGTTCATTCCAGACTCGTTCTAATATAATGACGTAGGCAACAGACATATGCACTAATAGACTCCCCCTTGGATGTTGTCGTAGTCATTTGACTTCAAATAAGCTCCTGAGTCTTTAATATACTCTTGATCTTTAGTCTTGAATACACTTTAACATTCTCGATCTACAAATCTTCTTCAACTTTGTTTCTTAAGCTTAACTTGATAAAACTTTAATCACCATGCTCCCCTAGCTTTGAGCTTTAATCTTCAAATTCTACCTTGCTTTGAGCTTTCTGGTATCTTTAATCAACGTTTTATCCAGCTCCCTCCAAAACTTTTCTTTCTGTTTCAAAGTTCTTAGACATTCAAATAAACATTTCAGACTCAAACTTTGAAATTTTGTAACATCAACATTTCAAATTTTTAATCTCCACTATAAACTTTTCAAACTTTTTAGTTATTCAAGTTCAAATTAATGACCTTGAATATTTTTACATTTAAGACCTTGATTTTTCATATGTTTATCAAATATGAAAATCCACTTAGTTGACCAAGTCCAAGTTAATGACCTTGGTTAACCAATTTTATCTACTGAGTCCAAATTAATGACCTTGGTTCGACCCATTGTTAACAGACTGATGTTTTCTTCAATTTTAAAGTTTCAATTTAATGAACTTTTCATCATTTACGATCATTTTGATTTTTAGCAGATATCATCAATATTCTTCCATTTTAGCATCTTACCAGGCTTCGAATATCCGTTTTCCATCATTGGCTTGTCGAAAAACTAAAGTAGAAATAAATCTTTTTGTATTTTGAAAGTTTATGCTAAAATACACTGAAAATCTTTTTGGTTTTAATCTGTAAAGCAAGATAAACTATGTACAGAACTATGTACAACTAATAACAAGTAAACTATGTACAAACATATTACAGACATATTTTTGTGAATTCGTGTCTAAGGATCATATTAGTTGTTTGAGACATATCACCAGTACCGTTGACCTTTTTGAGACTTTAAGTTTTAAAACTCGTTTACCTAGATTGTCGATATGTTTGTCCACTTAAACTTTGACACATTTCTCAATTGTTCCAAGATATGTTAGATATGAATTATGAAACTTGACTTAACTATGGTTCCCATCTCAGAATATACTCCCGTATCAAGATTCCCTAAATTTCATCTTACAAGTGAATATAGCGTGATTGATATCTGTATCTGGGTTGTGCGAGGCCTTGAGAGCTCAGGTTAATACCACCATATCGACAAAGATATGAAGGCTCGAGTTAAAGGTAGTGTTCCACTTAAGAAATCTTTTAAGCACTGCAAATGATTAGATCTTTCGATTCTTTTCAGTTTTGCATGCTATTTAGGGGTTTTTAGCAAAAGCATTATAGGAGTTCTAGGCTATTACTTCCGCAAAATCAGAAGAACTTGTATAATACCCCAGATATCAACTATCTATAAAGACCTCGTATCTCAGAATCAGGCAATCTCTCAAACGAAATTTCGGAGTACTAAGTCCATATATCCGAGAGATGTTAATCTACAAGTTTAAGCAGTTGTAAAATTTAGTTTATATCTCAGAAACAATTTACTAAACATGTAAAGCCTATCGACACATCCACAGTAAAACTTGTTTATCACTTTTAAACTTTACGATTCTTTAGCATATTGTGATAGTCCACTGATGTACTATCATTTCCTTTTTGACACAAAATTCTTTTTGTCTTTTCAATGTTTTTGAATTTTCAACTTTTTCATATGTTTTTTATTTTTCAAATTTTTTTATTACTCCCCTAAAATCAAAAACATATTTTTGGATTTTAGTTTTAAGAAAATCTATTCTTAAAAAGATAACAAACCAATGATCACGAGAACTCGTCATCCGACCCTTTTATCAACATCTGCATATGCACATGTTCAACAAATAAACCATTAAACTCATTTACGTGAAAGAATAAATGGATTTGATATAAAATCAGTTTTCTGTTCAACAGTGTGGATTTTCACAATTTGTTTTTCATAAATTTTTCTTTTCAACTTCTCCCCCTCAAAATGACAAAGATTATGACATTTTCAGAATAAGTTAAGTGACAGGAAGCTCCGTTATCCAGATTTTACTTCGACAATGTGGATCTTTGAACCCTGCACATGAAAAGCAACTACTTGAATAGACAAATCCAGACCTTTTTGGTCTTGGGTTGAACTTGATAAAGATCATCGTAATCACTTTCAAATTCATCGTTTTAATCAAAATTATCATCAAACATTTCATCCAATGTTAACTTTGAAAACTATTCGACCTTTTCTTTCTTTGTTTGTTTTGAAAAATTTAACTTTGAAAGATCATTTATGATTACGGACTCATTTGATTTGACATGTTTAGTTTTATCAGAAACAAACTTTTCACTTTCTGATGATGAAGAAACTTTCTTTGCAATCCAGGATTGTGACTTACTTCTTGCTTTCTTGATATAGAATCTAGAATCTTTGTTTTCGTTCAATTTTGAAGTTTCACCTTTTTCAAAAATTGAGTTTTCAAACTTTGATTCAGTTTTAGGTTTCTCTTCGATTTTAGATTCTTTGTTTCTTTTTAACATTGTGATTGGTTTCACAATCTCTGGTTGCTTTTGTTTTTCATCTTTTGACACTGTCTTTCTTCCGTGATACACAAGCTTTGACTTCGGACACTTGCGAGCAATGTGACCAACTTCATTGCATTTGAAGCAAGTCCGAGTATCATGTGAGTGTCCGCTAGTGGGTTTTACTCCACTTGCAGATTTAGCCTTATCCGGAAGTTCTTTCTCTTTCTTGAATTCATTATTTGATTGCTTACCAATCAAACTTTCTTCATGAACCGTTTTTGTCCCATACACAAATCTCATGTTTTTACCTTTGTATTCGTGGAATGGAAACTTCTGGTTCCTTTTTGGTTCATCTTCACTTACCTCCAAACCCAACCCTGCTCTACTGTTCTCAGGAAAATCACCACCATTCTTTCGGTAGTTGTTATAGTTCCTTTTGGGTTTCGAGTAAAATCTCTTTTCATTTATCTCAAGATCATTTGACAAAACTTCTACAAGTTTGAACAATTTATCGAAATCTTCTTTCACGTTCCGAATCGGAAAACTATCATCAAATATAATCTATCAGATTCCTTAACTTTGTACATGACAACGTTAGGATCATCACTTAGATTATTATCTGATGATGTATCGTCATTTTCGGATTGTGATTCAGATTTGTTCGAACTCGAGTTGGCGCTTTCAAAGCTGCCGTCATCAGAATCATTTCCCAAGACATTTTTTACCACATTTTTCACAATCGCTTCACTGTCATCGTTTGATTTCATATAGACTACGTCAATGTTCTCAGGCAATTGATCTTTAGTTTCTGATAAAAGCGTTATATTTTTTGCCTTTTCAATACCATCCCCTTTCTTGCAGCAGTAACTCGCAAGTAGTGGAGGTGGAACATTTCCGTACTCTTTACGCTTTGTACTTTTCGGTTTATCATCATTTTCCTCCGACATGATCGTAGGAAGAATGTGATCAATGACATAAGCGTTTGTTGTGTAACTTTTCAACAATTGCCTTACTCTCTCAGTTTCAATCTTCATGTCTTGAAGCTCTCGCCTTGTTTCAGCAATAGTATCAATATATATGTTAATTGTTTTTTGTTTTTCAATTACTGTTGCACTTAACATTGTTACAATAGCACTTAATTCAAGATTAGCTTTTTCGACATTACAGTAAGTACCTTTCATATTTTCATAAGCTTCTTTTATCGTTCTGTAATCATATCGAAAATTTTCGTTATGCACAGTCATTTCGCTTATGATTTTAGACTTTTCAGCATATTGCTCACAAGGATTTTTGCACTTTGTGCAAGGTTTTTCAACCTCCACAACTTTCACAATCTCCTTTTCAATCACTCTTACCTCAGGATTTACATTCTCATCCTCTAGTTTCTTTTCTTCAATCACCGATGTAACGCCTCGTATTTTCCATGAAATTATATTTTAGAAAAATACGTAACGTTTCGGCATTTCTTAAAATCATTAACGAAAAATGAATATATATATATATATATATATATATATAAAGCAAAAAATGCATTTTACGCCATTGTATCGTAAATGACAAACGAACACGATATTGATTACCGGCACCGTCTTTACGTACATTTTAACCTTATTTAAATAACTACGGCACCTTATAAAAGTTCGAGTGCGTAACAGGCCTTAAAACACAAACAAGCAGCGAATGGGCTTTAGGCCTGACCCAGTAAAAACCCAAGACCAATATATTCATCACTTTATAACACAAACCCTAGCCTCCAACAAGACACATCTCTGCCCTCAGAGTTGTTTTTGGGCCAAAAAAACCGGCCGTCAGAGTTGTTTTTCGGCCAAAAAAACCGGCCAACCTTCCGGTAAACCACAACACCCACTCTCCTTTTCACTCTCGCCCTCCCTACCTCGTTGAACACGAACGACGGCCACCACCATCTTGGTGGCGGCACACTAAGAATACAGCGGCAGAAGCCGTAGGAGGCGGTGACAGCCGCTCCGGCAGCAACGGCAGCGGTGGTGACGACCAGGCAAGACAACATTCACGGTGGCGGCGGCTCGGTTGAGTCATCGATTTTCAGGCAAACTCGCCAGCAGAAAGGATAGCTCTGGTTCGAGTTCAGGCCCGACCAGGTCACCGACCTTTCGATTCCAGCACCGGCGTCGATGGTGATGATTGGTTCAGCTTGGGTCGGGTCTTGGTTTGGGCACTCAGTTCAGATTCGTATCAGGTCCAGTCGGTTCGAATCTCGACTCACCAGGTTCAAGTTCATTCAGGTTCGAGTGGTTCGCGATCGAGTTAGTTTTGGGATCTGTTTCAGTTTGGGTCTCGGCTTAAGTACGGATTCGGGTCAAACAGTCAAACGCGGTCAACAGGCCCAGTCGCGGCATGGGTTCATTTCTGTGGTTTTAGTCAAACGTCGGTTCCGGCTCAGTCAACAACAGTCAATGCGAGCTCGGTAATTTAATTACGCATATTCATTCTTACTATTTGGTATTCATATTGTTTAAATTTGAGGTCAACCTTTAAAAAAAATGAACCGATTAATAAGCGAGATGGCGTTATAAATGTATAAGTAGTAGAATTACAAAATAAAAGGTGGTGTTTCGTCGGAAATTGTAAGACTTATATACATTGTCATCGAGATCGTCGAGTTTTGCAAATATAACAGCACAAATTAATGCTTGCGTTTCATATTTTTATAGCGTTTTAAACCTCGAGGCCGAACCCCATAACTTGTAATTAATTATACATAGAATTAGATATTCGCATATTTATTCATGTATTGTTGAGTTTGAGATTTATATCGACAACTCGTATTATTGGGATCGTCCAAAAACAGAGGAGACTCTGCCCGATTTTCGTTAAAAACATATATATGCAAATATCCACTTTTTAGTTGGAACGCTAATAAATATGTATTGAGACTCGAACGAAGTTTATAAAATAATCATAAACGGATAGTTCATTTTGATATAACTCATATATCTTTCTCCTATCCATGCGAGGTGACCTTGGTATTCCATCTTTCGACTGTCGAACCTTCGCGAAATTTGCCAAAGGAAGCTTCGCTAATACGTGAGCATACTCGACCCCCTTTTTACACTATTAATGCATTTTGGGGTGCAACATGTATAAATTACAAAAATTTATTTTAAACAAAATTAAATGTGTTCACAATACCAAATGTGCCATCAGTTACGCTTATGTGAGTTATATGCGTTAATTTAAACTCGTCTATACATGCTACTTTTTATGCTTGAGTTTGTTTATGCTTATTAGTTTTAACTTGTATTCTCATGATATCGTTATGCTTAGAATACTATGCATGCTAGTTAAGGAATTCGATTATATGCTGTTGTTATGCGAAAGTGGTCTACATATTCGTGCGATTCGACTTGAAATATATACTTGTCACAATCAAAACAACTTTTATACTTATAATTAATTTCAAACTTGTATGCTCGCCAATACTTTTATATTGATCTATGCTTTTAATACATGTTGCAGGAGTTTTGATGACACATGGAATCTAGTAGGATTGCCTAGAAACGCATTTAAACTTTAAATATTTATTGTATTGTATTTGTTTCAAACATGTATTTCGTTTCAATATCTTGTATTAAATCGTTATCAATGAAATGAATTATATTTGTTACGTGTCGGGATCTAAATTTTGTATTATTTGATTTAAACTATGTAAAAAGGTAATTATTAAACACTTGGCACAATTAGCGTTATGAAGCCTCTTGCAATCTAGTTTTCGTCTCGCTCCGATATTTCCGCCATCGGTTGGGGTGTGACAGATTGGTATCAGAGCAATAACTATAGGGAATTAGGTAGAATTGCCATGTTCGACCTAGTCTATAGTTTAAGTACCATACTCTTGACCATATGTGATACTTGTCTAAATTGTTATTCTTCCTACCTTGCTTCTCTCTTCCCTTTGGTTTTAAAACTTACAATATGTCTTTCCTAAGACACAACACAATACGAATTCTTGAGAATATTATTGTTCCACAATCGAAATAACTCATCAATACAGGGGTGATTTCCGCCATTGGTGACGAGTTTCAATCCGCTTTACATGTTATTTCGCATGAAATTCACCATCAAGTCAGGAGTGATATCCATATCTTGATGGGAGTTTCATTTCATAATCTAGTGGATCCTTATTGATGATTCGAGATTATATCTTGATACGTTCAATAAACCACAATTTGGGGACGAAATTGTCAAGCCGGGATTGACATCCACACCTTGACGACTGGTTTCGCTCCTCAATTTTCAATCTCGCCAAAGTTTCGTATTTTTAGATCAAATTAGGGACATGTACTAACTGGAAGGGTAAAGTACCGTTAATCGCTTGGCGACGAGAGTATTATACCTATTAGGCCAAATCATGTCTCCCTAATTCGGAAGGACTTACGAGTCACTTTGGAATAGTCGAAGTTTCTAAAACCGAAACACTCCAACATTTTAACAAGCCTCTCTTTTATGCTATCTTACATTTTATGCTATATAATTCTTATTCCTTCATTTTTTTTCTCAATGTCACACTATACTAAAATCGAATTTATGCACGACAAACTTCACATTTATACTAAATCAATTACGCAACGATTCTATAGGTGCATACTAAACATCATACTTGATTTGGGATTACTGGAACATTATATGTGATAAACTCGTTATAAAACCACACCTTAACATGTATAGCACTATGCGTAGTGCTATAGGAGTAACGCACCGCCCTTGAGACTTGGGGTCATGTTAAGTAAACTATTTCATACTAAGTAAACTATTTTACACTATGTTTCAACAATATTGACTAGTCAACATTGCGTTCACGATGATTTGACTTGTTTATTCACATATTTATGTGGTAGACTCGTCATTAACTTTGATCAAGCCACACCTTAACATGTATAGCGCTTGTGTAGCGATATAGGAGTGACGCCCGCCCGTATTCTTGAGGTCATGTTAAGTAAACTATTTTACACCCTCTTCGTTTTAACGATGATGGGTAGTCTACATTGCGGTACACGATGGTTTGACCTGTTTATTCACATGCCAGTAATCCGTTAATCTTGGTTAAACTAAAATATATCATCTGTATTGGGCACGAATGTGCGAATACGCACACTTGCACTTATACTCATACTTATACACTATACTCTATCATACTTAAATGCAATCATACTTATATACTTAAATTACTATAAGTTATCATCCCCACTCATAATACGCTAATCACCCATGATATTGGCACAGAACGTAACGTGGCATCGATTAGCGAAACGGACGCAATACGGTATAAACATGGTGGATACGCCGCTGGTACTTCCTATATATAAGTGTTAATAACGTATTCTAAAGTTTTGTAAAACGTGTCATGAGAAAATTCGGTGTTTCACTGCTATATTTAAAGACAAACTTTAATCACACATCACCTATTTCTCGGTTATACACACACATACTTTGAAATGCCATCTTTTCTAGAGTCTTTCTCTTGAATAAATTTCGGTACGAAATTTCCTAAAGTAGGGGAGACTGTAACGCCTCGTATTTTCTGTGAAATTATATTTTAGAAAAATACGTAATGTTTCGGCATTTCTTAAAATCATAAACGAAAAATGAAATATTTATATATATAAATATATATATATATATATAAAGCAAAAAAAATGCATTTTACGCCATTGTATGGTAACCGACAAACGAACACGATATTGATTACCGGCACCGTCTTTACGGAAATTTTAACCTCAGTTAAATAACTACGGCAACTTATAAAAGTTCGAGTGCGTAACTGGCCTTAAAACGCAAACGAGCAGCGAATGGGCTTTAAGCCTGACCCAGTAAAAACCCTAGACCTATATATTCATCACTTCGTAACACAAACCCTAGCCTCCAACAAGACACATCTCTGCCCTCTCTAAACTCCGGCCGCCAGAGTTTTTTTCGGCCAAAAAACCGGCCAACCTTCCGGTAAACCACAACACCCACTTTCCTCTTCACTCTCGCCCTCCCTACCTCGTTGAACACGAACGACGGCCACCACCATCTTGGTGGCGGCGCACCAAGAACACAGCGGCAGAAGCCGTAGGAGGCGGTGCAGCCGCTCCGGCAGCGACGGCAGCGGTGGTGACGGCCAGGCAAGACAGCGTTCACGGTGGCGGCGGCTCGGTTGAGTCATCGATTTTCAGGCAAACTCGCCAGCAGAAAGGATAGCTCCGGTTTGAGTTCAGGCCCGACCAGGTCACCGACCTTTCGATTCCGGCACCGGCGTCGATGGTGATGATTGGTTCAGCTTGGGTCGGGTCTTGGTTTGGGCACTCGGTTCAGATCCGTATCAGGTCCAGTCGGTTCAAATCTCGACTCACCCGGTTCAAGTTCATTCAGGTTCGAGTGGTTCGTGATCGAGTTAGTTTTGGGATCTGTTTCAGTTTGGGTCTCGGCTTAAGTACGGGATTCGGGTCAAACAGTCAAACGCGGTCAACAGACCCAGTCGCGGCATGGGTTCATTTCTGTGGTTTTAGTCAAACGTCAGTTCCGGCTATGTCAACAACAGCCAATGCGAGCTCGGTAATTTAATTACGCATATTCATTCTTACTATTTGGTATTCATATTGTTTAAATTTGAGGTCAACCTTTAAAAAATGAACCTATTAATAAGCGAGATGGCTTATAAATGTATAAGTAGTAGAATTACAAAATAAAAGGTGGTGTTTCATCGGAAATTGTAAGACTTATATTCATTTTCATCGTGATCGTCGAGTTTTGAAAATATAACGGCACAAATTAATGCTTGTGTTTCATATTTTTATAGCGTTTTAAACCTCGAGGCCGAACCCCATAACTTGTAATTAATTATACATAGAATTAGATATTCGCATATTTATTCATGTATTGTTGAGTTTGAGATTTATATCGACAACTCGTATTATCGGGATCGTCCAAAAACAGAGGAGACTCTGCCCGATTTTCGTTAAAAACATATATATGCAAATATCCACTTTTTAGTCGGAACGCTAATAAATATGTATCGAGACTCGAATGAAGTTTATAAAATAATCATAAACGGATAGTTCATTTTGATATAACTCATATATCTTTCTCCTATCCATGCGAGGTGACCTTGGTATTCCATCTTTCGACTGTCGAACCTTCTCGAAATTTGCTAAAGGAAGCTTCTCTAACACGTGAGCATACTCGACCCCCTTTTACACTATTAATGCATTTTAGGGTGCAACATGTATAAATTACAAAATTTTATTTTAAACAAAATTAAATGTGTTCACAATACCAAATGTGCCATCAGTTACGCTTATGTGAGTTATATGTGTTAGTTTAAACTCGTCTATACATGCTACTTGTTATGCTTGAGTTTGTTTATGCTTATTATTTTTGACCTGTATTCTCATGATATCGTTATGCTTAGAATACTATGCATGCTAGTTAAGGAATTCGATTATATGTTGTTGTTATGCGAAAGTGGTCTACATATTCGTGCGATTCGACTTGAATATATACTTGTCACAATCAAAACAACTTTTATACTTATAACTAATTTCAAACTTGTATGCTCGCCAATACTTTTGTATTGATCTATGTTTTTAACACATGTTGTAGGAATTTTGATGACACATGGAATCTAGTAGGATTGCCTAGAAACGCATTTAAACTTTAAATACTTATTGTATTATGTTTGTTTCAAACATGTATTTCATTTCAATATCTTGTATTAAATCGTTATCAATGAAATGAAATTATATTTGTTATGTGTCGGGATCTAAATTTTGTATTATTTGATATAAACTATGTAAAAAGGTAATTATTAAACACTTGACACAATTAGCGTTATGAAGCCTCTTGCAATTTCGTCTCGCTCTGATGTTACCACCATCGGTTGGGGTGTGACAACCGACTCAGAAGATGTTGCATCAGAACAACCTGCAAAACTAGGAACTCTATTAGAAGAAGTAGCATTTTGCATCATCATGTGATGATAGATCTCACATTCCTCTCTTTGTTGCATGTATTGTTCTAGAATTGCGTTCTCCAGAGCTGCATTCTCAGCAAACATATCTTGCTCTTCCACAATCTCAGCTATAAGAGCAACTCCAATCTTCTTGTTAATATACTTGTTCCAATCAAAACCTTCATTTTTATTTGGAGCAATCATAGCTTTTTCTATGGTGTTAGATGATTGATCTTGAACTTCGACTTTTCTCGGGAATGGCTTGTATTGCAGTGCTTTCTTGTAGTAATCATTGCCACCTCCGAAAAGACTTTGATTGCCACTTACTTCTTGGTTTGGACACTCTCGTTTGAAATGCCCTTTTTGTCGGCACTTGAAGCATGTGACTTTTGACTTGTGAAAACCAAGCTTGTTACTTGAATTACCAATATCTCTGCCGGTTAACGCTACAAACTTGGTAACTCTTCTGATGATCGAAGCCAGACTCCACTTGATGTCTATAAATTCCAACTCTTCTTCATCCACCTGATCATAATCCTCAGCAGTCATTTCAGGATTTCCGATCTTCCCAGCAACTAAACATTCGTAAGATCCTAGAACTGTAGCAAGGAGTGCTATGTGCTGTTTAGCCACTTTTTCAGGAAAGACATTCTTGAGATTCACTGCTATGTTGCATTGGAAAACATTTGGATCAGACCTGGATTGGTTTGTCTGATGTGACTGATTGTTCTGATTTTGAAACAAAGAATTTGAACCGATTCTTGAATATCCCGTGTTCGAAGAACTCTGAGTGGAATTCATGTTAGCACTAAAAGCTGTTCGAATTTTCGGACTCTGAATCTGAGTATCTTGAAAACCTCCTTTGTAATAGACACCAACATCTTGAACAACGTTTGCATTCTTTGATTTTGCAATTTTTAACAATTCCATTTCGTGTCCTTCTAATTTGTCGATGAAAGATGACAACTTTAAATGCCTCCAACCTGGACTGTTCTTAAATATCAACAGGTAAGTTGACCACTCTCCCTCGGGAAGTGCATCAGCCAACTTTTCTATTTGCTCTTCGGTAGTTCTCTTAATATCATGCCTTCTCATCTGGACCATTAGATGAAAATAAATGTCAATCATCTGTTTCATAGTCTCTCCTTTGATCATTGTGAAGATCTCGAATTCTTTCTTGATTAACGCCTTTTTGCTTTTTATCATCTCATCGCTTCCTTTAAATTTGTCACAAAGAGCATGCCACAAATCTTGTGAAGTTTCACATTCTGGTAATAATATCAGAATATCTTCCATCACAGATTGTTGAATAAGACTAATCATTTTCTTTTCGGCCACGTATGCATCTTTATTAGCACGAGTAAACTTAATCAAAGTAAGATCTTGTTCGCGTTCATCCTTTGGCCACTTGTATCCGTTTTCTATAGCAACCCAACTGTGGAACTGATTGGCTTGTACCCATTTTACAAACTTTTCCTTCCACCCTTCAAATTCGTCCATACTCATTAGCTTCGGCGGTTTTGTAGTAGTACCCATCTCATTGTCCAGATTCATCTGGTTAACCGTAATAACATTAGACGATGAAGCTTGAGCAACTCCAGCAGCAAACGCGTTATGGAAATCTTCCATTTTGAAAATCAGGCGATTTATCTGAAAACCGTTAAAAATACTCGAAAATAGATTAGCAACTGACAAGTTCGGTCGAACTTGTAGTAAAAACAACTTTTGATTTCAATTTCAACAAGTTCGGTCGAACTTGTATAAAATTATCAACTTTTTTATCACCAACAAACAAGTTCGGGCGAACTTGTTGTTAAAATGATAAGTTTGGTTGGACTTGTTGTTAAACTATGAAAATTTTCACCCTGAAGCAAGTTAGGGCGAACTTGTTAAGAATTTCAAGAGAATTCACAAGTTCGGGCGAACTTGTATAAGATTTTCAACAAATTTTAATCAAGTTCGGGCGAACTTGATGAAATTTGAACGAAAATTAAGCAAGTTCGAGCGGATTTGGCTGAAATCAATGAAAAATCAATCAAGTTCGGGCGAACTTGATGAAAAATATGAATTTTACACTCAAGTTCGAGCGAACTTGATGACATGTTCGATCAAACTGTTTTTGCAAAACATGATTTTTTTCAACTTTTTGACATCAATTCGTTTGAATCAGGTCTTGAAACTTTCAGGGTTTATAATATTGTGATTATGTATAACATGTTCAATTTTTAGCCATTTTGTCCATGAATTCTTCAAATGTGTGAAAAAGTTATGAAAAATGGTAGAATGAGGTAGAATTAGAGTAGTTCTTGTGATGATTTCACCAAATCTAGGTATCCAGGCTCTGATACCACTTGATAGGACCATCCTCCTTAGCTTAGGAACCTAGGATTTGTATCTAACGTTCATATAGGTGGAAACTATGTGACGTGTTAATCGTATAACAAGAATTACTCTTTAAATGTTTGTTTATTGATCAATATTCATAAATGTTCAAGTTCTAGATCGGACAGAGCTTCGCCGTCAGTGTGCCAAAGTTGTTGAATGAGAGATCACAACCTACCTATTTATAGGCATACAAGTTCGCTGGGAGGTAAATAAGTTCGGCCGAACTTGTCTGAACAAGTTCGGCCTAACTTGTTCTCACCACATAATTCCGGGCGAACTTGATGTCCAACACACATTGACGTTTTCTAACGTGATCTCACCTATTCTAAACAGACTCGATACAAGACTAAGACATAGACATACTGTACTAACAGACTCCCCCTTGGATATCGTCTTCATCTTGATCAGTTTTCAGAAGCTCTTTTTCATTCCAGACTCGTTCTAATATAATGACGTAGGCAACAGGGATATGCACTAACATTTATTACAAATTTCATCTGCAAGACGGTCAGAAGCCAGTACGATAAGTTAGCAAGAAACTAATCAGCAAGTCATCAGGAGCTTATTTAGCAAGTTCAACAAGCATAATAAGTTTGTAGGAGCAAGTAGTTTGATTTCCGATCAAGAGCAAGAACATGAAATCAGAAACAAGTTTGCTTTCCTCTGATCAAAAGAAAGTGAGCTAGATAAACAAGTCAAAATCGAGGAAAACAAAGAAGTAAAAAAAGAATGAAGAAGGAGCATAAAGTAAGAACGCGTATGACGCAAGAACGTTCAAGACCCCCTTGGTTCAATCAGGGAAATAGCAAGAGAAACATGGTTGGGTTTTAGGGTTAAGGGGGAATGTGTTTTAATCCTAAAACAAGTAGAATAAACTGCAATTTTGGTCTCTGAGGTTTGGTCAGTTTTGCCAGTTTAGTCCAAATCTAAAACATTTTGTATATGGGTCCCTGTGGTTTCAGTTTTGTTACCATTTTGGTCCAAAAGTGAAATCTGGCCAAATTCCCCAATTTAAACCCCCTGTTTTATCCTTTTCCTCAGGGGTAAGTTTTTTCATTTTTGTTTTATTATAACTGGTTGTTAATTAAAAATAATAAAACTTAATTAATCAACCTTAACCCTATAAAAGGACATCATCTTCCCCAAATACCCTAAACACCCCTCTACACACACACACTCTCTCTCTCTCTAAACACAACACCCCTCAGTCTCACTCTCTCTTCCCTCTCTCTCTATCTTACTCTCTCTAACACCAGCGTAATCTGTTCGTGTAAAGCCCATGCCACACCCAAAATCTCTTCGTGTAATCTGTTCCTTGTTCCTGTTTATAACATCCAGCGGTTTAGTTGATCGGTTTTATCGACGAAGATGTTAACGCCGGTGTGGCGGCGATGGGGTGAGGGTGGTTCAGTGGTGGTGTGGCGGCGGTGGTTCAGTAGGGCAGTGGTGGTGCAGGGAGTTGGAGATGGTCGTTGTTCTGTGGGGACAATGTCAGTGGTTTTGTAACCTGATAATGCAACGAATAACAATAACATTAACCACCACCACCACCTCCTTATGATTCCGGTGCTCTTAATCTCCTTCATCTCCTTCTCACTCCTCTATTTCGCTCTGTTCTGTTCCGGCGGCTACGCCGCCATCAATCTTCGCCTCTGATTCGAGCCTAATTATTCCTTACTTCTCGAGATCTGGCCGGAATTGTTATCGAATGCGAGATCTGTTACGGAGGAGAGTGACGTTGTGGTGTGGGGGTGGGGTGCGAGAGGGTGGTGGCAGGTGGTGGTGCTTGTGGTGGCAGAGAGGAGAGAGGGAGAGAGATGGGGAGAGAGTAATGGGAGAGAGGGGTGGGGGGATCTTCAGTGGTTGTGGTGATTGTTTGAGAAGGTAGAGATGAGTAGTGATGAAGGGGTTTATATATTAATGGTGTTATAATGACAAAATTACCCCTAAGGAAAAGGACAAAACAAGGGGGTTTAAATTGGGGAATCTGGACAAATTTTACTTTTTGACCAAAATGGCAACAAAACTGAAACCATAGGGACCTAGATACAAAAAGTTTGAGATTTGGACTAAAGTGTTAAAACTGACCAAAACTCATGGACCAAAATAACAGTTTAGTCAAACAAGTATAAAAGAAAGTTGGGGTGGCGTAAAGTGGCAAGTTTAGTTTACTTAGTTTTTAATTTATATATTTGTATGTTTAGAATTAGCGGTTGGTTAGGTGTTTGTATTATTTGAATTGCATGCTTATCTAGTTGTTTGAATTACTAGATATTAGGAGTTTAAGTTTTTAGGAGGTTATGTAATATAGATAGATGGATAGGGCCTATCTAATTGGTGTGTCAAGTTTTATAATAAATAGAAACTGTGGATCTTGGTTGAGTAAAACAATAATCTATCCGATTTTGGGCTTGATTTTTAAGATATTTAGATGTAAAAAACTGAAGGTCACCAAATTTCAGTTAAAATAACCATTATCACAATACAATCAAACTTGTGAAGGCATATTTATTGTGTGTTAATTTGGTAGAGCTACCTAGGGGTGTTCAAAAGCCTCGTCGAGGTTTGCTCAGAAAAAGAAAAGGTTGGGTTGTCGATGAGCTTGCTCGGCTCAATTTGTAGCAAGCCGAGCTCGACTAGGCTTGAATCGCTCGCGAGTTTGTGAATTGGGTCAAATTATTTTATGTTATATATACTAATTTATTTTATGTGTTAACATAATAAGGTTAATTAATCTTCTTATACTAATAAATGAAAATCTTTTTTTGACATGTGTTACTCTCTGGTGCCTCCTCATCCTTATTTTCGTATTTCTCTCTCTATTAAATAAATAATATTAACATCAATTTAACTAAATCTCTTTATCTCTTTTGTTTTTGTTTTGATAATTTGAAATTTAATAGTTGATTTCCTATACAGATAAAAAACAATTCTTATAAAATGCAACCACAAACTTTTAAATGTTTTATGTTTATATTAATTTAAATAAATCTATTTATCTCTTTTGTTGTTTTGATAATCTGAAATTTATTTTAATAGTTTATAAAATGCAATCACAAACTTTTAGACATTGTTAACTGTTAATATATATTAAAATCAATGGAGTGACATTAAAATAATAAATAAATATATATAGTGATAAAAATTTTGATAATAAAAAGTATTTTTTATTAATAATGAAATTTATAGAAATAATAAACATATTCAAAATATAATAAAAGTATGTGGGTTATTATTTAATAGTTATGTTGGTGTAATACACGTGTTTATTCAATTCGAGCGATATATAAGTGTTTTTTATATACATAAATTTTTTATTGTTATTAATTAAATATAACATTACCTTTACTCCAACCGTGTAATACGCGGGATTCTTATGATACATAAATAAATTATATAATCACTATTAACAATATCACCGCCTAAATCCCTTTGATTTCATAGTTAATCCTAAAATCATCCTATAATATAATAAGTAAATAGTGCGTCAAAGTTTATTTTTTAACTATTTTATTACTTCGTGTTTAAATTTATATTTATTTAACGCGTGTAATACACGGGGTCCTAACATAGTTATATAATATATAAAAATATCAAAAAAAACATAAAATAAAAAATGCATATAAATAAACAAAAATAATAGATAAGTTTTTGTTAATTTTTAGTTATGTTTTTGCTTTTATGTTATCAATGCTTGCAAAAAAATAAAAAATATGTACTTAAAAAAGTTAACATATATACTTAAAAAAGTTAAAGAGCTGAATCCATTGGGCTATAGTTGGCTAAAACATTTTACGAGCTAAGCTCGAGCTTGACTTTTTCAGCTCGATAAAACAAACGAGCCAAGCCGAGCTGGCTCATTTAAATTTGAGCCTGAGCTTGAGCCCAACCTGGTTCGACTCGACCTCGGCTCCATACACAAGAGTTGCCTATTTGCTATATCACACTACAATGGTTTTCAAATTGTCGTGAATTAGGTGTTTTGAGCAGATTTTCAACGTTTAGAATAGTTTAAGTGAAACTTCTTAAAGCGTTTGGGATGGGTTTAAAACAGTATTTATTTGTCGTATAAGAAACACTAGAAACTCACTGAAGCGAAATATCATTCTACTATAAATTGTGTTAGCTGTGGGCTCATGGTCGAACCATATACGGTGAAACTTTCTTCATGATATTTTCAATAAATGTTTTGACTTTTAGTATGTTTTATGGTTTAAAACCTATATGTATTTGTTTAACATTAATAATGCATTTTGTGTATACTTTCTAGTAAAGCATCAAGATTTGCTAGAAAGAAGTGCAAAGCCTTGAGATGGATCAACTTAAATGCCAAAGCATGTTTTATTGTGTAACAAATTGGATCATAGAATATTTATAAGAATTCCGCTATGTTGTATCTTGAAACTGTTTTACAAATATTTGAACTAGAAGTAAAATTATTTAAATATTCTAATAACATGTTTACAAAATACAAGTATGACGCGCATCGAAATGTTATAATATTTTGTGAATGGATCGGATCAATGTATGAGGTTTTATGTAATTGCGTTTAAGTCTCTTTTGTGGTACGGGTCAAAACATGTTGGATTGGGTTGACACAACATTTTTTATCATTTGTTTAATTTTCTATAAATACTAGATGTACCAAATATAATTGAAAAGATATATTTTTATGCATTTAAACAATACTTACCCCTAATTTTACCTGTTAGAGGTAAAGCATGGCCCGGGTTGAATGATCAAAATCGCCCTATCTATAAAGAGTTTGTTTCTTGCTTAATTTCTTCCTAGCTGCCAATGCTTCCCATTGACAAGTTTCAGCAAACACGACAGGAGTAGGAGTGCCATAAATATTGCAGTGATTAAAGTTGCATTCAGTGGCAGATCTTGATGACTGTTTTCGGAAATTTTCGCAAATGGCTGCATTGCTTATGGTTCTTTCATTTCTAGTTGCTAATAGACTATCATATTTATATAAAAATGCCAAGCAAGAGCTACATTTCTTATAAATTAAAGTTAATTCTTTATTTTATATTGTAACAGATATCTAGTGTCTCAAATAATTTCTTTTTGTTTATGTTACATAATAAATAGTTGATTATAAAAATAATTTATTTGGGTAAAATGTATATAGATAGTAATAGAAGTAAAATACATCGTTCTGTAAAAAATAAACTATTTAGATGATATATTTATAGATAGCAGTATACATCACGAGAATACATGAAAATAATCTCAGATTAATGTAACATAATGAAATCACCTAATAGACTAAAAGAAACATTACATCGACAGTTAGTTTGGGATGCTGTTTTCAGCATCTGTTCATCACCTACAGAGGGTGCAGCAGCGGATAATCTTCAAGCATTCCCTGCTTTGTAAGGTAATCATTTTACTTTTGTGGGATCCATCACACCTCAGTTGCCCGTAATTTGATCAAAAGATTAGAAAACATAAAAAAAACATGATTTATGATCCAGCAAAGAAAACAAGTACAAACAGGTCTCAATAGAATATTGTTTGAAGGGATAGATGCAGGCGCAATGATCCTAACCTTTTAAACAGAAAACATATTTCAACCGATGACCACCGCTCATCTGCATCTTTTTTCTTATCAGATCGTTTGCGTGGTTGTGACGGTCCCGCCTTGTCCGGTGGCGTCTCTGGCAATAAGAGGCTCAATCAATGTGGCTCCTGATACGTGATGAATTCCCATCATCAGTAGCCAAGCATACGTTTACAGCATAAGTGATTTAGTGGGTCTAGTAAAATTGTGCGAGTCATGCATAGTGGGTAGTGTAACGCCTCGTATCTTTGTATTTCTATTTTAAAAAAATGTTCGTATTCGTATTCTAATTTTAGAAACCTTACATTCGTATTTTAATTTCAATCTCACGATTCGAGGCGTTAATCATAATAAAATTCATATTTTTTATTTTTTATTTTATTCACACAACCGATCATTTAAAATACGTATTTATACGCAAACCGACACTTTTATACGTATAAATACTTATACGCACATCCTCAATACTTGAATTATACTTTTATACTTTTTATATACTCAATTACATAATATATACTCAAGAAATACCAAGAAATATACCAATCATATTTTCACCTCATCAATCCTCTTTCACCTTCTTTAACCAATCATATTTCACCCTTTTCCACCTCCTTTCTCCACCAATCACCTTCTCAATCCTCTTTCATCTTCTTTAACCAATCATATTTCACCCTTTTCCATATTCTCTACCTATAAATACCAACCCCCTTCTACCATTTTCTTCACACCATTCTTCTCTCCATCTCTCTAATTCTCTCAATCTCTCTAAATCAAGAATTCTAAAAAGACACTAAGTGTTCCACCCATTCTTCTCTCAACTTCTATACTTCTCTCAAATATTCCAAGCAAGGAAGAGAGTCTAAGAGTTCTAAAAGAAAACATTAATTGTTTTAAAAGAAGCTTTGAAGCTCCAACCTCCAACTCTTCATGGAATCACCAATCGGAAAGCATATGCAATATTGTGAGTACACTCGACCCACTTTTGTTTATAACACTTTTGGGTGTAACATGTTTTACCTATACAAAAATCACAAACACTTAAACTTTATGAAACGCACAAACAATCCTATACCCATGAATACTTGAATCGTATACTTGTTGCTTGTCTTGGATATTCGTTACGCTATGCTTTAGTCATTAACTATTTTTAGCCTTCGTTTGACATGCTTAGCGCTATAGGAATTCACGCATCCACCTCCATCGTGTTATTCGTGAGGTCATGTTAAAACATCGTGGTTGCGTTAAGGGTTTGATTATTAGTATTGCATGCCTTGATATTGCTCTTGTATAGATTTGGTTGCCATGAGGATTGTTAAAACTTTATTCGTATACGTATGCTATGCTTAAACTTGTGTACTCGCCATTGCTTTTGCATTGACTTTATTTTAAAACATGTTACTGGTTGAAGGAGATGATGCTATGAAATCAAAATAGCGAGGACTTAGATACACACATTTTAGACGTTAGATTTATAAATGTTGTACCAAATTTTGTTATGTTTTATGAACTTATTGTATTGCTTCATGTTGTATTTGACAATGTTGTGAAATGAAATTTGGAATTTAATTAAATATTGTCATTTATTAGCGTTGTGAGCAATGAGCAATCTCGTTTTCGTCTCATCCCGATGTTTCCGCCATCGGTTGGGGTGTGACAGATTGGTATCAGAGCCATAACTATAGGGAATTAGGCAAATTGCTATGCTTTTGACCTAGTCTATAGTTAAGTACTATACTTGACCATACGTGATTCACATGCTAATTTCTTAAAATGTCCTTTATGTGCTAAATACATGAAATGCTTTACGTGTTCATACTTGTTACATTATCTCAATCATACGCCTTTCCTAATGCATTTTACTCGATTATACTAAACTCGAAAACACTCGTATTACACAAGTGAGACGACTTCTCCAAAATAGGCGTGATATCCCCAATTTGGTGAACGACTCTCATTCCGCCAATTCTTTATTTATTTATTTATTTTTTCACGAAGTTACACCATCAAGTTAGAAGTGACATACACACCTTGATGGGAAACTCCTATTCAAACTCTAGTGGACTCTCGTCAAGTGTTGAAATTAAGTTTGACCCGACGAGTACCAACCACACTTAGGGTACGAAATCGTCGAGTTAGGGTGAAACCCGCACCTTGTCGATTAAGTCCCATTCCTCGATTTTCAATCTCGCCAAAGTTTCGATTTTCCAATCGATTAGAGACGTGTAATAACTGGAAGGGTAAAATGTCGTTAATCGCTTCTCGACGTGAGCGTTTTACCTATAGGCCAAAGCACGTTTCTCAATTCGAAAGGATCTTCGATTCACTTTGGAATAGTCGACGTTTTTCTACCCTAAACAGTCTAATGTTTTCTAAGACTCTCTTTTATACCATTTCAATTTATACATGACTTTTTATATCTTGTTACCATTCCTTTAAAATTTCTAATTTATTATAAGGTTTTTACGCAATTCATATTAAACCTTTTCATCCACTTATACATTATTTGCATACATGATTTCAAAACGTCATCAACTAGACTTATATTTCTCGAAAAGTCCGAAATGGAGACCATCGTCGAGATAGGAGTGAATTCCTTACCTAGACGATCAAACTCCGTTTCCTTCCTTCCTTAAAACGACATCACCAACGGATTAGGGGTGATTCCCATACCTTGGTGATCGTTACCAACCCTCCTCTTGGAGACTTTATTACACAAACCACATGTTTAAATTGTATACCTAAATCTTTTATCATATTGTCAAAATTCTTACTTGGACGAATTTCAAAACGTACTATTTTATCAAACATATTTCCCATCCTGTAATCTATTTCATATAAATCACATACGCATATACTTGGTCACCACATGAACGTTTTGTTTCACGATTTTCGAAGCTCGACAGAATGCTACCTACCAACTTAATCAGTCCAAGGAATACCTTGCCTACAAATCTTATGTTTGACATAATCACTAAAACACGATCACGCGATAACTTTACATTAAGAGCTTTCATTTGTAAACAAAAGCCAAACCAATATCTTATAGACATTATGGGATCGCTTTACTAAGGGTATGTTGGGATTGTTGTTATTATTTTTTTTCCTGATTCCTTTGATTATTGTGTTTTTAAAGCAAAAAAAAACTATGTTTTTTTGTATTTGGTAAGTATATAATAAAAAAAACTGATTTCTTTCATTTGTTAGAGATCAAAGCTTATTTATTTATTTATTCTTTTTTCACATATATATATTTGTCAAACACTCAAATAGTTGATTATCTGGTTATTGGGATATCAAACAACATAATCAAATTCAAACACTATCTTTCTACAGCACGTTTTGTTACAGCTAATCATCTGATTCTGATTATTCAAAACACATAAACCATTTTCAAAACTCAAACCTAAACACCCTCTAAACCTCTTATCACGATTAAGAGAACATTTTGCTAAACACTTTTCAACGATAATTAAATCCATTATCCCAAATTTCCTCTCAAGGGTCAACGTATCACAAGAACCACTGAATTTCAAATTTCTTATCTTGATGTAACATCCTTTGAAAACGATGCGAACCTACTAATTTAAGACCTTGTCATACACCACCCAAAATGTCACCTCAATTTCAAAACACGTGGGCAAGAAAACATTACAAGGACTAACCACTTTCGACTTACTTAAATTCCCCTAAAACAGTGGTAGCACTCCTGTCCATTACAAAATACGTAACGCATAATCAATAAGTACCTTATATTCTTTTATATTCACAAACTAGATACTAGATTCTAAGTCAAACTGAACCTATTTTAGAAGCGATAACCTCAAAGTTTTGCTCAAACCACTTTACATGCATATCCTCGCACATGATTTAGTCAAAATTTCGCACGACAATATCATTTATATCTTTCATTTTTACACACTCAAATTTCTCGATCATTTTACATGATTAAATTCGTTGTATTCAATTCATGTCATGCACGCAATCGTCGTCATTTATACCTATTGATATTCATACTTATACACATATTCATATTTATGCTCATACGTGTCATCATTCATACTTATACTTATACTTATATGCATACTTATAATCATGCTCACATTCATGTTCATGCTCATATTCAAATTCATACATTCGTACCTATACGTGAGCATAACCCGAGGGGATTCGCTCACGTTGGTCTCATACTTATTTAAACGTAAACATGCTTATATACTACATTCTTATACGCACGCACACTCTTATTTTCAAATTTATGTATACCCTGATTCATACACAACTAGTACAAACTATGCGGATCATGCAACAATCAATATAATCACGGGTGCACACGAGATTATAGTGATAGGCGCATAGGAATCGTAGGGTGTACTACTGTGTATGGTAGGACACGGAACGTAACATGACACCGAATAACGAAACGAACTAACATGGTCAAAACATGGTGGATACGCCGCTGGTACTTCCTATTGTTTTCACCATGTTTCAAACTTTCGTAAAACATGCCATGAGAAATTCGGTGTCTTGCAGACCTATTTAGACCCGATACAAACTTTAACAACTCACAAACGCATTGCTAAGCGCGCGATATCCGATTATCCACGAGAGACCCCATTCTTAACTCATCGCTTTCAATACGCATGCCATTCTTATACTCATATCCGTTTATCAAATCAATCGTTCACACTTATGCCTCCATTATTCTCCGACATCCTTGTCTTATATACAAACCTCATTTGCAATCAATCAGTTTAAACATTCGGACCCTAAAATACTTTCTAACACTTAAAATTTCCATTCTTTATTTATGCGCAAACATACTTAGTTGGCAGTTACCTCCAAAACCATTTTTTTATTTCAAATACCTAACTTCCTCGTTTTTTTTCACCGATAAAGAATTCTCTACAAAACTGAGATTGCCAATGCTCTTTAAATCCAACGAAAATTTTTGTTACAACCAATAGTGCAGTCACACTTTTCATCAAAATACATATCGTTTTATACGAAAGCTTCCTTCTTAGGTATCACATTTTAAAATACATGTCATTGAGTTATTCAAACTTGTTTAAACTCGCTTGTCTATACACACACATGCACGTTTTACTTATGCTCAATGCCTCGAATCATTTTAGACAACGAACCCTTTTTACAAACCTATCTTTTCGTTCCTCAAAACTTCATACTTTTCAATACATTTCAAACATCCAAATCTCGATTTTAGACAATCATTCTTCTAGCCAAAATGCTTTTTCTCCAAGGTCTTCCTCTTGAATAAATTTCGGGACGAAATTTCCTAAATTAGGGGAGACTGTAACGCCTCGTATCTTCATATTTCTATTTTAAAAAATGTTCGTATTCGTATTCTAATTTTAGAAACCCTACATTCATATTTTAATTTCAATCTCACAATTCGAGGCGTTAATCACAATAAAATTCATATTTTATATATTTTTATTTTATTCACACAACCGATCATTTAAAATACGTATTTATATGCAAACCGATACTTTTATACGTATAAATACTTATACGCACATCCTCAATACTTGAATTATACTTTTATACTTTTTATATACTCAATTACATAATATATACTCAAGAAATACCAAAAAATATACCAATCATATTTCCACCTCATCAATCCTCTTTCACCTTCTTTAACCAATCATATTTCACCCTTTTCACCTCCTTTCTCCACCAATCACCTTCTCAATCCTCTTTCACCTTCTTTAACCAATCATATTTCACCCTTTTCCACATTCTCTACCTATAAATACCAACCCCCTTCTACCATTTTCTTCACACCATTCTTCTCTCCATCTCTCTAATTCTCTCAATCTCTCTAAATCAAGAATTCTAAAAGGACACTAAGTGTTCCACCCATTCTTCTCTCAACTTCTATACTTCTCTCAAATATTCCAAGCAAGGAAGAGAGTCTAAGAGTTCTAAAAGAAAACATTAATTGTTTTAAAAGAAGCTTTGAAGCTCCAACCTCCAACTCTTCATGGAATCACCAATCGGAAAGCATATGCAATATTGTGAGTACACTCGACCCACTTTTGTTTATAACACTTTTGGGTGTAACATGTTTTACCTATACAAAAATCACAAACACTTAAACTTTATGAAACGCACAAACAATCCTATACCCATGAATACTTGAATCGTATACTTGTTGCTTGTCTTGGATATACGTTACGCTATGCTTTAGTCATTAACTATTTTTAGCCTTCGTTTGACATGCTTAGTGCTATAGGAATTCACGCATCCACCTCCATCGTGTTATTCGTGAGGTCATGTTAAAACATCGTGATTGCGTTAAGGGTAGTATTGCATGCCTTGATATTGCTCTTGTATAGATTTGGTTGCCATGAGGATTGTTAAAACTTTATTCGTATACGTATGCTATGCTTAAACTTGTGTACTCGCCTTTGCTTTTGCATTGACTTTATTTTAAAACATGTTACTGGTTGAAGGAGATGATGCTATGAAATCAAATTAGCAAGGACTTAGATACACACATTTTAGACGTTAGATTTATAATGTTGTACCAAATTTTGTTATGTTTTATGAACTTATTGTATTGCTTCATGTTGTATTTGACAATGTTGTGAAATGAAATTTGGATTTAATTAAATATTGTCATTTATTAGCGTTGTGAGCAATGAGCAATCTCGTTTTCGCCTCATCCCGATGTTTCCGCGATCGGTTGGGGTGTGACAGGTAGAGTAGTTTTTTCATTGTTTGTTGCTTTACTTTACTTTTCATTCAGTAATAGTAATATCATGTAAGGCTATATTTGGCCACCAGTTGGTTTGATTAAAAGTATGAATGAAAAATATCCATTTTGTTCTTGTCTTCTTGATCTTATTTTGGAAATTAACCATCTCGAATCGGCTTTATCGCAACCATACCCTGCCAACATAGCAGCTTTGCACTGTGACCTGACATCCTTAAGCTAGAAGAAAAAAGATAACTTTGCATATGGAATTAATGGAGAAACGATGCTATTAGGGGGTGGGGGTGCTCCACTTTCCATCACTCATTACACCCAATCATGTTCCGCCATGTCCTCGAACTTCATTCCATCACTGGTGATGGAGTTTAGTGGGGGTGCCCATCACTCACCACATCCATCAGCCTCCACTCTCAACATCATCATCATCACGCGTTGTCACCACCACGAGTTATCACCACCATGCGTGATCACCATGGGTGGCGGCGGCGTTTCACGCGTGGTCACCCCACCACCACGTAACGCCCCCACCCCTGACCCCCTTACTCTTTGAGAACTTATCAATTTGAGAAACCTTCACAACAGTTGTAACTGCACTCTTGTATTCACAAATTTAGATACTCAAAATGCAATATTAGAACTAGGCTGGCCCTGAAAATTTAGGTGCATTGTCCGAGCTTGTAAAAATGAGCCCCTTATGCCTAAAGGAAATATAACGTCAAATAACGAAAAGTAACACCTAACTAATCGACAATTAACATCAAATAACACACAAATAATCAATAATCATACGCCAAATAACACTCCACCGGTTGTACCGGGTTCATAAGTGTGTGTCGGTTATTTTTTTCTACCGTCGATACATTACAAATGCGTGTATGATTGTCGACTTCCAATATATTACTCTTTTATAAAAATATATATTTTACAAAAAGATATTTTATGTGGTAAAAATGGTATAGACATAACGGGTTAGGATATAATAGGAAGTATGTTTTATGTAGGAAGGATAGAAAGTGATTTTAACCATCTATTAAATAATCAAGTGCTAAGATTAAATGGATGTGATTGAAAAAAAAGGGGCGTGTGGGTTATTCTAAGGGTATTCTAGTCCATCCAAGTCAATAGTTTCTCTCTTCTCCAATTCCCCATCGTTTTTAAAACGTTATTAACTTTTTTATATGACAATATTTTTTTATCAAAATTGCACCATAAAAACGAATGTTTTTTTATCTTTAAAACGAGCACACTATTGCTATACTTTAAAAAAAAAACTTTTCGATAACCCAGATGCGTAAAACGCAATAGAAAAATACCAAAAAATGATTTTTTTTTTTCTAAAACGCAATGAAGCCATATATTTATTCTGGTTATTGATTGTTATATGTTAAAACTTATAATATAATATATTCCGAACCCGTGGTATTACATAAAACGCAATAAATCTTCACTGTCATAATTTGAGTAAGCCACATGTCCATCAGCTTGCAGGGGCTCTCCTTTAAGAGTTATCAACGAGCAGAAAGGAGGAAAGAGGCAAGATGAGCATTTATTAACCATTTTCCTATTGAAACTCATTTAGATATTTTATTATTTATAAATTATAAATTAAATCAAATTATTAGGAAAAGAATGTTGTTGCAGAGATCAGTAAAAGTCAACTTTAAAGCAACACCAATGCCTTCATTTTATAAAGAATCTCTAACATGTAACAATCAGTATTCATAAAGTATATACAAATATCAGATTCAAAAAAGACATTTATTCTAAAGCGCAATTGATTAAAATTACAAACGAAAGTGTTAACTCTAAAACGCAATCGACTAAAAACACGAAATAAAGTGTTTTTTTCTAAAACGTAATCGACTAAAAACACAAAAGAAAGTGTTTTTCTAAAACGCAATGAACAAAAAACACAATAGAAAATGTTTTTTTCTAAAACGCAATGGACTAAAAAACACAAAAATTGTTTTTTTTTCTAAAACGCAATAAACTAAAAACACAAGGAAATGTCTTTTTTTTAAACGCAATGGACTAAAAACACAAAACTATGTTGTTTCTAAAACGCAAGTCTAAAAACACAAAGAACAGTATTTTTTCATGGATAAAACACAAAGAAATGTCTTGTTTCTAAAACAAAATGGACAAAAACCAAAAAATATGTTGTTTTCTAAAACGCAATGGATCAAAAACACAAATAAATGTGTTTCTCCTAAAACGTAATGGACTAAAAACACCAAAAAATTGTTTTTTCCTAAAACGCAATACACTAAAATCACAAAAAAAAAATTCCTAAAACACAAAAAATGGGTTTTTCTAAATGGACAAAAACACACAAAAATGTGTTTTTTTTATATTTTTTTTGTAAAACGCAACGGAAAGTGTGTTTTTTTTTTATTTTGTTATAAACCACGATTAACTAAAAACAAAATTAAGAACCTCAACGGGCTGTGTAAGGCAATTCAAAAACGCAATAAATAAATGAATGTGTTAATATCAACTGGGAGAGTCAAATCTATGTATCAAATTTATAAAAACAGGAATTACATATGTAATTCAATAATAAAATACAATTTCCTTGTGGGTGATTTTGACATATGGGATGATGACGTCTCACCTGCAACTTTAGATTCCTTGTGGAAATTGGCCATTAATTATCAATTTCATTGTGTTTTTGAACTTTAGGATCTTGAAACTTCATCGTCGTCATACACTCGTAGCTGATGGATTAACAATTATCATGATTATGTTTCACTTGAAGAGAAGATGATGATGAAAAGAAACATAAAAATATTGAAAATGCGGATATGACAATAACGTGGTGGAACACTGTTTCTGATCGCAGAAATGCGTGGATGGTTTAGATGTCGGAATTATTCTTGTGGAGGCGGTGGGCGATGGGTGGTGGAGTGGTGGTGGTGTGGGGGTTGGATGAACCATAAGGGTATGCTGGGTTTTTTTAGATCTAGGGTTATTTGAGATTAATTTGTAGTTGACTAAAATACCCTTCTTTTGATTTTTATTGTTTACATATCATTGCTTCCTACACTTCCTACCCAAAACATACTTCCTATTTCCTAGACATAAAATAGGTAAACCATTTACCATAAATAAATAAGTACAAAAGGTTCAATAACAAAACAAATGTTAAATCGCTTTATATCACTATTTAGTTAAAGGAATAAATAAAGAAAACATAGTTAAATAATTAGAAATCTTTGAAGTTTGACTGACTTATGGTACAACTTTATTGGATATTTGGGTTGGGTTTTATAAAAAAAAAAAGGCTCCCCTCACTAGTATTAAGTTATCATATATAACTTAATATCTTCATTTATCTATTTGCCGCCGCTCCTTGAATTATCTCCACCGTCTGTCGGAAAATTTTCTTAAGATCCTATATTCATTCTTCTCTTTCATCTCAGCTACTCTTAAACTAAGAATAGAGGACAATGTTATACATATGGTTCTTAGAGGACCCCTTTAAAATATGTGCCCTCAGAAAACACATGCCCTGGCCAGTGGTCCTTCCTGCTCACCCAAGGCCGCCCTGATTAGAACTTCGAATGTATGTGCATCTCAAATGGAACAAGAAATCCCAAATTTGGAAATTCAAAATAAACTAGTTTTGGGTAAAGAATATATCGTGCAAGTTTTTAAAGCGTAAAGGATGATTCCTGACATTTTTAAAGGTAAAGGACATTCGCTAAAATATGATATAACCATAAAGGACGAAAAATGTAATTTACCCCCTCTTTGTTATTTTAGTGGGTTTTATTAAAAACAAAACTTTAAACAACAAATTTTAGTTTATTATAATGGCCATTTGCTCATTAACTAATGGGTGAAGGTCGTGTGTTGTGGTGGCGGTTTTAAATTTATAAGCTCGGTTTTGACGACTTATACATTACTACTTGCTACGTGGAAGAATTTTCATGTCGAACGATGGTAAAATTAAGCCGGTGCAAACGGCAAATCCGAAATTTTATAAGACGGCGTATGTTAAAAGTTGTAAGAGGAAAAACCAAAATAAAACAGTCAGTGAAACATTCAAGCAACTTTGAGGGCTTGTACGTGTATGCTTCGATTATTTGTACATTATCACGAAGAATCGCTTTTGAATGATAAGATTCCGTAGCACGACATGATGGTAATTCGGTCGGTATCAGTTCGGTTCTTTATAGTACCAGTACACACTATAACAACCGAAAGCGAATACCCAAAAATAAGATCGTAATATGCCAGAAGAATATCAACTTGTGATTTATATCGATTGAAAAACATATGCAAATCAAAAAACAAATACCGGTACTTGTTCTGAAATACAAATAACGGTACCTATATGGGTCGGTCAAAATAGGCTCGGTTCTTCATAGTTTGGTACAGTACTAAGTTAACTCATCTCCTAACTGTTACTTGGTACTTTTATTAATTAACTTGATATTATCAAGTGAATTAATTTACTTTTATTTACTAGCGTGAATTAGTTTATCAGTAAGAACTATGGGAAATTTGAAAAGCATGTAGATGACAACTTGGTTACTGCAGATAGAAAATTACTAATTAAGAACCTATTACAGTTGATTTTTAATAAGGAGTTAGGGGTTGAAAGTTTTGAAATTGACACATACATGATGTGTTAATTAGAAGACATTAATTAACAGCTCTACTATAAGTGTGCCACAAATTTATTTATTTTTTCTATGAATTGAGGGTGGACTGGGTGGTGGGTGAGGGGTGGACGTGATGGTGTATGATAGCGTGATATACCGCCGGGAAGGGTGTATTACGCATGATGGAATGGTTGGGGATGATGAGTGTCGTGGCATGATGGAGAGTGGTTTGTGAAGATTATAGCCGTTGAATGGCAATATTTCCAACCACTAGGGGCCCAATTATATAAATACATCCAATCTTTACATATTTTATATACACGTCATATCTAAAAAATACACTACAACACCCAATACAAATGTCACCCACAAAATTCGACGGAAGGCTCAAGCAAAAAAAATGTTTGCTACGAAGAAATTTTTTTAGGCCGAAGGTTCTTACTAATATAGGCGAACCGGATAGGTATCGTTTATGTTATGGGTGGAATTTTGGACCTACATCCCGATAATATATCCTGACTTTATATTTAAAATCTGTAACCAGGATACCTAACCAAGATATTGTTAACATCCTGCAGAAGTATCTTGGTCGTTACTAACAATTTGTTTATATGCTTCAGTTGCAAGGGACCAACGTTAACAAGGAATTGGTCTACCTGAAGATTCGCTCAAGGTGGTTGAAAATTGGACGTTGATGGCGGAAGAATAGGTCTACAACGGTCACAAGGGAATATTCTTCGTATCCCAGAATTGTAGGATAGTAATTAGAAACTATATAAGGGGATGCCGGATCATTAGAAAAACATACCTGATCTCATACACTCACTACTCACTTGCCTTTTTTACAATCATTCACTCCTATTCCGACGCTGTATCATGTTATTTCAAGCAATAAGAAGAACAAAGGCAGCTGGCAATTTTCAGCTCCCGAGGTTTTGTGCCGGCGATCTAGATTGATCAAGGGCTTTCCTCGTACATCCGGTGTTAATCTTTATTTTTATCGTTTATTACATGTTAATTGATATAGTTTGATATATTGAAGCTATATCCTAAAACTGTTTTCATAATTTATCAACTTAACACATTCCACAAATCACAATAGCACGCTACCTCACAAACTAAGTTTGGTCACTAAATTGCTTCGGTAATTTTTGACCAAAACAATTTGGCGCCCACCGTGAAGCAAGTGGTGCTATTTCTATTCAAAACTCTGTTAAAATCATTAATCAGCTTTTTGTTCTCAAAACTTTGCATAAAACTATTTGCAATGGCTTCTTAGTCAAGTTTGAGCTCTTCTTCGATGCCTACTTCAACCTCTGTTGCGACTGGTTCATTGCTTCCTCCACCTCCACAAGTTCAAGCTCCTCAAAGGAGAAATGAAAGCCAAATATCTCGGGACACTCCTGCTGCTCAGAATGTTTACAAATCAGGTGTTTCAAGGAGAACTCCTGTTATGGCTTCTATGATGAAATTTTTATCTTTGTTTGGCAATATACATGATCAAATGAAAAAGCAACAGGAAACCAACCAGCTCATAATGAAGGAGATACAAATATTGAAGTCCAACTCCAAGAAACCTGTTGAGGATACGTTTAGACCTTTGCAGCCCAGGATGTTGAACTTTAGTTCAGCAGTATTCACTGAAGATAATCAGGGCAATGTCATATCGAGTCATTCTTGGAGCAATATCCCAGAAATACCCTCAACGGCCAGGATATCGACAGTGAGGGATCCAGGATATGGTCCAGAACATGGCCAGACCCGCCAGGCTGGTAACTTGTCTATTAACGCCAATATTCATGTTACTAACAATCTTGAATCTTCACAGGATGTAGGTGTAACATCAGCGTTGTCCAGAGAACTTCAAAATTTAAAGGATATGATATCAAGTGTGCCTAGGGTAGTGCAGCCTATACCGGAAGTATCCCAGGATAGCCACAGGATATCACGATTTGCTTACCCCATTTGTGATGCAGAAATCCCAAAGAGATTCCAAACTCACAACATGAAGCTGTATGATGGGTCGATAGATCTTGAATGTCACACCCCAACCGATGGCGGAATCATCGGGGTAGTGGTACTAGGCAAATCAGATTGATCAAGAGATTCCATAACGATCATTTTAAAGACAATAATCAACATTTAATATCCCATACTAATAAGCTCATAAAATCTTCAAACAACCATTACAATTCCAAATAATCCCTTAAAGATATAATCTGATCCGATATCCCCTAGATTTTATTACAAACCGTTCTAAACAAACTAAACAAAACAAACTAATCTAAGCACGCAACATCCAAGGCATCCAAGCAAAAGATCCTCAACCTGTTACATACGTTAAAATACGAGTCAATACAATTAAGTAAAGGTGAGCATACAGGTTTCAGTACTTCTAACATAATATAGAAAGTGTTCACGAAATAGTCTAACTACATATCATGATACACAAAAACACATCACACAGATAAACATAGGCTTATTTCTCATGCTAACTACCGTGAGAAGGCTTGCGCGTCCATCCTAACTAGACCCCGTCGGGTGTTAGCCACACTATAGTACCATACTAGCTGGGGAGGCAAGTTAACGAAAATAAGTCCTAGTCACATATTTCTAGTATCATGTATTGAGCATACATAATCAGATTATTCGCGTGTGATAAACAGTTTGAGTTGTGAAGTAATTTTGATAGAGGAACGTATGTAACACCCAAATAGTGCATTAAAGTGAAAACGGGTACGTATACTCACGGTGGGTGTGTTTAGGAGATAGATGACGACTGCCGAGGGATGAAGAGGAGCGCCGGATTAGCCTGCATAAGCGAACGGAAGTGCATCAGTCTTCAAAAAGCTGAAACGGTTAAGTTTGGATTGAGCAGTAGGCAAGTTCGGTCGAACTTGTATAGTTCTGCTGAGCTGAGAGTCAAGTTCGGGCGAACTTGTAAGTTTCTCAAGGAAACTTGACAAGTTCGGGCGAACTTGTGGGGTTTTGGTAAGAGAAGAGACAAGTTCAGCCGAACTTGTGAAGTTTCCTAAGAAACTTTGCAAGTTCGAGCGAACTTGAGGGTTTCTGAAGTAAGTTTTGAGTATTTCCACTCAAGTTCGGCCGAACTTGACCCCTTGAGGGCAAGTTCGAGCGAACTTGACTTCCTGTGCTGTCAAAATCAATGCAATCTCGAGCGAACTTGATGTTTTTGGGCCCAAAATCTTGCGTTTTCGCGTCGTTTGCTGAGGAACTCGAGTGCCCATCCCTCCAACCTTAAGCACTGAGTAAAGCTTAGGCCGGAGAGGTCTTTTGGAGCGAACTTAGCCATTTTACAAAAACTCGGGCTAATCCGGGCGAACTTGAAGGTTCGTACGGGTTAGTCCAGCTTGTGTAAAGTGACGATTTCGTCCTTGTGCTTTCGGATCTGAGATCTAGCTTCGACAACGCCTCGTTCCACTCAAAAGTGAACGAAACATACGTCATTAGTCCGAAAATGGTGTAAAAATCAAGGTTTTAAAAGGTTTTGCTCAGATCTAGTACAGATCTGAGTGGAAACAGAAGTTTTGATGGAAAAATATGAAGATTTTCGTAAACAGAAGAGTTTTGATGAAAATAAAGGCAATGCCTTGTGCAAAATCGTTGTAAAACATTGTAAAACGTTGTTGAACATCATTGGAGTTGAAACCGGGTTGATTCTTACGTAGAAAACAGAGGGTTTCGGGTTTCGGGAGCTCAGAGCGAAGTTGCAGCAAGTTCAAATGAGAGAATGGAGCTGAGTATTTATAGGTGAAGGCAGAAATGAGAGCTCATGGGGTCAAGTTCGATCGAACTTGCATGAATTTCATGCAAGTTCACGCGAACTTGTGAAATTTTGGGAGACATTGAGTCAAGTTCGGCCGAACTTGACCCCTTGGGGGTAAGTTCGAGCGGACTTGAGTCAACTGAGGAGTTTAGGTCGGCCAGTCAAGTTCGTCCAAACTTGGGGTCACAAAGTTCGAGCAACTTGACCCAATTTGTTGGGTTTTCTTCTTTTTTCGCTCGCTTATCGATTGTTTAGCGTTGTATTCGAGTTATAAGGTAACGTTAAGCGATTTAGCGATATACTAAGCGTTATATTTGATATAGTAGTGCGATTTAGTGATTTGAGCATGCGAGAGCGATTGTAATCATAACCATAAACACACATAACACATAAGTAAGATAAAACCAGATAATTAACTTGCGATGCGATGAGATTAGCGATTCGATTTAATATGCGATTCGATGCAATATAACATACATAATTGAAATTAATTAACATAAACTTTTCTTATAATGAATCTCGGAGTACAAAGGATAAACATAATCGAAAAAGATAAAACGAAATTTTAGAGTTGTTACAGTCTCCCCTACTTTAGGAAATTTCGTCCCGAAATTGAAGTAGTAGCTGTAACAAAGACGTGCGGGTACTTGGCCTTCATGTCACTTTCCAATTCCCAAGTGAACTCGGCGCCGTGTTTGCCTTCCCATCGGACCTTCACGATAGGGATGCGTGACCGTCGGAGTTTCTTAGTCTCTCGGTCCATGATTTCCACAGGCCTTTCCACGAAATGGAGAGTCTCGTTGATTTGCAGATCTTTGAGAGGTACATGGAGATTTTCTTCGACTAGGCATTTCTTGAGGTTAGACACGTGGAAAGTCGGATGAACGTTGTTGAGTTCTGCCGGTAGTTCGAGGCGATAAGCTACTTTACCGATCCTTTCCAGAATCTTAAAGGGTCCTACGTATCGAGGCGCTAGCTTTCCTTTCTTGCCGAAGCGGACCACTCCCTTCCAAGGTGCAACCTTTAAGAGAACGTGATCTCCCACTTCGAACTGCAGGGGCTTGTGGCGTTTATCGGCATAACTCTTTTGACGACTCTGAGCTTTCAAGAGATTGTCTCTGATCTGGAGGATCTTGTCTGTTGTTTCTTGAATCAGCTCGGGACCGGTGATTTGTGCTTCTCCGATCTCGTGCCATACAATAGGCGATCGACATTTCCTTCCATAAAGTGCCTCAAAAGGAGCCATTTGAATGCTAGTATGATAACTATTATTGTACGAGAATTCAATTAAAGGTAAATGCATATCCCAGTTACCACCAAAATCTATGATGCATGCACGAAGCATGTCTTCGAGGGAGCGGATCGTGCGCTCAGTCTGACCGTCGGTTTGAGGGTGAAAAGCGGTACTGAGATTGAGAGTAGTACCGAGAGCGGATTGAAAAGTCTCCTAGAGACGTGAAGTAAAACGACCGTCCCGGTCGGAGATGATGTCACGAGGCGTCCCGTGTCGACATATAACTTCATCGGTATAGATTCGGGCTAACCGTTCGACCTTATAGTCTTATCGTATAGCAATAAAGTGCGCGGATTTAGTAAGACGATCAACGACAAGCCAAATGCTATCGTGACCAGAGGAAGTGTGGGGAAGTTTGGTAATAAAGTCCATGGCTATACTTTCCCATTTCCACATTGGGATTTCGGGTTGTTCGAGCAAGCCCGAGGGCTTTGGTGCTCGGCTTTAACCTTTGAGAAGGTTAAGCACTTCGAAACGTAAACGGCGATATCCTTTTACATGCCCGGCCACCAGTACTTAGAACGAAGGTCCTCGTATATCTTGTCGGCACCGGGGTGAATGGAATATCGAGATTTATGAGCTTCGGTTATTAGCAATTCACGAAGATTATCACGGCTGGGAATCCAAATGCGATCGAGATAATAATAGATACCGTTAGGTTTGACAACCAGTTGAGTTTCGGCACCACATTTCATTTCTTCCTCCAAGGTATTCTCGTTAAAGCAAGTGAATTGGGCGGAGCGAATCATGATTTCGAGATCATTCAAAGCTTGAGAGTCATTAACACTATATACATAGCTTCGTCGACTTAGAGCATCGATGACGACGTTTGCTTTGCTGGGATGGTAGCGTATCTCACAATCGTAATCGTTGAGAAGTTTAACCCATCTGTGTTGGCGCATATTCAGTTCCTTTTGATTAAAGATATGTTGTAAGCTCTTATGGTCGGTGAAGATCGTACACTTGGTACCGTAAAGGTTGTGTCGCCATATCTTCAATGCAAAAACAACTGCACCGAGTTCGAGATCGTGGGTTGTGTAATTCTTCTCGTGGACCTTGAGTTGTCGAGACACATACGCGATAACTTTGTCTCGTTGCATAAGAACACAACCAAGACTTAAGTTAGAGGCCTTGCAATTAAAAACGAAATCGTCGTTTCCGTCGGGAAGGGCGAGGACAGGAGCGTTGCATAGCATACGGTTGAGCATTTGAAAAGCTTCCTCTTGCTTGGAATCCCAAACAAAAGGTTTGCCTTTATGAGTTAAAGCGGTAAGTGGAACGGAGATTTCGAGAAGTCGGCGATGAATCGACGGTAGTAACCCACCAATCCAAGAAATGAACGGACTTTGGAAGCATTCTTCGGTGTAATCCAACTCTTGACAGCTTCGATCTTTGCAGAGTCGACGTGAATTCCTTGACTATTGACGATGTGCCCAAGAAATTGGATTTCTTCGAGCCAGAATTCACATTTGGAGAATTTAGCATAAAGGGGATTTCGTTGAAGAAGTTCGAGGACTAAACGGAGATGGCGCGCATGTTCGTCTCTCAACTTCGAATAGATAAGGATACATCGATGAAACAATGACGAGACGATCTAGGAAAGCTTTACACACACGGTTCATCAAATCCATGAAGACCACGGGTGCATTTGTAAGACCAAAAGGCATGACCACGAATTCGAAATGGCCATAACGGGTACGAAAGGCGGTTTTCAGAATATCTTCATCCAACACGCGTAACTGATGGTAACTGGAACGTAAATCGATCTTAGAAAAACAAGTAGCACCTTGAAGCTGATCAAATATGTCGTCGATACGAGGAAGAGGATAGCGGTTCTTTATCGTGAGTTTGTTAAGTTCACGATAATCGATAAACATTCGGAACGATCCATCCTTCTTTTTCACGAAAAGGACGAGTACGCCCCATCGCGAAGTGCTCGGCTGTATGAAACCTTTATCAAGAAGCTCTTGAAGTTGGCTTGATAGCTCGCGCATTTCGGATGGTGCGAGGCGATAAGTAGCTTTAGCAACTAGAGTAGCACCGGGAACTAAATCGATACGGAATTCAACATCGCCAGTAGGGGGTAAACTGGGTAAATCGTCAGGAAAGACTTTAGGAAATTCACAAACAACGGGAACATCTTTATAAGTATTCTTTTCTTTCTCCGAGTGCACGATATGAGCGAGGAAGGCAACACAACGCTTTTGCAAGCATTTGTGTGCTCGAGTACATGACAAAAGTATCAACTTCTTTGAGGGAGTTTCTCCGTAGACATGGAGTTTATCACCGTTCGAGAGGGGAAGCGAATCATTTTATCGAAACATACAACTTCAGCATGGTTTTCACGAAGAAAGTCCATACATACTATGATATCGAAGTTACCTAACTGTATAGGTATGAGATTAATCGAGAAGATGTGGTTGTTGAGATCGAGATTACAACCACGTAGGACGGAATTAACGGTAACGGTTCTTCCGGTGGCAACTTCCACATCGAAAGTCCTTGGGAGTTTAGCGCGCTTACATTTTAAAACCTTTTCGAATTCTAACGACACAAAACAATTATCGGCACCAGTAATCAAATAAACATGAAGCATATATACCATTAACAAGGAACGTACCATTGATAACATTGTTGTCATTCTGGGCTTGGCGGTGATTCAGGTTGAAAGCCCTTCCACGCGCAGCTTGTTGTTGCTGCTGAGGCTGCGGCCGTGGCTGCTGCTGGGTTGCTGTTGCTGCGGCTCTTGTTTCAAGGTACGGTTTGGGCAGACATTTGCAAAGTGGTTCGGATCACCACACACGTAACACACATATGCTTTTGGGGCTGCTTGTTGCTGGTTGTTCTGGGAGTACGCTGAGGAGCTGGCAGTGCTGGAGCTTGAGGAGCTGGCTGACGAGGACCAGTATGACAACTAACCGTAAAGTGGCCGTAGATGTTGCAGTTTGTGCAAAAACGGCAGTTTCCACACACTACGTGATGGTATGTGCACTTAGGGCACAGTGGGTGAGGACCGGTGTACGCACGTTTAGTTGGGGGTGCGTCCTGAGCAGGAGCCTGATAAGGCTGAGAGTTGAGCGGTGTAGCGGCGGAGTAGTTCTTGCTAGGGTTTCCTCTTTTGCGTCCCTGACGCTTTCCCTTCGGGTCACTGGGTGGTTCAATAGCAGCAGTTGGTTCGGTAACAGCTTGATTGGCAACTTTTGCATGGTTCTTGAAATAACCATCTTGAACTCGCTGATCATTGATCTCAGCGGCGAGCATGTAGGTTTCCTCGATGGTTGTAGTACGAGCAACTTTCACAAAATTTGCGACACATTCGGGTAAACCACAGATATACTTGTTGATAGCTTTCTCAGTGGTATCAACTTGGCTGGGACAGATGATGCTCAAAATCTTGAATCAAGCGGTGAATCCAGCATTGTCGGGACCATCTTGCTTTATACCCCAAAACTCATCTCGAGCTTCTGAATCTCGTGCGGAGGACAAAACTCTTTCATCATCACTTCCTTGAGTTCCTCCCAAGACAGATTATAGGCTTCATCATTACCGCGCCTATTCCTTTCAGCGGTCCATCAGTCGAGAGCACAGGACTGGAAGACTCCGGTAGCGTTCACCGTGCTAAGGTCATCGGGGCATCAACTTTGCCTAAAGGTGGCCTCAATGGCGTCAAACCAATGGAACATAGTTGTCGGTCCATCGTTGCCTGTGAAGGCGAGAGGTGCACAAGCCTTGAAAATTTTTAAACTGAACCGTGACTTGGGGGTTTCAGTTTTCGAGTCGACCGAGGAGTTACTGCTCACAGCATGAATTTCCGAGACGATTTGCGGGATAACTTTAGCTATTTCCTTTGCTACCGTTGTAGCGATACGCTTATCGACGTTACTGCGCTGGAGATTCCTCCTTGTATGTGATCCCATTGAAGACATCTACATTGAAGGATTTGATAGGATGAGATTCGATTATAATAAGTTTATGTTTAAAATATTTATTATTATTATTATTGATACAAGGCACATAAACACATAAGCACGTATCCACGTAAACACATAAACACGTAGGCACATAAACACGTAAGCACGTAAACATGTAAGCACATAATCACGTAGGCACGTAAGCACATATTTTGCATGTATTCACTTCTAATTAGCCATCAGGCGTAGCGCGATATGAGATGTGGGATATAAGCGAGATATAAGCGGTATGTATATACATAAGCGAGATAGTACCACGTATGAGTCCATACGCGTATGAGATATGAGAGTTTTAGTTCGGTTGTGTATTAATGAGCGTTTTAGATTACGAGAGCTGTGTGAGTTGTGCATACGTCTATGGAGCATAAAGCGATAAATCGAGAAATCGATAATACGAGAAATAAATAAAGAGAGAAATCGAATAAAGCGAAAATTCTCAAAATTTTAAACACAAGTAACAATAAATTCGATGATGCATAAATCGACGATATAGGCTTAAATCAATTGGGAGTGTCCGGGGTTTTGAGACGTTGACTACCCAAAGTGGTTCGATCATCCTTTGACTTTGGACCCACGCTTTGGCCTAATAGATAGATGCTCTCACCGCAAACGGCTAACGACATTATCCTTCCAGTTACTATGTGTTCCAAACCATCAGAATAATCGAGACTTCGGTGAGATTGAAAATCGAACGGCGGAATTTGTTACTAAAATGCGGGTTTCACCCATAACTTAGCAACATCGTTCCTATTTATGGCTACGCGCACCGATCACATCGGGCTTTCCACTAGATAGAAATGGAGATTTTCGTCGAGGTTGGATATCACTCCTAACTCAACGAAGGTGTCTCGTGTGATAGAGATTGCGCGGAGTGAATGATCTCATCGAGAGTTCTCGGTTTTCACACCTATTCTCGACTTGATCACTCGTTTTGTGTGATACGAGCGTTTCCAAGTGTGTATATTGTGTTAGCCTTAGGAAATGCAAATTTAAGCATTTATGGCAAGTAGTTTAAGCATTTAAGTCAAAGATCGGTCAATCGGGTACTTAAACATGTTACTAGTTCGAATCATGGTAATTCTACCTATTACCCTATGGTTATGGGCTCTGATACCAATCTGTCACACCCCAACGATGGCGGAATCATCGGGGTAGTGGCACTAGGTGAATCAGATTGATCAAGAGATCCCATAACTATCATTTTAAAGACAATAATCAATATTTAATATCTCATACTATTAAACTCATAAAATCTTCAAACAACCATTACAATTCCAAATAATCCCTTAAACATATAATCTGATCTGATATCCCCTAGATTTTATTACAAATCGTTCTAAACAAACTAAACAAAACAAACTAATCTAAGCACGCAACATCCAAGGCATCTAAGCAAAAGTTCCTCAACCTATTACATACGTGAAAATACGAGTCAATACAATTAAGTAAAGGTGAGCATACATGTTTTAGTACTACTAACATAATATACAAAGCGTTCGTGGAATAGTCTAACTACATATCATGATACACCAAAACACATCACACAGATAAACATAGGCTTATTTCTCATGCTAACTGCCCTAAGAAGGCTTGCGCGTCCATCCTAACTAGACCCTATTGGGTGTTAGCCACACTATAGTACCATACTAGCTAAGGAGGCAAGTTAACAAAAATAAGTCCTAGTCACATGTTTCTAGTATCACGTATTGAGCATACATAATCAGATTATTCGCGTGTGATAAACAGTTTGAGTTGTGAAGTGATTTTGTTAGAGGAACGTATGTAACACCCAAATAGTGCATTAAAGCGAAAACGGGTCAAGTATACTCACGGTGGGTGCGTTTAGGAGAGAGATGACGACTGCCAAGGGATGAAGAGGAGCGCCGGATCAGCCTGCATATGCGAACGGAAGTGCATCAGTCTTCGAAAAGCTGAAACAGTGAAGTTTGGGTTGAGCAGTAGGCAAGATCGGCGGAACTTGTATATAAACATACAAGTTCGAGTGAACTTGTATAGTTCTGCTGAGCTGAGAGTCAAGTTCGGGCAAACTTGTAAGTTTCTCAAGGAAACTTGACAAGTTCGGGCGAACTTGTGGGGTTTTGGTAAGAGAAGAGACAAGTTCGCCCGAACTTGTGAAGTTTCCTGAGAAACTTTGCAAGTTCAAGCGAACTTAAGGGTTTCTAAAGTAAGTTTTGAGTATTTCCACTCAAGTTCGGCCGAACTTGACTTCCTGTGCTGTCAAAATCAGTGCAATCTCGAGTGAACTTGATGTTTTCGGGCCCAAAATCTTGCGTTTTTGCGTCGTTTGCTGAGGAAATCGAGTGCCCATCCCTCCAACCTTAAGCCACTGAGTAAAGCTTAGGCCGGATAGGTCTTTTGGAGCGAACTTAGCCATTTTACAGAAACTCGGGCTAATTCGGGCGAACTTGAAGGTTCGTACGGGTTAGTCCAGCTTGTGTAAAGTGACGATTTCGTCCTTGTGCTTCTGGATCTGAGATCTAGCTTCGACAACGCCTCATTCCACTCAAAAGTGAACGAAACATACGTCATTAGTCCGAAAATGGTGTAAAAACCAAGGTTTTAAAAGGTTTTGCTCAGATCTAGTACAGATCTGAGTGGAAACAGAAGTTTTGATGGAAAAAGATGAAGATTTTCGTAAACAGAAGAGATTTGATGAAAACGAAGGCAATGCCTTGTGCAAAATCGTTGTAAAACGTTGTTGAACATCATTGTAGTTGAAACCGGGTTGATTCTTACGTAGAAAACAGAGGGTTTCAGGTTTCGGGAGCTCAGAGAGAAGTTGCAGCAAGTCAAATGAGAGAATGGAGCTGAGTATTTATAGGTGAATGCAGAAATGAGAGCTGGTGGGGTCAAGTTCGTGCGAACTTTTGAAATTTTTGGAGACATTGAGTCAAGTTCGGCCGAACTTGACCCCTTAGGGGTAAGTTCGAGCGGACTTGAGTCAACTGAGGAGTTTAGGTTGGCCAGTCAAGTTCGTCCGAACTTGGGGTCACCAAGTTCGAGCGAACTTGACCCAATTTGTTGTGTTTTCTTTGTTTTTCGCTCGTTTATCGATTGTTTAGCGTTGTATTCGAGTTATAAGGTAACGTTAAGCGATTTAACGATATATTAAGCATTATATTTGATATAATAGTGCGATTTAATGATTTGAGCGTGCGAGAGCGATGCGATAGCGATTGTAATCATAACCATAAACACACATAACACATAAGTAACATAAAACCATATAATTAACTGCGATTTGCGATGCGATGAGATTAGCGATGCGATTTAATAAGCGATTCAATGCGACATACGATACATAATTGAAATTAATTAACATAACTTTTCTTATAATGAATCTCGGAGTACAAAGGATAAATATAATCGAAAAAGATAACAATGAAATTTTAGAGTTGTTACATTGAAGAGCATGTTGCCCAATATAGGGAAAGAATGGAAATAAATCTAATCCCACCGGAACTCAAAGAAGCATGCTTGTGCAAAGGCTTTGGTTCCACTTTAATAGGATCAGCCTTAAAATGGCTTTTAAATGTTCCACCTCATTCTATTACATCTTTTGCTCATTTAGTTAATTTATTTAACAATCAATTTTCTTGTATCAGGAGCTTTGAAAAACTAACAAGTGATCTTTAGAGGATAACATAGGGGCCGTAGGAATCCCTGAGGGATTATGTTAACAAATTCAGTAGAGAATCCTTGGATATCCCGAACCTTGATGTTGCCACAGCAGTACAAGCATTCAAAATGGGATTAAAAAAGAATTCTCAATTTTACCAAGATCTTGTAATGAATCCTTGCAGGAATCTAGATGAAGCTCGGAATAGGGATATGAGATACATAAGTCTCGAGAATGACAAGAAAATGCATGAAAGGGTGAACACATCCTCAACATATGAGTCAACAAATAGGAAGTCAGAATCTTCATACAAACCATATCGATCCAAGCCATATGCTTAAAATGACAACAAAAGAGTGAATGTTGTCTAGGATGAGGATGGAGAAGAATATCTTGAACTTTCAGAATGTTGTTTTTCATTAAATATTTCCTGAACTAATGTATGCCATGCAGGGATTGGGGGACAAAGCAAGATGGCCAAGAAAAATCAACAGATGGCTGATTGGAAGGACAAGTCAAAATGGTGTGCCTTTTGCGAAGATTTTGGGCACATGACGGAGGATTGTATAGCCTTGAGAAAAGACATAAGCTACTTGCTAAGCAAAGGTTATCCAAAAGGACTTCTTAGCATAAAAAAGAATAAGAATCAGGATACTGACAAGAATCCTGAAAGAGTAGCATCTCCACCACCTGATGCAAAGATAATCAACTTCGTATTCGGAGGATCCGACATATATGGAACTTCTTATTTTGCAGCCAAAAGACATGCTAAAGAGGCCAAAGCATAAAGGGGAGAAAAGCCGACAAGAATGACGATGCTCACGGATGATAATGTGATAACTTTCGAAAGTGATGATCGGGATAATGTTCAGGATCCCCATCATGATGGGTTGGTAATTACTTTATATGTTGCTAACCATTTTGCCCACAGGATACTGGTAGATAATAGGAGCTTAGTCAATATCATCCAGTTGGAGACATTAAAGAGGATGAATATCCCGGAAGCTGAGATTACTTCAAAATCCACTGTACTTGTATGGTTTAGTGGAGAAACGAAGAACATCGTTGGGGAGATCAAGCTACCTATCTATGTTAAAGGGGTGAAGTCGTTGCAACGCTTTTGTGCTATGGATTCGTTATCCTGTTACAACATAATACTAGGCAGACCTTGGATTCATGACATGAAAGTTGTACCCTCCATTTACCACCAGTGTGTAAAGATACCTACTCCCTGGGGAGTGGTGAAGGTTGAAAATGACCAGCAGGAAGAAAAAAAGTGTGATTCTTCCTTGATGAAGGCATCAGCGAAATCTCGGGAAGCATAGCAATCAAAGATACAAGCACATGATATTATGGAAGCTTCTAAACAGGATGTCAAGAAAATCATCATTGATGAAGATAATCCGGATATCTTAGTGCTTGTGGGAGTCAATATATCAAAGGATATTAATAAACAACTAATTAACTTTTTGAAATGTAGGATGCCTGTATTTTCTTGGAAGCATGAGGATATGATAGGTATATCAAAGGATATTATAACCCATAAACTTGGAATTGATAAATCTTTCAGGCCTGTTCAACAACAAAGAAGAAAATTTGCTCCTGGAAGGAATGCTATCATCCAAGAAGAAGTGGAGATGCTGTTAAAATCCAAGATGATAAAGGAGGTCGAATTCCCGAGGTGGTTAGCGAATGTAGTGGTAGTACAGAAGAAGAATGGGAAATGGAGAGTCTGTGTTGATTACACATACCTGAACAAAGCATGCTTGAAGGATCCATTCGCATTACCTCACATTGATTCCATGGTAGATGCAACTGTTGGACACGAAATGCTGACTTTCATGGATGCATCCTTAGGATTTCAACGAATCCAAATGGAACCATCCGACCAGGAGGATACAACATTTATGACACCAACATGTATATATTGTTATACTGCTATGTCATTTGGTTTGAAAAATGCAGGTGCAATGTATCAGAGGCTAGTCCATATGATGTTCAAGGATAAACTGGGGGACACTATGGAAGTGTACATCGATGATATGGTGGTGAAATCCAAGAAAGCTCATAATCATCTCCAAGACTTGGAAAGTGCCTTCGATGTCCTAGACCAATATAACATGAAACTGAATCCTACTTAGTGCCACTTTAGAGTGGGGCCAGAAAGTTCTTGGGATATATGGTAACCAAAAGAGGAATAGAAACAAACTCGGAGAGCAGATCAGAGCTATTCTAGATCTCAAATCCCCATCCAATATGAAAGATGTTCAAAGTTTAACTGGAAGGGTAGCAGCACTAAACAAATTCATATCAAGATCCTCTGAAAACTGTAAAGAATTCTATGATATCCTGAAAAAGAACAAGAAATTCGAATGGGGAGAAAAACATGAAGCTGCTCTACGAGCATTGAAATAGTATCTCTCAAGTGCACCTCTACCAATGAATCCTAAAGATGGTGAACCATTATCTCTGTATCTTGCGGTGTCGGGAAATGCAGTAAGTGCGGTCTTGGTTAAAGACCATGAAGGTCAGCAATATCCTATCTATTATGTTAGTAAAAGTTTATTAAATGATGAGACTAGTTATTTCCATCTAGAAAAATTAATATTAGCTTTAGTTATGGCATCAACCAAGCTTAGACATTACTTTGAAACACATAGGATACATATTAAATCCAACTATCCTATTAAAAATGTGCTTAGAAAACCCGAGATGTCTGGTAGAATGGCAAAGTGGTATGTGAAACTGAGTGCTTATGATTTAGTATATGAACCTTGGAATGCTATAAAGTCTCAGGCCTTAGCAGACTTTGTGGCTTATTTTAGTAGCGACATACAAGAAGAAGCTGATCTAGAAGTAGAACAACCAGGTGAAAGTTCAGAATTTTGGACATTACATACTGATGGTGCATCCAATGTAAGAGGTGTAGGATTAGGAATTCTACTAAAATCGCCACAGGGGGACATATTACCCCAGGCAATTAGATGTGAGTTTACTGCTACGAATAATGAAGCTGGGTATGAAGCTTTAATAGCAGGATTAGAAGTGGCCAAGGATATGAATATTAAATGTTTACAAGTATATGTTGATTCCTTGTTAATTACTAACCATTTCAATGGATCTTATGCAATAAAAGGTGAAAATTTAGCTGAATATCTTGAAATTGTTAAAAAATTAGCAAGATATTTCGAAACATTTTCACTTAAACAGGTACCAAGGGAAGAGAATGCTGAAGCAGATGCTTTAGCAAACTTAGGATCTACTATCAGGACACCGGAAGGAACTCGGATACCAATAGTTCATATCTTGCATCCGGCGACAGAACATTTCAAATCTCAGGATAACCAAGTATCGAGTATCCAGGATCCTGGTGATAAATATCCTGAAAAGTATCCTGAATCCTGGATGACTCCAATCGTTAAGTACCTACAAGAAGGAGATATCCCAAAGGGTGTAACCCCTGGAGCTTTCAGAATGAAGGTATCTCGTTTAACTTTAATAAATAAATCTTGTATAAGAAATCTCTTGCAGAACCATACTTGAGGTGCTTGGAGGATCCCGAAACCAACGAAGTACTCCAGGATATACAAGAAGACCATGGCAACCATACTGGGGGCAGAGCTTTATTCTCAAAAGTGTTGAGAACAGGATATTATTGGCCAACTATGAGAAAGGATGCTATGGAGTATACCCAGAATGTGATGCATGTCAGAGACACAACAATATACTGCTCCAACCTATAGAACCATTGTATCCTATTATATCCTTGTGGCCATTTGTGAAATGGGGGATGGATATAGTGGGAAAGCTTCCTAAGGCTTGTAGAGGAAAAGTTTTTATGTTAGCAATGACAGATTACTTTTCTAAATGGGTTGAAGCAGAAGCTTTTATCCAAGTCAGGGATCAAGAAGTGGTATCCTTCATAAAGAGGAATATATTGACAAGATTCGGGATACCGGCCGAGATAATTTGTAACAATGGCTCTCAGTTCATCAGCAAAAGGACTACAAACTTTTGTAAGAGTTGGGGCATAAAAATGATCACATAGAACCGATGCATCCTCAAGCCAATGGGCAGGCAAAATCCTGGAACAAGATAATCGTCAATAATTTGAAAAAGAGGTTAGGTGCTAAAAAAGGAAAAGGGGCCGAGGAACTACCAATTGTCCTACGGGCACATAGAACACTTTGAAAAATGCAACTGGGCAGACCCCATTCTCGTTAGTATTCGGGGTTGAAGTAGTGATTCCGACTGATTCGAATCCTGAAGCCTTATGCCAAGAGTTGGATACCGTTGATGAAATAAGAGACGCTGCAAACTAAGAATAGCAACATACTAGCAAAGGATGGCTAAGTCTTACAAAAAGATCATAAGGATGAGAAGATTCCAAATTGGAGATTGGGTATTGAGAAAGGCATTTTAGAACACAACTAATCCTGCCGATGGAAAATTAGCACCAAAGTGGGAAGGACCATATAAGATAGAATCAGAATCCGGAAAGGGAGCATATAGGCTCAAGACAATAGAGGGGGATATTCTACCAAGATCCTCGAACGCCACACAACTTAAAGCTTATTACAAGTGAGTTTAGAATTTAAATTCTAACTCAGGATGGTATGAACATTTAAACGTATTTAATTTATTATTTTTTATTATTTTTTTACTTTTGAAACCCTATACTTACTTAAGCATCAGAGGGGTGTTAGCCAAGCTAACACCCACTATCACCCTAGTTTGAAGATGTCTTGTAGGGGTACATTTCAAGATTATACTCCAAGATATTTACTCAAGATAAGTCGGAAGATTAGAGGATTGGCCCCCTCTCTTACGTTTAAGGGTGTTACATCCCTTCTAAGGTTTAAAGGTATTCACCTTTCTTCAGAATTGAGTTTAAACACTCCGCCTGGAGTGCACGTTATCCGGGTATAGTTCAAGATGGCGGGACCAGTTCATGTAATAGTGGCTGACAATTTGGTTATTATTGGCTGTACCTTAGATTCTTATGGTATATGAGGACTGATCACCCTCTCTCAAGCGAAGGGTATTTTCATACTCTCTAAGGTTTAAAGGTTTTCACCTTTCTAAGTCTTGGAGTTTATACACTCCCGCCTGTAGCGCACGAATTATGGGTTTGTCCCCAGTGAAACACAGGATTTTGCATAAGTTAAACTACAATTGTGTTCATACACGTTTCTTTGTTGATGAAAGATTACAAAGTTTAATTACTAAGTGACGGAATACATAAGCAGACTATATGCTGATGCAATATCCCACACATACAGGGGACATCTATGCTAGGGCTGAATGCAATGAATGTTGAAAACATTTCGTGCTGGGGATATAACAAATTGTCCTAAGGTTGAATATGAAGTTGCCACCTAAGTATTTCTGTTATGGATTCCTATTTTTCCTAAGTTTAAAGGCCTTATCTAAAATGGGATTTTTTATGAAAAGTTATATTTTTGAAGCAAGAATGGTAAAACAGTCAAAGTCATACGAATATCCTGATCAAGGTACTTAGACAGAATTTTTAAACAACATGTAACACAGAGATAAGGTCAAAAGATTAGATTTATATCATTAAGTCAAAGTATTACACCCTTGGCTTCGTCTCAAACCAAGACCCATCCACCAAGGGTGTAATCTAAAGCATACTAATGTTAATGATTGAAGGCTACGTCCTAAAAACACCAGGATCCCTCCACCATCAATCATTATATTGTTCTAAATTGCAGGAAAAGTGAATTGTTTAAACTTGCAAAAAAAAGTAAATTGTTCAACAAATCATCAGAATTAAAAAGTGAGCTCCGGCCTAAGCAACAATAACCATCATTGCCCACTTCGCTACCCGCTCATGGAGTAGCACCAACTACGCCAACACCATCACCAACTTCAGCTCCACCATTTCCACCAGCCTTGTCACCTGCATCCACTGCTGCCTCGGTTGCCTTAGAAGATTCGCCAGCTACAGCCTTAGCAGCATTATCCACAAGGCTGCCTCCCAAGTCCTTCAGCTTAGCTTCCCAGGAATCGACAGACCAGGATGGGCATTCGAAGCCCGCTTCCTTGGCCTCATAAGCCATTTTTATTCTGGCCTGGAGAAGCGATATGACGACTAAGTTCTTGAGGTCATTCCTGAATGAGACCTCCTCCTGCTCATGATCAACCTGGATAGCCGCTAGCTTGAGCTCAGCATCTTGGGTCACCTTTGCAGCTTATCCTCCTAGTGTCGGGTCCTGGTAGATGCAGTCTTCCTCTGGCCTTCAATGGTCACCTTGGCTTTCTGAAACTTGGCCTCCAGGAGCTTCGCTGTTCCACAAGCCTCCTCGTAAAGAGACACCAAGCGATCCAGACCCTAGATAACAAAATACAGGTATCAATAAACATAATCTAACCAGGATACTAGTATAATATATATAGGGTACATGATATGGCACAAGGATATTCACCTGGTTAAGGGATGTGGTCATGGAATCAATGGACTCCATGAAGCCGAGACTCTCATAGGAGAACGCTATGGTAGTAGCAGCAGGGGGTCAGAACCCTGCCTCTTCTTGGATCCTGATGCCCTGGACCTTGTCGGTGGAGGAGGCTTGGGAGCAGCAGAAGGTTTGGAGCTGATGGCGACGGGGGCTCATTTTTCACCAAGGCAGGCTTAGAAAAGTTTTCAAGCTCCTCTAAATCGAAAGTAGCAGGGAACTTGGTGGAATCTGCGTAAAAGGGAGTAATTATAATTTAATTACATGTTAATATTCTGAAGTAACCAAACATTTGCCGGAATTTTTAAAACAGATATCCTTACCAGACATGGTAGAAGCTGAATGTTGACTAGAACTTGGGTGACTGAGTTGAAAAGTTCTTGCAATCTCTGGTAACTTGCAGATGGCCTTGATCCGTTCTACTGACTCTGAGATTGGAGGAGCTAGTTCCCTAAAGTCCGTTGAACGGGGATATACAAAAGTTATATTTTTGGGGACAATTTTTATGAGTGGAATTTTGGATCTATATCCCGATAATATATCCTGACTTTATGTTTATAATCTATAACCGGGATACCAAACCAGGATATTGGTAATCATGCAGAAGTATCTTGGTCGCTACTAACAATTTGTTTATATGCTTCAGTTGCAAGGGACCAACGTTAACAAGGACTTGGTCTACCTGAAGATTCGCTCAGTGTGGTTGAAAATTGGACGTTGATGGCGGAAGAATAGGTCTACAACGGTCACAAGGGAATATTCTCCGTATCCCGGAATTGTAGGATAGTTAGTTGGAGTTAGAACCTATATAATGGGGTGCTGAATCATTAGAAAAACACACCTGATCTCATACGCTCAGTACTCACTTGCCTTTTTCACAATTATTCACTCCTATTCACTCACATTACACAATCATTGTAACACTTAGAGTTGATCCGAGCATTATCCTGACGCTGTATCCTGTTATTACAAGCAATAAGAAGAACAAAGGTAGCTGGCAATTGTCAGCTCCCGAGGTTTTGTGACGGCGATCTAGATTGATCAAGGGTTTTCCTCGTACATCATGTGTTAATCTTTATTTTTATCGTTTATTACATGTTAATTGATATAGCTTGATATACTTAAGCTATATCCTGAAATTGTTTTCATAATTAATCAACTTAACACATTTATACAAATCACAATAGCACGCTACCCCACAAACTAAGTTTGATATACTGAAGCTATATCCTGAAACAATCCATTTCGTAACCCGGTTCGTGATCCCGATTCAGACAAAGACTACGAAGAAGAGACGCTAGCCTATGAAGATGAAGAACAAAAGAAAGAAGTACAGGTGAAAGTTCTCGTGGAGGACGGGTAAAAAATAAGAAACGATGGGGGGCGTGTACCTTGGACGTAAGAGGAAGGGATTTCCTGGTGAAGGCTTTCTTACATATTTATGAGGACAAAAGGGTCGGAATTCAACAACAAAAGGGTGTATTATGAAACGAATTATCGCACATTTTGGAAAACTACACAGTGCTACTACTCGGGGCATGGATCAAAGCAAATGAACGAATTTAAATAAAAAATAAGTCGATTTAATGCGTGCTATATACAAAAGGTATATAACTTTGTTAAATTTTAATGTAAAAGATATAACTTTTCTTTTTTTACCTTCTTATTAATTGTATATTTTTTAAATATATTAGCTTCGCAATCAACCAAGTGGAACGAATGATGTTAATGTAATCCAAGGAGCCCTAAGCAGGTAATCAAGAGCTCGAAGAAAACCGGATATATTCATTTTTCGGCTTGGAAATTGCGAGGAATCATGATAAATGGGTATCTATTCCATTGGTTGATCTTGATGTCCCAACGGGTAGTCATGGACGTTCTCAAAAAAGATAAAAAAACGTTAGAGTCAGGAAATTACACAGCCTCAACGGATGGGTTATCAAGCAACATTCCCGACATCAATTTAAATGACGACCTAGCCGAGGACACAACACCAACAAGTCTGCAACGGAGGAAATGTGCCGAGTCGTTAAGCAAAGTGAAAGAAGGTTGGGTGGAATCCATGAACAAATTCACGACAGCAAAAATGTTGGGCATGGAGGAGAATAGAGAATGATGCAAGTTGTTAGTGGATACAAAGTTAGAAAAGAAGAATAATACATGAAACAGTTGGTTGGGATAGAGAAGAAAAAATATTTGAAAGTATTGAGCCAACCGCATGAAAATGCCCAAGAACCGTATCGGACGATTCTCATAGAATACAAACGGGAAATTTGTGTGAAATGGAATTGGCCCGATAACTTTTAGGTTTTTTTTTATTTCTTAAATTCAATATTTTTCTTGCAACCTTTGTTTTTTAGGTTGTTTGTTATGAAAGTTTTATTTTTATTGTACTTTTTTATTTTAATGCATTTTTTTGTTATTTGTCTTTCATATTTTATTTTGATTATAAATTTAAAAAATAGAAAAAAAATGAGTGATGGAATGTGATGAGTGAATTTTGATGGAATGAGGTGTCAAATGGTGATTTGGTATGACGGTGTGATGGATAATGGAATGTGATGACCACCCCTCCCACTTTAAGACCATGTGTAGTAGTGGGTGAATTTCAAGCCCCCCCATTGGGCATGATCCGACATGTTGCTGTCTAGTTAGCAAATAGGCATTATAGAGCTTAAAGTTAAAAATGGTATAGTGGTATAATGCCTCATAATTTCCCTTGCAATGTTACCTAATTATTTATTTTTAATTCTTTTTGAAAATTAAAACAAATAATATTTTATTAAATAAATAAAAAATACATAAAACTAAAAGACGCACAAATATTAAAATTCATCTTAATTTGCATCTTCGTTTCGCTGTACTCGTCTTCATTTGGGCCTTCATCGTCATCTTCCTCTTCTTGTTCACCCTCGTTTGGAATATACCGAACCGACCATGTATGTTGGATCAAATCTATTGCTAACGCGGAATGTGCTGATTCGGAACACATTTGATTCACATTGTTCACTCTTTCATCCATTGTTGCTTGCGGACTTTCGTGAACAGCGTCCGGTATATTGTTTTGACATATCGCTCTTCCTTGGTCTTCTAATATCATTTTATACATGACTATACAAGCATACATAGCATCTCTCATTTTTTTTTCTTTGGTCCATGCACGACAAGGAAAAATGCCAACGTTGTTGAAGAACCTAAAACATCTCTCAGTGTCCTTTTGAGACTCTTGAACTTTCTTAAAATGTGCTCTTTTTTCATCGTACGGGTTCCTAAACGTCTTCATGATAATCGAATATTCCATCACTCAAATAGTATTTGTGTGGATAGTAGTTTCCATTAGCATAAAAAGATGCCTTTGGTGCTCTACCATAAATGAAATCCTCTACCACTGGCCATTGTTCGAAAATGTTTATGTCATTGCATGAGCCCGTGACACCAAAGTAAGCCGACCAAACCCAAAGGTCGTGTGAGGCAATCGCTTTAAGAATACCGTTGGTCCTTTTTGGTCGCCTCATGTGTGTTGACCTCGCCATGCGGTTGGACAATTATACCATGGCCAATGACGACAATCTGAGCTCCCAATCATGCCTAGTGAACCATGTTCATTAGAATGCACCTCGTAAATTTGTTGTAGATCATACCAAGTGGGCTTTCTCAGATAACGTGCACCGTACAAATTTATTATTCCTTTAAAGAAAACAAATATATATACTATCAAACTAACTAAAAAAATATGAATGAATATAGTTTTTAAAAGATTGTAGTGTATTGTGACAAAAATACTCCAAGGTATCACGTATTGTTTTCTCCGTCATCTTTAAATACTTGTCGTTGATGTTGGTCGTGTTTTCATACTCAAGCACGCGTAGCGCTGAAGTACACTTTTGAATAGCAATAAATCCAAGCGTCCCTCTCGCATCGGTTTTACATAAAGTAATCAAACTTGTTTTTCAAGTCTCCGGGAATACGTAGAAATAAACGTTTACTTATCCAGAAACGACGCCTAAAAACGTTTGGGTTTGGGTAAGTCGGCACTTCATCAAAGTAATCTTTCATCAAACGAGCGTTTGCCGACAGTCGGTCTCGTTCCGTATATTCTTTTGGCAAACTTTGGCGTGGAGGCCGACTAACGTATTTCATATACCTCTCCGCGAGGTGACACGCACTTGTAACCGCCTCTTGCTCGACCTCCTCGTCGGTCGACTCACCCTTATCGGCTAAAAACTCTTTGTAATAATAATTGGCAACGTGGGAGAATCCATTTTTGGAGAAGGTGGTGTGGTATTGTGTATAATTTTGTAGTATTATAAGTTGTGAGTCCGTGTGTATATATATATATATACATATAGAATTTGAAATAAAAACTAATATAGTCGTTACCCTACCGTTTCCCAACGTTCCCATTGGTCTAACCATTTTCCATCCGGTGTTTTAAAGGCCACGCTCAAGCCCAAAACAGAAAACAAACGGCCTTGGGGGCTTCCAAGCATTTTGGGGCGTTTTGGGTCATCTCCACTCACAAACAACCCTCCACTACGGGTGGTCTAAGTAAATAGATATTTTTCAGTGTCACTTAATCATTAAAGCCACTTGTTGTGGCCAAAAGTTAGAAAATAATAAAGATAAAAACTTCTACAACAAAATCTCAGGCCAAAAGAAATCCACTTTAACTCTTATCAGCAGATTCAATTCTAGATTGTAACAACTTCTGTCAATTTCTGAGATATTAATCAAACTCATTTTGCATCCAAAATCTTCGCCAAAATGGGGTATGTTGGTTAATGCTGAAAAATGTATGACAACCAACTCTTCCTTCCTCGACCATCTTTCTTCTTTGTGACACGACGACGATGGAAAGAACCCCTGGTACGTGAGTCGTGACAATCAAACATTTTACCTGGTAAAAATAGTGTTAAATAAAAAATATATATATATATTTCCATTCATACAAACATGTATAAATATTTCTAAAAGGCCCACAATTTTAAACAGGTTTAAAAAGGTTTATATCTTACGAAAATCACTATAATAGGCAAGTCAACCAAAGTTTTTTTTTTCAAAATAGGTGCAAACTTTTTTCAATTAAACAACTAGGCAAATCCATATCAAAACAGAGCCAATCGCATTAGGCAATATAAGTGAAGCCAGCTTTTAGCTGGCACATCATTTTTTCAACACTAAGAGGTCCACAAAACAAACCAACAATAGCATAACACGTGTCAACGAACCCGTTAAATTATAGGCGCATAAAAAAAAGTTGTTTAAATTTGAGTTGGCACGCCAGCTAAAACTTACAACATACATGTACCTATATAGGACTAAAACAACTTAAACATATGGAAAAATACCTGCAAAGTTGAGGAACTGTCCATGAACCTGCATACTCATGTGTCGACGTGCGATTCACAAGTAATCTTTTATATTTTCGCCAGTCATCGAGCATGATCCCAAGGTCATGAACCTTGTTTTCCAAGCCAACACAACAATTGGCATGCATTGTGCATACTTTGTTGAGATCTTTGCTTGGCTGACAAAACCCTCCAAAGTAACCGGTATCCAGGAACCGAATTCGTAATCCAACATTTTTTATAAACGGACTAAACTTGATTTTATTGAAAACGTCTTGATCATGTAGGCGTGGATAAATTAGCCTTGAGTTATACCAAAATTTATAAAATTGAATGGTTTTGTTATTTGACTTTACATAATTAAAACCTCCATTTGGTTTGTTTTTTAAGTCTAATGGGTTTCCATTAAAATAATCACTCGCAATTTGGAAATCAGCCTCCATATGAAACTTTGGAAATGGGTCTCTAAACCACATTATGTCAGAATCCTACATGGATGCATACATATAGGAAACAAGTTAGGTTAGTCAAACCTTAAGAGGGTGGTCAATTTTGAAATTATGTAACTTTGGTGAGAAAACATAGTTATTTACTAAATTACAATTAAATATAAAAGAGGAAGAAGGAATACCGTGAACACGAAGCTATACCCTAAATCAAGAACGTTTTGCAGAAAATCAATTCTTCTCCACATCATCTTCAAATAATCTCGTGTCATATAATATGCCTCTTCAGAGAAATCCGTTCCACGGGTGCTTAGATTGTAACAATGTGGATGTAACGTCAAGCAACGAGCATACGCCTTTTGGTCTAAAGTTACAACAACCAAGTGTTTCAAAAACTTCTTTGTTTGATTTCCGATATGAAAGCTCTCCAAAAGCAGATCGAACATAGAGTTTGGTTCAACCCATGCATCATTCAGAGTTGTGATGATAACTGTGTTATTGCTCATTGTAGCATTTTTTAATATGATTTTCAACTCATCTAGATCAATATCCTGTATAATAAAAATGGAAAAAAGGATTAGAATTAAAAAAAATGATTTTCATTTTTATAAAATTTCAGTTGGGGAATTTATCGAATGTAGGAGTATTGAAAAAGTTTGTGGCTTGCATCTTGCACGAAAAAAGCTCTAGTTGAAATCGGCTCAGTTGAAAACGGTCGAGCCCAAGCTAGGTCTGGCTCGCCTCGTAAGCTTGTGAACCGGCTTAAATTATTATATTTTTGTATATATTAATGTTAATTTTAAATGTATGAAAACAATTTAAAACAAAACACCCACTATGTATATTCCTTTCTTTTATAGTTTCCTTTAGAGGTTTAAACGTGGATTTGGTATGAGAAATAATGGGTTTCGCTTGTAGTATATGTGTGTTAGTGAAGTGTGGATTGGTGTGGGGGTTAATGTTCACAGGCCGGTGTGTAACATGTATCATGAACATCTAGGCTTGATTTTAGAGGTTAGATCCATGCCAATTCAGCATATTCATACTTAACCTAAAGGGTGTGATGCAATGCATATAAAATGACGTGACACATTAATTCTAAAATTTTACACGACGACTAAGTGTGATCATATTTTTAATATTAAAACTTTTAAACAACCAGTATTAATCGATTAATAAAAAATAAAACACGTACGATCATGATACATAAAATAGTAAAATATAAAGTGAACAAGACAGGTACAATGGTATAATAATAAATAATTTATGTTTTTAACCATGAATTATTAAAAAACAATTTAATATATATTTAAAAAAAATATATCTGGGGACCCTGCAAATTGCATTTTTCCAAATCCTTTTATTAATAAAAAAATGTATATAACGTTTTCAACAATAGTTATGTATATATATACACACACGTTAGGTTAGATCTCATGCATTACACAAGTTGAATAAATATAATTTTATATACTTATTAAAAAATAAGTTTTGTCTTTAAAAACCCGTGTTTACATATGCTAAATAAAATATAAAGTAATCTCATAAACCATACAATTAACAAAATATGTTTAAGATTTGATGTGACAATTGTATATTTTGTTAAATTTATTTATTTATTTTTATAAAAGTTTTATATATTAAATGTGTATATATATGTTTTGTTTCAGAATAGGTAAATAAAAATCTATTTGGTCCGGTGGTTTCTTTCCCCAATTCAAAGAGTTCGCATTAATTTTCCAAAATCAGAGTTTTCATTAACTTCCTCAACTTCGATTCCTTTAAAAGCCTGGTTATTCTGTTTAACTTCCATTTTTTTTCTTTTTTCCCAATTTATTTTTTTACTTTTTTCATATTGTTTTGTTTTAGGCGATTTTATTCCTATTCAATTTTAAGTTTTCATTTTTAGTTTATAAAACTGAAAAATTTTATTATTTACTTTTTTTATTATTAATTTTAATAAAACAATATTTGCTATTTCTTTCCCTTTTATTATACAAAAACTAATAAAGCGAACACGTTTTGGACATGTTACAACTATAGTTTATGTGTTTTCTTTTTTCGTTTGCTATATCGAGTATATGAAACTAACAAAGTTTTCTCCCCGTGCAACACGGAGGTTTGATCCACTAGTTTTAATTATCTTAATTTTTTTATATTTTAAAAAGGTTATATTTTATCGCCCCAATTTTTTATTTAATCTTATATTTTCTAGTATATATATATGTACTAATTCGAATATATTTATCTTTTCTTTACAAAATTGAGTTATTAACTTTATAATATACGGGTCAGTTTTTTGCTACTTGCACCGGACCCAAATTTTTTTAAGGTTTATAGGAGACGGCCCCTGCAACCTGGTAATTAATACTTTTGGTCACCAACTTCTTTTGCCCGAAACAATGGTCCTGGCATGCTCAACATCATAAACACATGTTGTAGGTGCCGAACCAATGTGTTTCAAAAACCGAAATGACAAGTTATAAAGATTTCAGTCATAAATCATGTGTTTCAAAAACCACGTCATTATAACAGTAAAATGTGTTTCATCATGGTGAAATATACTTATGAATGTTTTAGATAAGATGAGACACATGCTTTGTATAAGTTTTGTTGTGATTAAATTATATTATACAAAATGAGAGCTAATATTCACATATCTTTCTCTCTATTTCTCTCTGCACATCTATTTCTCTCTACACATCCTTAGATATGTAAAGAGAAAATAAAGTGTAAAAGAGTATGAGAATAAGATAGAGGGATATGGGAACACTGAGAGCCAAAACAAAATAATTCATTTTATTTCTTATACTATTTTTTGATTAAAAAGAAAAAAATATGGTCGGCTCTAAAAATTCTATATAGTATATAATGTATATGTGTAGACCCTCTTGGGGCAAAAGTGAAATTACAATAATTTTAACGTTATTTTATTAATTTTGTAAAAATAACCTTAAAAGCGGCAAACGATTAATCATGCATTATGTGGTGGCATTGATAGCCCAAAGACAAAGGATACATGCACTAATCCAGTCAGGGTCTCACTAGAAGCAGCATCTCTATTTCTATGGATTAGAGTAAGACCGTCTATATCTTAAACTTCTTAAATTATATCTTAGATTTGTTAATGGTAAGATTTACTCAAGAATATATGATGATGAATTCATGAATTCTAAGGAAATTGAAAATACAACCCATTTAAAGGTGTTGCGGATAGCTGCACAATCAATTAGTATTATTATTTTAGATTTTAATTTTACATGCTGACTGGGAATACATTCCGTATACAGATTTTGTTTTCATACTTTTAAAACTATAATTTTGCCGTATAGAAAGTTAAATAGAATATCTCAAAAATAGTATAGTGTATTTTTCTAAAGATTAGTTTTATTCCTAATTCTTAGCAACTTAACTAAACACACAAAAGAAAGTTTCATAATCTGGTTATTTTAATCTACAAATATCTAGTAAAATGCTTTATAAAATTTCAAATATATTGTTGAAAATCATGACAAATCAAACCAATATCATTTGTTTCTGTGACGAATCAAACTGATTACGGCTAAATAACATCAAAATTGGTACCAGTACCGGGATAATTCGTACTGGTACCAATATTATTTTCGAATGTTGTAAAACACATGTTGATATCTTCTTGGACACACTCTTTCGTTTTCAATACCGAATGTCGTTATCATACCGCTACTATAACGAATAGATACGATATTGACTAAATGCTCGTCGCAATGCGCTTGTATAGGTAAATAAAAACCATTGTATTGTTGTAATACTATTAACTGGTTAAGATGTATATATACCAACCATTGTATTGTTGTAATACTATTAACTAAAATATAGGTAAATGGATTTTATTACCCAACACACTATAAGGCTGGGTGACATATAAGCGGGGGACTTTATCGTTAACTTGTATGGTGTGTAATAACGGTCCCTATAAAATCCATTTTAACTATATAAAAAAGAAAAAAAAAGTAAATAAACTTAAATCTGATTGGTTTAAGCAGGGGGTCCCCGCCCGCTATAGCTTTAGCGAAAGCCAAGGATAGTGCCCCCTTAACGGAGGCAGATGTAACATCTTCAAAAATTTTATTTATAAAAATTAAAAATAGAGTATATAGAAACTTATATTAATAAACGGGTATATTTACGGGTAAGTTCACTGTTCACTGTTTGAAATATGAGCTATTGAGACAAACCTAGGAACCGTTTAATAAAAATACATCATATTTAACCTTACTCTGTTTTTAATGAAACTTAGGTCAAAATGTAGATAAAATATGCTCGTTCTAATGGCGTATTCATTTTTTTATAAAACGTCATATTTTAGAAGGTATAAGCGATAAATAAGTTGAGCAACTTAATTAATTAAAATATATATAATAAAAAAATAAATCATATGTAAGAAATATGTAAGGTGTACGTGAAGTGGAAGGATCAGATCAAAGTAGCGTAGCATCCAAGTCGAGTTTGAGTATAAATAGGAGCCATCATCAATTCTTTTTCTTTGCATCCTCTCTCGTTGTCTGCTCTCACTCTCACATAGAGATGGGCATAATCGGCTTTTATTATTACCTGGAACCGGTTCCAACTTGGACCCGGTTCTGCTTGAATGTCATTGAAACCGGGTATGGTGTGAAACCGGGTCCAGTTCCTACCCGGGTTCACACCCAAGAATATGAAACCGTGTAGAACCGGGTACGGGTATTATGGAACCGGGTATGGTGTGGAACCGGGTATGGTGCGGAACCGGTTTCTGATAGTATTGGGAACCGGTTCCTGACAGTCAAACCTGCCATTTTACTATTGGAAACCGGTTCCTGACAGTCAAACCTGCCATTTACTGTTCAGAACCGGTTCCTGATAAATGTTATTGTTGGAACCGGTTAATGTTACCGTTGGAAACCGGTTCCTGGTTAAAAATCGTTTTTTTTTTATATAAACCCCTTCCTACTTACTATTTCTAAACTTAACACTCACCATCATCAACTTACAAAATCAATCAACTTCTAAGTTCTTGCAAAATACCTATGGCATGCAACGACGAAGTTGTTACGGTCTTAGAGACGAAAAGAAACCCAGCTATATGGAAAAATTTTGATCTCTGTTTAATGTCCGACAGCCACGAGATGGCTAGATGCAAAGATTGTGGAAAATTTATGAAGGCCGCAGCCAACTCAACCCTTAAGAAACACACTGAGCGGCATTGCCCATTAACGAAGGTAAAGAAAAATGAGACGGGAGAAGGTTCCGGCACCGGTTCTTCAAATGTTTGATGTAACCCGTTTGGTTTGGTGTTTTTAATAAAGTTTGTGTAATGTTTCTTTCTATTGTATTTGTTATGTTTGATTTTTATTATTAGTTACATTGATAAATAAAAATAGTAACAATAATCGGTTAAAATTAAAAAACAAATTAATCGGTTACAATATATAAAAAAAATTAACCGGTTACAAAAAAAATAAAAAATTACTCAGAACCGGTTCCAGTAAGATTTTATTTCTTTGATCGTTTACTAGCGGCAGGTGCAACACTTTCCGATGAGTTTCTCTTAAGTCCGGGTACCTCGGTACAATCATCGTCCGAATCGTTAGTCTCCACTTCTTCGTCCTCCTCTTCGTCAACAATTTTATGCTCTAACTCAACTTCATCTTCTAGACTAGTTTTATGTTGAACACGATCAACGGCATCCAAATGGTCCTTTAAGCATGTTGCCATCTCTAGCGATTCTGGAGTTAGTCTTGTTCTTCTAATTGACAAAACTCTGCCACTAAGAGAAAACACACTTTCCGAAGCTACCGTGGAAGCTTGGACCGTTAGTATATCACGAGCCATGGTGGCTAGAATCGGGTATTCGGATTCTTTCGATTTCCACCATGCCAAAACATCAAATTTCCTATACTCCTCGGTGGTCATAGTAAGCGAATACTGATTTTTTTTTATATCTCCCAAGTTCACTTGTTGGTTCACTACCCCTTTGTTGTCTAGCGGTCTCGTCTCTAACGACATTCAACATGGTTATAAGTGGATCCCCGCTTGTTTCATCGTTAGAGGCCGTGGACCGAGACTCAAACAAATTTGTATGATTTTTTTCACCATATTTTTTAAAATAATGATCATTAAGTTTGGCCATACACCATTGAATATTTTTTTTGTTTTTGCTTTTAAAGTTTGATCCTTCTCATGCATATCCAACTTGTCATAAATTTCATCAATTAAAGCTTCAACACCCGGTACGTTTAAAGCTGGATTTAAAGCGGCGGCACATAGAAAAACGGGTGGTAATTCTAAAAAATATTTTTAAAATTTTTGAATCATTGGTCTCGTCATATTCCTTAACATGTCACTTGAATTTTCAAACTTTTTTAAAATTAGTTGTTATCAAATACAATTGGTCCACAACTTTAGAACTAGTAGGATAATAAACACCGGAAATCAAAGTCGTTGTAGTTTTAAAAACTTGTAAAAAAGTACTTAGGTTATTAATATTTTCCCAAGCCGTGTCGGGAAAAGGACGACTAGGTACTCATCATTTAAAGTTGTATGAAAAGATTTTAAAGTGCTCATTTGCTTTATAACCATTTCAAACATATGACAAGTTGAATTCCAACGAGTCGGTATATCCCAATTCGGTCCAATAATTTTTTGATTGACATCTTTACAAAGTTTTTTATATTCTTGATATCTTTCTTTTCCACTTTTGAAAACATCTTGGAGCATAGCTCTAAATGCTATAATAAAATCCGATACAAATTGATCTTTTAAAACCGGTTTGCACTACTAAGTTAATAATATGTGCAACACATCGTGTGTGGAAAAAAACACCATCAAGTATTGGTTTGTACTTCAACTTTAATTTTTCAATCGTCGTTGTGTTGTTTGAAGCGTTATCAAAGGATATTGAAAAAATTTTATCTTCTAAACCATATTTAATTATTGTGCCATTTATAATTTTATAAATATTTTCTCCCGTATGAGGAGAAGGAAACTCGTCAAACGCAATCGTACGCTTCATCATTTGCCATGTATCGGGATCAACCCAATGAGCGGTGACACATATGTATGATTCCGGTAAATCATGTGGAGCCGACCACACATCACTAGTTAGGTTTACACTAGTTTTTAAATTCTTAAAAAAAACAATTAAATCTTTTTTTGCATTTTCCCATAAACTTAAACAAAGACGTTTTAAAGTGCGACGACTTACATGTTTATAGCGAGGTTGTAGCGTCTCTTGAATAAGATTAGTAAGATCGGGGTCGTCGAAGTGTCCAAACGGCAACGCTTTTTGTATCACCAACTTCGCCATCCGATCGCGAGCTAATTTTTGCTCATTACGAAAAATGGTACCATCTTTGGATAGTGGAACTTGACCGGATGTCATTTCCTTTAAAGCTTTGCAATACTTATTAATATGCTTCGTTAACGTTGAGTTTGATTCCTTGGCTAATAACGATCCACAATGTTTACATTGAGCTTTTTGCGAGCCGTCGCTCATCTCGACCAACTCCCAATTGCTCCAAACTTCCTTATTGCGATTATGAGACAATGTTCCAACCACATATGGAACCGATTGATCTTGAGGAACATTGTTAACGGATTGGGAATTTGCGTTTTTGGAACTCTTTGAGGCCATTTGTTGATTAGAATGTGAAAAAGAACAAGAAAGAAATGTAACAAGAAGAATATATATGAGAAATTGTGTGCTAAACAATATATTTCTAAACAATATATATAGAATCGGTTCCAACGGTCAGGAACCGGTTCCAACGGTAATATTATAACGGCTATAACCGGTTCCAACGGTAACATTATAACGGCTATAACCCTATAACCGGTTCCAACGGTAACATTATAACGGGTATAACCGGTTCCTTCTAGAACTGCATTTCGGGTACTGGTGGAACCGGGTATTAGTGAAACCGGGTACGGGTAGGAACCGGGTACGACCCGATTCAAATGGTAAAATTGTGGAACCGGGTTGGAACCAACGGGTATTTTGAACCCGGAACCGGTTCTACTTAATGTCGGGTACTGGAACCGGATCCAGTTCGGTTCTACCGGTTCGGGTTCAGAACCGGTTTTTATGCCCATCTCTACTCTCACATATATAATTTATTTTGTTTTGTTCACCCTCATAATACTCCAAAACCCTGCCCCTTTGTAAGTGTTTTAACCCCTGATCACTAATTCGTTATACTGCCCGATTGATTTAGGATCCACTAACGCATGTCAAGGCTCTGTCTGACTACGTCGTTGGGGTTCCGTCTCGGGTTATATGTGACATGGGTTATTATACTTAACACGGGTGCATTATATATTTTATTAAAAGCTCAGGAGCTATGCCCAAGATAATATCAGGATGTCTGTAGTTAGACCCTAAAATTACCAGGCGAGTACATTCTCTTTTCGTAAATCTTTTTGTGAGTTATTCTCTTTTTATCAAATTACTTTACAAAACCTCAAATGGTTTTCAGTTATTCTTACAAGGATTAAGTGTGTGTAATCTATAATTGTTGCCAGTAGTTTGGGTTTTGTACATTACTAGTCCACAGTCACCAAGGGTGTGACAGGAACCGTTACTTGTTGGGAGACAGGTCCCACATTAATATGACCATAAGCACATGGGAGTGTCCCAGTCGCCTTCTGTGTTGAATAATTGATAGAAAACTTACACTGTAATCGCCCTTAATACTGTAAAGTATAAATAAAACTTGTTTTGATTAAACTTGAATATACTCGCCAGTATTTCTTGCTTATAAAATGTTTTTAAACGCGTTTCAGGTAACTTAATGTGAAGTTAATAGAAGCCAGCAGGAGCGTACTAAAGGCTTAGAAAAGTGGCTATAAAGTTACCTAAATAAAAAGGAGTTTATGTTTTCTATAAAATAGGGTTATCCCTACCGATGTATTGTACTTAAAAACTTGGGTTTTATCCCATTTGTTTAATATAAAAGTTGATGTTTTGAAACTCTGATAATATATTTCCTAACTACGGTCCTGATGAATAAGTTTTCTGCTACCAAATTAAATAAACACCGGTACCACTTGACTGGTTCACAGCTCCCACTCCCAGGGTGGGGTTGAGGGTTGTGATAGAAGGTGGTATCAGAGCCACTGGTTTAAGCCATTAGGTGTTTTTTAATACCTAAAACTTAAACATTATGTTAGGAAATTAATGTAATAATTTATGTGTTATTCTGTTTAGATAAATTTTATATATTTATGCTATGATTTTTATGTTTTGAGTATGAGTGACCAATATGATTAAGTGTAACCATAGGCTAACTAGGCAGATATATTATTATATAATACTATAAAAAGCAACTTTGGTTATATCTCTTTGTTGTTGCGTGTGTTAGAAACAATATGCAGATATATATATATTACCTTTATTTGTTTAGGATTTTGTATTTTAACTAATTCCACATATTTCTTATTTAATATGATTAATAGCATATAACAATTACTTGTTGATTCGCTGATTGAGCATATAACAATTACTTATTGATTTTGTCATATAATATCTAGATTAAGTAAAGTGGTTGGTGAAGTAAAAATCAATAAAATAAGTGTTAATTTATGGGGCATAATCTCTCGCGTGATCCCTATTGTAATCTTATCAATTATTAATTTAATATTATTTCTACATCAAAATTACCAGCCTTGGTTGTTTCTATATCAAAATTACCTGTTGCCAAATTCAACGTCTTTATTAAAAGTCAACCAGTCTTATGGCATTTGGGTCAGTTGGGACGGTGGGCCCTTGCCCACCTAAGATCACAATGCATTTGTCACGGGTTGAAATTGTATGATCATGTCCATATATCCTACTAAAAGTTTTTATGGTCAAATAAAATATAAAATATGTAGATAAGACTAGTTAACCTTATCAAATATAGTTTTGAATTATAATATTTAGAAAAGGAACTGTTTAGTAAAAAGAACATTTAAGATATTATTAGTATTGTTAAATTTAAAATCTTAGAACATACGTAAAACAGAAAGTCACATAAAGGTTTAATGGTTAAATTCTACAGATATTTTATTTTGATCGATAAAATGAAAGTAATTGAAAATTTTAAGGTATGTATATATTCTGAACTATTTACTACATGCATTTCATAATTTAATAAGATTAGAAGGTTTATATAAATAATAAATATATAGATAAATACATTCTCTTCTAAAAACTAATAAACGTATGTTCACAAAGAGGTCAACCACGAGTTTGATTATTTATGTTTCCATCAATTTGTACTAAAGCAATATAATGTAAAAAAAAAAGGCTAACTAACCTTCACTGTTGACATACATTTTATTTTTAGATCTTGCTCCAACAATATTTCTATACGAAAATAACTATTACATATGTCTATTAGTTTTTAACTTAACATAAAGGGTTTTCAATATATTTAAGTAGAACCAAGTTGAAACTTTTTTATACCCCTTTAAGTTGTTAACTTAACATTTTATATTTAGAAGAAAAAAAATTTTCGAAACAAACTAATATTTTATAGTCAAAATTGTAGCAAACGGTTACATTTTTGCAAACATTTGTGTGAAGACTATTGTGTTCAAAATTTTTATTCGACATATTGGTATAGAAAAAAAAAGTTTTATTATTAATAAAATATTTTCCTTTATAACTTATACAAGTGTTGAACCGGTACCCTGACGGTCCAAACTGATAGTGATTGAATACCCACCGCATAGCACGGTGAATTCCACTAGCTAAATTTAAAATATTAGAAGAACTATATATACTATTATAGTAACTATTCATTAGTTTTCATTATTAATACATGATAATATATAATTAATTTAAATGCGTTACAATTCTATTTTATTTGAAAAATATATACATTGTAATACATTTAAATAATATTTAAAATAATATTTATATGTTTATATGTCTATATAATGTAAACTAAAATTTATTTCATTACGTAGAATGCATATTAAATTTTATACATTTACACCTAAACATAATTTAAAGAAAATGTATGCTCAAAATATTATTATATATGTATTATATATAAATAATCATGTTTTATTATCTATCATCTAGAATATTATACTTAATAAAAGTAATAATTTTTCTGATGTATTATAAAATAAAAGAAAAGATGGTCTGATAGTTTGTACAGTCGGTATATATACAAAAGAGATGAGATAATTAAAATTTTAAGAAGTAAAAGATATTACAAAATGAAAACATCTTTTCTCACCTGACTAAAATCAATAATTTAGTATTTATTTATTTTATTTTACCTGGGCTCATTAAATTTTCTTAAACGTTATAGTTATTGTTTCATTTCCAAAAGCTAGAATTACATTAAATGTCCACATAAAAATAATTGACTCAAATGTGTGTTTAATACATTTGTCCTTTATATAGCTTTATCAAATTACAATATTGTAATACTTTTAGATAAATTACTATTATTATTGTTTGAGATATGTATATATTCCACTGCAGTATATTACTTAATACCTAATATATTATATGATAATCAATTTTAGAAACGTCAACTTTGTATTACCTACCGTAATACTTCTTGGAATAAATAATATAATATACAATGAATTAAGAGTTAAGTTTTAATATTTTAAACCAATGTGGTTCAACCCACTAGTTAAAAATGAAAGTGTTCACATGAATCGAGAAAGTTTATATTTTGATAAATCTATTTCTTTAAACTTTTATTCCAAAATATTATACTCAATAAATTTAACAGAAAGTTTATTCCAATATACTATTACTATTTTTATTAGTATAAAAGGGTAAATAAAGCTATGAGAATAAGCTTGATAATTGGTATTATCGATTATGTAGTTGGATTTTTATAATTAAAGATATTACAAAATAATTTAGTATCATATATATATATATATATATATATATATATATATATATATAGTATGTAAGTTATGATATTAAGAAGAGATTTGAAATTCTATAAATGCATATATAATAGAATTTCTTGATGGTATACACAATATAATAATCAAACATTTTCTGAACATAAATATAAGAAATATATATATATATATATATATATATATATATATATCACTAGTGATTCATATGAAGACATAAGTTATTATAAAGATGAATCATGAAACGTGGTATAATCTAAAAATGTCATCTGTCTGAATAAAACATTCCTTGTGAAGGAATCTAATGTTGTATAAGCATGGAGAGAGTTAGCTATAAGCATACTCATCACAACGAACCTAGTAATAGTATCAATGGTGACAATGATATTTTTATCAGAAGTCTATTTTCCAAACAAAAGAAAGTCACAACCATAACAATATTTATACTTAAAACAAAAGAGTTAGGATATTGATAATTACTGATAACACCCAGGATAATATTTATACTTGAACCTAAAGAAATGCCTTAGTATAAAGCTTCGTGATAAGCTAATTACTCGCATAGATAAAGTGTGATGGGTGTTGGTATGCCGTGACGATGATAACTAGAACAGTGCAAGTATGATAAATAAGCGATAACACCTGGCCACTGTTATTTCTTGTTTATTAGTACTACTCGGTTCTAGAATATGATCGATCCTGAGAATACTAATTTCCTTGTTTCTTGATACAATCCATAATATATGATGCGGTTTTAAAATTATGCTTTGAGAAAAGTCTATTTATGGGAAATACCATGATAATTACCTCTCCGGCAAGCCTGGGTATAGCGCGGTAGACTCTCCAGCTTGTCCAGGTGAGATGAGGTTACCTCTCCGGCAAGACCGGGTAAGATGGGGCATGTGTTATGTTATGAAGTTCCCTAAATAGTACCATGACCTGATGTCTAACGTGTTTTTGGAAATATGAGTATGTTGAATACATTGACTTTATGAATGGTGTGTATATTACAGTATGTGAAATATGTGAGTATATAGATATGTATACCTATAAGGAAATCCAAAGACCCTAATGATTGACAATTAGGGATAAATCACGAATAGGTGTGTCAATAATAATTTTAGATTTATCAGGAATCTCTCGTAGACGTCTATCATTCCAATATCAAACACTATTAGTTTTATCATCCGTCTCTTAACTCGTGTGACAAAATGTACGACGGGAACCCTATAAGTTGGGACGCCTTCGAAAGTATAAGAATTCCCCTTGCGATTAACAATGCATTAGGAAACCTGTAACTAAATGTCGTGCTAAGACACAAAACATCTAAAAACCTTGTGATTAAAAAGATAAGAATCTCAAAAGCATAGAGAATAGTTATGGTCAAAGTAAAGTAGAATCCAAATCAAGGACCAGAATATACTTAGGAACTATGATCAGTAATACGCTAAAAGTGCTCCTCTATATTTCAGTGATTCTCGATGACGAGATTTAAAACAAGGTGGGGAGGATGTAACATCTCCAAAAAAATTTTTTTATAAAAATTAAAAATAGAGTATATAGAAACTTATATTAATAAACGGGTAGATTACGGGTAAGTTGACTGTTAGAAATATGAGCTATTGAGACGAACCTAGGAACCGTTTAATAAAAATACATTATATTTAATGTTACTCTGTTTTTAATGAAACTTAGGTCAAAATGATAAAAATATGCTCGTTCTAATGGTGTATTCATTTTTTTATAAAACGTCATATTTTAGAAGTTATAAGCGATAAATAATTGAGCAGCTTAATTAATTAAAATATATACAATAAAATAATAAATCATATGTAAGAAATATGTAAGGTGTACGTGGAAGTGGAAGGATCAGATCAAAGTAGCATAGCATCCAAGTTGAGTTTGAGTATAAATAGGAGCCATCATCAATTCTTTTTCTTTGCACCCTCTCTCGTTCTCTGCTCTCACTCTCACTCTCACATATATAATTTATTTTCTTTTGTTCACCCTCATAATACTCCAAAACCCTGTCTTTTTGTAAGTGTTTTAACCCCTGATCACTAATTCGTTATCCTGTTTTATTGATTTAGGACCCACTAACGTATGTTAAGGCTCTGTCCGACTATGTCATTAGGGTTCTGTTTCGGGTTATATGTGACATGGGTTATTATACTTAACACGGGTGCATTATATATTTTATTAAAAGCCCAGGAGCTATGCCCAAGATAATACCGGGATGTCTGTAGTTAGACCCTAAAATTACCAGGCGAGTACATTCTCTTTTTATAAATCTTTTTGTGAGTTATTCTTTTTTTATCAAATTACTTTACAAAACCTTAAATGTTTTTCAGATATACTTACAGGGATTAAGTGTGTGTAATCTATAATTGTTGCCAGTAGTTGGGGTTTTGTACATTACTAGTCCACAGTCAACAAAGGGTGTAACAGGAACCGTTACTTGTTGAGACAGGTCCCACAGTAATATGACCATAAGCACATGGGAGTGTCCCCAGTCGCCTACTGTGTTGAATAATTGATAGAAAACTTACACTGTAATCGCCCTTAATACTGTAAAGTATAAATAAAACTTGTTTTGATTAAACTTGAATATACTCGCCAGTATTTCTTGCTTATAAAATGTTTTTAAACGCGTTTCAGGTAACTTAATGTGAAGTTAATAAAAGCCAGGAGGAGAGCACTAAAGGCTTAGAAAAGTGGCTATAAAAGTTACCTAAATAAAAAAGAGTTTATGTTTTCTATAAAATAGGGTTATCCCTACCGATGTATTGTACTTAAAAACTTAGGTTTTATCCCATTTGTTTAATATAAAAGTTGATGTTTTGAAACTCTGATAATGTATTTCCTAACTACGGTCCTGATGAATAAATTTTCCGCTGCCAAATTATATGAACACCGGTACCACTTGACTGGTTCACAGCTCCCGCTCCCAGGGTGGGGTCGGGGGTTGTGACAGCAAAGTGGTATAGAGGTGCTATGAGGCCTGAAACCACACCATCCAGCCTAATAATTTGCCGATAATAATTAATACCAATTAATGTTACTCACATGATATCTTTTAGCACTTTAATTATTGAAGGCCATTGCACAACTAATTATGTATACTACTAATGAATCCCAATCTAAAATAATAATAAACAAAATTCAGGGTAATGTATTTACCTATCTGATAAAGTAAGATTGTAAGATAACAATGAAAATGCAAGTTTGTACGACGGTAATGAAAATGAAAGTTAAAAGTGTGCCCATCGACTATAATTGAACTTTTTTTTATAAAATAAATAATAACTATGTTAATAGTATATATTTTTTTGTTTCGTATTATATATATATAGAGAGAGAAAAAAAACCCATTTGAGTTAATAAAGAAAACTTAGAAACCTTTATAAAAATCATATGTAACAAACTTGTTTTTTTCTATAAAAAAGGAAATATAACATACATGTTTTGTTACGCTTTGAACCAAAAAATAAAAAAGCGCCGACTACTTTTTTATTTAAAAGTTCAATATTTGTATGTTACATATATTTTTTGACTGATGTTACATGTTACATAAAATCTATACTTTTGTAAATGACTACTCGGCGATTTTTTTCAAAATATTTGAAAATATGTACGTTACATCCTCTATTTTTTTAGAAAAAAGTTTGTTACATAAGGTTTTTTGGAAATTTTCCACCTCAAATAGGGTTTCTCTCTATAAATGCTATATATATAAATATATATGGGAGGGTTCATTGGAGGAACACTAAAAAGTGGGGGAACCGGGAACACTCTTAAAAAGTATACTTAACATGTTAAACATTATTTTTTCTAAATTTTTTTGGGCGCTTTTTCTTATAAATACATGTAGAAGCATTTTTAATAAAAAAATCAAAAACTAAAAATGTCTAAAAAATAGTTAAAAAATCTAAAATCTTATAAAATTAACTTAACATGTTAAAAATCAAATTTTTTAAAAAAAATTTCAGCGCTTTTCCTTATAAAAATGGTAGAAGTATTCTGAATTTAAAAAAATTGTAAAAAAATATATTTTTAGCCTTTTTTAACTGTTTTTTTATATTTTTAATTTTTATTTTTTATTAAAAATACTTCTACAAGTATTCATAAGGAGAAGCGCCGAATTTTTAAAAAATATATATATTTTTAACATGTTAAGTTAAATTTTTAAAAGTGTTCCCCTGTTCCTCACTTTTTTAGTGTTCCCCAATGAATCTCACACTATATATATATACATATATATATATATATATAAGTTCAAAAGAAAACCATTCTCAGTTATAAGAACCGTAAGAACCAATCTAAACTACTAATATATTGACACCTCTTTTAAATACAAGTTAATTGAAAAGGTTAATTTCATCATTTTGTATTACTGTCACATCTATTCTCTCTCTTTCTTTTCATGCTCTGTATCTTCAAAAATAGAGTTAAATGATTGGTTGGTCCCTGTAGTTTGTAAATCTTGCAGACTTGATCCCAGTGGTTCACTAATTACACACTTGGTCCCAGTAGTTTCAAATTTTGCACTCGGGTGGTCCTTACCACTAACCTTGTTAGATTTCTCAGTTAAGTATACATAAATGTCTATTATACCCCTCGCCTTCTTCATCCTTTCTATCTCTCTGAATAAAAAGCCCTGTCAACCACCTGCAACTACTGTGCTACCACCACCCTAACCCTCGCCGCCTTTTACCGCCATACCACTCAGCCACCACTGCCACAACCACCCTCCGCTACAACCACCCTCCGCCACAACCACCCGCCGCCTTTCGTCGAACCCGGAGGTCTCCCTCTAATCTTCTTAACCGATCCGAACCCTTCATCCATCGGAATAGAACTAACCGGCGCAGCCGAAATAGGCGGAGGAGCAGCAGCCGAATGCGGCTGCTGCTGCTGATGTTCAAACGCTCCGTTCAACGACGCGGTGGTGGTGGTGACATGTGTCAACTTTACGGCCCGCGCTGCACTGATTGCCGACGGTGACATAGAGCCGTCCGGACCGTACTTCCTCGACCTCCCCCTCTTTTTCACCGCTATCTCACTGCCACCAACACCGCCGCTGCCACTGCCACCGTGCTCGTTAATGTTGATATTCTGGTGGAACCCTACGCTGCTGCCGCCAACAACACCGCCACTGCCGCAAACACCGCCGCTGCTAGACATTACATCAGTAGCAACACCGTAACCGCCTGTAACGCTGGGAGGATACACACGGACGGTATTCACCGGCTGCTGAGACGTAACCACCGGCTGAGAGGTTAGCGGCCCCGACGCCATTGACGGCTGGAATAGTCTTCCTGCTTCAGATCCGTTCATTTGCATACAATTTTTCAAATATTTTCTTCTGAAAAATTGAAAGACATACAACACAAATCTCCTGTAACAGAAACACCATATAATATCAAAATTAGGGTGCGGCGGTGGTGGTTGTGGCGGAGGGTGGTTGTAGCGGAGGGTGGTGGTGGCAGTGGTGGCTGAGTGGTATGGCGGTGAAAGGCTGCGAGGGTGAGGGTGGTGGTAGCAGAGTAGTTGCAGGTGGTTGACAGGGCTTTTTATTCGGAGAGATAGAAAGGATGAAGAAGACGAGGGGTATAATAGACATTTTATGTATACTTAACTGAGAAATCTAACAAAGGTTAGTGGTAAGGACCACCCGAGTGCAAAATTTGAAACTACTGGGACCTAGTGTGTAATTAGTAAACCACTGAGACCAAGTATACAAGATTCGCAAACCACATGGACCAACCAAGCATTTAACTCCCACACCTTTCTCTTCTTCAACCTATCTAAATCCAAATCCGTCTTCTCCCACTCCACCCCTAATGATGATCACCTTCAATCACCGCCACATCCACAGGGGAAACCCAAACGACCACCACACCTCAAACTCTCAAAACCCTAAGTGATGGCAGTTCAAAAGACGACAGGTTTGTGTGGGTGTGAGTGGTGTTTTGGGTTGTAGGTGGGTATTTTTGAAACCTTCACCGCCGGAATCCATGGTGGATGTTCGCCGGAATCATCTTTGTACTATTCGAAAGGTAACACATCTGACTTTTCTCTCTCTCTTTCTCACTTACCGGACCCATAGTGAGCAAGAGGTACGTGGCGGTGTTGGTGGTGTCGGCGACGGGGGGGGGGAGGGGTTGGTGGTGGTTTTGGGACTGGTTGTGGTTGTGTGGGGGCGGGGGTGGTTTGTGATGTTGGTGGTGCCGGTGACCTGAGGTGACTCACTTGATGAGTCCGGCGACCTCTTGCGCCACCGTAACTCAAAATCCTCAGTTTCCTTCAGAAACTCAAAAATGGTTGTTATCAAGCTCTAATGTGGGTATGTTTTTATTTGAAGTTTATTATTTTATTTTCACAAATTCCAAAATGGTATCGCAATACTTATCCATTCATAAACTCCAAAATGCTTCATGGTTTGTCAATAAATTTGTTTTACAGTGAATGAGTGAAGCTACATATGATTATTTATTTAAAATCTGGTTTTGTGTTAAAGGCTCATGAAGATGAACAGCATAGAATGATTCTGTTGGTATTTTGTGAGTTTGCATAATTGTTTCTTGTTTTTGTATAAAGTGATACTGTTTTGGGTCTCTCCGGTGATCTATTTGTGTTTTTGATATTTGGGGGGTTTAGTTGGCAGTTAAGGTTCGAAAAGTTTTTCCGACAATTGATGACTATGGCGCGGCGAGGATGGCGAGGGTAGGTTGTCGAACCTGCAACCCCACTTATGCAGCCATTATTATTAGAAGCTCTTAGCCAAACTCCGTTTTTTGATTGGTTTTGTGATTATTAGAGATGTTGATAGTTGCTTCTGTTGGCTGGCTTCTGTTGTTTTTTTTCGATAGGGTTTGTGATTCCAGGTGACCGATTTTGCAAGCGGTGCCACGTGGTGCCCGCTTTGGTGCCGGTGATGCCCGGTGCACCGATCGATTTATTGGCAGTGATGACGATGGCGTGGCAAGGATGGTGGAGGGTAGGTTTTTGAACCTGCAACCCCACTTTTGCAGCCATGATCATTGGAAACTCTGAGCCAAACACTTTTTTTAAGATCCACACATGAATTTGAGTTTTTTTGTTGTTTTTTATATTTTTTTCCAGTCAATGATGATAAGTTTCAATCTATCTAAGACACCTACTGAGTTGTGATTTTTGGGTGAGTTCGTTTTTGTGTAAAAAAAGGGTTGTAAAAAACGTGCGTAAAAACGGTCGTATAAACGGGTTAAAAAACGGATTGTAAAAACGGGCGTAAAAACGGGTCGTAAAACTTTACGCTACCCGTAAAAACAACACACGTAAAAAATTTGTGTATGAAAAGTAAAATTTTTTTTTAAAACTTTACTTAAAAATTTTACGCTACCCGTAAAAAACTATACACAAAAGACGGGTCGTAAATAAGTTTGTAAACCCGAAACCGGGTTCGGGGGCGTAAAAAGACGGGTCGTAAATATTTTTTTTGGCGTAACGTTTTTTTTTGTAAAACCGTAAAAAACGGGGCGCAAAAACTGTTCGGAAAAAACGGGGTGTAAAAACAGGTCACGGGCGTAAAAAAACGGGGTCGTAGAAAACGGGCGTAAATACAATACACGTAAAAAATCTGTGTATGGAAAGTTAAAAATACTTTTTTCTTAAACTTTACTTAAAATTTTACGCTACCCATAAAAAACTATAACACAAAAAAATTTGTGTATGAAAAGTTTACACTCGCGGTGTAAAAAAAGGTTTAATTATATTTTTAACAGGGGGCGTAAACAATTTACGACCGGCGTAAAAAACACTACCCGTAAAAATGTTTGTCGTAAAAAAACGACGGCGTAAAAAAATGTTTGGTGTAAAAAAACCGGGTGATAAAACGTCGGGTAAAAAAACGGCTCGTAAAAACGTTTTTTATTAAAAAAATCTTGAAAAAAAATTATTTATAAAAAAATCTGATTTTCAAATTTTGTTTAATTAAATAATTATATTTTTAATAAAAAATAATAAATATAATAAGACAAAATAGGTATTAAAAAACAATAAGTATAATAAGACAAAAAAAAAAGCAAAATTACTTAAATACCCTTTTGATATTAAAATATTATAAACATAATAAGATAAAAAGAATTCTATAATGTTTTAATTACTTTTAATCTCATCCATCCATCTTAAAGATCTAACGGTTTAAAAGTGATTATTACGGTTCTCGTAACTGGAGGTAGTTTTCATTTTACCCAATCCATATATATATATATATATATATATATATATGGGAAGGATAAAACGAAAACTCACTTGAGTTGAGAAAACTCAAAAAACCTTTGTAAAAGCCTCATGTACATTTTTATTTTTTTCAAAAAAAATATGAAATGTAACATACATATATTTGAACATTTTATAAAAGAAAAACAAATTAAAAACACCAAGTACTTTTTTTTTAAAAAATGTTAAAAATTTAATGTTACATATAAATTTGAACAACTTTTTTAAAAAACAAGTAGGTGCTTTTTACATTTTTTTATATAAATGTTCAAGTACATTAGTGTTACATTTCCCTATTTAAAAAATTGTTATATAAGGTTTTATTTAGTTTTCTCAACTCAAGTGGATTTTCGTTTTATATTTCATCTTTTATATATATATATATATATATATACACATATTCACACAAAACAGCACATATGAATCTTGATAGTTGCACGCCAAACATGGGAATGAAATCAACAATCGGTATGCATCCAAAATACTTGATTATAAACGAGGAAAAAAAAAACAAGAAATTTTGTTCTTTAACGTGGATTATGGTTTTATATATACATGATTAAGTTACAAAAATAGTCCCTAAAATATTGTTTAATTTGTACTTTTTTGCCATCTAAGTTTAAGCTTTTTACGATTTTAGTCTAGTAATTAGTCATCTTACTCCAACTTGATAGTAATACTAGAAGACGACGGGAAGATTACCAAAATAGTCTAGATTACCATTTTTTTAAACGGTCATTGAATTTTAGCCTTTTAAAAGGATATTAGATTTGAATAATCCCAACTTTCACCAACTGACCAAAAACACTTTCAACGTTTGATTTGTACACATGCACTTCCAACTTTCAACTTATTGGCCGATAACACTCCCCAACTAACTGAACCCTAACCCAGTTAGTTTTTGCTGATGTGGCATCTGATGTGTCCCTTTCTGCTGACGTGGCATATGACATGGCAGTTGATATGACATTTTTTATGACATGGCAGCTGATGTGGCAGGTGACATGGCATTTTTAATGATGTGACAGCTGACATCAGCTAACTGGGTTAGGGTGAAGTTAGTTAGGAAGTGTTATCGGTCAATAAGTTGAAATTAAGTTGGGAGTTCTGGTGTACATATCGAAAGTTGGGAGTGATATCGGCTAATTGGTGAAAGTTTAGGTTATTTAAGTCCAATATCCCCTTTTAAAAAGCACGACTAAGCTTTAGCCGGACCAAAAAGTGGGAGCTAAGTTGTCAAAAGCACGGGTAAGCCTTAGCTGACGACCAAAAGTGTAGGCTTAATCTCAATTATCTCAGGAGCTGATGTGACGGCATTTGAATTACGAAAATAAGGGTTAACTACTTTGGTATGAGCTAAATTCTACGACTACTTTGAAAAATATTTGGACTACACGAGTATTTGTGTATTTTTCCCATATTAGTTTCATTTTGGTCTACACGAGTATTTGTGTATTTTCCCCATATTAGTTTCATTTTGGTCACATAAATGAGTCGGATAATTTAGATTGGGTTCCAAATTGGTTGCTCTCTACATGGCTTATACATTTGAAGTATGTAATTGCATGATATTAGCATAAATGGTATTAGTAAACGGGCATGTCAGTATATAGTATATAGGACCATTCGTATCAGGGTAGTCTGTGAAAATGTTAAAAATGTTTGGACCTTCGACAAGATAAAAAACCTCGTCCTATCCGCCCTATAATATAGACTAAGTGAATCATTTTATCATTACTTATTTAGTTTGTGTTTTAAACTTTGTTGGTAGTTTATACGTATTTTTCATTTAAACGAATTTTCTCATAGTCCATCTGTTATATATAATAAATAAAACTATTTGGACGCATGTAAACTTTGGCTCCCCTTTCTACTATTAAATGTTTTATCTCCTATTATATGATACTGATTTGAAATAGTTAAATTAAACAATTAAATATCTAAATATAAATCTTTTTATGTTAATAACTAGTAATATGACCCGCAGGCGATGCGTCGCGGACCCGTTGCAAACATCAAATGGATTAGTCTAAGCTTTATGTCATGCGTTAACCATATGAAAATTCATGTTTTTACGTACTCGGTTCAGCTCAATGTAACATATATTGAATAAAAACGTTAACTAATCGAATTTGTAGAACTTATATTGTACAAAGTGCCAAAGAAAAATATAAAGAGTGTATAGAGAAATAACTGACATGTGTAATCAGAAGGACATTATTATAGCTTTCAAAAAACAGAAACCACAAAGAAAAACCACATTCACATCACGGGGCAACTATAAGTATTATACAAAAAGAAAGGACTAAAGTTCAGAGGTGTAAACGCCAGCGACTATTATGTTAGTATAGAAATATAATAATAATATAATTGTAATTTTACATGTCTTGCATTGCTAATGGTCGAAATGTAGAGTAACTCGAATTTTTACAATCGAATGAAAATGTATCATATCTAACCATGCTCGGTTTGGTACACTTACGCAAAAAGTAGACCAACTGGAAACGTACATAAAATAAGCATGAAAACGTATTAAATTTGAGCTGACTCATTTCCCAAAAAAAAAAGTTTACGTCTAAACGTAAGCCAACTCGAATTTATAATGACGTGTATATAAAATTACGCACGTAAAAACTTGGCTTTTTAGAGTAATGAAACGAAAGAGGTAAACTCGAAAGTTTAGAAACTCAAGGAGGTCAATGACAAATTAGATTTTTAGAAAGAAATTAGCAAATGAAAATTATTGAAGAAAGTTGAAACATTAGAAACTTGAAGAATTAATTAGTAAAATTTGTAATATGAAGTAGTAGTCTAAGAAGTAAAATTATCATTTTACGAAACTTTGAGGGTAGAAAAAGCAATGAACTTAAATTGTAATATGGTGAAAGGTTAGAGGTGGTCTATTGAAAAATGCACAGACCTTGTAAATTAAGATGGATAGAATATGTTACAATTTAGTCTCATTGCAAGCAGCTAAGAAGCCAAAAACAGAAAACACAGGCTAAAAAGTCACTCACCCTAACGTCCAGAACATGAAACACAGAAAGTACCTAGCCAAAAACTAAACCTTTAAGTCTGCACCAGTCTTCACAAATAATCCATCAGTAGGGGTCAACTTTGATGGCTTCGAGCATTGCGCTTGCAAGCCTGATATTGTTATTAAAAACCCGATTGTGAATGTCTTCAAAGTTATGGCATATACAGCTTGTTTTTTGCTAGCCTCCATATCAACTTGCTAGAAGTATTGAATAATCTGCTTTACGGACTTGAAACTCCTCAGGACAGGGACACGGGTCGGCTCACACACATGCCACCACATTACCTTAGTAAAAAAAGACAAGAGACAAGGAGGTGGTCTGCAGTTTCCCGAGCTACTCCGCACATCGGACAAACCATTTGCCAGCATTTATCCCTCTAACCTAAAGGGCCATAGCCATGGGAATTTTGCTGGTGACCGCCCTCCAGACAAAATAGTTGACTTTTGACTCGGCAGTTCTGTTCCATTTAAACTGCGAATCCACATACGTTTGGGCTTCCAGGTCAAGTCTGGCCTACCTAACCGAAAAGTCAAACCTCTGATCCCCTGTAACCCATTTCTAGCTACCTCCATTACCCCCTTGTCCCTTCCTGTACCAGTTTATTGTTGAGGTCTATTCCTACTTTGCCAAAGTCTTTATTGATTTTCACAATGGAGTTCTATATGCCAGCTATGTCTTCTTTCCCGGTATGATATTACTGCTTTGGCCCTCACTATGAATGAACTCAACGACCCTTGACTATAATTTGTTACTATCATACTTAAATCTCCAGCACCACTTGGCTGTGAGAACCAAATTTCGCTCCTTGATAGCCCCCACACTCAATCCGCCCATCCGATCCCCGTGCCACCAATCGAATATTGCGAGACATGGAGGCTCTGCCCCTAAGAAACCGTCTCTAGATTCCTTCCAAAGTGTTTAAGACCCCACGAGGAGCCTTAAAAAGGGATAGATAATAGATGTGGAAGTGCTAAAAACTGATTTGAACAAGGTCACCCAACCCACGAAACAGAGCGTCCTAGCTTTCCAAGCCGAGAGCTTAGCTTGGAATTTATCCACCATAGGCTTCCACGACCCCACCCGGTTCATACAAGCCCCAACTAGAAAGCCCAAGTACGTAAACAAGAAGTCGCCCTTTTGACACTTCACGATATTCGCCATGGTCTTCACTTCGGCACCCCCAACCCCAACCCCAACCCCGTACACTATACACTTTCCAAGATTCATAAGTTCATTTATGTTTATTTAAAATTTCCTTTTATAATTTTTAAATCTTGCTAGTGGTTCCCCTACAAATGGCATTTTTCCAATAAAATATGAGAAGTGTATGTAGGCATTATGTTTTGAATTTTAAGCATAATGTTTTAGATTTTTTTTGCATGATATAATATAAAAAATCAACAAAAGTAACAACTTAAAACACAACGAAATGTATTCTATGCATGAAATCTAAAAACATCATGCAAAGAGATTTAATCATTGTGTATTAAATTTAATGCCTAGAATAAAAATAATTGTATTTTAAATTGTTACGTTTCATGTTTTTGTATATTATACCATGCTAAAACAATCTAAAACGTCATGTCTATAATTTAAAACACAATGCCTATACAAACTTCTAACGCTTTATAGGAAATGTACTTTGTAGACTAACCCTAGCCATTAAATCTTTATTATTTTTATTTATAATTGTTAAATCTTTATTATTTGTTATTTATAATTGTTAAATCTTTATAATTTTCTTATTTCATCATTCGATGACATCCAACATATAAATTCTTCACAAAAATTAACGATTTAACAAGTTTATTTATTCAACCCCGTGGGTTTTAACGTAGTATATATATAAATCTTATGGGCTAGTGGAGGTTTTAGGTCAGTAGCCATCGCCACCAACCCTGATTCGTATATCTAATCGCTTCTGTAACGCTCCGCATTTTCTGTACTTCCATATTTAGAAATTTGTATTCACAATCTATTTTTAGAAACTTGTATTCTTATTTCATTTCAATCATTGTAATCTCCAGACTTTGATCATAATGGAAATCGTATTTTTATATCAACCTTGTACAACCATACATGCATAATTTGTAATCAGTCGCGAAATACATGTTTTAATTTAAAACCAATACATACATCTATATTATATTTTCTCGGAATCACATTCATATATGTTTCATACCTATAGCATATTTGCATACACTTTTATATCATAAAATAACCAACAATACAAGTGGAAGGACTAAAGATGAAAATTTCCATCTACCAATCACTTTCTTTAATGTCTTAACTTCCAACCACCTTCATTAAATCCCAAACCCTAATCCCCACTTATAAATACAAGCCTCCACCACCTCCTAAACACTTTCCACAACTCCAAAATCATCAAGAAGTCTCCAAGTTTGGGTAGAAAATTTCAAGTGTTTAAGTGACATTTCAACTCATTTTCTTCTACATTTCTTCATGTTTTATTCTTCCATTCCACTTGGATAACCTCTAGGAATGTTTCCACAAGTTTAGCATGGTAAACTAAGTTGGAACGTCACCACATTTGAGGTCCAAAGTTGGATTAAAATTTTGTTTTGGGTTAAACTTTCAAACTTAACAACATTTTCAACACCTTTCTTGGATGAACATGAACCAAACCTTGTTCCCTACTAACTTACATGTTGTGGGGCTTGAGTTAAGGTATCATTCTAGAAAGTTTGAGGTGCAAACACCTCCAATATAATGAACCTAAGTTATCAAGTAAACTTACTAGTCACAAAGTGTCCAAACTACACCAAGACTCCAAACATTTGCCAAGATTGGAATGCACTAATGTAGTTTGAGTTTCACTTGGTTACATGATGATTTAGATGATTAGTTATTTGTACAGTCTTTTTTTCATTCACGACCAACCGAAATCATCAACTATGTTGATGTATTTGTGCTTTGGTGAATCCATACAATGAGGTTAAATGGATGGAATTCATTCTACCACCATGCATGACAATATGTGACTTGGACTAAAATATATATATATATATATATATCATTATATGTTAGAACCAAATCATAACACCAACCAAACTAATGGTTGAATGTTATGTATTAGGGTCTTTTTCTCCTTGGTCAAAGTCCTCAAACTATGGATTCTAACGGGTTAAATCGGTACCCATGCAACCACTACCAAAATAGTGCCCATAAGAGTTCTTTTAGACAAGATGTATTATCTTGCAATATGCATACTTTCATACTATTTTGAAACCCTAATCTAACTCCATACAAACTTCATAACTCATACGCCTCATTCATCCTTGTATGATAACCTTAGTGTTTCCTAAACTCTCAAGACTCACCGCTCACGTTTTTTGAAGCTTTTGCAAACCGTGAGTATACATGACCCTCTTTTTGTTTTCACACTTTTGGGTGTAATATATATTACCATATTAAAACTCACACGAAGATACATATACGAATACATTATTCATACAAACGAATCTAGTATATATGCTTTATATGTATATACTTTAGGAATACATGCATGCTAGAAGCCATTCTTGCACTATACTTTGTCATTAACTTTGTACAAGCACACCTTAACATGTATAACGCTATGGAGTAGCACACCACCCGTTAGTGGGTCTATGTTAAGTAATACAATTATACAAATGGTCTTGTCATTACGACGACAAGATTACACTAGTGGAATCTTTGGGTTGACACGCATGTGATGCATGCTGCTTCATGTTATGTTTAGACCTTAGTATACATTTTTGCCATGTGGATCTCGTTAAATTGGTTTATACATATGCTAGTACACTAAACTTTTATGCTCACTAATACATTTTTTTTTGCGTTGACATGTTACTTTAATATATCATGCAGGTGGTGATGACGATGCGTTGAAAGAAAACAAATAGGATGGACTTAGAAACACACCACTTTAATTTATGTAATTTCGTTTATGTTGTTATGATTAAACATGCAAGTTGTTGTATTTTCCATTTTGAACGATGTACTTCCACAATCATGAAATGAAATGCGAATCATTTATAAAATTTTCACAATTAGCAAGTTATGAAGTCTAGAGCAATCTCGTTTTCATCTCACTCCTACATTTCCGCAACCAGTTGGGGTGTGACAAATTAGTATCAGAGTCATAACTAAAGTGAATTAGGAAAGTTGTCATGTTTGACCTATTCTATAGTTAAGAAACCCGCACGTTGTGCTTATTTGACTTTGTTCTCATATTGCATGAAAAGTACTTGAATCTTCTTAAACTCACTCCACACCATGCTTTTCGATTTTAAAAATATGCCTTTCCTAAGGTGAAAAATATTATACAAACACGAAAACACTCACATTTCACAAACGAAATGACCTCACCAAAATAGATGTGAAACCCTTACTTTGGTGATGACTTTCAATCCGTGTTTTTTTTAATGAAATTCCACCACCAAATCAGGAGTGATTTTCTTACCTTAATGACAATTTCACTCATCACACTCTTGTGGACCCTTATCTAAGAATAAGGATGAATTTCCTTACCTCGATGGATAAGTACCAACCACATTTGGGGAACGACATCACCAAGTTGGGATTGTTATCCATATCTTGGTGACTAATCCCATTCCTTGATTTTCAATCTCACCAAAGTCTCGAACCTTTGATTGACTATGGACATGTAGTAACCGGAAGGGTGAATACCGTTAATCAAAATCTTGGCGAGAGTATTCTACATATTAGGCCAAAGCATGATTCCCGAACTCAAAAGAACTTTTGATTACTTTGGATTAGTCTTAGTTCCGTTCCGGACATTCCAAACCCTAATCAAACCTCTTTTGTACTCGTACCTATTTTATGTAACTCATGCTTCAACATTTCTCCTTTACGAAAATTATGTGTTCTGTTAATTTATAAACAAAACGGAACGTCCAAGAGGAACCAGTTGAAATCATGGATCGGAAAGTCAAAACGCTTAAACGCAGTAATATTCCCATTGTCCGGGTTCGTTGAAATTCAAAACGTGGACAAGAGTTCACCTGGGAATGGGAAGATCAAATGATGTGCAAGTATTCCCAATTGTTCCAACATGTTACAGCAAACGCTGAAGCTGCTACTGAATTTCGGGTGAAATTCCAAACCAACTTGGGGATGATGTGACACCCAACGAAAACTCTCAAGCACAGTAACTTTTTCAGCGGTTGCATGCTAAATTTTCTGGACGAAATTTCCTTCAACTTGGGGATGATGTGATAACCTGTACTTCCGAGGTTAGCACTAATTATTCTTCGCAATTATAAATTATTTTCTCGCGTCACACGGTTAGTATAAATTAACTTATTTATATAAAATCTAAACTAACAAAATATAAGTTTCGGTAGTTGGCAAGTGACTCAACTCGATTCCATGACCCGACTCAAACCATTATAATCGAAGCCTAACCCCACTCCCTTTGTGTCCTGGTTGTGGCCCAAACGCAAGTGGAAACCGAACCCTCACTATTAATTTAAACCCAAACCAGCCAAACACCCAAACCCCATGCCTTCACTTAAACTACGACCCAAGTAGAACAATGTGCAGCCCAATTAAATAGAGACCAAAACCGCCCCACACCCCTTTATCTCTTATATTACGTGAAGTATTGCATGAAATCCTATTTCCCTCACAACTAAACCCTAGTTCACGATCTCAAAGCTCCTGCCTCTTTCTGCTTCTCCTTGTTCAGCGACACACAAAGGCTACGGTCCTTGGATTCAAGCTCGTATAAGTTATACATCATCTACTAGACTCGGTAATATATTTAGTTGTTATTCTAATCTTGTAAATCATTGGTAATGTGGCTGCGTTTACTCATGTGTGTGATGCTATTACGATATTTGTAGTCAGTGTTGCTAGGATTCATGTTAGTCGGCGATTTTGATCGATTAGAGGCTTGCTTATACTAATAGGGTTTTGATACTTGCATGGTTTGGCTAAATCTTGTTGTTATCGATAAGTTAGTTGATATATGACCTAATTTGTGATGAAAATCTGCTTTGGTAGATGAATGTAAGTCGTTTGGTTCTTTAGGTAATCGTTTTTGGGGTTCGGGTAATGAATCAGAATAAATCCAGAATGTTACAGCCGACTTGTGTCAACTATAACCGGGTGAAAAGTGGGCAAAAATCAGTGTTTCTGAAGTCTATAACATAGTTCCAGAAAATACCTTTCAAACCCCACTAGAATTGCATTTTTCGACGTTGTTTGAAATTTTAAACGGATTATTTCGTAACAAAGTCCAAGCTGCGTTTTCTGTCAGAATTTGCAGCCCATTATGAATGTCATAACTCAATGTAGGAATTGAGTTATTACCTAAACATTTTACTGTAGATAGTTCCAGATGATGCAGAAAATTTTCCACTAGAATTTCATTAAAAGAGTTAATGAGGATTTTTAAATGATTTTTGTCATAAACTGTCATCAGAATGTTACAAATCTGACCTAGGTGTAAACAATGATTATTAGAGGATTTTTTGTAAGTACATAGGTCATGAGAAAAATACAAAAGTGTTGGTGAACTAAATGACATGACGTGTTAAATATCCTAATTTTCCGAGGTCCTTTAGTATTTTATATAAATTCCATAAAACTACATAAATTTTGATGAAAAACTGATACGTGCAGAAAGTGACTTTTGATTGCTTTGAGTGTACATATGGGTTATCATAGGGTGTAGTAATCGTTTGAAACATTAGCGAATGTCAACGAATGTGCTATAAGGAATGATATGATCACATGCACTAACTTACACGAATGGGTAATTGAATGTCCAATGTGATTTCATGGTTATGTGTTAAACTACGTGTAGGATTACGTGAATCAAACTAACTGATACGGTAAACATATCAGGAAGAGGTTGACCACTCTCGATTACCTTTCACACGTATTTCTGCCGAGCAAACTAAGGTGAGTTCAAAACCTTTTCCAAAAGTACGCGTTTCAAGTTTGGAACAACACTTAGTATGGTAGCCCTGGTTGGGGCTACGTGCGCGTTCCTAGTTGGAACCACAAAACATACTATCCACTGGGGTGGATTAGTACACTCAACTAAACGAAAAACTCTATCATGAAAGTCCTTACATTTTAACCGATTAGTATGCCGGAGAGGTAGGCGGGGTATTAGTTGATAGTTCTATTAGGTTTGACAAACCTCACACCGTGCTGGGAGCCGGGCGTGAACCATTGACCTTCACTTTTACATTAATGTTGATAGACGTTAATGAGGGCACAAAACGAAACGTCAGGTCGGTACACAGTTTAGTTGCTTGATGAGGGTTAGCTACCCAAGTCATACATAAACCCAAAACAATTGTGAACTTTAGGCTTACATTTTTGCTGTACTGAAATTTGTGAATTTGCCAACTTATAGTTGATACGTAATTGCATGTTTTGCTGGTCATTAGGTACAGCTTGGATGAACAGTTACAATTGCTGGAGTGTATGGTTTGATAAACTTTATGTTTTAAATTATTTATTAAACCTGTAGTTTATAAATCTTGTTGGAATTTTTAACTTTATTTCCATTGCTGCTTACAATGTGTTTTGACAATTAAAACTTGATCGCTAATCATGTTGTTAGTGATGTTTTTATGATTTATATATTTTGTTCAACATGATTAGTAGCTAGAACCTTGTCAGTCGCACGCCTCGCGGTAAAATCCTGCATGTGAAACTTGAGGGTGTGACACATTTGATATGTTATTAGTATTAGGAACCATGTGATTAGATGCACCAGTGTCACATGCCGAATCTGGAGTTGTTGAATTGATGTGACATTGGGTGTGGAATGCTTGAGCCAGTTGAGCTTTAGTTGGTGTTTCCAAGGTAGCTAAGGTAGCGACTTTGGAGCATTGTGTAGTATAACGACCCAGAGTTCGACAAAGTTGGCACGTGGGGGGTCTCTGTTGCTATTGGAGGTGTGAGATTCAGAATGGCTTGGACCGCTATAGTTATTGGATTCGTTGTTGGGTATATTGTTGCGATTGGGCCAAGATTGAACATAGGTTGGGGGTGACCAACGCTGAGATATGGAACGACTTGGGTTAAGGTTTTGTGATTGTGCTGTGAAAGCAACAATAGGTGTGGAGGATCCGTGTAGGGATTTAACAAACAGCTAGTGACTTTCAACACGAGCCAGGAGATCAGAAAAACCAAGGAGAGGGCAGACCGATCAAATTGATGTGGAGAAGTTTTCAAAACTAGGTCCAAGTCCGCACAAGAACCAGTGCAGTTGGTCTATAGGATCAGCAGGATGCCCCATTGCGCTTAGTTGATCGCAAATGGCTTTGAAGGAGCGACCAAATTCAGCAACAAATTTTTCTCCTTTCTTGGAGAAGACGAAGGTTGTTGAGTAAATTCTGGATGCCTTCAACCGGGTGTTACAGAAGGCGTTTTCAAGGGCAAGCCATATGGCCCTAGCTTCCATAGGAAGCCCTGCAACAACAGACAATGCTTCTTCAGTTAGGGATACATTCAACAGGACTAGTCTGCGTTGTTCATCACGCAACCAGAAAAAATAATCAGGATTTTCATTTGTTTTTTTGTGAGGTAGTGATGTTTGGGGTGGGGTAGATTTCGTTCCATCAACATGATGGAGAAGTTGTTGAAGGGAGAGGAGGGCTAACATTTGTGTTCGCCAATAGAGGTAATTAAAGGATGATAGTTTGAGGGTAGCAAGGGTGTAAGATTGTTCATGGGGAGATTTTCGGTAGTGGGATAGGATGCCATAGGAAATGAACTATAGGTGAAAGGGAGAAGGAATATCGAAGATGGAGGTGAGGGAGAACTCAATCACTTAACACCTGGCTGATACCATGAAAGGTTTTATCTTTGAGTGAATTCTATTGATCGGGAAGATTACAATATATAGACCTACAAAGAATACATAATGGCCTAAAGAATATGAATGATACAAAGAATATGTATACTGGTTTGATTTATGACTAGGAAACCGGTACTTAATGGATGAAACTTATGTGGAACACTCATACATAGATTCAACTTGAAAGATATAGGTTCAACTGAATTATCAAGGTTAAACCACGAGATCAAACGCTGATGAACCGTGATTCCTCTTGGTTTTATTTTACTTTCTTGATAAAGAGATTCTAGTTCCTTTTGGAACAAACTTTCCTGACTTCACCCTGAGAGCCAGTAAGAACCCCAATACGACCCATTTTAACCATAGCCGCACCAAATCCTTGAAGAAAGTGGAACCATGGCTAGTAGATTGAACCAAGTACGCTCTAGTCTCAGGGTCGTTAAGCAATGCTGCATCTGATTGTAGAAGCCCTCTCCTCTTAGTCACTAGTCCGTAGTAAGAGTCATCAAATGTCTTGAAGCTCCCAGGGTCTAACTCAGCTAAAGTGGTTTGGTCTCCTTGTTTGCACTTTAACTTTAATCTTGCAATGTAGTTTGTGTCCATTGGTCAGTATCGCCTTTCCCAGTGAAGTTGTAGAGCCGGTTATCGAATGACGAGCAATGAGACATCCCTATGGTATGCCCCCCTAAAAAATGATCAGGAATCCGCATTTTAGTTACGTACAATCTGGAAACTAATCACTTTGATACTAACTTTGCTGAAGATATGAATTTGTAAGACAAAAAATAAGTTTAGGATGCTTTTGATATCTCATTGAGACGATTACAGACGAACGGCAGGTAGACGGGCAACAAGCTGCGCCGCTACCCCCTTCTGAATAGCAAATCCTATCCTGCTAAACACAAAAATAAAATAAAAATACTCATTAACGTACCAGAGAGAACAACAAGATCTTTTATGTTTAGTCCCCTCAATGCAAATAATTGTTTCAAAAGATTAATGTTTGCAAAAGATGGTGGCAATCCTGTTGCTGAATTTATGGGATCACTGATTAAAGACACATTTCCATCTCTTCGGCCAGTTTCGACCTTCCAAAATGGTCCCTTGGTCTGTTAAAAAAGAGGTTCGTCGTATAAGAAGATAATGAATCATTATTATCACAAAAAAGTATGAAAATTGTTTCCAAAATGTCGGCATTATCATGCTATCCACATGAAGCTAATTGTAGCATTAGATTTGAAAGGGGGATAAATCTACCGCCACAGTAACATCTCTGGCAACAAGGGCTTCAATGTCAGCACAAGAAACTACATCAGGACAGGCATTTTCTAACGCCAACTTCACTCTGTCAATGATATTAAACCCTCTCAGGCTGAGATTCGGGGGTGCAAATTTCTCGGATTGACTTGTTGGAGAATCCAATAAAACTGATCCATCACAACCCTACAAAATGCAAGATTCATAAACGGTGAAACACATTCATGTTAGAAGTGAACTTAAATTTTATGATAATATGACATGTTAAGAACCCGGATGAAGCAGTCGTGGAAATGCAATCTCAACAATGGGCCGGAAAGAGATGGAGCGACCGCCATAATTTCATTGATGACCGTAGTTACGATCTTTTCAGCATGTGGGCATGATTTCTCATAGAACCCAACTTTTAAGCCTTGGCCTTCTACTTGGAGAGTTAAGAGTGCTAGAACCATAATTGGAAGCACAAAAAATCCAAATGAGTTCTTGTAAGTGGCCATTTTGAAGATGAATAGCCTTGCAAAAGATAAACTTAATTTTTGGATGCTGGATGTAATGCGATCAAGGTATTTATAGTAGATTAGGAAGACCCTCTTCTATGAATATGTCATAGATGTCGTCAACCCTTCATATTTTAATCAGCTTTTCTAACTTAATGGGGGTATAACTCCATGTTCATACGAACATATGTAATGGGCTTGAGGTTCAATTTCTCCTTTGAGCATTATCTGATATGTGGCGTCTTAGTCAGCAAAAAGGCATTATGAGGCTTGAAGTTGAAAAAGAGTGTAGTGGTATAATGCCGCCCTAACAATGATTACCCAATTATTATCTTTTTTAAAAAATAAAACAAATAATAATTTTTTTAAATGAGTTGGAAAATTCTTATTGAATATCACAAAGTTCACGAGGCGTTTTTGTGGAAATGCCCAAACCCTTAAAGCCCAAAGAACGCCGGGGGTTCTCATGTGATTGGGGCTTTTTTTGCCACTCCACGCTCAATCCCCAAGCTACTACAGGTGGTCTAACAAGTATGATTTGCACATGATCGACATTAAAAAAGTGGAATGTTTCTTTCAACAATTCAGAGAGAAAAGAATCAATCATATCCACATTTGATGGATATTTGAAGGAGGACAAAACTGATCATGTTGTTATAATTAAGACAACAACTACGTATGAAAACAACGAATCTACAAGTATTCATTTATTCTTGTTTACAGTCATATAAACGAGTAACTACTATAGCTTAAAATGTAGCAATTATCAAATCCATGGGAATGCCAGCTAGGGTGTAAATATTCCAATAAAAAGAATTTAATATAATAGCGCAAACGGGTTGACATTGAGCCAATAAGATGCATGCTATGATCATAAACCAAATACATTATCATGCCTTTTATCTCCAAAAAGGTATAAAATAGTACATCTAATCAGCATGTTAATAGTAATCGGCACCGTAATCATGTAGATTTGAGATCCTGTATAAACAGTGCTAACGGAAAGAACCGTAAGAACAGATCATCTGAGAGCCATTGATAGTTTAAATCAATGGTTGGTATTGATTACAAATAAAAGCTCCATAATTAATAATTAATATTATCAAATTAGGGTATTTTAGTCATTTAGCCATTTTCCATTAAATATTAATTCCACCAAATTTTTTAAACTAAAATAACTTTTATATACTTCATTATTTTTGAAAAAAAAATTATACTACAAAATCAAATATTTTTTATCTTACAAAAAGGTGTTTTATAATTATGTTAGTTATGTAGTTGGAATGTGTCTAATATTAAAAACGTATTGTGTTAATTTTAAACCTATACGTGTGAAATTCTTATGTGATGCTATTTTTTCCTTTTGTGTTTTTTTTTAAAGCCTATTTGGAATAAACTTGTTTTGTACTAGTTATGTAATAGTATGTGCTATTTAAAAAATTAAAATTAAAACAAAAACATGAAACCGTGCTAGTATGTAATAGTATGTGTTGTTTATAATTTTTTTAAATGAAATTGTGCTACTTATGTAATAGTATTTGTTGTTTACAAAATTAAAAAAAAAACATGAAATTGTGTCGATTACGGTACTAATGTGTTGATTACAGTGTTATGCTGATTACGGGATGTGCTGACGGTGGTGGTGTAAATGTGCTGACGGTGGTGTTATTGTGCTGATTAAGGTGCTGCTGTTGACGATGTGCTGATTACAGCGTTGACGATGATGCTGATTACAGTGTTGATGATGATGTTGATTACAGTGCTGATTATAGTGCTGATTATAGTGTTAGGATATTAGGATTTGAATTAATATTGCATGAATTCAGTGATAATTTAGTTATTGTTTTTAATTAGATATAAATAAAAGGGTATAAAAAGTCTAAAACACCCTTAAATCATTTTTTAATTTAGGACACATGTCATTAAATTATTGTTATTTACAGTTTATACAAAGATACCTGTTTGTATATGATCCTATATCATGCAATGTATATCCCAGACAGATTGTAATAATTAAGTTTTTGGGGTTTTAGTTAGAGTTTTTTTTCTCAACTAGGTGTTCAAAGGAAAAATATGGGTAATTTAGAAAGGCCCCTTCTATTTTCACACTTCCTATATCTTATTTTAACATCCCTAGTGTATACGGGTCACCAATGAGCTTATAGCTCAATGGTACCCACTACCAATGAAGTTCATTGCCCACATATGAAGTTGTAGTGGCGCGAGTTTGACCCTTGTGGTACCCAGATCATGTGGATAGTGTGCAGAAGTAATTTGCCGGCATCATAACCCTTATGGGGTGGGATGATAGGTATCCTATGGGGTACAAGGGACATGGTTCATTCCTTAACCCTTTTTAGTGTATACGGGTCGTATAACCTTTTACGGCCCGTATAGAATGTTGTTGCACAAAAATGTATGCAGTGGAATGTTTTTTTTTGTTTTCCATGTATATGGGTCGTATAACGTTATACGACCGTATACATTTGTATACGAGCAATATAACGTTATACGACCAAATGGGTTTATTTTGTGAGGTTGTAGCAGGATTTTGGGTTTTAACAAATGTAGACGACTCGTATATAATTATAATTTTTTTTTGTGAAACCGAACAACCATTTAATAAGGTTTTATCAAGTCGTGGAAGGTTTTCTGTATCCGGAGTTTGTTGGGTGGCGACGAAGGTGGGTTGTGAGAGTTCTGAGAGTATGATTTTTGAAGGTTCCGAAGTTTGTTGGGTTGTTTGCAGCTAGGGTTCAGAATGCTTGAACTTTTATTATAAACTTTTTTGATGAAAGTTATCATCTTTTGGATCAAGTGAAGCAATAAATGGTGAAAGCTCCTAAATTCAGCCCCGTAACCGCCGACGCGTCAAGCCGACACCCTCAAAACAACATCATGTTAAACCGAAACTGAATAAGAGTTCTTACAAAGGGGCTGGTTCGTTTGGGGAGAATGTTCTGGAAATTGAAAGAAAAGGAAGGTTGTAGCTTTTTAAGATTAAATAGTAACTTTGTAGTCAGTATACGTTCAGAGCAAATATGTCCATACATGAGGAATATAAGGAGAAGCATTGGGTATCAAGGGTTCAGACGCCATGGTTTAAGTAGCTATGGAAACGGTGGCATTGCAGATGTAGTTTCTATTGAAGATTCCATTGAGTTCATTAAGAACAACTTCCTGAATTTGAGTTCATTAAGAAGTAATGAATGCGGACTAAATGCATGTATGGACATATTCGCTCTTAACACATACCGACTACGTTAGGACTCAAACAAACGACCATTATGACGCTTACGGTTACAAATCACATCTATTGTCATGTTAAATTAATAACCCCGACGAGTGAACCCACATAACCTGTTACTCGGACCTGTAGGTATGGTTTAATTGCCTTGTGTAACTTTGATTAACATCTATCATTTCCTTAACTCAAACTTTTCATCATCCCTTCTCACCATTATCTTACAAAAAAGTAAGTAAATCTATCGTTACCTTTTCACCCAAGCGGCACCACCAGTAGTCTACTATTCACCTTAACTTAAACTTTTCACCATCCCTTCCTCACTATTATCTCACAAAAAAACACTAATGGAGGATCTTCGTCGTTATTATTCACTTACACCAGTACCTACGGGTCCAGTACCATTATCGAAAATGTTTTCCTTTTTTAATCTCAATGGCATATTCAACATTAAAAGCTGGAAATTTAGATGGTGTTTGAAGGTTTAATTGCCTTGTGTAACTTTGATTGTACATAACTATATACCAAGAACAATTTCCTGAATTCGAATTCATTAAGAAGAAATGACTGCTGACTAATTGCAAGACTGTTTGTCGGGCTTCCAATGCTCACACAGGGTGATAAACAACGCTCATCTAGAATTGGAGAACTGTTGTGGGTGGTAGTTACCCGGTCCCATGCCGCCTTGGTAGTTATTACCATATTCATCCCCGCTTTGATAACTTCCGTAACCAGCTCCGCAACCATCGGCTCGTCAAGCCGACTCCCCCAAAACGGCACCGTGTTAAACCGAAATCTAATAAGAGTTCTTACAAAGGAATCGGTTCGTTTGGGGAGAATATTCTGGAAATTGAAGGAAAAGGAAGGTGTGATTGCCTTGTGTAACTTTGATTGACATCTATCATTACCTTTTCAGATGGTGTTTGTAAGGCTTAATTGCCTTGTGTAACTTTGGTTGACATCTATCATTCACATCTATCATTACCTTTTCAGATAGTATTTATAAGGTTTAATTGTCTTGTGTAACTTTGATTGACATCTATCATTACCTTTTCACGCATCTATCATTACCTTTTCACGCATACGACACCACCAATAGCCATGGTGAGTGAATAAATGTATTGATGAAAATAATCAGAAACCACCCACAACGGTTCTCCAATTCTAGATCAGCGTTCTTTATCACCCACTGAAAACCCCCATTACTACTCAAACCGTCATGTCTAAACCCTTAAATCCCGAACGCTTCTACTAGTCACCTTAACTAAAACTTTTCATCATCCCTTCCTTACCATTATCTTACAAAAAAACACTAATGGGGATCTCCCTACATAACTATATACCAAGAACAATTTCCTGAATTTGAGTTCATTAAGAAGTAATGACTGCTGACTAATTGTAAGACTGTTTGTCGGGCTTCCAATGCTCACACAAGGTGATAAATAACGCTATTCTGGCTTCCAATAACCGGTCCCCTGCCGCCTTGGTAGTTGTTACCATATCCATTATCCCCTTGGTGGTTTATGTACCATCACCGCGCTGATAGCTTCCATAGCCATCGTTCCCATAGCACCGTTCCCATAGCCCCGTTTCCATCCCCACGTGGCATTCCTTTTCTCTTCGTATTTACCTTTTTTTCTATAAATATATTAGGATGCTTACGCTTACAAATCACATCCATTGTTACATTAAATTAATAACAAACTACTTTACCTTGAGTCCATACATGCATTTAATTCCCTCACATCTTTACAAATTGTCAAAACATGTTTGTTTTCGTACATGCAATAATTTATACCGATGGCTAAACTGAAACCCTGATGTGTGAATATTAACTACAAAAAAACGTAAATCCGATGTATACAGGTCGTATAACTTTATACGACCCGTATAATTCTATCGTATAGATTGTATACAACAAAGTAAAAGCTTACTTTTACATAGTGTATGCGTGCCGTATAATATTATACGGCATTTGAAAATAAATTTTTACTATGTATGATTATTAGGACCCAAGAGAAATTATTTACCAAAATCATCAGACCCACCACTTCATTTTATTAAAAAACTTATTAATTACCCCAATCCACCATTTGTCTTCATCGTTATACTTTTTCTGGCGTCCTGCTCATTCACCACCGCTAAGAATTAACATTACAGCCGACGTTAAATTTGGTGGAATGGTGGTGGCCATGGATGAATGCTCATTTTTTTTTTGTAATTGTATCCCATCTGAAAGCTCCAGAAATGTTTTTAATATTCCCGCACAAAAGTATGTTTATGGCGTCACCGGTGCCGACCGAAGACCAATCCAACACGAAAATAGAGGAAGGAATGACGAGATTTCATAAGACGCGGTCTCCACGTGTGAGCTTTACAGTAACCAACTCAGTTCACATATTTAATTGGATTTAATCATTGTGAATATCTTGGTTTTTTCGGTTCATGTGGTGTCCTATGAATTGTTGTGTTGTTAAATTGATGCATTTGTACCCTCTCACATTTTTTGTACAAATTCTACATAACATGTAGGAGTCGAGGTGCAAATTCGACCAAATTATACATCTCAGATTTATGGGTAATTCAGTATTTCTACAAGACGTCGACATCTTGTTGGTGGTGGACGAGCACGTCGCAGGAATAACAAGGTATACCGAAAATAATAACAATGACTTGTTGAAGATGATGGTTAGGTTGGGGATGAAAACAAAATGTAGATTGGTTTAAGTTATTAGTTTGAGTTAATTACGTTTTCCGTCCATGTGGTTTATCAAAAATCATTATTTCAGTCTATTAGTTTAAAAATTGCAACAACAGTCCCTATGGTTTCACTTTCGTAACTATTACAGTTCAATCACGCTAACGCTACCCAATTATTCTGTTAGTTTACTTTAAATGACCATAATGCCCCTGTTGTTAATATTAAAATTAAAATAAATAAAGAGTTAGTTACGTTTTTCGTCCTTGTGGTTTGTTAAAAATAACCATTGTAGTCCATTAGTTCTAAAAATTGCCAAAACAGTACCTGTGTCATTCATTTAACGTTTCACTCTCCCAATATCTTCCGGCCACCTAATTTTCCCCATCACAATCGACGTCGGTATGCCTCAAGTTTTCCTACTGACGTCGATTGTGATGGGGAAAATTAGGTGGCCGAAAGAAATGAGGGGAGTGAAACGTAAAATGAATGACACAGGTACTGTTTTGGCAATTTTTAGAACTAATGAATTGTAATGGTTATTTTTAACAAACCACAAGGACGAAAAGCGTAACTAACTCTTTATTTATTTCAATTTTAATATTAATAACAATGGCATTATGGTCATTTCAAGTAAACTAACGGAATAACTGGATATCGTTAGTGTGGGTGGACTGTCATAGTTATGAAAGTGAAAACACTAGGACTGTTTTCGTAATTTTTAAACTAATGGACTGAAATAATGATTTTTGACAAATCACAGGGACGGAAAACGTAATTAGCTCTATCATTTTTCTAATAAAATAAATAGTAGGTCCCATGTGTCAGAAACGCTCATTCTGGTAAATGATTTCCACAAATCATCCATTTAAATAAAGAGAGTTACTAAATATATCTTTTTTTACTAATTATATCTATTTACAAAAACATTAAATCATTACATTATAAACTAATATTTTATTTTATTATCCTTTTTGTTGTCTTTGTTAGTACTATTATTATTGATTTTTTTATAATTAATAATGAATTATTACTAATATTATTATTTTTATTAGTATTGTTATCTTTCCGTAACAGTTTTTTCGTTTTTTACTCACACTATTCATTTTTCTTATGCATTTAATGGCTTCGTCGTAATGTGTTGGTCATAGTTGGTCATAGTAAGTGAATTATTATTATTATTAGTATTATTTCCATAATATAAATAAACAACATTTTGTTGCTATATATTGTTGTACCACATGTTTAGGGAGTATTTTAAAAAATGAAAGTTAAATTTTCAATTTTAACCCTTTTTGTTATTTTTACTTTTAGTTTTAACACAAAATTTTTCATAGTTTACAATTTAATCACAACACTTTTTTTTTATTTTTTAACTTTGGTTTCCCGTACGTTTAATCTTTCGCAACGTGTGTGTGGGGTTTGATGTTTTTTCATCGTATTTTTCCTATTTGACAGGCCCGTCGCAACGCGTCTATTTTTCTCCATTTGAACAATTCGTCACAACACACGGTCCTAGATCGACTTAGTTATTATTTTCCACGTTTTACATTTCGGTCTAATTTCTTCACATTAACATTTTACAACGGGTGTGCGTGGCTCAAGGATTTTACGCATGCTTTTCATTCGGTGTTATTTTTTCCCTTTTTATTTATTTTATTTTTATGAGCTTTTACGATGTTCGTGGTCGCTGACAGTGGTGTGTCATGGCACCGTTTTACGAACCTTTTTAACCTATTAACTTTTTTACTAATAGTTTGTTTTGCGTTTACCCTTGTACCTCCTTTACTTAAAAACTAATTTACGTGCATATTTATATGTACATATCGATATGAATATGATATGCTCTACGTTTTGACGTAAAATGTTTCTAGGAAACGAGTCATGTCAAATATAATACGTCTTTGTATAAAAAAAACATTTTTATGTGCATATTTTTATGTACATTTCGCTATTAATTTGAGTTGGTGTACGTTTCGACGAAAACCTTTTTACGAAGCGATAGGGGCACATTAAATGACAAGTAAGTAAAATACATGAGTGTAAATAAGAGTTTTCTGAATAACAAAGTACTGATAACAACCTAGTAAAATACAAGAATGTAAACAAAAGTTCACTAAATAATAGAGGGTGTAAGTGAATGTTTATACTAAATGATATAATACATATACAATCTAACATACAAGAATTCCCAATTCACAATTTCTTTTGTCGTATAGTGTAACAAATCAAACAATTAAAGAATTAAAGTTAAAGATTACTATAATTTTCAACATTTTCTTGCAATTGATGTTGTACTTTCTGCTTAAGATGTTGTACCAGCTTTGTCTCATGTTATTGGCTTATCTTGGGCCAACCCACGGCTTGGCCCATTAACCCCCTCTCAGGGGAAAGAGGGAGCCGACCACTCCGGCGGCCTCCATCAACGATGGTTTTTCAGGATCATATAGAGGTTAACTATTTGATCAACAGACAAGGAAAACTGTGCAACAAAAGGTAGTAATTTTATGCCAATTTTAGTGTTTGCTTGGCTTTAAGGGTTTTCTTGATATTGGGTCTGTCGTTCAAAATATTTTGGAATGATTTTGAGACGTCAGAAGACTCAGAACAGTGTGTTCTTATTCTGGCCTGTAATGAAGAAAACATTATAAACCCTAATTCTACCCCGTCAGAACCCCTTTATTCTTCTTCAGATTCCTTCGATCGGCCTTTTGTATGTAGATGCAAAGGGTCACTAGAATGACTTACTTCATTTCCATTCCTAATTTCCACAATATTTCTATTTTTTCTTCAATATTAATTAGGTAAATGGCGATAGCATCTGAGTTGTTTATACTTTCACAGTTATGTATAACTTTTATTGTTAATTTTGAGTGTTTATGAACAACCGTAGTTGCTTGATATCATTCAGGGGCGGAACTACAATAATATGAGCCGTAGCACGGGCTACTGCTCAACCCCGTATTCGTAATGTTTTTTTTCAGTTTTATACAAAGGATACCCTTTAAAAATACGAGGACACCCCTAACAAAAAAAAACATGATACTTGATATTACGAAAAATCCCATTTTTTTATAAGCCAAACTTTTTACAACCCGAAAACTTGAATAATTAAGTCCGAATGATATAATAAGCCCAAATTAATAATAATAGAATTGCAATGAGACCCTAAATATAAATTATAAAGTTAGCCCAAAACTCAAAACAATATTATAATTGAAAAAGGGCCATTTTGATTTGTGATAATGGGCAGTAATGGAAACCAAAGGTCAATTATACAAAACAGAAGCCAACGATCTGAACAATCTTTAGTGAGGTAACAACTAGTTTGATAAAAAATATGTAGGGTTTTAATCCTTGTAACAGGTTTTCTAAGTTTAACCCATTGAAGATAGTGGCGTTTGTTGAGATGTATACGGATGATTTTACTACACAAGAAATAGAGACTCTTTTGGGTGATGTTGAGGCATTTCGTCACACTCTTTTGGCCCATTTTGATAAGTGATCTTGCTCGTCTTATGGTGGAAACCAAAACAAATAGTTTTTGTCCGTTGTTTTATCGGGTAGTGAAGCTAGCTTTGGTTTTACCGATTGCAACCGCAACTGTTGAGAGATGCTTTCTTTTTCTAAATTGAAGCTTGTCAAGACGGACATACGCAATAGAATGGGGCCAGAATATTTGAAAAATGCTATAGTTTGTGTGGTTGAAAAAATAAACTTTTGATAAAGTAAAAGACGACAATGTAATGGAATGATTTCAAGCTATGTAAAAAAGAAGAGGACAGATCTAATAGGTATTTGTTTTACTTTATTTATTATTGTTTTTTATTATTGTATAATTGCACGGTAAAAAAAATTTCGTAATACCCCTAAATGAATGGGCTAGTTCCGCCACGGATATCACTCGTTACTTTTGTATTGGTTTTGTCTTTTTTTTCTTTATTTACAGAAAACAATGAAGAATTGAAAACATATTTTAATGATTTGATTACAATTGAATACAACTAGTTAGATGCCCCGCCCGCGTTGCGGACGATGGCCGAATAATGAGCGAGTGTTAGGTAACTCATTGACACGGAAAACAATTAAATCGAGTCAACCAATAAAAGCATAAAACTTTTATAGTTTTGCCAAAAAAACTAAAACAATGGCAATACTGTTATTTTTAACTAATGGAAAGTTATAATTTTTTTTACTGGCGTAAAAAACAAAATGTATTTAGGTAGAGAAGGTTCTCATCCTCCTATAAGAATGGTTTGATTGTCACCCTAAACCGATTTGGAATTTACATCTCCACCCTCTCTTAGGGAGCCAATGTCCTCCCTGGCACATCTGCTCGGCCCTTAACTTTGATACCATTTGTCAAGTGATAGCAGTACAGAAAATTGAAACCACGGGCAAAAGTGTAAATCTACTCAAGGGCGAATTCGTACTTTTGAACCAAGGGCAACACAGTAATATAAATTTAAACTAAAGGCACAATCGTAATTTTAGACCGGAGGCAAAACCATATTTTTATTTTGAACCAAGGGCATAATCGTAATTTGGAGTTGGAGCGAAAAGCCTAATTTTATTTTGAACAGGGGCAAAAACGTAATTTTTAACTGCGGGCGAAATCATAATTTTTTAAATGGGGAGAAATCGTAATTTTAAGGTTGGGGCGAGAACAAATTTTTTCCATTTGAACATGGGTGAAAACGTAATTTTGAGCTGAGGACGAGATTGTAATTTTGAATCGTTGGCAAAATCGTATTTTTTAACTGAGGGCAAAAGCGTTGTTTTATTTTGAGCAGGGGGCAAAGACATAATTTTAAAGTGGGGGCAAACCCGTACAAATAATAAACGGTTGGTCCAATGGGGGAGCGGCAGGCAAGCTGCCTGGCACTATTCCGAGGGCAATCCTGTAATTTTACAGCGTTAACAAATAATAAACGGCTGGTCCAATGGGGGAGTGCCAGGCAAACTGTAACATTTGTCAAAAACGGGTTTTCCAAACCCGCTCCGTTTGTAATCGAATATCAAGTTATAAATGTCTCGTTGCGTATTTATGTCCATTTTAATTTTTAATGATGCATAATTAATAAACAAACTAAACTATAAAAGTTATAATTGATAAAAAGTAAAAATAAATAATTAAAAAGAAAATGAGGCTGCCGGGACTCGAACCCGGGTCAGCCGGGCTTAAGCCCAAAGACTTATCACACACACACATAACCACTCCGCCACTTGTTGTTTTCTGTAAATGTTAGGAAACAATTAAATTTTATGGACTACCATGAATCAACCGGTTACGCCAACTGTAACCGAAATCGGTCATCAAACGTCCAAAGACGTTTGATTGATCGCGGTTTACTGAGTTTAACCGATGCACCGACACCTTCAATCAATTTTACTTTGAATGAACTTGAATTCTAGAGTGAATCGGTTTTAATAACCGAAAACTTTCAATTTCCTGAATTACTTCAATCAAAGACTCCTCTCGCGACTCAAACACACTCTGCAAAACTTCAATTGCATTTTCGCACAACTTTCAGTTCGCCGGAGAATCTATTTGGACTCGCCGGACTTTCGCCGGAAAACCGTATTTTCCATCAAATCAGTAAGTCTCTCAATTCTTTCGTTGTCTATCAATTGTTAAGCTATTGCTAACTCAAACCCTTCAATCGAAATCAATTTCAGACGTCGATATCGGATAACTCACTCTCGCCGGAAAACTTCTGAAAATCCTTATCTTCAGCTGTGAAACGGTATAGACTTCAAACCTTCTGATAACTCTTGTTTAAAACTTCAATTCCTCACGTAGCTAATCAAAACTGTTAATTTATTCGTTCAGTAGAAATCCGTAAAAACAGAGCCGACGACTTGCCGGAATTCTGAGATATATCGTTCTCCGGTATGTTTACTTCTAAAAATCGTCTCTGTCATTTCATATTAGTCTGTTGAATGTTTGTCAATCGAATTAAACAAGAAACAATAGAGTAATCGCAGACTGTAATTTTGTAACGAAGAAGACGATGATAGTTTAATTATAAGTTTAATAAAATCTGGATATTATCTCGGGTTAGACACACAGTCCAGCGGTGGACTGTGCGCACATACATATCACATGCCGCGAGTTCGATCCTTGATACACACACCCTCTGTAATTAAAATGTTTTATTTTTCTAACCGAACCGGATTAACTTACGTTAGATGTTAAGTATAATAAAAATCTGTATACTAACCAAGTTAGACACACAGTCCAGCGGTGGACTGTGTGTAACATTAAGTCACAGGTCCCGGGTTCGAGACCTGTTGACGGCACCGGGTTGATGATTAAAATTCTTTCTAAAAATAAAATTTTGAATAAACTAAATTAGTATATAAATATAATTAAAAACAGGATTATTTCGGGTCAGACACGTAGCTCAGTTGGTAGAGCTGCGTGCACGCGTACGGGAGGTCTCGGGTTCGAGCCTCACCCGGCGCATACACTTACAGTAACACCGGTCAAACAGTCAACGGTCAACGCAAAAGTCAACATATTTTTATATTTTTATTTTTTTAATTTAATTTAAAAATCAATTAAAAATACTTAAAAATAATGTTTTTAAAGATAGGAAATAGCCTTAAACTCACAAAAATATATCTAAAAACCCTATTAAAATTATTAATAAAAACCCCTAATTTACTATATCTTCCGTTATTATTTAGGTTAGTTAATTCTCGTTGTTCAATCCTTCCAACTCGTGCGCATCTCATCATCTCCAACCGAACGCACCCAATGTGAGTGAATCTCTACAAATTCCCCATTTTAATCACGTTTTTGGGGTGTATCATGTGTCTTACCATTTATTATACGTAAATCATTGTGCATACATCATATCATGAACAAATGTGTATTCAGCTTGTATCATCTGTTGTGTGGTTATTGTTTAGATTTAAATTTATTATTTTCAGTACATGCAATTTCATAGGCCGCCGCTCCCCATTACATTATGAGCGTTGAGCAGTTCCCCATTACATTATGAGCGTGAACCTGGCGTGGCAACATACGATCGGCTCCGTTTGATTGAGCCTTGATCGCACAGACATTTATCATTTTCAGTACATACATTTATCATAGGCCGTCCGTTCCCCATTACATTATGAGCGTGAACGTGATGTTGCCAACATATACAGTTTCATTCATGTTATACATTCATGCAAGTTCACATGTTATTGTATGTTATGGTATGTTATTGTATGTTATAGTTTGTGGTGGTTATTGCTACTGTTTGATTATTTACATTTGCTCACATATGACTATTGCACAACTTTTCATTGATAAAAATAACAAGAAATCAATAATAAATGTTTATCTAACAAGGTTCACTCGCCAACTTATGTTGACCCCAAAACCCCCATTTTTACACATGATACAGGTGAACCAGCTGCAGCAAGAAACACATAGGATTGGATTAGAAGAATAAACTGGTTTAGAGTTTGGATTGTTTAGTTTGGTTATTTTCCTTTGTATTTGTATGGACATGTTTGGATTATTGAGAATGTAATTTTGACTTTAATAAATATGAAACATATTAGTAAATATCATGAGCTTTGGTGATAACCCAATTATGCCCCGACTCTTATTCCGCTGCGGGTCGGGGTGTGACACAAACGGCTGGTCCAATGGAAGGGTGCCACTATTTCTTTTTTTATATTAAATTTACTGTTCAAAACGTTTGAATTTTAATTTAAAACTAGTTAGATGCCCCACCCGCGTTGCGGGGCGATGGCCGAATAATGAGCGAGTGTTAGGCAGCTCATTGACACGGAAAACAATTAAAATCGAGTCAACAAATAAAAACATAACACTTTTATAGTTTTGTTAAAAAAAACTAAAACAATGGCAATACTGTTATTTTTAACTAATGAAAAGTTATACTTTTCACTGGTGTAAAATCGTAATTTGCCAAAACCTAAAGTGATGGCAGTACTGGAAATTGAAACCAGGGGCAAAAGTGTAAATCTATGCAAGAGCGAATTCGTACTTTTGAACCTAGGGCAACACAGTAATATAAATTTAAACTAAAAGCACAACCGTAATTTTAGGCCCGAGGCAAAACCAGATTTTTATTTTGAATCGAGGGCATAATCGTAATTTTGAGTTTAAGCGGAAAGCTTAATTTTATTTTGAACAGGGGCAAAAACGTAATTTTTAACTGAGGGCGAAATCATAATATTTTAAACGGAAATCTATTTTTGAAGAGAGGGAAAAATTGTAATTTTATGGTAGGGGCGATAACATATTTTTTCCATTTGAACAGGGGCGAAAACGTAATTTAGAGCTGAGGGCGAAATGGTAATTTTTTGTCGTGGGCAAATTCGTAATTTTTGGATGGGGACAAAAGCGTAATTTTATTTTGAGCTGGGGGCGAAATCGTAATTTTTAAATGGGGGCAAATCCGTAATTTTAAAGCGTAAACAAATAATACACGGTTGGGCCAGTGGGGGAGTGTCAGGCCAGCTGCCTGGCACTATTCCTTTTTTTATATTAAACAGGAGCGAAAACGTAATTTTAAGCTGAGGGCGAAATCGTAAGTTTTTGTCGTGGGCAATTTCGTAATTTTTGGCCTGGGACAAAAGTGTAATTTTATTTGAGCAGGGGGCGAAAAGGTAATTTTTAAATGGGGGCAAACCCGTAATTTTAAAGCGTAAACAATTATTAAACGGTTAGTCCAATGAATGAGTGTCAGGTCAGCTACCTGGTACTATTTCCTATTTTATTATGAAACCAATGTTCAAAACGTTTGAAAATTATTGTATTGATAATGATAATGGAAGATTGAAAAAATGTATTTAAGTGGCTCTTTTACATGGTAAGGCTTCAACATTTATATATCTAAGGTTGGACGTCAAGTGTTCGAGCTTGAATGAGTTTACTTAATCAATGATATGTGTAACAATTTAGGAACGGCATTGATTTTTCATATATAGTACATAATAATATAATATAGTTTTGGAATTGCCTTTTTTTTTTTTTGCAGATGTGCTAGGTTCTATCCTGAGTCTATTCAGGTTTTCATCCCGCTGTATGTTACGTCAAGTGGCATCCGGCGGTATGGTTTCCCGGGGGAACGCCCAAGTCAAACTTCGAAGCCAGCGTGGGCTTGGTTAAGACAACATAGTCTTGCCAGAGTGGGGCAATGGGGCTCTTCTAATTTGGGGAGTGTAGTGGCCGAACACACAAGAAAGTCCTTGTTCCAAAAATAAAATATAGTTTTGGAATCAAAAGGGGTTTTTCTATTACATAATTAATGATTAAACAATGGTTCTTGATTTTCCTATAAGAAACAGATGTTGGTGGTGTTAACATGTTAACACTAAAGGTAGTCTAATGAATACAACTTACATAATTTACAATAATAAAAGCAATACTTTAATGATTTGCATGCTTGTGTTTCAGGTATAGAAAAATTGGTGGTACACAACAAGGGCACTTCTACAGTTGGTTTTGTTCATTTTGCTCAAAGATCAGTAAGTGGCAAAACTTTATTTAGCACGCAGTTTGAAATATTAATCTTTGTTAATTGACATATGATTATCCTCTTTCTTTTAATGGACATGTCAGTGAAGATATATAAAAGGGATTCTGTATGTTAATTCTAGGGCGATACCGGCAAACGCTATAACTAACAAAAGGAGTCACGAGTCCTTGATTTCCTATCATCGGTACGCCATTTGATAAATAGATTGGTTGAAGATATTATCTCATGTATCCCCTAAACATGGCATAATATCATATTATAAAAAATACGCTTTTGAGATTTATGATGTTTATACATGAGTTATTGGAGGTGGTGCAATGGTTTTGAGGATACTGAGAGGAACTTTTGTTTTGTTTCATTCACTTACATGAATAACAAATACGAATAAGAAATCAATAACATGTATCTAGGCTCAAAAGCTTTTTCACATTATTCTGGAAATTACATACTTAGAACTGAATGAACAAAAGACTAGGAAAAATACTTTTAGCCAAACAACTTGTGCTAATGAGCAGAACTAAACAAAGGGTTCATTTCTTCTTCTTCTTTTTTTTTTTGCTAAAAAAATGATTAATCTTAAATCTTGAGTTAATTATGATATGATATGTCACATGAACTGGTCATCCATGGATTAGAAATAAGGTCAATGGAGTGAAAGTGCCTCTTGATTTATCTATATTGAGATTATTGAAGAATTATATGCGTTCTTCTGCTCTTCCTAAAGCTACTTTACGGGTCAGTGTTGAGAATTACCGTTAATCCATGTTCTAGATTTTTTTTAGGCCAACCGGTGCTTAATTTAGTTTTTTCTAATTAATTTGCAGGCGTTATAGAAGACATTGCCTATAGATGAGTTGTTTTTATCCAAAGGAGCACTTTTCTTTGTTGGAACCGATCAAAAGCGAGACCATAAACATGGAAAATATAAGAGCAGTAACCGATGCAACTGTTGTATCTTATGTTATGCTTGTTCATATAACTATATAAAAACCAACTCCTGTATGCGTTTCCTTATAACCATGGGCGAAGCTTTTAAGGGGCGGGAGGGGGTGGCCGACCCCCCTGAACTTTTCGCTCAGTAGTGGAGAGTATGTAGTTTTCGTATAGAAATTTTTGGGTATATACGTTTTCGACCCCCGGTTTTATAGAAATTTTTAGGCCCGGTGACTTCCGGCCCACGGAAGAAAATCTCAAGCTTCGCCAGTGCTTATAACTATAGCTTTGAATTATATGCAGAGAGGTGCTTCAATTTAACTTAGATTACTCAATTAACATACAATTGTTCTGCCAATGACCTCTAGCTCAAGTGGTAGGAGAGCTTGAGTTCTTATGTGAAGACTCAAGTTTAATTCCCACTTGTTGCAAAAAGGAGTGAGGCACTGGTGTGCAATGATAGGAGACCCAGAGAAACCTAGGTTCGATCCTTGAGTCAAACGAGTTTTACCGGTAATTTCATGTGTATTAATGATAAGTCTTGAAAGCTCATATAATTGTTCTATGGCTCTACACGGCTCTGAGGTAGCCTTGCTATTATAGTAGGTCAAAATGTTACATGTGTATTAATGATAAGTCTTGAAAGCTCATCGTATAGAGCTATGTTTGATAGATCAACATACACAGTGAAGTACCATGTTTTTAGGAATTATAACATACATATTAAGTACATCACATTGTTACATAGTGAAATACCATGTTTTTAGGAATTACAATATTATATTATAATATATATTAAAACTCATTACCTACAATAAACTTTTTATGTTTTGTTTTTAACCATACTTTTTATGCTTTTTTGTTTTACCACAAAACCAACATATTTGCTTTGGTCTCCATTTTGATTTTAATTACAAAAAATGTCACTAACACTCATATATTTAACTTTTTTTTTTTTTATTGCATTTATGTATTTTACTCAATTTTTTGTAGCATTTGTAACCATCCTATAAGACGCTATATTCTTTTTTTATGTTTTACTACAAAGGTTTTAGTTCTTACACTTTGAGCCCTTCAAATTTTATTAAGTTTTTTAAACCACTTTACATTCATACCACCTAAGTTTTAATAAGCTTATCACACGCCTCATGAACTTTAATAAAGTTATTTTTACTCTTCTAAACCGGCATTACACTATAGCCCCCGAATTTTTTAAAAAAGTTACCGTGTTAAATTTTAAACGAATTTTTTTATTGTGACGTCATGATTTTTATACATGTTTCATCATTTTATATATAGTTTCAAATAATATTATTTACGTTATTGTACTTGAAATTTGTAACCGAAACATAAATCGTTATCAATAACTAGACTCTTAATTACTATGGTTATTTTTACTTTCAAAAAAAGGTTAGTTTCCCATCGCAACGCGCGGATGGGAACAACCTAGTTATATGGTATTTACTATTTTATGTTTTTCAAATAAAACTAAAAATGGTAATTTTTTCTTTTAAGAATGTTTATATCTATTTTTAAATGTAAAAAACTAAAAATGGTAAAATTTTCTTTTAAACAATTGAATGTTTATATCTATTTTTAAATGTAAAAAAATTTACTTTAATATATCATAAAATAATACTAAAGGAAATTTATATTTATTATAATAATTAATTAAATTCTTATCTAGTTATTATTATTATATATATTAAATAACATCACATCGCTATAGTAAAATTAGTTCCTTCTTGTTTTTGGCGTTGAAATTTTTTCTTTTTCTACTTTAGCCACGTGAAACCTATGCAATTCTTATTTAATTTTATTAATCAAATAGGAAATATAATAAATTATGAGTTAAGTACTTAAATACGTTTTTCCTATGTTTTTATTATTTGGTTAAACAAATTGTGTGTTGTATTTTTTTATAATTTTTTTAATTCCAGAATAGTTACATATAGTTTTATCTGATTCCTTTAATTAAATTTATTTATTAATTGTAATAAATTTATGATGTAAGTTTTTCATGATTAGCGAATATACCGACACGGGTGTTTTTATTTACATTTTATCCCCAAGTGGTTTTGTATCTACATTTCTATTGTTTTACTCCATTTTAATTTTAGACATGACGTACCACTGCAACGCGTGAAAAATTTTACTAATTGATATAAATTAAATCAAAATCAAATTAATTTTACATTATGTGTGGGTTCAAAGCATAAAAATAAATTGAATACTGAACTACCTCTAGATCCGATATCCTTTAAAATAATAAATTGAATTAAAAGAAACAAAACTTGATTTTAAAGTGTTATATATATACGTTAACCTTAACTATCAAAACTCTTCTGGGATGTTCTGAAGGGCAGGTCTCCAATGACTGGCAATTCACGTCCACTTGATATGCATTCACCATCTTCGCTTTCACCATATCGTCCACAGATGCTTTTAGCGACTTTGACGCCAATGATCTAGACAATTTTCGACGATTATTTCCTTTAACACGATTCTCTTTATCATTGTCCCTTCTCTTAACAACTTGTTCCAATGCTTGCCTTTTAATCAAGATTTTCACCCTCACGACCCCACAATCTTCCACCGTTCGTGAAACGACTCCACCATGAACAGTCACCGCCTTAAGAATTTCGAGACTTCTCGTAGCCATTTGATTTTTTTCGTGCTTTTGTGTTGAAGATTTGGAAGCAAATATTATTGGCATAGACATTGATTTGCATGGTTTATATAGGTCAGGATGTACTTAAATATATGATATAAAAAAATATAAACACAGCACATGAGACTTTTAGGTGGCTTAATTGAAAAAAAGGAGAATGTCAAACACATTACCTGTAAATTTAACAAAAAAAATATATAAATACAATTATTGCATATATCACCAAAAGTGCCCTTAAGTTGACGTTGATAGATTAGGGGTAATTCGGTCTAAGCACACCGACTTGACGGAGAAATATAATGAACAGAACGCGGTGTGCGATATGCCGGTGATTATAAACCTCTAAAAAAGTTTGAGTATCAGAAATTCACAACTTGTAAAGATGGTCTTTCTTTATTTCAATAAAACATATCATTTTTATTGTTTATTGATAATTTGAAGTTTTGTTGTTACTCTGATCCATATAGCTACATCAGCATCGATTTGGAGGAAAAGGAAGCTCAGTATTTAAATTTGAAGTTTTGTTATGGGTGCACTTCAGGTGTTTGATAAAATGTCAATGCAAAAATTTTGAATTTTACATTCATATTTTATGTTTCAACTTGAAGTGTGATTTATTATGGCTTAATGGCAACTCCTTCTACGCCTTAAGTGGTTCATGGCCATGTCCGTTTCGTATGTTTCATTGTTGCCCCGATGGTGAGGTGGGAAATAAGGGGATTTCTCGGTTGATCTCTCATCTCAAGAGGTTGCACCTTACTAGTGATGAACGTAAAAGTGTGTTGCGGGAGGCTATTTCTACCGACCATGGGTTGTTTATGGCTGTGGAAGGTACGTTGAAGTTTTTTTGGTCAATGGATGTGTGGGAAGTGTATGAATTTACATGCCTTGAGGTCGTGCATGCCATCACCCCGATGGGCTTGTCCGTTTTGATAATCATGATAATGACATAGATAGCCACATTATAAGGATTTCGAGGCCCTCTCCCAAGTTGAACGTGTCCAATGTTCATGATTCGTTCATGTTGGATGCTGTTCTACTTGATCGTGTCTTTAAAGCACCCATCGTCACCGTGAAGAGCATCCTGCATAGTTGTCGTTTGGCCTTCTCTCAAGCGTTGAAAACCACTCTCTACAAAGTGGTTGCCCAAACTAGATCCATTGAAGCATGTGTTAGGTTGTTATTTCTTCCTCGTTACACTTTGCAAGTGGTCAAACCAAAAAATAGGCAAGAAAGCAGGCCTGGGAATAGGAAGGCATTGCAACAAAGATCAATCATGAATTGTTTAGGCACATGGGGGAAAGAAGATGGTATTTTCATGTTAGTTAAAAAAATATTTGATAGTCCTGCTTTGGGGTCTCTAAGTCAAGGAGGTGTTGATAATCTTGAGGAGATTATCGTTAATGACACCAATGTTAAGCAGTGTCTTCGAAAGGTTGCAAATGGTCACTTTACAGCTGCGGTGAAGGTGTTATGTTCATCTGGTGTTGCTCCATACAATGGTAATACCATGCAGGCTTTAGAGGCTAAACACCCGTACAGAGAACCTCCATCTATGCCGGGTACTACATATTCTCAGCCTCCCCTTGTAGCAGAGGTGGATAGTGTTCTTCGTTGCATTAAATCTTTTCCTAAAGGAACATCATGTCGCTTGAGGGCACAACACATTTTGGATGCTTTATGTGAGGAGGGGTCTGCTATTGGCACTGATCTCTTATACGCTATCACTATAGTAGTCAACTTATGGTTGGGGGGGAAATGTCCATCGAGTTTCTCAGAGTTTGTTGCGTCTGCTCCCCTTACGCCACTGTTAAAACCTGACAACGAGATTAGACCTATTGCAGTGGGTACGATATGGAGGCGTTTGGTTTCCAAGGTTGCTATGAAGGGTATTGGTAAAGAAATGACCAAGTACCTTAATGATTTTTAGTTTGGAGTTGGCGTGTCGGGGGGTGCTGAGGCCATTTTACAAAGTGTCAACAGGGTTTTAAATGAACGTCACACTGACGGGTCTCTTGCAATGCTCACTGTAGATTTTTCAAATGCTTTTAATCAGGTGGATATATCAACTTTACTTCACGAGGTTAGGATGAGGTGCCCTTCTATTTCTTTGTGGGTAGAATTTTTGTATGGGCAACCAGCAAGATTGAATCTTGGAGATAGGCACATCTGGTCCACCACTGGAGTTCAACAAGGGGACTCATTAGGACCGCTTCTTTTCGCTCTTGTTTTGCACCCCCCTTGTGCATCAGATTAGAGACAAATGCAAGCTTCTTCTTCATGCTTGGTATCTTGACGATGGAACTGTCATTGGAGATTCAGAAGAGGTGGCCAGAGTGTCGGACATCATTAAGGTGACAAGTCCAACATTGGGTCTTGAACTTAATATTAAGAAAACTGAGCTATTCTTGCCTTCCTGCTATGGTAGCAACTTTCGTGAGGGTTTATTTCCTACAGATATCGGGAGACCATTATTGGGGGTGAAGCTTCTTGGGGGAGACGTTTATAGAGACGCAAGCTTTAGTAGTGGGTTGGCAAAGAAAAGAGCTGTTAATGATGTGGAGTTGATGCGTCTCATACCCAGACTAGGTGACCCGCAGAGTGAACTATTATTGCTTTGATCCTGTATGGGCATTGCCAAACTTTTCTTTGGCTTGAGGACATGCCAACCGGTACACATGGAAGATGCATCGTTATTCTTTAACATGGGTTTGCGTGAGGCGATTGAGGGATAGGTAGTTTGTGGAGGTCCTTTCTTTGGAGACTTCCAGTGGCGACTTGCCTCCTTACCTATTAGGTTTGGGGGTTTGGGGGTTTGGGGTTGTATTCAGCTGTAGAGGCTTCATCTTATGCCTTTGTGGCCTCGAGGGCCCAATCTTGGGTGCTACAGGACCATATCTTACGAGACAGTGGCATATCTGGTATGGATTCTGATTATGATTGTGCTCTGGCTTGTCTTCGTGATACGATACCAAGCTTCGATTTCGGCGGTTTCACTAAAAAGGACACCCCCACCCCTAAAGCCCAACATGCATTGGTGAGTGCTCTTTTAGTAAAATTATCCAGGACGCTGAAGTATAGTTTCACTTGACCGTTAGACAAAAAGCCGTTTTTGAGTGTCTACGAGCACCACATGCCCAAGATTTCTTTCTTGCTATACCTATAGATGGGTTGGGCCAACATATGTCGCTGGTGGAGTACCGTACTATCCTTAAGTATCGCCTTATGGTTCCATTGTTTTGAGTTGATGAGATATGCCCCGTTTGTCATAAGGCATGTTTGGACTCTTTTGGGGAGCATGCGGTTCATTGTAGGGGGCTCCTGGGTTTCAAGTACCGACATGATTTGGTTAGGGATGTTCTTTTTGACATATTCAGACGTGCTGGGATTTCTGCTAAGAAAGAGGCACCCGTGAATTTCTTAACTGATCCACTGGAAGGAAGATCTACGCTTAGACCAACCGACATTTTGGTATTCGGATGGATAGGGGAAAACACGCATGTGTGGATCTAACAGGCGTCTCCCCCCTTGTGGGCTTAGGGGGTAGTGTTTTCACGGTGGTCAGGCGGCTTTAAAAGCTGCTTCGGGCAAAGTGATCAAACACGAGAAAGCATGCCTTGACAACCAGCACGTGTTTATCCTATTTGCCTTTGATACTTTTGGGTTCCTTGCGCCTGAGGCTGTGGACCTACTTAGCCGAGTTCAAAGGGTCATGCACAATAATGTTATGGATGTAGTTTTTAAAAGACATAGTTTTGCTATTCAGAAAGGGGTAGCGGCTAGGTCCGTAAACGAACCGAAAGTTCATGAACTGTTCGTGAACTTGTTCAGCGGGAAGTTCGTTTATGTTCATTTATTTAATAAACAAACAAACACAAACAAAAATTTTTGTTCGTTTAATTAAATGAACAAACATGAACACACCTTGTGTTCGTTCATTTATGTTCCTGAACGTTCGTTTATGTTCATTCATTTATGTTTGTCAACGTTCGTTTATGTTCGTTTAAATTTAGTAAATACATAAATAGTTATATTTATATAAATATTAGGTTTTCTAACTACTTATATAAATATAACTAATTAGTAATTAATTTTCTTAGATCGTAACTGATCACTTACTTAATATTTAAATAAAAAACTACTTAATTTGAGTATCTATGAACCTTAATTTAGATGTGTTTTCGGATGAACTGTAATATATTAAACTTGTTTGTTTGTGTTCACTAATGTTAAATTGTGTTTGTTTGTATTTATTCAGTTACGTTCATTTGTGTTCGTTTATTTTTTGTAACACCCCGTAAAACCCGTCCTATAAAATTCTGACACATGTCCCACTAGTCATCGTATGCCACGTACTAAAACGAGATGGATCAAATGCGTCGTAATGTTCTTTTATAACCTCTGAACGACAAATTACTAGTTAAGGGACTAAAAGTGTCAACATACTCAAACTAAGCCTCTGAATGACATTCTAATGAACCGAGAGTCTTATAATATTATTCATACTCTTGTGTGTGCCTATTATATTCCAATGAAGGCTTTACGCACTAATTATAACATTTCACGCAAGTTGGAAGTCCAGAGACTATTCCTGACAAACTACGGAAACTTGCCAACTCCCGTATTTTGATATACAGACCCAATATATGGATACAAATACATTGCATACAATAAAATGTTACGTTTTATTGATAAGGATGCAAGGATGTCCATCGTTGCGAAATTGCGATCGTTTTTGTGTCCGTTTAAGCGTTTTACGCATTTTAGTGAAACGCGTAACCGTACAACCGAGCGAACCGACATCTATGTCATTTATGGACATATTTAAAGTTTCCTATGCTTTAACATCCTTGTAAAACCTTAAAATGGGGTTAACGGGGGTTAAACGCGTCAAAAACACCTTAAAATGCTGCAGGGACCAATTCTGCCAATTCTGAAACTTGGGATTCCCAGGCGCCACGCAAGAGAATCAGGGTGATCTCCGTGACACGCGGGGGATGCCCAGTAGCGGCAAACAGATGGCAGCAGCTGGTTAACACCTTGGCCACCACTCAAACCACTTCAGCACCTAGATTTCGAAACCACAGTCTCATATCTGGTATTGGACACCTCATAAGACACTTCTTCACCTCTAGGATGCATGTCCAACACTTGTCTTAATCCTCATCAACCTCCTACTCCATAAATTGAAGCTTGATTCATCCACCAAAGGACTTGCATGTTCTTGAAATTCACTCTTATCAATTCATTGCAAGTTCCAGAGCTTCAAGGATCTTCAAACCCACTCTAAATTCGTGCTAGGGCATTTTGTAAGTGTTCTTAGTCCTCCTTTTTCAGTTTATCATCCATTTGAGCTAAAAGTCAAGTTCGTCGTAAAAGTACTTTGACTTTGAGCTTAAATCTCTATAGTCCAGCCATGGATCGATTCAAACTTGGCTACGTGACCATAATGAGGTAGGTATTAATCCCCCAAGAGGGCACCTCCTAATTACCACGTTTGCATGACCGATTTACGAGTGAGACTTATTCATAAAATGTCAAATTGGGTTAGATTTAGTAATAAACGCATAACTAGTAACATGCATGTCATATAATCTGTTTTATCACTCGAAGAACTTGGTAATAATTATAAGAACATGTGGGAACATGTTCGGCTCGTAAAATCCAGGTCTAAGGTCGGTTCGCAACCGAAAGTCGCAAAGTTTGACTTCTGCTGTGAGTTTCAGTTATCACCCGATTTAGAGTCTTTCAAGGCCGATTCTAAGTGGCATTATGATCCTTATATGATGTAGTATAACCCTCTGAGGTCATACTACATGATCATAATCATATTCCGAGTTATGCGCAAGTTTCATCAATGTGCTAAATATGACTACTTCGCCCTTTTTGCGTAAAATGAGATTTAAACCAAAAACGACCATACAAACAAGTTACCTACTGTTATGACGACTTGTTTAACTTACATGCATGTCATTAAATTGGTCATAATCTGCGTTTTTCCTAAATATCGCAAATCAAGCTTTTAAAGGACGAAATACCCTTTTCGGCAAATAAATTATTTTAAACGTAACTCCTACAATAAAATACTTTACCAACCGATGTTATAATATATTTAGGATTATTTGGGATATTAAATCAGTTTATGAACTGAGTTTATGTAAAGGTTCTTGCATGGTGTTGATAAATGACGATAATGCCCTTACGGTGCGTAAAATAAGTTTTAGAGATATTTTCTCAACCAAACCTTTTACCTACTGACTTTATATATTAAATAAATTATTTTGGTTGTATAGACCTGATCAAAACAGTAACTTTCCTTAAACATCGATTTAAATCGCCATTTAGCGACTTTCCGACGCATAGTATGGGTTAAAACCATGTCTAAGCATCAAGACTTGTTATCTACTAATTTTAAAAACTCATTTAAATATTTTTACAGTAGGTGCAAGCTATAAACTCAGATTTCCAAATAAGTCTTCAAATCTATGTGCGAGATGACCAAAATGCCCTTTCGGGGAATAGTTTGGTCTTTAATTATAAACCACACATATATTTGATACCCTACTGATATAACATCATAAAGTAACTATTTTTATAAATAATGTATGGCCATAACATTAGATTATTCACCAACTTCTTTTTATAAATCGTAAAATAACCAAAACGCCCTTGTGAGGCATTGTTGATTTTAAAACTATAACGGACATACAAGTTGATGTCCTACTGATATTGAAACTTCTTTAAAGTATATTGGCATATAGAACTCTTTCATGACTCATCTGGTTACCCGGTATCGCTTATATAAGTACGGTTAAGCCTGCGAGACTAGTTTACGTAGTTTAACCGAAACGGGTTTAACCTTATCATTTTTATCTCAAATTCTAGAATGTTAATAGTTTACCCATATTTTACAAGTCTTAGTACTTGTTGGGTTTAAACTACATTCTGTTCAGGTCACGCTTAATCAAGTGTATCGTACTGTTCTTAATATTTTAAACTAGTTGATCCAAGTCAATGACTTAAATAAGATCCGCTAGCATTCTAATTGGATATTTATACTATCATTCCAGACTAGGGCCTTCCGGTAAATTGTACCTACGCTTAATTAGCTGGATACGGTTGTGCTTATTATATTTCTTATTTAAAAGGACTTGCTAAGCTCAGGTAAATACTCTTAACCTATTTTCCCCTTTACGGGCTTGGGATACGGTAAAATATTTACTGCATGGTCGGGTATGGGATTCGATGACCTATGTGTCGGGAAATTCAAATAACCCATTTTAAATCGTATTGCTTGAACAAAACATTGGGGGTTAATGCGACCGTGTCTTGGATATCCTTGACTCATTTAATTGCAAATGGCCACGACCTAAGCACGGGGTGTAAGCATACACCTGACAGATGCGAAACGGTTTAAATAAACGATTTATGCCCAATACGGGTGTTCCTAATAAAGGAATAAATTATAATTTGCAACCCAATATGGGTTTTTCCCAATAAGGGAATAGGTGGTGTGTCGGTTAATCATGAACCGGCATAGTTTCCGGTCCCCGTATGTACGTCAAGTTATGTAAAACTGACAACATGAGATATAGTTTGTCCCAAGTTATTTATAAAACATATGTACCAATTGTGTACATGAAAATGATTTCGAAATGTTTTCAAAATGAGTCGGTTGATTCTATTTACCAGTGAAAACTGACGTATTTTCAACATAATTAAACTACAGGTACAAATACGTAAATAGGCCGGAAGCGGCTCAGTAGAAACGTAAGAGGATCTTGCAAATCCTTAGATGTGCCAAGTCTGTTAATCATCTCTTGTGTATATCTTCAATCCGCCTATGGATCTTCGTTACAAACCATTGTTGTTTGAACTTAAATATTTCGGTTTGTAATGATATTTATAATCCAAGACTTCCGCTGTGCTATTCTGTATTATTTGGTTATGATGACATCAACATACGTCACAATATTCCCCATCGGGCCCACCGAGTTATACGTGGAAATCGGGGGTTTGACAGGTTGGTATTAGAGCCAACGTTTGAGTGAATTAAACACTAGCCTTTTGTGTTTAATCTCAAATGACACAGTAGCATATTCCTTATACCTTCCGAGTCTAGACTTAACATAGGAATACTCTCATCCCTGTTATATTGCATTGTGCTTCAATTTTATGTATTTCAGAAATAGTCGCCAAGCAAGGAAGCCGTTTGTGAAGAATTCTTCTCATCCGAAGCCATGGAATACTATGTTTCATACCACGATTAAGATAAGCGTGCAATCGGTTGGAGAAAAGATTTTTATAAAACTTATTCCTAAATCCAAACCCATTGAAACCTTAAACCAGACTTCAGAGTCCACACCGGAGGTCCCTGAGACTCAAATTTTGAAGTCTGCATATGTGGAGTTCATACCAGAGGTCCCAGAGTCTCCAACTTCTAAGATAATATCGGTGGATACTTATGACCCATATTTCTTACATCCAAGTTTTAGAATTTCAGACTTGGATTATACTTGCCAAACTCCAATCCGTGATCCATTCGATTCTTAAAACCTTGAATCCTTGGATTCTATTTCTACATCGAATCCTGATTTGGAAAACTCACATTACCAACTAACCTTTAGTGTTAGTAGTTATTCAAATAACCATAAAGAGAAATATTAGGAATAAAGCAAAAGAGGCTCAAGAGACTCCTTCTTTCAATCGTGTCTCATTTTCATCTGAGTCCCTAAGAGGACATGTCCCTTCTATTTAGTCCCTGCATGCATGGGCATTTGTTTGTTTTAGTTCCCTTGTGGACACATTTTTCGATTTAAGTCTCTGTGTGGACATTTGTTTAAAATAGTCCCTTTGTGGACACATTATTTCATTATAATCCCTCCATGGACATATTATTTCATTATGGTTCCTTCGTGGATATAGTATTTCTTATAGTTCCTTTGTGGACTTATATATTTCCTTTTGTCCTTGTGTGGACTTGTATTGTTATTTTTAGTCCATGTGTGGATAAGTTAATATTAAAAGTCCTGTTCAAGGCACTATTGTAAATTCCTAATGATTATTGGAAAGATTTGAAATTTATTATCATCTATTCATTACATTCTTTGCTTAAGCGATCGCCTCGATTTTAATTCGAACTTTATTGATCCGCGATATGATTCAAAAAGATCTTCTTGATGGTTTACCCCAGCCAAGTGACAAGTTCACGTTAATTGGAAAAATTTAATAGTAGTTAAGATGAAATAACCTTCTACCAAGATAGTTAAGGAAGATTGCCCCTTCTATCCAGAGGTGGTGGACTATGTTCAAGCCTCCAAGCTTTTATGATCAATGCGATCATGGCTACATTGTTAAACCATTAAGACAAAATTATTCCTTTTTAGCATTCAAGTAATGTTAATACTCCTGGCGGTGTGACTTGAGGAACCACACTAGCCGTCTTGGTGAAGGAGTATGTTCAAACCTTATAGCTTACGTGATCGAATTTGATCCCGACATATATCATCAATACGATGATCATAATTTAACATCCGTTAGTGACGTAGTGCCTACGGGCCATAAATTAACATCCAATAGTGATGTAAGTGCCTACGAACCAATATTTAACATCCATTAGAGATGTAGTGTCTACGGACCATGATTTAACATCCACTAGTGACGCAATGCCATTGAGCTATGACTTAACATCCATTAGAGGTGTTTCGCCTATAGGCTATATATATATATATATATATATATATATATATATATATATATATATATATTATATCGTCCATTTGAGACATTGACAGTTATGATCTTCTATGATTCCCTGTCTAAGGTGGTGAGCTATGCTCAAGCCTTATAGTCTATAGGATCAGCGCGATCGGGACTAATATCATCCATACAATAATCATATCATTAACATCCTTAGTGATGTTATGCCTACATTATATATATATTGTATCATCAATAAGGCAATGATAGTTGTGACCATTATGGTTCCCTGTCCAAGGTGTTGGGCCATGCCCAAGCCTCGTAGTCAATATGATCAATACGATCGTGACTACTATCATCAGTGTGATGACTATTATTTTAACATCCTTTTCGAAATATCAATTGATTCACCTATGGGCCATATAATATCGTCATTCATGACAACGGCAGTGGTGGTCTATGACTCCCTGTCCAAAGGTTATGAACTATGTTCAAACCTTAAAGCCTCTTAATCAATAAGATTGCGGCTTATATATATCTTACTATATTCCTATGAAAAGGCCTTTGTGCCATATTCTTTTGTCTTTCACGACAAGGCATTTTAAGCCATATTACCTAATGCCCTTTATGACCAGCCCTTGTGCCAAATTTACATGTCCTTTTGTGACAAGGCCTTAGTGCCAAATCTACATGTCCATTAGTGACATGGCCTTTTATGGCATATCTATATGTCCTTAAGTGACAAATCTGTTCGTGCCTTATCCATATGTCCTTTAGGGACAATGTCCTTTTTTAGCCAAATTTTAAGTCCTTGTGACAAGCTTACGAGCTGCTTAATTTGTCACTACGGCAAAGACAGATGTGACTTTATGATCCGCTGTCTGACACTTCTGGACTATGTCCGATCTTTATAAATACCTATGATTTTCCTTTGAAACCTAGGTTATGTATATATATACTAGACATTCATTTAAAATGCCAAAGCCTAACGGTTGTGACCTTGAACACACTGATTCAAAACGCAAAGGATTTATATACCCAATTTAAAGCCAGTATGGTTTAATAGTACCATGGCGAATATACAATGAGTCATCAAATGCGAATGACCAGCTAATAAAATATAAATTGGTGAATTATGCCAAACAGGTCAAGATGGCAAATTCTGGGGAGAATAATAGTAAGCTAAATGATGATAATGTTGAGGACAACATTGACATAAGTAAGTAGGACTTACAAGCTTTAATTGCCACGGAAGTAGGCAAGGCTATGAATGCCTATACTGAAAGGCAACAGGAGTCGAGTGCATCTCGCTCCAAGCATTTATCGAAACACTCATCTATACCTCGTTCGAATCCAAGGGATAGCGAGGTACACCCCTCAAATGTAAGGAGTAAGACTGAAAGACAGGAGCATCAAGATAAGACGTTTCAATAAGGATGAGTGTTCATACAAGTATGTCTTATCCTGTAAGCCCCGTGATTTCGATGGGGAAAAGGGGGCGATAGAAGCCTTAAGATGGTTAGACGAAATGGAAACTGTTGTTGAGATCAGCGACTGTGCTAATGAGAATATTGTGAAGTTTGTTTCACAATCGTTTAAGGGCGATGCCCTAATCTGGTGGAAGACTATGATACAATCTGCTGGAAAGGTCCATCTGTATAATTTAAGTTGGTCCAAATTTGTGGACCCGATTAAAGAAACTTATTGTCCACCTCATGAGTTGGAAAGGATAGAAACGGATTTCTTATCTCTAGTAATGGAGAATTTGGATTGTCGGAAGTATGTGACCGACTACAACTCCTTATCTAGGTTAGTACCATACCAAGCGTTCCCTGAGCCCAAACGCATTGCGCGATTTATTGGTGGCTTAGCATCGGAAATTAAAGGAATGGTTAGGGCTTCAAATCCTAGCACATATAGGTCTGCTGTAGACTTAGCTCTGACTCTCACTCAGGATTTAGTGAGATAAAAATCAGTCAAAGCTGAGACTGACGGAAAAAGAGAAAGGGAGGAAGATAACTCCCAAAAATCTAAGAAAAAGGGAAAATCTAGAATCAATAAGAGTCAACATGAGTCTGATAAAAAGCCTACGTGTGACACCTGCAACAGAAAGCACTGGGGACAGTGTCGAACAGACCAAAAGCCAAAGCAATGTGGCATCTGTAAAAGAACTGGTCATCAGTCCCATGAATGTAGGAACATGGAGAATGCAAATTGTTTCAGCTGTGGCGAGAAATGCCACATTAGTACGAATTACCCTAAAGCTGCTAAAGAAGGTGCAGCTAAGTCGGGAGAAGCTAAGAAAGGAAATGCCTGAAATTTGCCTAAGGAGTGTCGTAAGCAGTAAAAATCAATAGTGTCATCAGGTACATTCCTTATTATTAATCAAGGATATGTTTTCTAAGAGTCATGTTTTAATTCAGGCACTAATAAGTCTTTCACAGACCATAAGTCCAGAAACTTTTATATATATATATTCATAAGAACTCCAGATATTAAGTATAAGGTAGAACCTACCAACATAACCGCAGAAATCATTCTTTCTTTTCTTATTGGATGCTTTTATCCATAAAAATCAGTCATGCTCTTCCTTCGGTTGAAGTGCGACGAATTCTTCTTCTTATTAATATTATTAAATTATTATTATTTTTTTATTATTCTCATTACTTCTATCGACCGCGAATACCAAACTAGCATGATAAAAGCGCCATATGATAATTGGCAGTACCTTAGTGTGTTCCATAGATTGCTTTCATGCCTAATCAACATGAAGGTTTAATGCATGGAACCACTAGAATCTCCCAACAATCATATTGTACTAAGATCAGCTGTATTGGTATTCAAGGAGATATTCTCTATGAAAACGTCTGAGTAGATGCCTCTACTCAAGGCATCCAAGTATTCGAAAAGCGAGTGCGCCTTTTACATAATTGGAAACGTTAGATGAACCAAAGGATCATATTAAGGCTATCTCTAATATCCTCGAATATCTGATATTTTCTTTGATAAACTATCAGTTTACCTCCCCGATAAGCAAGTGGAGTTAAGATTGACATTTACTAGGAGCTGCACCTGTTGCAAAAGCTCCATATCGACTAACACCATTGAAAATAGAATAAATTATATCCCAATTGAATGGAATTCTGAAGAAAGGCTTGTACAGCCTAACTCATCACTTTAGGAGTTTTGATATTGCTTATTAAGAAAGACAGTTCAATGCAACTATGCGTTGATTACCGCAAGATTAAACAAGGTAACGATCAGGAATCGTTAACCATGACCCAGGATCGACGATTTGTTCAACCAACTACAAGAGTTAGATACTTCCTTAAGATTGATTGGCTAGTAGTTGGAATAACCATCCACCCCTGTTAAGTTCTCCTATACTATTGATGGTTATATTAGTATCAAGGCGGCTCCCTTGGAGGCCTTGTATTGGAAAAAAGGTCAAACGCCCATTTGATTGGGCATAAGTTGGGAAGGCCCAACTAACAAGACCTAAGGGTGTCTTGGAAACCATGAATAAGATAATACCAATCCAAGATTTGTCTCAAAACTGTCGGAAGGCGGCAAAAGAACTTCATTGACGAGAGTCATAAACTTATTTAGTTCTCAATAAGGGACAAGGTACTATCGAAGATATCACCCTGGAAAGGTGTGATATGTTTCAGTGAAGAGAGCAAGATAAGTCCTAGATATATGGGACCATTCGAGGTGATCGGATGTGTCGAGTCTCTAGCTTATAAGCTAACTTACTTGAGGAATCCAGTGGAATTCACAATGTGTTCCACAAATGCAATTTAAAGAAATGTTTAGCTAATGAGTTGCTAGCTATGTCACATAATGGTGTGCAAATAAATGAGAGCCTATGGCTTTGCTGGGAAATCGGTATCGATTGAAGATTGATAAGATAAAAGCTTTGAAGGAAACACGTGCCTATTGTAAAGGCCAAAAAGGAAGTCTGTAGAAATCCCGAGTGCATGTGAGGTCAAGTCCACTATGCGACAATAAAACTTCTAACTTTCGAATAAAATCTCGAGGTCGAGATTTCTTTAAAGGGGTAAGGATGTAACACCCCGTAAAAACCCGTCCTATAAAATTCTGACACATGTCCCACTGGTCCATGTATGCCACGTACTAAAACGAGATGGATCAAATGCGTCGTAATGTTCTTTTATAACCTCTGAACGACAAATTACTAGTTAAGGGACTAAAAGTGTCAACATGCTCAAACTAAGCCTCTGAATGACCTTCTAATGAACCGAGAGTCTTATAATATTATTCATACTCTTATGTGTGCCTATTATATACCAATGAAGGCTTTACGCACTAATTATAACGTTTCACGCAAGTTGGAAGTCCAGGGACAATTCCTGACAAACTACAGAAACTTACCAACTCTCGTAGTTTGATATACAGACCCAATATATGGATACAAATATATTGCATACAATAAAATGTTATGTTTTATTGATAAGGATGCAAGGATGTCCATCGTTGCGAAATTGCGATCGTCTTTGTGTCCGTTTAAGCGTTTTACGCATTCTAGCGAAACGCGCACCGTACAACCGAGCGAACCGATATCTATGTCATTTATGGACATATTTAAAGTTTCGTATGCTTTAACATCCTTGTAAAACCTTAAAATGGGGTTAACGGGGGTTAAACGCGTCGAAAACACATTAAAATGCTGCAGGGACCAATTCTGCCAATTCTGAAACTTGGGATTCCCAGGCGCCACGCGAGAGAATCAGGGTGATCTCCCGCGATGCGCGGGGGATGCCCAGTAGCATCAAATAGATGGCAGCACCTGGTTAACACCTTGGCCACCACTCAAACCACTTCAGCACCTAGATTTCGAAACCATGGTCTCATGTCTGGTATTGGACACCTCATAAGACACTTGTTCACCTCTAGGATGCATGTCCAACACTTGTCTTGATCCTCATCAACCTCCTACTCCATAAATTGAAGCTTGATTCATCCACCAAAGGACTTTCATGTTCTTGAAATTCACTCTATCAATTCATTGCAAGTTCCAGAGCTTCAAGGATCTTCAAATCCTCTCTACATTCGTGCTAGGACATTTTGTAAGTGTTCTTAATCCTCCTTTTTCAGTTCATCATCCATTTGAGCTAAAAGTCAAGTTTGTCGTAAAAGTACTTTGACTTTGAGCTTAAATCTCTATAGTCCAGCCGTGGATCAATTCAAACATGGCTACGTGACCATAATGAGGTAGGTATTAATCCCCCAAGAGGGCACCTCCTAATTACCACGTTTGCATGACCGATTGACGAGTGAGACTTATTCATAAAAAGTCAAACTGGGCCAGATTTGCGAATAAACGCATAACTAGTAACATGCATGTCATAAAATCTGTTTTATCACTCTAATAACTTGGTATGTGGGAACATGTTCGGCTCGTCAAATCCAGGTCTAAGGTCGGTTCGCAACTGAAAGTCGCAAAGTTTGACTTCTGTTGTGACTTTCAGTTCTAACCCGATTTAGAGTCTTTCAAGGCCGATTCTAAGTTGCATTATGATCCTTATATGATGTAGTATCATCCTCTGAGGTCATACTACATGATCATAATCATATTCCGAGTTATGCGCAAGTTTCATCAATGTGCTAAATATGACTACTTCGCCCTTTTTGCGTAAAATGAGATTTAAACCAAAACGACCATACAAAAAAGTTACCTGACTTGTTTGACTTACATGCATGTCATTAAATTGGTCATAATCTGCGTTTTTCCTAAATATCGCAAATCAAGCTTTAAAGGACCGAAATACCCTTTTCGGCAAATAAATTATTTTAAACGTAACTCCTACAATAAAATACTTTACCAACCGATGTTCTAATATATTTAGGATTATTTGGGATATTAAATTAGTTTATGAACTGAGTTTATGTAAAGGTTCTGCATGGTGTCGATAAATGACGATAATGCCCTTACGGTGCATAAATAAGTTTTAGAGATATTTTCTCAACCAAACCTTTTACCTACTGACTTTATATATTAAATAAATTATTTTGGTTGTACATACCTGATCAAAACAGTAACTTTCCTTAAACATCGATTTAAATCGCCATTAGCGACTTTATCGCCTTTCCGACGCATAGTATGGATTCAAACCATGTCTAAGCATCAAGACTTTTTATCTACTGATTTTAAAAACTTATTTAAATATTTTTATAGTAGGTGCAAGCTATAAACTCAGATTTCCAAATAAGTCTTCAAATCTATGTGTGAGATGACCAAAATGCCATTTCGGGGCATAGTTTGGTCTTTAATTATAAACCACACATATATTTGATACCCTACTGATATAACATCATAAAGTAACTATTTTTATAAATAATGTATGACCATAACATCAGATTATTCACCAACTTCTTTTTATAAATCGTAAAATGACCAAAACGCCCATGTGAGGCATTGTTGATTTTAAAACTATAACGGACATACAAGTTGATGTTCTACTGATATGAAACTTTTTTAAAGTATATTGGCATATGGAACTCTTTCATGACTCATATGGTTACCCGGTATCGCTTATATACGTACGGTTAAGCCTACGAGACTAGTTTACGTAGTTTAACCGAAACGGGTTTAACCTTAATTTTTATCTCAAATTCAAGAATGTTAATAGTTTACCCATATTTTACAAGTCTTAGTACTTGTTGGGTTTAAACTACATTCTGTTCAGGTCACCGCTTAATCAAGCGTATCATACCGTTCTTAATATTTTAAACTAGCTGATCCAAGTCAATGACTTAAATAAGATCGGCTAGCATTTTAATTGGATATTTATACCATCATTCCAGACTAGGGCCTTACGGTAAATTGTACCTACGCTTAATTAGTTGGATACGGCTGTGCTTATTATATTTCTTATTTAAAAGGACTTGCTAAGCTCAGGTAAATACTCTTAACCTATTTTCCCCTTATACGGGCTTGGGATACGGTAAAATATTTACCGCATGGTCGGGTATGGGATTCGATGACCTATGTGTCGGGAAATTCAAATAACCCGTTTTAAATCGTATTGCTTGAACAAAACATTGGGGGTTAATGCGACCGTGTCCTGGATATCCTTGACTCATTTAATTGCAAATGGCCACGACCTAAGCACGGGGTGTAGGCATACACCTGACAGATGCGAAACGGTTTAAATAAACGATTTATGCCCAATACGGTGTTCCTAATAAAGGAATAAATTATAATTTGCAACCCAATATGGGTTTTTCCCAATAAGGGAATAGGTGGTATGTCGGTTAATCATGAACCGGCATAGTTTCCGGTCCCCGTATGTACGTCAAGTTATGTAAAACTGATAACATGAGATATAGTTTGTCCCAAGTTATTTATAAAACATATGTACCAATTGTGTACATGAAAATGATTTTGAAATGTTTTCAAAATGTGTCGGTTGATTGTATTTACCAGTGAAAACTGACGTATTTTCAAAATAATTAAACTACAGGTACAACTACGTAAATAGGCCGGAAGCTGCTCAGTAGCAACGTAAGAGGATCTTGCAAATCCTTAGATGTGCCAAGTCTGTTAATCATCTCTTGTGGATCTTCGTTACAAACCATTGTTGTTTGAACTTAAGTATTTCGGTTTGTAATGATATTTATAATCCAAGACTTCCGCTGTGCTATTCCGTATTATTTGGTTATGATGACATCAACATACGTCACAATATTCCTCACCGGGCCCACCGGGTTACACGTAGAAATCGGGGGTGTGACATTTTTGTTTATGTTTATTCAAAATTTCGTGATTATGTTCGTTTGTGTTCGTTTATGTTCGTGAACTGTTCGTTTAGGCTTTAAACGAACGAACATAAACGAACATGAACATGATCGATTTCTTAATGAACGAACACGAACAAAAAAATGTGTTCGATTATATGTTCGCGTTCGTGTTTGGTTAAAGTTAATTGAACGAACACGAACATGCCTATGTTCGTGTTCGTTCGGTTTATTTACAGGCCTAGTAGCGGCGCAGTTTGTTGCCCGTTTATCTTCTATCTCGATGTAATTATAACTCAAGAATTTCTAATTATCACTTTTGATAATTTATATTCTCTATAATTTATTTTTGATAAAAAAATTTCTTATAAATGGTTTAGTGAAAAACAATTTTTTTTCTATAAATTTAAGTTATTATTTTGGGTCGTTTATTAATAATATAGTTTATATACTTTCTTTTAATCATGTATTATCTTCTATTATATTTTTAAGGTAATTATGTAGACGGCAAGTTAGATTTTGATAGTCTAAATATTAATCATTGGTGGATTGTAATGTTAATGTTAGGGATGATATCCCTAACTTTCACTTTCATTATTAACAACCATAATCACCGTGTCCATAGAATTACACTTGATATTCACTTGATTTTATTCACATGAATGATTATAGGTAAAATAGGAAAACCTATATTTCGGGGATCAAATTCTAAGTAAATATTAAGTGTAAATATGTGATGATTATGCAATTGAGATTTGCGTTGACAAGGGAAATGAAAGTTGGTATATTTTCTTGTGTAAATACCCCCGCTCCCCCCACCCCTCAAAATGCAGAATCTCCTTAGAGGTATCTTTTAGAGGGTTTTCCTTGACTCTACTTCATCTACACTTAGCATTGGTTGTTAGTTATTTGTTATATCCTTTTCATGACTCGTCTACGTATAGAGGTCATTGTTTGTATCATTTTATTTACTTGATTAGTTACATTTTGAGAGAGTTCGCATACGTGTAATACTGGGTACATGAGAAAATATGAAAAAAATTAAATTATTGAAAAGCATGACGCTAAATTACATATCCTACAATAAAACTTAGTCTCAAGAAAATACACATTTGTTATGTCAGTAGAATTGTACCTCACTCTATCCAATTTTTTACATATAAAAGAAGCTCTAACATTTTGTATGTTTTCTAACCCAAAATCTTAAAGAATTGTGCAAGCCAATATTTAAGTAACATTGCATCAACTGTTTATTACTTGACCAACTTTCTTCTTTGGAGCACGAGGACGACGGAAAGAGTCCCTGCAGGTAACAATCATAATTTTACAATACGGTATTATTATCACTGCAATGGATTTATGACCATGTTCCATGTTAAAGGAATAAGAAGTAATAAATTTACTTCACAGGTTTATATGTATAAAAACAATGTAAAATTCTGAATGGTAAACATGAAAAAAATAATAATATTCGTAGAAGTACAGAAATAAACTGTCATTTTGGTCTCTGAGGTTTGATCAGTTTTGTCACTTTAGTCCAAATCTCAAACCTTTTGCATCTGGGTCTTTGTGGTTTCAATTTTATTGTCATTTTGGTCCAAAAGCAAAATCATTTCAGATTTCTAAAAAAACAACACGGTTTTTTGTCCTTTTCTGAAGGGCATTTTGGTCAGTTTAAGCATTAATATATAATAATATCATAAAATAAAATAAAAAGATTATAACAAAATTCAAAACACCCTTAAAACTCTGCACTTTCTCTCTCTAAACACCCCCATTTCTCTCTCTTCTGTCTCTCTCTCCTCTCTCTTGAACACCACTGCCGAGAGCCCAAAAAACCAAAAACAACAACTCCTCGGCTCTCCACTTCCCAATTCTCGATCAACCCACCAATCTTCAACCCATACCCACCCACCATGGACCCAGAAACCGAACCTACAGACCAAACCACAACAACAAGAATCCTAGAGATCAACTTGATCTCAGCCCAATCCCTCAAAATCCCCAAACCCCTCAAACCTCACCGTATCCACACCTACACGGTGGATGTTGCTGTGGTTGCTGCAGGTGGTTTGACGGTGGCGGAGGTAGGTAGAGGTGGAAATAAGGCGATGAGGAGATGATACTGAACCGTCATTGGTGGCAGGTGGAGGCGGTGAGGAGATGATACTGAATCACCGCCGCCTTTCTCCTCCTACTCAGATCTAGGGCGGTGGTTAGTGGTTGGATGGTGTGGTGGCAGGTGGGGTGGTGTAGAACGGTAAGTGATGGTGTTGGTGATGTTGAGAGTGGTGGTGGTTCATGGCGGTTGGTGATGGTGGAGGACAGAGATAGAGAGAAGTGTGGGTTTTAGGGTTTGGTAGAATAGAGAAGATGAAGATTTGAGAAGGGATTGAAGGGATTATATAATTTAATTATTTTAATTAATAATTTGTTATAATAAAACTTATAATGATCATTTTGCTCCTGAGGAAAAGGACAAAATATTTGAAAAATAAGAGTTGATTTCAGTTTTGGACCAAAATGACAATAAAACTGAAACCACATGGACCCAGATGCAAAAGGTTTGAGATTTGAACTAAAGTGACAAAACTGCCCAAAACTCAGGGACCAAAATAGCAGTTTACTCTAATTAAATTGTTTATATTTATAAATGTATAGAAATGATAATAATCAGGGAAATTAAAAAGTAGGCATGAGACACTGGAAGTCTGGAATTAGAAAGTTTGATACCCTATCAAAACTTAAGCAATGTGTTCATGCTTTTACATGTTCAACTTGAGTGTTATACTAACAATCAATATGTAGATGTTTACAATAATTTGTCAATGTATATATTTTTCAGGAAATTAAAGATTGGTGTCAAGGTGTGTAGTTCAAGGATCAAAACACATATTCGTCCGACTACGTAAGAGAAATTTTACTATGTAAAAGCATTCACATTGGAGTCTTTAAAACATACTCTATCTTTAAAGCTTATACAAAGATATAGTGAATGATCAAAAAAGCTACCAAAATTATTCTTGCAACCGATTCTCTATGATAGAGAACAAAGTAGCGATGCTATAATGATTCTTTAAATTTTGAAATTTACTATGTATTCTCTATATCAATCAATATAAAGTTTTTGTGAACAGCATTAAGCATAGAAAGAGAAAAAAATAAAGAATAAAAAACTATTATTTAATTGAATATTAAATTATTTAAAATTTAATTTGGTTTTATCTTCTTACGACATAACCAAAACTGAACAAGACCAATTGTTTTGTTTATATTTCATGATAGACAACTATCCTTGAAAATTACCGACCCACGAAATTTTTTTTTGTGTTAGCCACTGCCATTGCCTATTTAATAGATGGGTTAAATATCATATCATTATCAATACCAAGTTGCTAACATTACTATCGGTCATGAGTCGCGCTCTATACCAAGCCAATAGAGATATATGCATGAATTGAATGCTTATAACCACACAGATCTCATGACATTTACTCCTTGTGTTCCAAAACCATGATCAATATGATGTTTTAATTAAGAACATTGTATTTGTGCTACATTGTTGAAAGATATTATGTATAAGGCTTAAGTAACGGATCAAGGAGTTGAGTGTGTGGTCGTCACATTATAGTTAAGCTTATCATGGTCCGTCCCCTTCTAGGATGGAGTGACCATAGGATATGTATGTCATATACTCATATGTATGGTTGGTTCATAGTCGAAAAGGGTCATGCTAAGGTGGAGGATATGATGTAAAGGAGGGCCCATTTATATAACATTATGACTTCCCATGGTAATGGCATGAACTTTGGTGGAGGCGTGGTGGGAAGAGAGATGGGTGTAGTACGCGGGGTTATTGGCGAAGACCCACTCGGGAAACTTTCATAATAAACAAAAGGTAGAAAGAGACATTTAAAAATTTATTAGAGGGTGCTATGACCAATTATATGATTTTGTTCTTGGTTTGTAAATCATGGAAATGATTAATAAACCATGTGTAACCAACTAACCATAAAAAAAAAATGACATTGTTTGAGGGGTTAGTTTGTGTTAAGGGTATATGCAAGGATAACAGAAAGATTAGAGGTATGCAAATTTGATTACATTGTCTTTATGTTAAAGAGATTGGTGAACTACTAACCAAATATGTATGAGGGCTGGAGATGAGTTTGAAAGAAGAAGGTATGAAAAACATTATTAAAAATCCAAATCAGGCATTATAAATTTTCATTTGTTAATTGAATTGTTTTTTTTTTTTTTTTTTTGTATAATACGAGCCAAAAGGATGGAATAATACCTGCAAAGCTGAGGAACTGTCCAAGAACCTTTATACTCTCCTCTTGTTTGATTCACAAAAGATTTTATATATTTTCGCCAATCATCGAGCATGACTCCAAGGTCATGAACCTTATTCTCTAAACCAACACAACAATTAGCATGCATTGTGCAAGCCTTGTTGAGATCTTGGCTTGGTTGACAAAAGCCACCAAAGTAAGTAGTATCGAGGAATCGAATTCCTAACCCTATATTTTGTACGAAAGGATGAAACTTGATCTTGTTGAAAACATCTTGATCATGTAGGTCTGGGTAAGTCATCCTTGACTTGTACCAAAACTTGTAAAGTTGAATTGTTTTCTCATTTGATTTCACATAACTAAAACCGGTATTTGGTAGGTTTCTCAAGTCAGATGAGTTTCCATTGAAGAAATCACAAGCAATTTGGAAATCGACATCTTTATCAAACTGTGAAAATGGGTCTCTAAACCACATTATGTCTGCATCCTGTATGTATATAACAACAAACCTAAAAGACTTCAGATTTGTTAAATTTCATAGATAAAAGGGTCGTAAGTTTTCTTTTGTTTGATGAGTTAGGTTATTTCATAAAGACAAACAAGATTTCAATAATTTAAACTATGACTTAGCGTCAATAATTATACACACGTAACTTTCACTTTCATTGTAAAAAGGCAATCTCATTCTAAGGGAAAAGTAAACTTGATGTCCCCTAATTAACAATTGATTGGTTTTCTATTTCAATCAAAATGTTAAATTGTTTTGAAATGAGATAACTAAAAGTTAGAAGTATATGGAGTTACCTTTTTTTTTAGAATGGGATTGTCTTTGACAACGAGAATGAAAACCAAAAGTGTCATTGGTCACATTTACAATATGGATTATTAAATCCAGTTCTTTTTTTAAAAGCTGTAAACTTTTGAAAAGAATTTGAGCTTTCATAAACATTGTAAATTTAGAACTTTTTTTTAAAATTAAGAATTTAACCTTGTTATATATTTGTTTATGCCATTATTTGGTTAAAAAACAAATATAAAGGGTTTTGATAATGTGATAAGTGAAAGGATTTTTTGGGATGGGAGGATTAACAGGGAAATATTATGTTTTGGCGGTGAAGTTTGTAAATGTTGCTAATGTGTAGTTAGGACTGTAAACGAACTAAACGTTCGGCGAACAGTTCGTGAACTGTTTGGCGGGAAGTTCGTTTATGTTCGTTCGTTAATAAACGAACGAACACGAACAAGACGTTTTATTCGATTAACTAAACAAACGAACACGAACAAAGGTCTCTTTCGTTTGATTACCTTCGTGAACGTTCGGTAATATGTTTGTTCGATTATGTTGATTCGTTTATGTACGTTTGTTTCTGTTCATTAGTTAAAAAAACTAATTTTTCAATTTTCTTCTAGCCTTATTTCCCTAAACATTAATCGATTTCCCGCCAAACTTTTTCCCTCCTAATCTTTGTTTCCCTCTTAATATTTTACCCCCATTATTTTTTTCCTCATGACCTTTCCCCCTAATTTTTATTTCCACACTACGCATTAAGTCTTTACCAAAAAAAAGACAAATCATTTATACGAGGATGAATGAAGAATTTGGGGGACTTGGTCATTCAAGAATCAAGACATTTTTAGGATAATTTTGAACTTATGAATTAGGATTATCATGTATTCATGTCTAAATAATTTTTTATAATTATGTCTAAATTAGTATTATTTAACTTATCATGTGGTGGATTATCATGAACTAATTTAACTTATCATGTCTAATGTTTATTTGTGTTCGTTTGTGTTCAGAACTTGTGTTCACGAACTGTTCACAAACAACTAAAGTTCCTTAACAAACGAACACAAACATAGAATCTTGTTCGTTAACGTGTTCGTGAACCGTTCGTTAGACTAAAAAACCTTAACAAACGAACACGAACAGGACCTTGTTCGTGTTCGTTTGGTTTGTTTACAGCCCTATGTGTAGGTGATTTTAGCATTTCTAGAACCATGAAACTCTCTCTTAATTAAAACTGCATGAGCCGTTCATATTGTCTAATTTTTTAACCCACAACATGATTTCTATTGTTGGCTTCAAAATTATAGATATTTTTATGAGTATGAACAAGATTAATAAAACTATAAAAAGAGTACCGTGAACACGAAGCTATATCCTAGATCAAGAACCTTGCTTAGAAAGTCAATTTTTCTCCATACAATCTTCAACTAATCAGTTGTCATAAAACCAGCCTCCCCAGAAAAGTCCATACCATCGGTGTTAAGATTGTAGCAATGTGGATGTAACCTCAAACAACGGGCATATGCCTTTTGGTCCACAGTTACAACGACCAAGTGTTGCAAAAATCTTTTGGTTTGATTCCCAATTTGAAAACTCTCCAAAAAAGATCGAACATAGACTCTGGCTCAGCCCATGCATTGTTTAAAGATGTAATAATAACTGTATTATTGTCCATTGTTGCACCTTTTAGTATCCTGCTCAACTGACCAATGTATATCGTTGTAAGTAAAAACTTCGACGATGATTAAAAGTTAAAAAATGGAATGATTATTACGAAGTTCTAGATGTGAAATCCGACTCAGATGGTACAGATAGTTAATGATTCCAAAGTTGCTCCAAAAAATAGTCATAGATGCATAACTCAAAAGGGGAAGAATCAAGCCGAATAATAGAGTCAAGCTCAAGTTCGACTGTAAAATTTAACCCAAAATTAAGTTGGTATTAATCGACTTGATACTCTTGTATTCAGTTCGAAAAGTCTGGATACTTTTTAGCACACTTCAATTTGGCTCAATTAGATTGTACGGTAAGTATATAATATTCACTATACACAAAAGGTAAAACTCAGTACTATAAAATAGAAGTCTGCCAATAATTATCCAACATCGGTGGTGATTATCAAGCGATCATATAATAGCCAAAAAAATTAAAAAATAGATATTTTGAGAAAACCACAAGGACTAAAATAGTATTTAACTCCTTATTATATTTGACTCCACAAATTTTCATAGAAAATTTATGTCAAAACGTAAATCAACTAAAACGTACATAATCATAAGCATAAAACATATTATATTTGAACTAACTCATTTTCGGGAAAAGATTTACGTCGAAACATAAATTAACTTGAATTTATAACGACACTTACATAAAAATAAAAACGTAAAACTCGATTACAAAGTCTTTAAAAAGTTAAGGGGTTGTAATTATCAAAGCTAAAAGTTGAGTGATAAAAGTTTAAAAAACAAAAACTCAAAAACGACCAAAAAAGAAAAGAAAAGTCAAAAGTGAAATCACTATTCACAAACATCGAAGCATAAATCAACTTGAATTTATACAAATACTTACATAAAAATAAAAACATGAAACTTGATTATAAAGTCTCTAGAAGGTTAAAGGGTTATAATTGTCAATGCTAAAAGTTGAGGGGTAAAAGTTTAAAAAATAAAAACTCAAAATGACCAAAAAGAAAAGAAAGAAAAGTCAAAGGTGAAATCACTATAAATAAACTTTGCTAATTGTATTTTAGTTAATTTTAACTCATCGTTTATCGGACATCGACATCAAGTTTCGGATAAAAGATCCTAAGTTTCCTTTAGAATTTTCCAATTAGATTTCTCAAATTCTTTTCTAGTATTTCTCGGCTAAGACCAAATATTTAATAATAGGGAATACTAAAAAAAGTGGAGAATTGGATAACATTGCATTTAACATGTAAAAATATATCATAAAAATTCAATTAATTATGTTAAAAATTATTCTTTTTCCAAAAATTCTCGAAGCTTTTGCATATAAATACATTTCCAAACCTTTTTAATAAAAAATTCGAAAACTAAAAAATTTAAAGAAATTTCTTAAAAAACAGCAAAAAAAAGAGGAAACCCTTTTTTTTTTTTTACAAAAATGATTTTTTTAATTGAAACATTTTTATATGCAAAAGTTTTGAAAAAAATAATATTTAGTATTTTAAATTGAATTTTTATAATACATTTAATATGTTGAATGTGTTGACTGAATATATGAGGTTTGAAGCATAATCTGTTTTATCACCTATTGTTGTAATATTTTCCCACCACGATTTCGAATAATGTTTTCATACGATAATATTTTTTTAAAAAAATATTATAATATTTTTTAAAAAAATTGACACCAAATTAAAGTACATTTTATCATCCTTAATTTGGTGTATTTTAATAAAAAAATGTATTATCGTATGAAAAAGTTATACCTGTTTAAAAATCATCGTGGGAAATTATATAAAATGCATCACACGTGGCGCAATGTGGTTGGTTGATGTTGAAAGGATTTTTAAGCCGTTACGCCAACATCGATTTTGGTGAAAGGATTTTTTGAGCCGGCACAAGTGGACACGTGGCATTCATGGGTTGGTTGGCTTGAAAGGATTTTTTGAGCCGTGTCAGCTTCTTGTTGAGCCGTTTCAAATAGCTATTTTGGAAAAGTTGACCGGGTCTTGGCTAGTCTCGTGATTAGCCCTTAAGTTATTCTACAAATACTTCTAAAAATATAAAGTGTACAAAGACACAATGGATGACACATGGTGACATAATGTCGAGCAAAATACAACACAATGCCAAAAAAATATGACACAATATCGAGGAAAAAAGACACAATGAGTCGCAAAAAAGACACAGTGACGCAAATATAGAAAAGACCCAATGGTAAATAAAAGACACAATAATAATAAACAAAAATTCTAAAATCTACAATCTATAAATTCAAAAGTGAAAACCTAAAATCTACATCGTAGAGTTCGATGAGATGGTTCCAATGCCGCTTGAAAGAGATTAATCGGAGTCCGTTTTAATACTTTTTGTACGACTTCTTATTTTTAGGAGCATTTGTATTTTATCTTAAACCTAGCTTTCTATTCTATTTTGTGACCTAACTTAATCTAAGTTAGGCATAAAATCTACAAGTGTAGGAAGTGTAGATGGGTTTCCCCTCTCACTCCACGTTCCACTCCAGGTGTTCTAAATTAAGTTATTGTTATTTTTTAAATGTAATCTAATTTAATAATTAATAAATTTAATAATTAATAAATTATGAACATTTAAAACAGTTGCGATGTTTCTTCGCGTAAGAAGATTCCTTTACGATAAAAGTCACATTTATTTTCTTCGCTTATTTTCTATTCACATCTTGATTAATATGTGTTACCTAAATTTAGAAAAGTACCATACAAGTTACATTTTTTTCTCTCGTTGTTTGTATATTATCCCTCCGATTAGTATACCTTTTTTTTTTCTCTCTCCTTGTTTGTATATTCTCCTCCTGATTAATATCGTTTTTTCTTCTCCTCGTTTGTATATTCTCCTCCCGATTAATATCGTCATTCAACATATATGTATATATTATAAAAAGAACAACAAAATTTTGGGTATAAATAAAGACTTAAATATATATAAAGTTGCTATTTGTGCATGCTTTAAGACGTTTAATTAGAAAAAATAAAAAAAAACTTTGCTATGAGTCATTAGATGATTAAGAAATTTTACTTTCTTGTGAATGAATAAAATAAATAAATAAAACTAATGTGTATGTGTATACACACAAATTCTTTATGTTGGTTTTCATCAATGTTGTAACACCGGAACAGACCGGTAGAGTCAAAAGGTGGATCCTCGACGGTTCGTTTCACAGAGTTGAGTTAAACCTCCAAATGTTAGACTAGCCAGTTTTAAAGAGTGGCAGCCCGGTTCAATGAGCGATTTCAAGTAAAAACGTTGGAATATAAATAAATTTTGTAGATTTTATATGTATTTTTTAAACATCTAAGCTCTCTCCCCAAATTCTATGCAAAATTACACCTAATAATTGAATCTTAGTCCTAACCTAAGGGCTTTGTAGATTATATACTTTGAACTTGGACACTTCATATACATAAATGTCGTGTTATATTTCTAAATATCCAAATCAAATACTCTTCTATATCTAGTAAACATATTTATTGAAAATATCTTTCAAAGATAATAGGAATTATAATTAGGTTCTATTTATATATATGAAGGTATTTGACAACTAGAGAAAATGTTGGTGGTGTTGTAATGTTGTGTGTATAGGTAGCTAAACTAAACGCTCCCCTTGAAAATCTCTTTATTATGCTCAATGAGCGGTCGTTTTCAATACTTTATTTTTAATTTCAATTGCCAAGAAGAACCGTAGCGATGAGGAGGAAAGGTGGGAGAGTGAGCAAGACCTAGGCTACGAGAGCAGCTGAAAATGGGTATAGGAATTATATCATCACGAAACTGTAGAACTATATAACAAAAGTACAAAAAGATAGATAATTAATATGCTTACTGAATTTGCATGGTGATTGTTGTAGCCACCTGAAACTGGCAAGGTGATAGAAGAGTGATATATAACCAAACACGAAAGCGCCATCGTGGCGAACATGATGACCATCATAGGAGTTTGCTTGAGCAACTGCAGGTAATAGTGGTTGCGGTTGAATTCCGGTTGTGGTGGTGATGGTGGTGACGATGTTGGATTTTTTTCATTTGGAACTCTAATAGTACCCTTGTTGTTTCTGCTCTCTAGTTCCATCGTATGATATGGTTAATGGTTTTGTTATTTTATGTTGGTTTTTATAGCCTCTCTAATGGTAAAGTTATCAACAACTTTGATTACAAAAAGGTTTTACCAAACTCTTTTCTAAAAGGTTTTTCAAATATCCTCTTAGAAGTTTTCTTCCCATACAACACACCTCTAAAACCGGTTGAAGTATCCTAAACTTTAGCGGTAACCTTTAAAATAAGCTTTGAAAAGGTTATTAATAATAAGTATAGGCTTTCCAAGAACCTCACATGAATAAACACATAACTTACACCCTACTCAGACAAACCAGATTTAGAATATAATATATAGTTGTTATATACGTTCTCGTATCTATTTTGAGGATGACTTAGGTTTTCTTTATCAATTAAGGTACGGAGAGTCAAAAACCACTTTCTAATAATACGCGTGGTTAACTTGTGGGCATCTGATTATTGATTTTAAAATTTGTTACATGTGTAAAATGCTACGTGATTGTTTTTATATGGTTTCAGATTTCCGTTGATATGCTTTAAAAGTTTAAAATTCTTCAAAGAATGAATCTATATGTCTCATAAATTTTCTTTTAAAGGTATAGCTTTAAAATTTGAAAGATCAAAAGTTTGGAACTTTGAATAATTCTAAAGTTTGAACGTTTGAAAGTATGTTGTGTATGAAATGTACTACCAAAGTCTATGATACATTATTGTGGCTTAAAACTTTCAAGTACAACCTGTCCCAATATATTGAGATCACACCATCTTAATTTCTTAGCCCATTGAGTTGTTAATGTGGTATTTATTTTGTACACTTTGATACTCATCCAATATTTTGGTACTTTATTTACAGTTTGGAGGCATACTAATCGACCGTAGAAAACACAAAGTAAATTAGTTTGGAAAATAGGTTAATGTGATTTGACACACATATTTGTTAAATGGTTTGGATTAGATACCCTACATCTATTTCTAAGTAATTGAAGTTTGTTGGACCTTGGGTATATCTAGAGATGGCAATCGAACCTGATCTCTAACCCAATGGTCAAATCCAAATATTCGAGAAAAGTATTCATGTATGAGAATAGTTTAAGCCTTATACGGGTATTGACATATAGAGGGTTAGGTGATACTTAACTCGATTACTTGTAAATCATACACCCAAAATACATACTTAAAAATGCACTTTTCTTTTGGAATATGTATTTGATAATATTATTTATATTATCTTGAATTAATTATACATACTTTAGTTATTTCAAATTTTTCTAGTGATAATTATCGATATGTATGTAATTTGTTATAATTTAATTAATTCTAATTGATAAAAACATCAAATTATTAAAAAAAATATAATTTTAAGAAAAAATGTATTTGTAAACACAACGAGCATATTTTAACAAACAAATGTTATACCGATACTCACCGGATAGTTACCCAACATATACCGATGGGTGTTGGGCCGAGTATGACCAATAATTTTATAACCATGTGTGGGATTATGATTATCAATACTGTCTCATTGTCATCCCTAGGCACATCCGTGTGAAACTAGTTTGACAATTTCAAATGTTATGATTTAAATTTGATATATGATCAGCTTGTTGTAACGATCTGTATCTCAGACTTTCTATTTTTAGCAAACTTGTATTCGTACTTCGTATCAACCTTTGTAATCTCGAGACTTTGATCGTAATGGAAATACATTTTAATTACACTTATTGTAATACATACATACATACATGATATATACTCATTCACAAATACATGTTTTATATACGAAACTGAATCATACTTGATGTTTATTTATATTCGGAATCATACTCCTATACATTCATGTTACTCTTACATACCTTAAAATCCCCTAAAAATGCCTTAAACACTTAAGTTGTCAAAGGAATAGCATACATGGACAAATAACCAAACAACAAGGATTAAAAGTAAAGAAGAAAATACGCTAGAAGGTCTTACGGTCCACAAGGCATGTCTGACAGGTAGAAATGTGTTAGGATCTGAGTTTGATATTTGCAAACAAATCTTGATTATCACAATACAATTCACAAATAGAGAGATATTATCAGACACTATTTTTCAATGGATTCAAAAGATTCAAAAGTTTTACAGAAATGATTCTACAATCTCCCCCTCAGCCTGATCACTCACTAGAACTATTCGTATAAAAGAGAATGTGCGTGGTGATAAAGTAGATCTCTAACATGGGAGATCTATTTATACTAAGTACTAAAGCTCTGTTCGTGATAGGCTGACATCACCCTGATAGTGACATCTAACATTTCTAATATAAAAGATTTCACAGGTGCTTCAAACATCTATGCAAATCTAAACACTGATACAAGATAAACACTGTTACATTGAGAAAACACTGTCTAACCTATCCTCTGTTATAATTATCAAAACATTTGTTTGGCCATATAGATGTTTGGTCTTCTTTATCAAACCTTTAACTTCATCAATGCTTTGGTCTTCAACAAATGTTAGCCCTCAACAGATGTTGATTCTCTTTGAACAGCGATTCCAAGTCTTGAACAGATGTTTGCTATGCACTTGAACAGATGTTCTGATTAGGTGTTCAAGATTAGCTATCTTTAGAGAGAGAATTGCTTCATCAAGTGTTTATTTCTTGATCCTGGATTCATGTTTTGGCTTTTGAATATCATCTATTCTTTTGTAGGTCCAACAAAATGCTACCAGCTCGCGGATTGGACCTCCTTTTCCACCTCTTTTCTTCTCCAATCACCTTCCAACCTTCTTTAAACCCAAACCCTAATTCCCCACAACTCCTCCACCCTTTATACACCTCAAAAAAACATTTAAATCCTGTCAACCTTCTCAAAATCTCCAAATTAGGCAGAATGTACCAAGTCTCAAAACATTGAGTTTTGAGCACCTTCTTCTCCATTTTCTTCTTGTTTTCTTGTATCAAACTACTTGAATAACCTCCAAGGATGCTACCCAAGGTTCACCAAGGTGTAAGAAGGTGGTACATCACTTATATGAGGCTCCAAAGTCAGATTTAAATTATGTTTTGTTTAAATATCTACAACTTGTTCTTGTTACATTCATCTTGTGGGAATCTTGTAGCAAGCTTTGTCCCCAACTAAACTCATGTTGTGGGGCTTATATTATGGTTTATCTCCAGAAGATAGAGGTCCAAACACCTCCTTTATTTACTGCCCTAAAGGTCCCAAGTGACCTACAAAGTATTGAAACCAACTAAGTCTTCAATCCTCAATGTTGAAAGACTTGTGTTTTAGTAAGGTGTGAACAATGGAAACCTGGTTCTCCAACTACGATTCCACCTACTTCACTTGTTTATTTCATTAGTTAGGCATTCATCTAAGTGGTTTCCAAGAAACCAAAGTGAATCAACCACACCTCGTCTCCAACATTTGCCATGTTGGGTATGTACACGTCTTGGTTGCTCTCATTTGGCCACTTAGTACATTTTAATTTTATTCATGACCAACCGAATCATCAACTAAGTTATTATTTTGTGCTTTGGTGAATCCATATAATGAGGTTAAATGGATGGAATTCATCATACCTCCTTGCTTGACCTTTACATGATATTACTTGACCATATGACTATAACACATAATATATATCTATAATATAATCCTTAAAACCGAACCCTAAACACTAACCAATTTATGTGTTGATGTAAGAGTTATGGTTATATTATCTTTGATTAAAATTCATCATATTTAGACTTCCAATGGGTGAACGTGTGCCTATGAAAAACACATAATCATGGTGTCTAATTTGAGTGTTTTAACAAGATAATCTTTATACTAAGTTATACGCCTCATTTATCCTTGTAGGATAACTGTCACACCCTGGTTGTAGCGGAAGCGCAATCGTGTGACTATGAGATAATCATTGCATCCAATCGTGTAAACAAATAATAATTAACAACGATGCAATAATTATATATTGATTTGTAATCAAAGTTTACAAGTTTCCAAAAGTGTGAACACAAATTTCCAACAAGTTCACATTATTATCCAAAATATAGTTTCCAGTTACATTACACCGTAAGCAAAAGATTGTTTTCAACATAAAAGCATGATGAGGTTTTGACTCCTATATACCCATACGAGGTTGGGATATAAGAGGCAAATCCTCCAAAAAGGCATTTGTTTTCATGTCATTCCCGTTTCCCAAAGTGTTTCACCGGCTCAAGTCTTGCGTCCTGAAATACATGTAATTTTAAAAAGTCAACAAAAGTTGGCGAGTTCATGTAGTCATTGTTTTCGTATAAAATGTCATGTTTGCAATCTAGTAATGAAATCTGGGTATGTTATTAGCATTCATAGAGTTTAAGGATCTATCAGTGTGTAGCTTGCACCCTGACATATGCGCCATAAGTAAGTAACCAAACCGAGACAACTTTGACATCATAGGGAACGCAAAAGCACTCTAATGTATATCAACCAGGAGTGGAGCGCGCCTCAAACTCGATAGATCTATACCTTTTGCACCTTGGTCACTATGTGATTAATGGTTACTATTGTCATCATCCTACTTACGCACATTGATTGTGTTATCATCTAAACCCATAGCTAACATACCATTTGTTATTACGTGATTTCCCCCCGAGAGTTATAAAACCGAAAACGTTTAAAAGAAAAGGGGGACATGAACTCACAAGTTTGCGTTCTGTAAGTCGTACGAGTGAATAACATACATGTGTATTAATTTCATTAGACCCTTAGGTCTCGTTGGATCTCGTACAAGTTGTTCATCTTGAAATTATGTTATATATTTATTTATCTTCTTTGAACAACTTTATTGTTTTTATAGTGTTGGTAGTTCGTATGTTTGATTACTATGTTTATATATTTTTTACAAATATATATAATTTTGTCATGTATTAATTCGTGTTTGAACGAGCCTCGCCCTTCACATGTCCTCGTGCCTTGCACACGTTTTATTGGGCCTAGCCCATGTCATCATGTCTTTGGGCCTAGCCCATGTTATCTTGTCATTGGGCCTAGCCCATGTTATCTTGCCAATGGGCCTAACCCATGTTATCTTGTCATTGGGCCTAGCCCATGTTATCTCATCATTGGGCCTAGCCTCTGTTATCTTGTCATTATGTTGTATGCTTTTGATAATTACAAGTATTTTTAACCTTACATATTCGTTAATGTAGTTGTACGATACTCTTTGTGAAAGTATACTTCAACAAGTATATGTGGGTACATCATTATGTACATGCATATTTTTATACGTATACGTGTACTTTACTATTTGGTATTTATGCCGTATTTATACGTATTTGTATACTTGTACAATACTTGTACTCTTTTGATTTCCTCCAAGTATATCCATGTGTGTATATATACTTAGAAATTGTACCACATAACCCAGATGAGTTACCTGGTCATCTAGGTTATCAGTTGATTTTTGAGACATAACCCAGATGCGTTACCTGGTCGCCTAGGTTATCAGTTAATTTTTGAGACATAGCCCAGATGAGTTACCTGGTCATCTAGGTTATCAATTAACTTTTGAGACATAACCCTTCCCATTAGGATTCGTCTAATCACCATTAATTTTGTTAATCATAATTAAGGTTACTAATCACGATTAACCATGTAAATCACCCCGTTAATTACATTTTAATCGCAATTAAGATTTTATAAAATTTCACCATAGTTTCCCCTAAACTATGGCGTTTTCCACGTTTTGAAAAACGTAAAAATCATTTTACAACATATAATCACATATGTCTTCCATCTTTCATTAGCTTTAATCGTATACATTTTCAAGACTTTTAAAATAACAACTTCTTATAGTCATCCCTTTTGTGGAATCATTTTTTAGGGACTTGGTTTCATATGTTTTATACTTTAAAAGACTTCTAAAATTTCTATAACCTTCAAGGTTATCAAAACACCAAGACTTTTCATGTACCACTTTTTATAATAAACTTTATATAACTTGTTTTATATAAAAACCAAGTTTACTAGTGTTTTTAAAAGTTAAGTTTCAAGCTCATTACATGTTTTATCTTTCAAGAATAATATTCATGCTAACTAGTTACACTAATCTACACCAATAATCACATGATAGGTTATGTTCTAATAGATTATTATGTTTGAGATTAGGGTTTTTGGTTTGATTTTTCTTAATCTTCAAGATAATCAACTTGTACTTCTATAATCTACAAGTAATAAGAAGCTTAAATATGATGAATGATGGCTTACAACTTTGCACTAGCTTAAGAAAGAAGATTAAGAAGATGATGAAGCTCCAACAAAGTCCCTAATGATCCTCCATGCTTCCTCCTTGCTTAGATGATCTTGAAATGGGTTTCCTAAGTATGTTGATTAGGGATTTGTCTTGCATCCTTAGGGGTAATTGGGGATTCAGAATGTTAATTGTCATTAATTAGTTCACTAGACTAGTAGGATTTGTAATTTGATAGTTTACACGGCTTCCGTTTAGTTGTCGATTCGATACCGGCACTTTTAATTCGTACCGACGAATGTTTTCCGTAAGTTGTTACTCCGGGACCAAAGATGTATGAAGTGATTTTGGATTCCAAAATAAGCTTAACTAGTTCGCTAGATCATTCGTTTGGTTGTTATGTCGACAAAAGTAATGTTCACTAGTTCGTCGGATAAAAAACAGAGGAGTTATGTAGGTTGTGACGTAGCACCGAAAGCTTACTTTTCGGACACCTCATTGATATCCTCAAAGTGTTTTCATGTGCTTGTCATCATTTGTCACAATGGAGTGTCGGAAATGCGGAATTAGTAGTACGGGCGAGTTAAAAATTGTTATATTTTTAGCCGAACGCACAATTTTGTGATTAGGGTGTCATACCGGAAAGTTATGTAATGTTGCAAGATTTGTTCCCACATTAGTGTTTTCATACATGTATATGTATGGACTCCGTTATGTCGTTGGTGTGTCTTATTTCATCGTTCTGTTGTGTTTCAGCGGTTTGCTGACATGAATAGTGCAACCGTGAATAGTGAGCCTAACGCTTTCTACCAACACTTTTAGGACATAGTTTTGTTTGTTTCGCGACGTGACGAAAATCAATATGTGTTATAACATGTTTTGCTTGTAGTAACACTTGTTACCTGACGTATGACGCAGTTACGTAATTAAATTACGATTAAATGCATGAGATTATGTAATAAAAATAATGATTAAATTGTACGGAATTACCGGTTATTTGCCATTTGTCATAATAACTTGGTGTTTCCAAATTCAAATTCGCATCAACTCACTTTCGTGGAGCTTTCTATGTAAACCATGAGTTTATATGATCCCATTTTACCTTTTATTCACTTTTGGGTCAATATGTACAATTTTATAAAAATCACAATCACCCGATATCAATCACAGTGTTCACATCAATCAATCTGTTTGTACATGCGTAAATGATATGCTTAGGATACATAAATGCTAGAAGCCTTTCTTGCACAAATATTTGTCATTAACGTCATGATCCAACCTTAACATGTATAGCGCTATAGGTGTAGCACACCGCCCTAGGTGTAGCACACCACCCTTAGGAATGGTCTATGTCTAGTCACTCAATCATGGTCTTGTTCGGTTTCGTGACAAGATACGCAACTTTATGGAAACAATTGGTTTGACATATATTTGATGCATGTTAGTTATGTTCTGTTTCATGCCTTAGTATATTTTTTGCCATGTATGATTGATGAAAACTTTATTATCTATGCTACTAGCCAAAACTTGTATGCTCACCTATGCTTTATTTGTTGACGTTTATTTTAATAAATATTGCAGGGATGCTATGGCATTCAGGAATCTAATAGGATTGGATTTAGAAACACACTATTTTAAATGTTAAAGTTCTTTTGTCGTATTTGTATTTCGTGATGTTTCTTTATTACAACACAATGTACCATTTAGTTATCAATGTAATTTGAGTTTTGTTAATTGTTGTCACATTAAGTTGTGATGTCTCGAACAATCTATTTCGTCCTGTCCTGATGTTTCCACCTTTGGTTGGGGTGTGACACTTGTAAACCTGAAAACATTTTACATATATTGTTAAATTAGGTTAGAAACCGTACATTACACGAGTTAAATAATTCTTTTAAAATTTTTCTTGTACAATAGACATGTTAAGATCATAATATGAATGTGTCTAAAGAAAATTCAATAAATCCAGGAATTGTATTTAAAAAAAATATGTTGTTAAAACACTTATATATATTTCACAACTTAATATGTTATAATAACTGCATTATATAAGTTTTTAATGTAACATTCCGTAGTTATTGTATTATTCGTTTCTATGTTTTTCGTATTCAACCATTGTAGTCCGAGACTTATGATCATAATTGAATTCATTTTATTTATTTTTTTATTTTTTCTCTCTCTCAATAATTGTTCAATCAAACATACATGTTATTCATATAATCATCATGACACGTTTAAATCATTCAAAAACTAACTTATGTTGTGTAAACTCATTATTGAAGACCCAATCAATCAACTATTGTGTCATACCATGTTAATAAATTATGTTAAAAACTCAAATTTCTACAAATAATAAAATGAAAAATGCATAAAACAAACAAGCCCATGACATTAGGGCCCAAAAACAAAAACAAAAATATATTAATGAGACAATTTTCAACTTTCCATATTTTTTTCACCACCTCTAACCCTAATCTATCACCTATAAATACCACACTCATTCCATCATTTTTGTTTGTCATTTCTCAAAGAATTCCTCCCTCTTTGAAGTGAGTTCCATCTCCTTTCACATTTTTCTCTTCTTCTTGTTTTTCTATGTGTTTTCATACTTCCCCATCTTGGAGAAATCCTTATGGAATGTCACCAATTGTTTGCCATGGTAAACAAAGATGGTGCATCACCAAAATAAGGACCAATCTTAGGTTTTATTTGATAGCTTTCAACCTTTCATTATTGTATGTCATTTATATTTTGTACATGACTAACCAAGACCATCACCTAAGTTGATGATTCTTTGTGTAACAAAGAGGTACAATGGATGACATTTATCCTACCTTATAACATGGTCATTACATTACTAACCAATTACTAATTACTCTTATATTATCTAACTTATTATTATTCATGTCTAACCTACATAATATATTAACTAGCTTATTATTACCATGTCTAACATTACTAACCCATGCTAACTCTTTAACCACGCTACTAACTAGTAACTCTTCTAATCATACTACTAATATTTTTAACTTTGTCATTTACTTATTAGTCTAGCAATTACATTAATTATTAATACATACTAAAAATATATAAAAGTACTAACTCCTTTAATTTTTGTTATTTACTTATTAGACTTGCAATTTAATTATCATTGCCAAACTATTATTTATTATTATGTATTAAAGATATATAAATATTAAACCTAGTCATGACAGCAACCAATGTATCATGGAATGTTGTGCAAAGTTAAATATTTATCTTAGACTAAGTTCCTCACACTTGGATTTATAGTGGGTGAAATAGTACCCACGAAATACACATAAATTAATAGTGTCCAAAATGAGTGTTTAGTCAAGATAATATTTTTATGTATTTTCATATATTATTATTGTTATTATTTATTTCTTATTCAAATCTCATTTACATTCTAACTTAAATCCTTCTACGTACACACCTTGTTCATCATTGTTAGGATAAATTGGTGTTTCATCTTCTCAAGACTATCATCTCACGTTTGTGGAAACCCTTGCAAACTGTGAGTAAACACACTTTGGGTTGCAATATATGAAATTATAAAAACTCACATACACACAATCAATCACATTATTCAAACACTCAATCTATGAATACATGCTATTTGTCATACATACATGCTAAAAGTCAATCTTGTGTACTCAATCACCTAACTTAACGATTATAGCGCTATAGGAGAAGCACACCGGCTTTATGTGGTATTGTTAAGTATTCAATCTTATACGGCATGTTCCCTTATGTGGAAAGGATATGCTAGTGGACACTTGGTTTGATTGATAGTTTACATACGCTAGTAGTATACAAATTGTCATGTTAGATTGAGACCTTTTATTCTATATTATGTAGACCAAACTTGTATGCTCACCAACTATTTTGTTGACATTTATTATTCATATATTGTAGGGAAGTGATGATAATGCTCAAGAAATCTACTTGGTGGATTTAGAAATGCACGAATAAATTAGTTTTTCTTTTGTTTGGATATTTGAGTTGATGTCATTTTTTCATTTGACAATGTAGGAATTTGAGTTTATGAAAAAAAATGGTTTATTTAAGTATTATCATTTTCAATTGTTATGATGCTTTGAGCAATCAATCATTTGCTCATACCCCGATTATTCCGCCATCGGTTGGGTTGTGACATTTAAGATTTGTAAACTAATAATTAATGTGAATAATATTTAGTTACAAATCAAATCTTAAAGTATTACAATATTTAAAAAAGTAATTTTACCATTGTCAAAACTTATAAAATTAGATCTTTTGAAACACAACTAAATAAACGTACAAGTATAAGTGTTTATCTATAAATTAAAAATACTAATAAACTTTATATCACACGAAAACAAAAAACCTATGAATTTAAAATATAATTGAAGTTTACTAAGTCAGTTTTTTTAAACATCATTTGTTAAGTCTAATTATCTTGAATCATTTCCCTACAAAACGAAGTCCTAAGAATAAGTCCAAGTGATACCAGTTAAATAATTGATTAAGATTCTACTTTATTAAAATAGATAGAGTTTTAATGAAAAGAATTTTGAAACCTGAAGCCTTTCTACTGTCACAATAACAAGTTATTGTATTACACTATATTCGCTTACCGACAATATTCTCAAGGTACCATTTTATCCTTCCCATGCGCTAAGTTATGAGGCTTATTTGAGATGTAATGAGAATGAAAGATTGAGAGATTGAAAGGTGCGGAATGTAATAGATTTAATCAATTGTGGTTTCAAATTTAAGTCAAACATATCTAGTTGAGGTGTTACAGAATTAGAACACGCCAAGTAGAGTTCAACATGTATGTCCCATGTCTGGAAGGAGTCAGGGGGTCTTTGTATTAAGTTGAGTTCAAGAACACTCAAAAGGTCTTAAAAGGGTTAAAAGACTTGAGTTTTTTTCCAGACATGAGAAGTCAAAATGACTGACCTAGTTGTGAACTTGTGACCACTTAACTGTATAACAAGTGAGACACTAATAACTCAAGTTTTAATCAGTTTGTAACTACCTATTAAAGCATTTTAAATTGTTGTTAAAGACGTTAATACAATTTAACTACTACATATAATACAATTTAAAATTTTTGTATTTAATACAATTAACTGATTAGAAATATTCATGTTCACATGACAATAAATCTAAGGTGATTGTCTTACTCAGAGAAATCAAGGAAAACTATTAGTGAACTTGAGAAATGCTCGGGAGAGACAAAATCTTGAAAAATCCTGTAACTAAAACATAACACAACAAACATTTTTCATCAAATTTTACACACATTTTTCGGTTAAACTTTCATGCATGCGAGTCTAAATTTGATAGTACAACTGCTCTTCCAGACGATTTAGCATTGGAACGGTTTCATGAGCAGGCGAAAGCTGTTTAAGGAAATCTTGTGAAATACGTGGTATCAACCAAAATCAACATTTTGATTCATTCAATCTTATAAGGTGAAAAATGTGTTTTGAATTTTTTATACTTGTTTGAAGCCTTTTAGCTTTGTTAATGTATGTATTTCTTGTTATTATTTTAATTTGTTTAGTAACTAGTATTGTACTAAATTTGAACAAATAAAGACGATATCTTATTGGTATTTTAACTGAAAAGATGTATATACTATAGGGAATGCACGGGAACAAACTGAAATCAAGAATGAAATATTAAAATTCTGAGATATAAAACAAGCTTTAACATTTTGGATTTTTGAATCTAAATTCTTCAGGAATTATGCAAGCTTTTGTATAAAGCGGTCAACTCCTACTTCCTTGACCAACTTTCTTCTTTGGTGCACGAGGACGACGGAGGGAACCCCTGGTGAAAATCAAATATTTGAACATACAAAGTTATTATCACTTAATGAACATATGGCCATGTTCCATACATAGGCATATATAATATAATACTTTTACATCACTCATTTAGGTGTATGTAAAAACAATGTAAGATTGTTAATGGTTACAATTTATAAATAATAATAACATTCAGATTTCAGATATGTATAGAAATAATCAAAATGTTTATATTTATGAATGTGTAGAAATGTTATTAAGGGAAATAAAAAGGAAGTCTACGCATAGAACGCTTAAAGTGGAAACTTTGATATCGTATCAAAATTTAGAAAATATGCCCATGCTTTTAAATGTGCAACTTGAGAGTATTGGCCACAATTAATATGTTGATATTTACAAATATTTGTTTGTGTATATATTTATGTAATTAAAGATAGAGTGAAATGTTATTCGAGCATCCTCCTCAATCCTTGGCTTAGTATAATGGAAGAATAGAAGTGTTTGTGGTTAGAAACATCATACATATGGTTACAATGGATGATCTAAGGGGAGGGGAAATGTAGCCCGAGGAGAGCAGGTAAACTCCCGGCCCCGGGAGGGAACCCCCAAAATCTAGGGAAAAATTGGAGGCCTCTAACCAATTTTTGGGGAAGATTGTAAACCATTTCAAATTAATATATTTAACATTTCAAATGATTTTTAGTTATATTGAAGTTTTTTAAATATATTAGGTTTTAAAGTTTAATCTGTGTTACAATAATTTTGTTTTGGGGAATTATGGGGAAAACTCGGACGACATCGTGCATTCTAGAGAAAACTGGGGAATAGAAAGTCTGGAACAACTCCATCATCCCTAAGGTGAGATACAATTTAGATCACAAAAATGTAGAGCTCAAGTGTCTAGAAAAATATTTCTTAGGATACATAAGAGAAGTATCACCTAGTAAGGGTTAAGTACTACAAGAATGCATCATACAACTCTTTGGTGTATTGCGCTCTCCAAGTGTGATGGTTCTACCTTCTTCCTTATCATGGCAAGTCTTTGTGAAAGAACTCTGGTGAGAAGTAAAAGAGAAGGTGTTAACTGTGATAAAAGGAAGGGTCCTCAGTGGAGGTCTCGTATGATGGGTGTTAACATGAGGTGTTGCTAATTTTCGAGGTCTAAAGTTTAACTTGCATACTCTGCTTAAGACATAATTAAATCTGTGATGTTGCAAATAACACTAATGCACCAAAAAGTAATGAAGATAAGTACACGTCAATGATCATTGTAGGTTTTGTATTCGTATAGGGCGTGGATATCATTCTGAATCATGTTAAGATCACTTCAGATTGGAATATTTATATGGCCCAGAAACTTCAGTCGGATAATTCAAAAAGAGAGACAAACGGATATGCGATTCTTTGTTATGATAAAAAACCGTTTCAGTTTCCAATTATTATTTAGGGATCATCATAAAATTTAGGTTGAAACGACACAACTCATCATGAGAGAGTATGCTAGTTGTCGTTATAATAGTTGGCAGTTATTCGATTACACTAACAATAAACCATTGGCAGGAACTCATTTGGAAGTAACTCAATTACCGAAGAGGATTGAAATATTAGAAGTAACTCAAGTACGAATGATCTCCCAAGTTGCTGATGATGACTAGTTACCACTAACTGCTTTGGATCCCACTTGCCACTAAAATAAATTATTGTTGGTCTTAGTTATCGATGATGATCATATAACCCCACCAAGAACCTTGGGTGTTATCCTTGTTTTTCACCATGGTGATGCCCTTGGGAACCTCTACTCACTAGGGGATATCACCCCATTGAACCATCGTGTTTACAGAAGCCGGAAATTATAGTATTCTAGTACCATGCACAAGGTACTCATTATAGACCATACACATATTTGTGTATCATCCGGATGGTGAGAAACCGGGTACTCATTATAGACCATACACATATGTGTGTAACATCCGAATGGTGAGAAACCTTAAAACTCGAAGGCTTGTGTGTATCCACTATTTCGTAAATATAACTATGAATAAATATAACTTTGAAGCGAGAGACAACCAAACAAAGGATTGTACCATCGGTGGCCCGTAAATAGCGAGGCTGGTTCTTAAGTCATAATCGATAAAACATTTTTCATTTTACCATTGGAAATTGGTAGAGCTCTATACCAAGCCATAAAGATATATGTATGAACTTTATTATAACATTCGATCGCTTGTACCACCAATATAGTCCTCTTTGTCCACTATAGGGCTGTCCAAAAAGCTCACGGCTCGAAGTTTGCTCGGATTTAGCTCAGAGAAAGCTCCCTCGGTTCGTAACGAGCCGAATTGGCTCAGTTTGGCCAACTCATTAGCTCAGCTCGGTTTAGCTCTAATTGTTTTACTTATAATCTATTTTTTTATAGGCACATAATACATTATAAAAAAGTTGGTGATTATTTATAAGTATTTAAGAGTATAATTGGATATCTATGGTATATTTGGTGGTTGATTAAGATGCTAATGAATTTATATTGTATTTCATTGAAATTAGAAACTTAGTTTTGTATTTGGTTGGACTTGATTTTAGTGTGTAATGTATTATGTTGAACTTAATTTGGATATGTTCTTTTGGACTACTGAATGGTGTTTTACATTAATGAATTTTAAAAGCTATGTATTAAATTTTCTTTTTAAATTCGAGCCTAACCAAGTTGAGTCGAGTCAGCTCGGTTAAAATCCAAGCCAAGCCGAGCCAGCTCGGTTTATAATCGAGATGAGCCCGAGCTTACCTAGCATAGCTTGGTTCGGCTCGTGAACAGGCCTACTCCACTAGGAGCTTACATATTTTTTTGTGGTAAATTCTTAACTGTGAAGGTATCTTATCATCAACAGTAATTGCGCCCAAAACACATTAATGATTGTAAGGTCATGTATTTTTTATGAACCCAAATCCCTGTTGTCCATGGCTGATGTGCGATTTTTCAGGGGTCTTATAATCACCCCCTTCCCAAATGGACTCACTGTCCTAAACGAGGTTAGCCCCACACATCATAGTCAGGAATGTAGGATTTGCCTAAGGTGTTCATGAACACCCATAAGGACTAATCATCCTCAATGACGTTTGGTCTACTATCCCTAATGGTACAGGAGTGGCTTTGATACCATTTGTAGCATTCGACTTTTCGTACCATATTTTTCTCTATTATGCCTACCTCACATATTTATATTTTGTTACTGGATGGAGACTTCCTAGAAGGTGCCATCCTGGTGCTACTCCCACTTCAACACGCTTAAGTGTGGAGTTCTCTTCTCAAAAACATGGACCATTTCTTGATTAAGGTGTGTACTAATCTAATTTTCCATGTATCATATCAATTTTATTGGATTTCCTCAAAGGGCTGACGTGTCACATCCAGGATGATTGCAAGGTAGGATGTTCATAATCTCATCGAGTATGTTGAGTCACGAGGGGTGTTCAGGGGATACCTTAGGGAAATTCCACATCCTTGATTGGGATGTTGGGAAATATCTCATTGAGGATGATGAATCCATAAGATAGTTGATTGTAACACCCTAGGCAAATCTGTTGGTGCACGAATTGTGTCGATAACTTGAAGATCTTAATTAGTTGCGTTTTCGGTCTTGTTAATGTAAAGGAAGTGATTTGTATTGAGTTTGATTACTAGGTGTTTCACATGTTACATAGGATTTGGCATTTCGCAGATGGGCACTCATTCACTAAGAAGTTTCGTAGTGAATGAGTCATTCGCTACGAGGTCTTAGTGACTGAGCCTTTCGCTAAGAGGTCTTAGTGAATGAGCCAAACTATATAAGGAGTTTTGTTTGTTGATCCTGATAACTTTTGCCAAAACCTTTTCTCACACAATTCCAAGATTCTTTCTCTAGAACCCCCAAACCTTAGATTCTCAATCTTCTTGTATAAAACTTATTTGTGTGAAATCAACACAAATCAGTTTTATTTTGATCATTGTGTATACATCTGATTGATTGATTAGTGGATTCTGCACACTAGTCGATCTAAATTGGTTGAATATCATGTCTTCTTCATTTTTGTGATGAACAAGATCAAATCCTAGACTTTCAATCCCACATCGGTAGGGGATAAGAGAGATGTTGGGTTCAAATTAGGGGTGTGAATTTCTGACACGACACGAACCTAACAAGAAATCCATGGGTTTAGATTTAGTCTAAACGGGTTCGGGTGAGTTTCTGGTTGAACCGCAAACCCATTTAGCTAAACGGGTCAGGTTTAGGTCAACCCAGTTGGGTTGACGGGTTGACCCTTTTAACCAATTTATAGTATATTTTATTTTCATACAATATGTTTTATGTCATGAATTAGTATGAGTGTGTATTTTATGCAGAATTGTAACTTAAAAAGAGAGATTGATATAAAGTTTTATAATTAAAGTGCAATTGTATTATACACATTTGTGTTTTTGTAGTAAAAAATAATTTTAATATATTAATTTGCGAAAAAAATTGAAAATTTTAAATTTTGGGTTGAACGGGTCGTGTTCGGGTTCATATGTATGACAAGATTTTCGGGTTCGGGTTTGTCTAAAATTTTCGGGTTCGGGTCGAGTTGAAACTGCAGACCCGACCTATTTAGCACCCCTAGTTCAAAGAGAATACCAAGCTTCAAATATCATTACGTGTTCTGGGCATACTAACTGTTGATGAAAGAGGAAATCCACCTTTAAGCTTACTTAAGTGGGAGGAGCACCAAGATGGGTGAACTCTTAGGAAGTCTCCACTAGAGAAACCAAATAACAAATCCGTGAGCTACTCGTAAGCAAAACTAGAAATATTGGAGGTACGAGATGCTAGAAGTTACATTTATGTTTATAACCACACATATTCCAACACATCCACCCCATGTGGCTCAGGAGCCATGTCCCATTTCTCGATAGTGTTGTATACATGCATTTTTGCATGCTAGTGTGGATCTCAATATGGCTTAAGTAATAGACCAAGGACTTGGTGGTCACAATAAAGTGAAACTTATAGATGGTCTTAGTAATGCACTTCTAAGACCAAGTGACCATGGCACACGTATGGGTGCTTGGTTCATAGTAGAAGTCTCGAAGATGCTAAGTAAGAGGATTTACAATAGTGTTCATGGTTGTAATCACCCATAGTCATGAAGGAGGCATACGTAATACTAAAATTGATGTTGTTACTTTCTTTGTTTGAAGATCAAGGAAACTATAACTACCATGTTTAATCAAGTAATCAAGAAATACATGGTATTGTTTGAGGAGTTAGCTTGTGTTACGGTTACATGAAAGGACAATAAAACATGAAAGGTGTGAAGATGCGAGTACAATGTCTTTAAATTAGAGATGTTTAGTGAGATAGTTTGTGACATGTCAGGGAAATAAAAGAAATTATGTGAATAATCAGATGAACTACTAAACCAATATGCAGTTTGGGGTGAGTTTAACAAGATAGGCATGAACATATGAACAATCCTATGTTGGGCTAATGCGGTTTGTTCACGGGTCGCGAGTCAGCGGGTCAAACCGTTTACGGGTTTACGGGCTGCGGGTTTGGATATGAGTCAGAACTGGCTTCAAACTTGCAGCAGAAGGAGTTTAATTAACTCACGTTTATTATGTTTCAATAGTGTAAAGAGTGGGTCAAAATCGTGGGTTATATTTACTTGATTTTAGGAGATTTTTACGTGCAACTTATGCATGGGTTAGGTAGTATTTAACAGGTGTTTAGGGTTGTAGTTGAAGTATTCTCGTTCTTTTGTTTAATAAAGAAAAGTGTCGATCACATAGTTTGGTCAACCCAGTGTGTTTGTGTCTGTATAAACGGGCCTGAACCAACATCCTAATCATGCTTTTTAAACTTCTATTTGTTGTAATGTTTTGTATTTGAATAATATAAGCCAAAAGATAGTAAAATACCTGCATTGTTGAGGAACTGTCCAGGAAGCTTTATACTCACTTGTTTTTGTTTGATTCACAAAAGATTTTTTATATTTTCGCCAGTCATCGAGCATGATTCCTAGGTCATGAACTTTATTTTCTAAACCAACACAACAATTTGCATGCATTGTGCACACCTTGTCGAGATCTTCGCTTGGTTGACAAAATCCACCGAAGTAAGATGTATCGAAGAACCGAATTTCTAATCCTAAATTTAGTACGAAGGGATCGAACTTGAGCCTGTTGAAAACGTCTTGATCATGTAGGCCTGGGTAAGTCAGCCTTGACTTGTACCAAAACTTGTAAAGTTGAATTGTTTTCTCATTTGATTTCACATAACTAAACCCAGTATTTGGTAGGTTTCTCCAGTCAAATGGGTTTCCATTGAAGTAATCACAAGCAATTTGAAAATCAGCATTATCAAATTGTGAAAATGGGTCTCTGAACCACATTATATCTGCATCCTGGATATATAAGAGAACAAATTTATTATTTTATAGCTAAAAGGGTTAGAAATTTTCTTTCTATACTTAAAGGTTGTATGTTTGATTGTTACTCAACAATTAAACATATGCATCTAAAATCTTTCAGAATATTAATATAGTGTAATTAGTTGATTTAATCTGAAAATTAGATTTGGACTTTGAATGCCAATCTAGTGATATTTGAAATTTAGGGGTAACCATGGTTTGGCTAAGTTCATTTATAAGATAAAACCAAAGCCATAAGCTACACTTCTGTGTTAGATCTTCATAGCTAAATAGTTCTAGTTATAAGTAGCTTGTTATAAAAAATAATGAATAGCTTAACCTCAATTTTGAAGGTGGTGGATTAAGTTAAATTCATTTAATAAATCCAATTATATTTTGAGTTAAATAAAAGTTACAATCTTATTGACTTATAAATGAGGATAAAATCAATAAAGCAGAATACACGAAAACTAATATTATGTATAAAAATATAGTACAACATTTTAGACATATATATATATATATATATATATATATGCTAATATTTATGAATAAAGGAAATATGTATAAAGTTAGATTGTACATTGACACATATAACCATAACTTAACCATAAAACGAGTAGTTTGGTTTCTTTGATTATCAAAGTTACGGTTTAATTGTTTGGTTTGTCTAGTAATCTATAATCTGAAAATAACCATATGTAAGGGAAAAGGAGTACCGTGAACACGAAACTATATCCTAGATCAAGAACCTTGCCCAGGAAATCAATTTTTCTCCACACAATCTTCAAATAATCAGCTGTCATAAAATCAGCCTCCCCTGAAAAGTCTGATCCATTGGTGTTAAGATGGTAGCAATGCGGATGTAACTTCAAACAACGGCCATATGCCTTATGGTCCACATTTACAACCACCAAGTGTTTCAAAAATCTTTCAGTTTGATTTCCAATTCGAAAGCTCTCTAGAAGAAGATCGAACATAGATTGTGGTTCAGCCCATGCATCGTTCAAAGATGTAATAATAACTGTGTTATTGCTCATTGCTGCATCTTTTAGTATCCTGCTCAACTGACACATATATATATATATCATTGTAAGTAAAGATTCAAACTATAAAATGGCACAACCTTGATAAGTCTCTTTAAACTTTGCGAGCCTTCACCAGGAAATCTATAAGATAGCTTGAGCCAACTCAAGCTTAACTCGACGTGAATCAAATTATTTTCTAATATTTTCAAATTGAACACGATTAGCTTGTAAGTGTTTTGATTTGTTTTTTTTTCCTTTATGATTATACATATAATTTTGAAACCTAACACTTAACCCCTAGTTAAGGTTACATGTTAACTTTTAAAACTGAGATTGATTTAATCTCCTTGTAATTACATTTTACTATAGAATAACTATTTATTTTTCATCATTCATCCCATTAGCCTATTGTCATGACCAAAATGTTAAAGCTTCAAGTACACCTAGGAATGGGCTAAACACAGGAATTTTAGGTCACTTAGTTTATCTTTTGAGAGTAGCAAATGGATCAAGAAAGTATGTGGCAATAAGTGTACACTTCTCGAAACCCCACTTGTATGGAGTTAGTACCATTCTCTTAAAGAATCCATTGTATGATGATACCACTGAACCTTGACTATAAATAGGAAGGAATCACTTGTCTTTGTGGATTCAATTAGGATGACGCATGATGCTCATAAAAGGAGTTTGTAACAAGTGGTATTAGAGTGCATTCGACCCTTGGGAACAAAGTGGTGTTTTCATGTTGTTTTCCCAAGTTTACAATGGAGATTGCTAAATGGTGGAATAAGTATTAATCTAATGAGGAGGGTCGATTCTTCGAGTCAAGTTGGTGGGTGAGAATATTAATTTAGGGTGTCACGTGGGTAAACACGGTGCACAATGGTGGTGGAAACATTAATCATTTAAGTGGCTTATGTTTTTAAGTCAAGCTCATTGGTGAGTTCATTATCCCGGGAATATTATGTGAGGTGAGTAGATATCGTAAAAACTTGTGCGCTCTACTCAGTGGAGTGCTATAATCTGTAATGGACCAATCTGATAGGGAACCATGGTTAGATGTTCGACAAATGAATGGGGCATGCTAAAACTCATTACTCATGAGAGGAAACAAAACCTTCTTACTACATATATGTATATATATACATAAATATATTATAAACACTCTTATTTCACAAAAGAATAAACATAAAGAATTATGTTATAATAATGAACAAACTGGTTTGTTGCTTTAGTTTATGTATTTCGTTGGTGAGTTCATTATCCCGGCAATATTATTTGAGGTGAGTAGATATCGTAAAAACTTGTGCCCTCTACTGATCGATAGAGTGTTATAATCTGTAATGGACCAATCTAATAGGGGACCATGGTTAGATGTTCGGCGAATGAATGGGGAATGCTAAAACTCTTTACTGATGAGAGGACAAAAGAACCTTCTTACTACATATATGCATATACATACATACACATATTATAAATACTTAATAAACATAAAGAATTATGTTATAACAATGAACAAACTGGTTTGTTGCTTTAATTTATGTATTTTACGATAGTAGAAAATGAATTATATATGTGAGGATAGTGTAACTACTGGGAGAAAAACCTACAGTTATTGAGAAAATCTGGAAAACTCTAACCTCTCAACATTTTTTATTTTGAAAAAAAATCACACATGTAATATATATGTTTTTAAAAGTTTTGAGCAAAAATTAAACAAAAAAGCACTGAGAGAATATTTTTTTTAGAAAAATAAAGAAGTTTTGCACAATGTGATTAAAACATATGTTACACATGATTGTTACATAGGTTAACACAAAAACTTGTTTAGTTTTTTTTTTAATCTGGTCGACGATTTTTTGATTTTTTTTCTCATAACCCTTAAGAACATATATATTACATGTGTGATTTTTATCAAATATAAAAATGTTGGAAGGTTAGAGTTTTCTAGGCTTTCTCAATAACTATGGTTTTTTTTTATTTAACTTTTATCTCTGAAGTATTAAGATATATATATATATATATATATATATAAATAGATACACAACTTGTAAAACTAATTAGTAGCCAAGATTTGAGTGAAATCACACGCTAAGCTAGTAGTCGTTTTGCATGTTCATATATCTAAAAGTATGATAAAGTGTTTAATATCCAAATTGGTGAATAAGGATATATATTTTAAAACATTTTAATAAGGGTGTTAAAAATACATTTTAAATAAAATACAAACTTAATATTACGCATGTCCTTAGAGTTTACACACTAAAAACTTGTATGGGAAGTAAAAAGTTTCAATTTTATATTAGTAAAATTGTTTACAAATCCAATCGTTTCATACAAATACATATAATTTTAAGGTTTATGAAACATGTTTAGCAGATATTACTTCACAAGAAGAGGACGACACAACTCTTTTTTCCCCTTGATTTTTCTTTTCTCCTGGCTGTCACATGTTTCCATCTGATTTCTCATTATTCTTTTTACGTAAATTTTCTTTCTACCGTATCTTCAGCATATACTGTGATTATATATACTGAATAATGTTTTTTGGTATATTGATGATAGACTAAAATTGGTAATTAACACGTAAAGGGGAGAAATTAATGGAGAATAAAATGACAGAAAAAGAAAAGAGCTAGAAACTGAGATGTGTGTGACTATTCCTTTTCTTACTTTTATCCGAATTATCGTAAACGGTTATTTGTGCATTTAAAAGGGTATGTAATAATAATTGCTTTAGTTCAATTCAATCAAAATTAGTTTAGTACTTGGGAAGTTTCACACCAAACAAACTAAATTATTACTAGAGTAAAAAAAAACTAAATCGTTTAATTTTTGCCATTAGTGGTTCATATATTTTTTTTTATAAAAACTAAATCGTTTAATTTTTGCCATTAGTGATTCATATTTTTTATATTTAACTTTTACATAAAAAAAACTCTAATTTATGCGCTATTAAACATTTACCATATGTAGGTTATGTGTAGGAATATACATACATATGATCTACACATGTGCAGATTGTATAAATAAACGAATTGGTTTATATCTATTTACAGTGTTAGAAAAGATAAATAAACATCACAAACCAACCATTTTCTTGTATTTTATTTTGTTTTTAAATTAAAATTAAAAAAATGAAACTTTTATTTTGTTCATTTTTTCTCGAAAAAAACTTTTTTTTTGCGTGGAACCCTCCCATATATAAACCATTTGTGTTGTTTTCATTTCAATAACAAATTATAGACATTAATGAAAATTTTATATGCTTACTGAATTTGCATGGTGATTACTGGCGATGGTAGGACTCATGAGGGATCCATAAAATGGCAAGATGGTGGAAGAGTGATAAAGAACCAACATTGAAAGTGCCATCATGCCAAAGATGATCACCATCTTCGGGGTTTGCTTGAGCAACTGCTGGTAGTGTTCGATGTTTGATTCGGGTTCAGGCGATGACGATGGAAGTTTTTCATTCGGAACTCCGACATCGTTGTTTTTGCTCTCGATCTCCATCGTGATTAGATATGGTTTATGGTTTTCTTCTTTCTTGTTGGTTTTTTATAACAAACTTTGATCTTATAAAAAGCTTTTGCAAACGCATTTTAGCCAAAAATTATAACTTTTTTTTTCCATCATGTCAACACATCTTATAATCATGTGAAGTTTTCTAAACTTTTACCCGGAAACCTTTAACTTCCATGAAAATAAAGCTCTCATAAAGCTAATTATAATAACGCTTTCTTAAACCAAAATAAAGCTCTCATAAAGCTTATTATAATAAGGCTTTCTTAAACCGTCACATTATAGGTGCTAAGTTCCCATTAGGTCTGATCATGCATGTGAACGCACGCATTCTTAAAGGAAATTTTCTAGCTCCATGGGCCGTATTCCAAAATTCTTAAAACATTTTGGGCTGGGCAATGAAACAAGTGGGCCTTCTAAAAATAACTCAGTTTTCAAACATCAATATTTCAAGTTTTAGCTTTCAATTATCAAACATCAATATTTAATATATATATATATATACAGAGGTTGGTTATCTTGAGAACGCTAAATATTATGAGAACCGTGAGAAAAAATGAAAAAACCAATCAAACCCAATTTTTTTAAATACAAATCCGATTGTAATTAAATACATCATAAAAAGGATTTACAACATGAAATAATTCATTTTTCCTCTTAAAATCACTCCTATTAGATTTTTTTACACATGTGTAAATACAACAAATTTACACATGTGTAAATGCTAAACTTACACATGTGTAAATTTTCTTTATTTCCGAAAACATGTAAATTTAAACGTGTAAATTAAATTTTTAACATTGTATTCGAATAATAATGATAAGTGTAAAAAGAAATTTTGAATTTGAAATGTTTTGGACCAAGTTTTTGTGTTTTTTCATTCGTTCTCACGGTTCTGGCGATATTTAATGTTCTCATTTAAACCCACCCCTATATATATGTGATGGGTTAAAATGAGAAGCACCACAAGTTGCGAGAACCGCGATAACTTTTTGATCCGGGGCGAGTTAGGCCAAAAAAAATTTGCACAAACGTAAATGAAAAAATTATAAACACATCTGTAAAAAAAGTAAAAAAAAAAAATAGTCGAGGTGATAGTTTTAACTGATGCAAGTTTTTTTTACTACGCCCAGGCGTAAATAAAAAACTTGCATCAGTCAAAACTACCGTCTCGACAATTTTTTTTACTTTTTTTACATATGTGTTTATAATGTTTTCATCTACGTTTGTGCAAAAAAAAAAAATTGGCCCAGCTCGCCCCGGATCAAAAAGTTCTCGCGGTTCTTGCAACTCGTGGTGGTTCTCATTTGAACCGAATCATATATATATATATATATATATATATATATATGGTTAGGTGCATTAGTGAATAAGCTCATTGATTGTGAACACTAGTGAACTAATCTTAGCCCTTGATTATCAATACACAAGTGGAAATCAATGGTCAGGATTTATTTACTCTAGAACCCCATCATATATATATATATATATATATATATATATATATATATATATATGGTGAGATTCATTAGTGAATAAGCCCCTTTGATTGTGAACACTAGTAAACTAATCCTAGCCCTTGATTATCAATACACAAGTGTAAATCAATTGTCAGGATTTGTTCACTTATATATATATATATATATATATATATATATATATATATATATATATGGTTAGGTTCATTAGTGAATAAGCTCATTGATTGTGAACACTAGTGAACTAATCCTAGCTCTTGATTATCAATACACAAGTGGAAATCAATGGTCAGGATTTATTCACTCTAGAACCCCGTCATATATATATATATATATATGGTGAGATTCATTAGTGAATAAGCCATTTGATTGTGAACACTAGTGAACTAATCCTAGCCCTTGATTATCAATACACAAGTGTAAATCAATTGTCAGGATTTGTTCACTTAGTTCACAAGTACACACACTGATGTTCACTCTAGAACCGCGTCATATATATATATAGGATGAGGTTCATGAGTGAACAACATCCTTGGTTGTGAACTGTGTGAACCAATTTCATTCTTTCATTTGATTAGATGATGAAAAGGTTAAGATTGTAATTATACTTTTAATCTTTATCTTTAATTATATTTCTTTAATGATTTCAGTTACCATGTCCTTAGTTTTCGGAATTTTTAGGGGATTTTTACAATCGTTGATCAATCCAGTATTTTCTTAATTTTTGTTATTATCCTCTTCTTTTTTTTGCTTACTTACGAAGATCAATTAGTAGATCTCCATAGATTATTTCAAAGATTATATCATATCTTCATCAGTATATTAGAGGTTCTTCTGCATCATCCTATTTTTTTATCTAATTACGAAGATCATTATGGGAGATGATAATAGCGATTCTAATAGCCAAGACGCAAGACAACAAGCAGAATTCAATCTTGTTTTTTACACGACCATGAAACGTCCAGGTTTTGGTTTTTTTTTGTTGTGTCGCTATCTGCATGTATTTTATGTTATCCTTTTAGTTCATATCATTATGGATTCAAGAATGTGATTGAAGAGTTATGATGATGTTGTTTATACGTGGTCAAAAAGGGATTTTCCGGTTTTATTGAAGTGTGAAAATAGTTATGTAAATGAATCTTTTGTGTGCAGATACATTGAAGTAATTGATTTTTTATTTTTTTGCGTTAAGAAATCAGTTGCATGTACACATGTGTATAGATCAAAAGAAAAACACATGTTTCTCGGTATCCCAAAACATGGCTACACATATTTATGTGTACACTAAAGTACTCTAAAACCCTATGAACGCTTTACACATGTGTACATCAACGATTAGTGAACATCTACCGACGAGGACGACGACGAAGAAGAAAATGATTAAGACATAGAGCTTGAATCTGACAAATCGGAAAGTGAAGCCAAGGATAGCGAAAATTAGAATATGCGTCTTTATAACACTTACATTCATGACTGTTTATAATGAGATTTGCTACTTTGTTTTACATTTTTTTTTGTATTCCTAACGTTAGTTAATACTTTGTTTTTATTTAGATTACATATTAAAATTGAACAAACACGTTTACATTTTCAATAGACCCCTGTTAAAGTAATAAAGAATTATAAAGCTACGTTAATACACTTGTGTACACACATTCATTCTTCTATGTACACACTTTATGAACCAGTGTATTCTTTTAAGCCATGCACCAATGTATCAGTTGCTTAACGGATCATCTAAAAACACCTATTTGTTTTTAATCAAATTACTTGAGATAATTAACCGGAAAGTGTAACCAATAAACACCTATTTGTATTCTTTTAAGCCATGCACCAATGTACTGGTTCCAAAAAAAACATAGTTCAAAATCCCAACCACATAGCGTACGCACATAATGGAAGATAAAAAACGTAGTCATAACTACAATTGTCGAAGATCACATTTAACAATCAAACCTATTCGCCACGTTGTATACGACCGCTTGTGCCATTACGTCATCGCGGAGCGTGTTAGCATGGGAACACACAATCTTTACCGCATACCATTTCCTTAACCTGGTCCGGCACGCCTTTTTTTGTGTGTGCTCAATCGGAAACCCACTATCCCATTTCAAATCTGTTTCGCCAAACCAAGTCTCCATGTGATGCATGGCGAACACCCCCACAATCCACACTATTGCCTTTCGCCGCCCATTCTATTTCCAACCTTTTTGGTATTACTTCTTCAAATTCCAAACACTTCGGATGCTTCACTGATTTCAAATATTTGGTGAAAATATCTTTCAGCGTTTAAAATCACATTCAGCTATGTTACCAACTGTGAAACATATATTTACTAATTAAATTCATGCTTACCACTTTAAATGGTGTCATCGTCTTCTTAAAGAAGTTCGTATCATTCACAAGCTAGATATGACTCTCACTTACGTCCATATTGTCAATGACACTTATAGCCATCTTTTCCATGTCAAGCTCACCAAATAAAAGTGATGATGTTCTAGAATTGGGAAAACAATAACCCTATATCTTGTCAACACCATAAGCGGGGTATCCTTATTCAGCACCATCAGCATAGCACTATTGGTTTAGCATACCACTGTACATAAGTGTATACCCATACAACCCTGCTATACATATGTGTATACACAAACTGACCTGGTATACATAATGTATGTGTACACACAGTGTATTTATAACTATTGTGACCGATATACACAAGTGTATACACATACAGACCTGCTATAAACATGTGCAAACACACAAAGCCCTGATATACATATGTGTACACACAGTGTATTTATAGATATTTTGACTGACATACACAAGTGTACAGTATAAAGATAACATACCACCATTATTCATTTATAAGAACATTACATATAATTTTTGTAAAGGACATAACCAGCTACAAAACTGCTATACACATGTGTACGTCGGCGAATTTGTACTGATGTAACCGAATAAAGTTTAATCAAAACACAACATCAACAATAACCTTCCGATTAAACAACAAATACAATAACAAAATGATTTTTTTATAAACCCTAACTTTTCGTTTTCATATAAACACAAAAAGTTCCGATCATACACAACCGGAAATTAGGTCTTGGAAGCAAACTTACCATTGTTACGATTTTGATGCTAATCCTCGCCGGAATGCAGCGCCGTGAGTATCAACGGAAGAGGAACCCCAAATTGTCGTCGCTTATCAAAAGGATTTTGAGTTGAAAGGTATGCTATTTTCAAGAGAGATATACTGAGATTTTATGTAGAACAAGAATTGCGATGTTTGAGGGAGAAAATCTTTGAAAAATTAAACAAAACCTCTTCCTTTTCCCCTGGCTCCCAAAATTAGATTTAGTACACATTTACGTGAATGCCCCTATCAAGCCCATTTCTTTCCTCTATTTAATTTAATATTTACAAGTTTGCCATTAGCATTAATTTTGATCATCTAACAAATGAAGGGCCGAGGTTTGTTCATTTTGTTCACAAGTTAACCATTGTTCACTCTAGAATCGTAGCCTATATATATGTGTGTTGTGTGTGTGTGTGTGTGTGTGTGTGTAAAATGGACCTTTTCCGAAAGAAGGCATAGGAATTGACATGTAGTCATGTTTTGGACTTAGGCATGATGCCTACATGTCAATCCTATGTCTTCTTACGAAAAATGCACTTTTTTACAGGAACCTATATATATAGGGGAATTATAGAGAGAATATCCATTAAAGTTAAGAAAACCCAAGAAACCTTTATGTAACATATTTTATTCTTGAAAAAAATTAGGGAATGTAAGTTACATGTTATTGGACGTTTTGTAACAAAAAAAAAAAAACAAAAAGCGTCAAAGGGATTTTTTTAAAAAATCAGTTTATATATATGTATATATATATATATATATATATATATAGGGGAAGGATAAAATGAAAACCCACTTGAGTTGAGAAAACTCAAGAAAACCCTATGTAACATTCTTATTTTTTTCTAAAAAAATAGGGAATGTAAGTTACATCTAAATGAACGTTTTATAACAAAAAAATAAAAAACGCCGAGTGGATTTTTTATATAGGGTTTTCTAACTTACATTCCCTATTTTTTTAGAAAAAAATAAAAATGTTATATAGGGTTTTCTTAAGTTTTCTCAACTCAAGTGGGTTTTATCTCTATACTTCACCTATATATATATTATTGCTAAAAAACTGAATTTTAATATTTTTATAACAAAAATCCACTTGGTGCTTTTTGTTTTTTTTGTTACAAAATGTTTGATAACATGTAAATTACATTTCCTATTTTTTTTATATAAAAAAATTGTTACATAAGGTTTTCTTGGATTTCCTTAACTCAAGTGAGTTTTCTTTCTATTCCTCCCCTATATGTATTGTGAGGTTCCTGTAAAAAAAGTCTTTTTTTCGTGAGAAGCGTGAGAATGCATAGAAATTAACATGTAAGCATCATGTTTTGGACTTAAATGTGTTGTTTTGTGTTGTTTTGGCAAGAAAAACACTAAATATAACAACTTAAAACAAAATGCAATGTATTATGGGCGTGAAATTTAAAACACACAAAAACACACTGCTTAACACTCAAAACAAACTACTTAACGTTCTTGGCATGGTGTTTTAAGTTTTAAGCCTAGAATTCATTGCATTGTATCTTAAATTGTTATGTTTTGTATTTTTCTTGCCAAAACAACCCAAAACATTATACCCAAGTCCAAAGCATGATGCATATATGTCAATTCTTATGCCTTCTCACGAAAAGTGTCTTTTTTACAGGATCCTAAGACTATATATGTTTAGGATCATGTAAAAATATATTTTTCATGAGAAGTGTGAGAAGGCATAGGAATTGACATGTAGGCATCATGTTTTGGACTTAGGCATGATGTTTTGGGTTGTTTTAGCAAGAAAAACATCAAACATAAACAATTTAAGACACAATGCAATGAATTCTAGGCTTAAAACTTTAAACATCATGCCAAGAACGTTAAGTAGTGTGTTTTAAGTGTTAAATAGTGTTTTTTTTAAATTGCACCTCTACAATACATTGCATTGTGTTTTAAATTGTTATGTTTGGTGTTTTTCTTGCCAAAACAACCCAAAACATCATGTCAAAGTTCTAATCATGATGCCTTCATCTTAATTCATATGTCTTCTCACACTTCTCAAGAAAAAAATCCTTTTTACAGGAACCTCATATATATATATTTAAAGTACATAAAATAAATCATATACGGTTAGATTTTGTATAAAAACGACTTAACGCACCAACCCATGCGTTACAACGGGATGATGTATAAAAAAAATTAATGCATCTTTGACTTTAGATATTGGGTTGAATTAGTGGTCATTAGTATATGCATATGTATATTTGTGTAGTCTATATATAGCAGTACTTTGGACATAGATTATTTTTATATCAGTATCTGATTCTGCAATCTAAACAACTATCAGAACTTCAAGAATCTTTATGGAATAAGTGTACTTTATTAGTAATCACAAGAACTGATACAAAGAAAAATCAACCAGTTATCACAGATTAGCTTAACTGGAAGATTCACAAGAACAGAGGATTATCAACAAGATGATCCTCGTACAATACAACCAAACAGTCCTCACGAATGTACGTGTGAGGATAGAAAGAAAGAGAAGAAGCTTTTATGTCTCAGAGAAGAAGACAGATGTAAGAAAAGATGATGTCTCCAAGATCCAATGTTGCCTCTCTTTATAGCCGGAAGAACCACGAACCCTTAAGCCCATATGACCAACTTCTCTTCTGGACCAGCCCAACAGCACAACGGCTCTAAAGCCCGAACGGGAAAACGATCAGACCTCACATAAAAAAGGAAAAAGAGAAAATTATAATTAGAAAGAATATCAAATAACAAAAATAGCTAGGTCAAACAGTTAAACTGAAGAGAATAAGATAGCATAATTTCAACACCCCCCCCTCCCCCAGTTTAAATGTTTAAACAGATTTGTAAGTCCTAAGGACTTACACATTTCATCATGGCTTCATGGCATTAAGCCCTTAGTGAACACATCTGCGAGCTGAAATTCAGACTTGATGCCAATAGTTTTAATGATACCGGATGTTTATTTTTTCGCAAGAAGAACAAGTCAACCTCAAAATGTTTTGTTTTATCATGAAACACAGGATTTGCGGCTATGGAGATAGCTGCACTATTATCTCATCTCAATGTAATCAGCATAAGCAGTTAATTGAAATGAATCACTTTGTTTGAACATAATACCAGAACCAAGAGCACTCTTTAAATACCTCAGCAACCTAAAGGCTATCTGAGAGTGGATCTCAGTTGGCTTGTGCATATACTGAGATAGATAATGAATGGCGTAGGCGATATCTGGTCGGGTATGATATAGGTAAATGAGTTTGCCTACCGGCTTTTGATATTCGGTAATGCTAACATCGTTTAAGTCTTCACTTTTACTTAACCGGGCCAGGACATAATTTTGTTCTATGGGGCAATGGACAGGTTTACACCCACTCATGCCATATTCGTTTAATAGGTCCATACAGTATTTTCTTTGAGATAGGCAAATCCCATCATCATTTTTAATGACCTCAATGCCAAGAAAGTATTTCAATAAACCAAGGTCTTTGATCAAGAATTCCTTTTTTAACAAGGATTTAACTTTATCAATTTCAAAAGAGTTGTTTCCGGTTAACACAATATCATCCACTAAACTAATAGGACAACAAAAGTTGAGTTAGCAGATTTAGCAAACATAGAGTGATCGCATTTAGATTGAACAAAACCCATTTTAAAAAAAACGCTTATTTCTTGAGTAAGTTCCGGATCACCTCAAATGATGATAGAGTCAATATCCGCCCAATTTCTTAGTTTGACCGTCAATGACTGCCTTTAAGTTGTTGACCCATTTGACCATCATTTTGTTTGTCATAAAAAACAAACCTACCACCAAAGACCATCACAACCTCGATCCTTTTTACCATAATTGGGAAACCAGAACTAGTGGCTGATCAAATGCGCCTACCGGTTTCGGATCCATAACCTTCTAAACCACATCATGAGGGCTTTAACTGAATGCCACACGTATAGTCATCGGAGACCCATATATGACAAGTAAATGGAGCAACGGTCATCACACTTACTCGAGTCATCGAAACCGACCTAGGAAGTTAGTGATCTACGCAAATATGGAACCTATAATAGGAAAGCTACAAACCTCCGTGAGTCAGGTGTGCTTGCCCGATTCCTCTATTAACCAACACAATTTATGGCCATTGTCGTCGTCTTCCACTTCTCTTAAAGGTATGTCTTGTATGAAACTTATACCTAATGCAATTAATAAAGCAAATGAGGCAGGCGGCTATTCCATTAGAAGTAACAAGGGTTCAATGTTACACCATCTTCGAGTATGCATGTGCATTGTACGTGCATTTATGTGGACGTGTAAGTGTCAATGGATGTGTATGTGTATGTATTACTGTATAAGTTAGTGTAAGTGTGTATGTGTGTGGATGTGTATGTAATTGTGTAGATGTGTGTATGTGTTAGTGTACGTATGTGTGTACATGTTAGTAGATGTGTATGTACGTGTTATTGTGTTAGTATGCGTATATGTGCGTATGTGTTAGTATATGTGGATATGGATATGTATGCATGTATGACTGTACGTATATATATGTGTTTGTTTATTTACGTATGTATGTGTCTATGTGTTGGCATATGTGTATGTATGTGTTATTGTTTAGTGTGCGTATGTATGTGTATACATGTATGTATCCACTCCTACAATATTACAAACATCCCAGAATGGTCCCTCAACTTTAACCTGGACCACTTATAAACCAATTGTATCAAATATAACAAAACATATGAATGATAAATATAAAACAACATATGAATGGTAAATACATATTATAACCATAGGTTATAATTTTCACACTCTCCCTTCATTCATATGTTGTATAAATCATTCAACACCTGTTTTTTACTAAAAAAAACCTCATGCTAAACAAAATTTAGCCCTTTCGTGAAAACATCAGCTAATTGTTGCTCAGTATCTACCTTTTCTAGTATAACGAGGCCATCAGCAATTTTTTCTCTCAAAAAATACAAGTCAGTCTCAAAATGTTTAGTTCTCTCATGAAATACAAGATTTCAAGAGATTGAAATTGCAGATTTGCTATTAGAACACAATCATAATGGTAATTCACACAACACATTATGTTCACTTAACACATTTCCTATCCACAACAATTCATACACAGTGGAACACATAGCTCTATATTCAGCTTATGTTGTAGACGTACCTGGACACAACACTTTGTTTTTAACTTTTTCAGTAAAGTGGAGAATCTCCTAAAAAATGAAATACCTAGTTATAGATTTCCTATTGCTTATATCTTTGGCCCAATCTGAGTAAGCATATTTGACAAGTCAAAACTTTCACTTTTTCTAAAACGTAAGTTGTTACCAGGTAAAAATTTTAAATACCTAAGTAACAGTAGTGCAACTTTTAAATGCAAATCCAAAGGTTTATGCATAAACTGACTAAGACACTGAATAGGGTAACTAATTTCAGGTCTTGTCAAAGACAAGTAAATCAGTTTACCTATTAGCTTTTGATATCCAATAATATCTTTCAATTCAACTTGATTATTATTATCTTTAGAGTTAACAATATGACTCAATTCTATTGGTGTTGTAACTGGTTTACAACGCAGATATCCAAATTCATTTAACAACTCCAAAAAATATTCCTTTGGTTCAAACAGATGTCTTGCTTGTAACACCTAACCCGGGTGATTATGTACAATTCATACACTAACAGCGGAAGCAAATTGAATTATCATTGAAAGTTATATTAGTCGGAGTACAACACCTTATTTATTTACAATATTTGACATCTAGGAACTTCTAGATCTTCAGACCTCAGTTGTCTTCTCCCTATTCCTAAAAGTGTCTCATTGATTTCGTGTGACATGTATACTCAAATGACGTCAGATATATACTGGTGAGCTCATGTTATACAGTTTATAGAAACAACACAATTGTCATGCATGCAACATGGGTTGTGATACTTTAGGCCAAGGGCAACCCTATGCCATTCATGACCCTTTCACAACAACCATCAATGAGCTTGTCGAACCCCCCCCCCCCGTCCATCGCATGGGTATGGTGGTGTCGTGATGCATACGAGGAACCCTATCCTCTTTTCAGCTAGTTCCGACACATCCCATTAAGCATATAAGGATCCAAATATATCCCTACCGATAATTACAGATCACAACATTTTTATATTATTACCAGTTCAGACATGACGAGTATAAAATCACAATTTTATAATAAACATGATAACTCACCTGTTTAACAGTTGCTAAAGAGCTGCTAGTACGACCGGGTACTATCTCAGAGTCATGCCCTGACACAATTACATAATCCTAGGTTAGGCAATGGTACATCTAGATAGTCATTATCACGGTCAGATATTGGTTAACACTGCCTTGTTTAAGCATGGTTGATCAGTCCATGCCTAACTAAGGCTAGGTTATCCAATACAAGCCCCTGACAATAACCCTAGTACCTAAAAGTAACACTAACACTACTACTAATAGTATATTACTACTAATAATAATACTAATATTAAGTACTAAAAACAAATACAAATAATTAAACATAAACTTAAACGAGAGCATACCTTAAAACTATCTACAGCAGACCGATGTAGAGTCTCCCTACTCGTGCTCCTACTCGCTCCAAAAACGACTACTAACAACACCCAAAGGGGTACTGTGTACTCGGGATTCTCTTATAATAGAGTGTTCCCGTTAAAGAAACTGAAACCTAAACAACATACTAGGACTTCTATTTAAAGCAAGCACCTCAAAATGTTTATGGTTCGATATGGGACTCAATTGACATGCCTACCTGCTTCTATATATATTAATTCAGCTGCTTCACTAGTTTTACTCGTATAACTTTCAAATTGTAACGTGTTATAAAACGACGAATACTTCATTAGAATGAGTATATTTACATCTACGTTTTAACCTAAGTTTCGTTAAAAACGGAGTAAGATCAAATATAAGATATTGTATTATTAATATCAAACGGTCTCCTATAATAGCCAAGACTCGTCAAGATAGTTCATATTTCACACAACCATCTTACTCGTTTAACAACATATGAAATTTAAATTACATATTTCATACGTTGATAACCAGTACATTAAGGTTTGGGGTATTACATCCTTCCCACCTTACAAAAATTTCGTCCTTGTAATTTGTCACCACTTAAAAAGATGAGGGTACTTTTCTTTCATTATGTTTTCTGATTCCCATGTAAAGTTGGGTCCGTGACGTGCGTTCCACTTAACTTTGACTAACGGAATTTCCTTCTTGCATAACTTTTTAATCCTCCTATCTTCGATTTGTAGTGGTTCTTCAATGAAATTGAATTTTTCGTCTACGTGTACATCTTCCAAGGGTATTTGTTGGGCTTCATCTACTAGGCACTTCCTTAAATTTGATACAAGAAAAGTATTATGTATTCCTGCCAGCTGTTCAGGAAGTTTTAGCCGATAAGCTACTGGTCCTACTTTTCGTTACTTCAAATGGCGCAATGTATCGGGGTTTCTACTTTTCCTTCTTTCCAAACCGAATTACTCCATTCAGAGGTGATACCTTTAGCATTACTTTATCACCTAGTTGGAACTCTAGGGGTTTACGCCTCTGATCTGCGTAACTCTTTTGTCGATCTTGAGCGCTTTTCATCCTTTCTTTGTTCTGTTGGATCTTTTTTGTGGTCTCCACAATTACTTCTGGTCCTCATAGTTGACTTTCCTCTATTTTCGTCCAACAGATAGGAGTTTGGCACTTTCTTCCGTATAAAGTTTCATAAGGTGCAGCCCTAATGCTGGCATGATAGCTATTGTTGTTAGCGAATTCGATGAGTGGTAGATGATTGTCCCAGCTTCCACCAAAATCGATTACACATGCCCGAAGCATATCTTCTAACGTCAGGATAGTCCGTTCACTCTGCCCATCTTTCTGAGGGTGATAGGCAGTACTCAGGTTAAGCTTTGTTCCCAGCTTCTGTTGGAAACTTTTCCAAAATTTAGATATGAAATGACTATCTCTGTCTTATATGATCGATATAGGCACCCCATGTCGTGAGACTATTTCTTTGCTGTAAACTTGAGCTAGCTTGTTCATCTTATAGTCCTCACGAATTGGCAAGAAGTGTCCAGACTTGGTTAGTCCGTCCATTATTACCCAGATAGTCTCATAACCATGACTTGACCATGGGAGCTTCGTGATAAAATCCATGGTTATTTTCTCCCATTTCCATTCTAGAATCTCTGGTTATTGCATGTATCCAGAGGGATTTTGATGTTTTGCCTTCACCTTAAGGCATGTAAGACACTTTTCCACATAACGGGCAATTGATCCCTTCATTCACGGCCACCAATAATCATTCCTTAAATCCTTATACATCTTGTCACTGCCAGGGTGAATGAAATACTTAGACTTATGGGCTTCCTCTAAGATTATATCCTGCAGTCTTCCAAAATTAGGAACCCATATCCTATTGTTGAACCTAAGGATATTATCGTTTCCTCTGTCAGTAGCTTCAGTCTCCCAATCATTCTTTCTTTTACAGTATGAGTCTTTTTAAGGCTTCTTGTTGTATATTCTTAACTTGATCTAAGAGACTAATTTAACATCTATTCTGGTTGCACGTATTCTTATCGGTTGGGGTTTCTCTTTTCTACTTAAAGCATCTGCTACTACATTTGCTTTACCTGGATGGTATTGGATCTCACAGTCGTAATCACTTAATAATTCCATCCATCGTATCTGACGCATATTGAGCGCTTTTTGCTCGAATATTTTGTACCGTAAAGATAATGTCTCCAAATTTTCAATGTGAACACTATGGTACCCAGTTCCAAATCATGGCTTGTGTAGTTTCGTTCATGAATCTTCAACTGTCGAGATGCATAGGCAATTACTTTGCCTCTTTGCATGAGTACACATCCCATACCATAATGAGATGCATCATAGTAGACGGCAAAATCTTCAGTTCCCTCAGGAAGTGACAGTATTGGGGCTCTACACAAATTTTGTTTTAACGTGTTAAAGGATTCTTCTTGTTTAGATCCCCAATTAAACTTAGAGGCTTTCTGTGTTAGTGTGGTTAATGGTGTTATAATCTTTGAGAAATCATAAATAAACCTTCTATAGTATCATGCTAACCCCATAAATCTTCTAATTTCGGTGGGATTCTTTGGTACTTCCCATTTCTTAATGCCTCAATCTTTGCAAGGTCAACTTGTATTCCATGTTCGTTAATTACGTGACCTAGGAATTGCACCTCGCGTATCCAAAATTCACACTTAGAAAACTTTGCATACAGTTTTTCTTTCTTGAGCAATTCAAGGACTGCTCTCGGGTGTTGTTCGTGTTCTGCCTCATTCTTAGAGTAGATAAGGATATCATCAATGAAAACGATCACAAACTTATCAAGGTAAGGTTTACAAACCCTGTTCATAAGGTCCATGAACACTGCAGGTGCGTTGGTTAACCCAAATGGCATTCCCAGAAATTCATAATGACCATGTCTAGTCCTGAAGGCAGTCTTAGATATGTCTTCTGGTGTAACTTTCACTTGGTGGTATCCAGACCTCAAATCTATTTTAGAGATATAGCTTGCCTTTGTAATTGATCAAACAAGTCGTCGATCCTAGGTAAAGGGTATTTATTCTTTATAGTGGCTTTATTCAAGTCTCTATAATCGATGCACATAGGCAACATCCCATCTTTCTTCTTGACAAACAAGATGGGTGCTCCCCACGGCTACGAACTGGGTTGAATAAAACCCTTGTCAAGCAACTCTTGTAGTTGCTTCTTGAGTTCTTGCATTTCTATCGGTGGTAGTCTGTATGGAGACTTAGCTATCAATGATGTACCTGGGACAAGGTCAATGCGAAACTCAACCTGTCTATCTGGTGGTAGTCCCGGGAGTTCATCGGGAAACACTTCAGGGTATTCTCGTACTACTGGCACGTCCTCGACCTTCTGCTTTTCTGTAATGTTTACGACATATACCAAAAAGGCAGCACATTCTTTTCTTTGGCATTTAATTGCTTGCGCTAACGTGATGAGGTTTTTAATTTGGTCAGTGCGGTTTCACAGCACGATCAGTCGCTTTCCGTCAGGTAATCGGAATCAGACCAGCTTTTTGTCGCATACAATTTCCGCGTGATATGGTGCCAACCAGTCCATTCCTATGACTATGTTTAATTCTCCAAGTTCCATAGGCATAAGGTCTATAGGGATAACATGGTTGTTTAGGCTTATTTTACAATTCTTAACTAAGTCAACTTTTTACTCCCATCAGCCATTTCTACTGTAAAAGTATGATCTAGGCTTTGGGATACTGGTTCAAGTAAGCCTAAAGGTATTCGACATTACCTTCGTCTTTTCACCAGTATCAGATAACACACATGCACATACATCATTCACGAGATACGTACCAGTGATGATGTCTGGAGTGTTCTTAGCTTCTTCTGCGGTGAGTAAAAACGTGCGGCCCTTAGGCTTGGCCTGTTGTTGGGTATTATCTATTTGAAGCATTGGACAGTTTTGTCTCATGTGGTCCGGATCACCGCTCTAAAAACACCTTTTCTTCTCCCGACATTCATGAAAAAGGTGCCATGTATTCTTACAATTGGGGCATGGTCTTGCTTTGCAGGGCCCTAGGTGGTTCTTCTGATAGATTTTACATGGCGGGATCGATTTCTCTAGGTTTCTTGAAGTTGTTATTCCGGGTATCCCCTTTTCTTTCTTCCCACTTTTTTTTAGGTACGGGAGATTCAGATTGTCGTAGAATCATTTCGGAAGTCATGATGGCGCCAGCTTCAACTGTTTCTACAAAGGTCTTAGGGGATTTGGATTTGATGAACACCCTCATTTCGGAAGGTAGGCCCCAGATAAACCTATTAATTAATTGTTCCTCAGTTAGGGCTAAATAAGAAACCAGTCGAGATATGTCGTTGAAACGAGAAACAAACTCTCGGTATGTTTTATTTCCCTTTTTTAAGTGAAAGAATTCCACTTCCAATTGCTCAGTCTCACTGGGAGGGCAAAACTTAGCAAGAAACTTATGGACAAACTCCTCCCACTTCATCCCCTTATATTTCTCTTTGCCCTCTGTTCGAACCACAATGTGCCACTAGTGAAGGGCTTCAGCTTCAAACATATGTAAGGCGAGCCGTACTTTGTTGCGATCATTGCACTCATATATGCCGAATACTGATTCCATTCGGTTAAGCCAGTGTTGGGCTTCGATTGTTCCATTTCTTCCGTTAAAGGACTAAGATTTACAGGACATGAAGTGCTTATAAGTGCATTCCTTGGAACGCACGGCCCTTAGGCTTGGCATGTTGTTGGGTATTATCTTTTTGAAGCATTGGGCAGTTTTGTCTCATGTGGACCGGATCACCGCTCTCAAAACACCTTTTCTTCTCCCGAAATTCATGAAAAAGGTGCCATGTTTTCTTACAATTGGGACATGGTCTTGCTTTACAGGGCCCTAGGTGGTTCTTCAGACAGATTTTACATGGCGGGATTTCTCTAGGTTTCTTGAAGTTGTTATAACGGGTATCCCCTTTTCTTTCTTCCCACTTTCTTTTAGGTGCGGGAGATTCAGATTGTCGTAGAATCATTTCGACAGCCATAATGGCGCCAGCTTCAACTGTTTCTACATAGGTCTTAGGGGATTTGGATTTGATGAACACCCTCGTTTATGAAGGTAGGCCCATATAAACCTATTAATCAACTGTTCCTCAGTTAGGTCTAAATAAGAAAGTAGTAGAGATATGTCGTTGAAACGAGAAACATACTCATGGTATGTTTTATTTCCCTTTTTTTAGTGAAAGAATTCCACTTCCAATTGCACAGTCTAACTGGGAGGACAATACTTAGCAAGAAACTTATGGACAAACTCCTCCCACTTCATCTCCTTATATTTTTCTTTGCCCTCTGTTCGAACCACAATGTTCCACCAGTGAAGGGCTTCAGCTTCAAACATATGAAAGGCGAATCGTACTTTGTTGCGATCATCGCACTCACATTTGTCGAATACTGACTCCATTCGATTAAGCCTGTATTTGGCTTCGATTGTTCCATTTCTTCGGTTAAAGGACTAAGGTTTATAGGACATGAAGTTCTTATAAGTGCATTCCTTGGAACGCACAGCCCTTAGGCTTGGCCTGTTGTTGGGTATTATCTATTTGAAGCATTGGATAGTTTTGTCTCATATGGTCTGGATCACCGCTCTCAAAACACCTTTTCTTCTCCCGACATTCATGAAAAAGGTGCCATGTTTTCTTACAATTGGGGCATGGTCTTGCTTTGCAAGGCCCTAGGTGGTTCTTCTGACAGATTTTACATGGCAAGATTTCTCTAGGTTTCTTGAAGTTGTTATTCCGGGTGTCCCCTTTTCTTTCTTCCCACTTTCTTTTAGGTGCGGGAGATTCAGATTGTTGTAGAATCTTTTCGGCAGCCATAATGGCTCCAGCTTCAACTATTTCTACAAAGGTCTTAGGGGATTTGGATTTGATGAACACCCTCGTTTCTGAAGGTAGGCCCCAGATAAACCTAGTAATCAATTGTTCCTCAGTTAGGGCTAAATAAGAAACCAGTCGAGATATGTCGTTGAAACGAGAAACATACTCTCGGTATGTTTTATTTCCCTTTTTAAGTGAAAGAATTCCACTTCAAATTGCTCAGTCTTACTGGGAGGACAAAACTTATCAAGAAACTTATGGACAAACTCCTCCCACTTCATCTCCTTATATTTCTCTTTGCCCACTGTTCGAACCACAATGTTCCACTAGTGAAGGGCTTCAGCTTCAAACATATGTACAGCGAGCCGTACTTTGTTGCGATCATCGCACTCACATATGCCGAATACTGATTCCATTAGTGTTGGGCTTCGATTGTTCCATTTCTTCCGTTAAAGGACTAAGGTTTACAGGACATGAAGTGCTTATAAGTGCATTCCTTGGAACGCACGGCCCTTAGGCTTGGCCTGTTGTTGGGTATTATCTTTTTGAAGCATTGGGCAGTTTTGTCTCATATGGACTGGATCACCGCTCTCGAAACACCTTTTCTTCTCCCGACATTCATGAAAAAGGTGCCATGTTGTCTTACAATTGGGACATGGTCTTGCTTTACAGGGCCCTAGGTGGTTCTTCTGACAGATTTTACATGGCGGGATTTCTCTAGGTTTCTTGAAGTTGTTATTCCGGGTATCCCCTTTTCTTTCTTCCCACTGTCTTTTAAGTGCGGGAGGTTCAGATTGTCGTAGAATCATTTCGACAGCCATAATGGCGCCAGCTTCAACTGTTTCTACATAGGTCTTAGGGGATTTGGATTTGATGAACACCCTCGTTTCTAAAGATAGGCCCCAGATAAACCTATTTAATTGTTCCTCAGTTAGGGATAAATAAGAAACCAGTCGAGATATGTCGTTGAAACGAGAAACATACTCTCGGTATGTTTTATTTCCCTTTTGTTAGTGAAAGAATTCCACTTCCAATTGCTCAGTCTCACTGGGAGGACAAAACATAGCAAGAAACTTATGGACAAACTCCTCCCACTTCATCTCCTTATATTTTTCTTTGCCCTCTGTTCGAACCACAATGTTCCACCAGTGAAGGGCTTCAGCTTGAAACTATGTAAGGCGAACCGTACTTTGTTGCGATCATCGCACTTACATATGTCGAATACTGACTCCATTCGATTAAGCCAGTGTTGGGCTTCAATTGCTCCATTTCTGCGGTTAAAGGACTAAGGTTTACAGGACATGAAGTGCTTATAAGTGCATTCCTTGGAACGCACGACCCTTAGGCTTGGCCTGTTGTTGGGTATTATCTATTTGAAGCATTGGACAGTTTTGTCTCATATGGTCCGGATCACCGCTCTCAAAACACCTTTTCTTCTCCCGACATTCATGAAAAAGGTGCCATGACTTACAATTGGGGCATGGTCTTGCTTTGCAAGGCCCTATGTGGTTCTTCTGACAGATTTTACATGGCAAGATTTCTCTAGGTTTCTTGAAGTTGTTATTCCGGGTATCCCCTTTTCTTTCTTCCCAATTTCTTTTAGGTGCGGGAGATTCAGATTGTTGTAGAATCATTTCGGCAGCCATAATGGTTCCAGCTTCAACTGTGTCTACAAAGGTCTTAGGGGATTTGGATTTGATGAACACCCTCGTTTCTGAAGGTAGGCCCCAGATAAACCTATTAATCAATTCTCAATTAGGGCTAAATAAGAAACCAGTCGAGATATGTCGTTGAAACGAGAAACATACTCTCGGTATGTTTTTATTTCCCTTTTTTAAGTGAAAGAATTCCACTTCCAATTGCTCAGTCTCACTGGGAGGACAAATTAGCAAGAAACTTATGGACAAGCTCCTCCCACTTCATCTCCTTATCTTTTTCTTTGCCCTCTGTTCGAACCACAATGTTCCACCAGTGAAGGGCTTCAGCCTCAAACATATGTACGGGAACCGTACTTTGTTGCGATCATCGCACTAAGAAATGCTCAATACTGATTCCATTCGGTTAAGCCAGTGTTGGGCTTCGATTGCTCCATTTCTTCCTTAAAAGGACTAAGGTTTACAGGACATGAAGTGCTTATAAGTCCATTCCTTGGAACGCACGGCCCTTAGGCTTGGCCTGTTGTTGGGTATTATCTTTTTGAAGCATTGGGCAGTTTTGTCTCATGTGGACCGGATCACCGCTCTCAAAACACCTTTTCTTCTCCCGACATTCATGAAAAAGGTGCCATGTTGTCTTACAATTGGGACATGGTCTTGCTTTACAGGGCCCTCGGTGGTTCTTCTGACAGATTTTACATGGCGGGATTTCTCTAGGTTTCTTGAAGTTGTTATTCCGGGTATCCCCTTTTCTTTCTTCCCACTGTCTTTTAGGTGCGGGAGATTCAGATTGTCGTAGGGAATCATTTCCACAGCCATAATGGCGCCAGCTTCAACTGTTTCTACATAGGTCTTAGGGGATTTGGATTTGATGAACACCCTCGTTAACGAAGGTAGGCCCCAGATAAACCTATTAATCAATTGCTCTCAGTTAGGGCTAAATAAGAAACTCGTCGAGATATGTCGTTGAAACGAGAAACAAACTCTCGGTATGTTTTTATTTCCCTTTTTTAAGTGAAAGAATTCCACTTCCAATTGCTCAGTCTCACTGGGAGGGCAAAACTTAGCAAGAAACTTATGGACAAACTCCTTCCACTTCATCCCCTTATATTTCTCTTTGCCCTCTGTTCGAACCACAATGTTCCACTAGTGAAGGGCTTCAGCTTCAAACATATGTAAGGCGAGCCGTACTTTGTTGCGATCATCGCACTCACATATGTCGAATACTGACTCCATTCGATTAAGCCAGTGTTGGGCTTCGATTGCTCCATTTCTTTGGTTAAAGGACTAAGGTTTATAGGACATGAAGTGTTTATAAGTGCATTCCTTGGAACGCGCGGCCCTTAGGCTTGGCCTGTTGTTGGGTATTATCTATTTGAAGCATTGGACAGTTTTGTCTCATGTGGTCCGGATCACCGCTCTTAAAACACCTTTTCTTCTCCCGACATTCATGAAAAAGGTGCCATGTTTTCTTACAATTGGGACATGGTCTTGCTTTGCAAGGCCCTAGGTGGTTCTTCTGACAGATTTTACATGGCAAGATTTCTCTAGGTTTCTTGAAGTTGTTATTCCGGGTATCCCCTTTTCTTTCTTCCCACTTTCTTTTAGGTGCGGGAGATTCAGATTGTCATAGAATCATTTCGACAGCCATAATGGCGCCAGCTTCAACTGTTTCTACATAGGTCTTAGGGGATTTGGATTTTCTGAACACCCTCGTTAATGAAGGTAGGCCCCAGATAAACCTCTTAATCAATTGTTCCTCAGTTTTGCCTAAATAAGAAACTAGTCGAGATATGTCGTTGAAACGAGAAACATACTCTCGGTAAGTTTTATTTCCCATTTTTAACTGAAAGAATTCCACTTCCAATTGCTCAGTCTCACTGGGATGACAAAACTTAGCAAGAAACTTATGGACAAACTCCTTTCACTTCATATCCTTATCTTTTTCTTTGCCCTCTGTTCGAACCACAATGTTCCACCAGTGAAGGGCTTCAGCTTCAAACATATGTACGGCGAACCGTACTTTGTTGCGATTGTAACATCCGGCAAAAACCGGATTTACCAAACCCGCTCTGTTTATTAACCGAACAATCAGTTAAAAATTTTGTTGCGTATTTAATGCCCAGATTAATTTTAAACGATACATAATTAATAAACATATTAGAATATAAAAGTTACATTTGAAAAAGTATTAAAAATAATGAAATAAAAATAAAAGGCTGAAGCCGGGTTTCGAACCCGGGTCAGCCAGGATTCCAAAGCCTTAACACACACGCGCTCAACCACTCCGCCACTTGTGTTTCTTGTTCATACTAGAAACAATTAATTCAAATACACAAACTCGAATTCAAACTGACGCGCCCAAATTGCAGTCGTCGGAAATCCCGACGAATTCGCCTTTCTTGGTCGGTTTCTTGTGTCTTAACGCGAATAATAAATATTGCATCGGTTATAACCGATGTCTAGTCCGCGACTTTGGTCATAACTGCCGGAAAACTTTAACCGACGAATCAAGACTGAAATCAGACCACATGCATCTCGATTCCTTCCTATAAATCCACCCACAACTCGCTGGAGAATATCTGCAAGTCGCCGGAAAACCGAGACTCACATCCACACGGTAATTCCTTCAACTTTTTCTGTTCCAATCAATTGATTAGACTGTTACTAACACAAATCCACCATCAGAATCCATCCCAGGCGACATAGCCGGAATATTCAACCTTCGCCGGAAAATCTCTGAAATTTCTGATATCGCACTGTGAATCGGTATAACCCTTCAAACTCCTGTCAATCCTTGTTTAAGAACCTCAATTTCATAATTAATCGAGCAGAACTATTAATTGATCCTAACAGCCGAAGTTCACTATCGGAGCCGACGGACCTCTGCCGGAGTTCTGTGAAAGACACGGATCGGTACCTCCTTTCCCCCAAACCCTCTCCATACATTTCCTTTCAATTACTATTAATGTTTGAAAATCAAATTAGACATAAATCAGTCGAAACATTCGGACTTTGTTTTTCTGGGTAAAGTTAACGAAGAAGACGAAGGCAGGTTATAACATAAGTTTAATTAAAATCAGTTTATGAACGGGTTAGACACACAGTCCAGCGGTGGACTGTGTGCAGACAATTTCACATACATCGCGCGTTCGATTCTTGTCCCAGCCTTACTCTTGTTATAAAAATGCCTTTTTAACTGAACCGGGTTAACTCTCAAAACCATGTTAAGTATAATAAAAACCAGATTATTTACCAAGTTAGACACACAGTCCAGCGGTGGACTGTGTGCACGGTAACCCACAGGTCCCGGGTTCGAGACCTGTGGCGAGCACCGAGCGAGACATTAAAATCGTTTTTAAAATAAATGATTTTCGAATTAATTCAATTAGTATATAAATATAACTAAAACAGAAATATTTCGGGTTAGACACGTAGCTCAGTAGATAGAGCTGCGTGCACGCGAACGGGAGGTCTCGGGTTCGAGTCCTGCCCGGCGCATACATTTACACAACAAAACCGGTCAACAAGTCAACGGTCAAAATATCAACATTTTTTTATTATTTTTATTTATTTATTTTATTTAAAAATCAATTAAAAATACTTAAAAATAACATTTTTAAAGTTAGAAAATAGCCTTAAACTCACAAAAATATATCCAATAATCCTACAAAAATTGATTTAATAAAATCCACTTATTTACCGAACCATTATGTTATTATCTAGGTTAGTTTCACTCGTGGTTAAATCAAACTTCGTGCGCATTCAACATCATTAACCGAACGCACCCAATGTGAGTGAATCTTACAACTCCCCTTTTTAATTACACGTTTTGGGGTGTGTCATGTGTCACTAAAATTAACTCGTTTATTTAAACTTGTGCCATACCATATTGTGATCTAAACTTAGAGTGTAAATATTGTTTGTAGTTATGTCTTTCATATTATCAAGTTGTATGCAAATCATTCATTAGGCCCATCAGTTCGTAGAACAACGCGTACCTCAAAACTCATTCATTAGGCCCATCAGTTCCTCGTGAGAGACGGGTTGAGCAACGCGTGCCTCAAAACAATTTATTATTGTATGTGTGTGCATTATCTGATATTAAGTGTTTTATGAATATGTTTACATCTATATTTACTCATATGTGGTTGTGTACTTTATTTTATAATCAATTCAATAAACTTGTTCAAATGCTTTTCAAAGGATTCACTCGCCAACTTTTTGTTGATCCAAAAACCATTTTTACACATGATACAGGTGAACAGGATGAAGCAAGGAAAACATAGGAAATGCCTTAGAAGAAAACAATGAAGTCTAGAATGATGTTTAGGACATGATGAAATTAAGATTGTATGTTTCCCTTTAAATTGTAAAAATGAATATGAAACGTTATAATAAATGTCATGAGCTTTGATGATAACCCAATCATGCCCCGATCACCTTTTCCGCTGCGGGTCGGGGTGTGACAGATTGGTGTCAGAGCCATGACTATAGGGATATAGGATAGGTTATTAGACCCTTAGAGCCTATACTATAGTTGACTAGATTTTAATTGTTTATGTGGTTACATGCAAACTTATGATATTTATTTGTTTCATATTTGTTTATACTTACAGTCAAACATACATAGTTACATACACATTCATCATACATATTTCAATGTTCACATATTCAAATCATCTTCATACTTTCGTTATTCAAAGATTTTGTCGCATTTTTCATTTTTCAAAATCTCATCAAAGTGAGTTCTGCGACGGGCATGTAGTAACTGTAAGGGTACAAGTACCGGTAGTCGGAACGTCCTGTCTAGGTTGGCATTCGTATAAATCCAATATAACGAACCAGTTTGCCTACCTGGGGACTAACGATGAGAGTACAAAGGACCTATTAGGTCAAAGCATGCCACACCAAACGTCGTTCGAACTAACCCCACTTTGAGGTGTCACCGTGTCCACACCTGGATACATTCCGAATATCATACGTTACATACATATTTCTCGATTTTCTCCGGGTTTTAGTGTACGTAACCAGGCTAACACATGCGAACCATATGAAAAACCCGGTATTCATGGGGCCCACATGATTACGAAGGTGAAGTATGGCGGCATGCAATGCCCAATTACGAGCAAAGCCCAAGACATCCTATGGATGTAGTAGATTTATTATTTTATATTTATTTTATAAATATTCATTCCTAAATATGACCCATGATCCCAAAAACATCCAACTCATACTCTTGATATGTATTCCTTGTAGATGTCTTCTAGCCTCGCCCGTAGGAAGATGAGAGCAGGAAAAGCCCGCGAGCGCATGGCTGCCCAAATCGCTCAACAAATGGCTGCCGTAATACCCAACATTATAATTCAAGTCCAACAAGCCCTTACCGCTAATCCTGTCAACCAAGAAGATCAAAACATTGACAACCCTTCCCCAAATACCACTAAATGCACCTACAAGCATTTCAAATCCTGCGACCCTCCAAAATACAAAGGGACTGAAGGTGTCACCGCTCTCCTCCATTGGTTTGAAGAAATGGAGAACACTTTTCTAAATTGCGATTGCCGTCGCAAAGTGCGATATGCTACTGGTCGTTTATTTGGAATAGCACTTACTTGGTGGAATATAAAGAAGGCCAAACGAGGTGATGAAGATGCTATGACTTTGACTTGGGAAGAGTTGAAGGAAATCATGACAAGACGGTTTTGCCCAAGAAGCGAAATCAAGAAATTATAAGATGAGTTTTATTCGTTGAAGCAAAAGGAAGGAGACCACACCACATACAACAAAAGATTCCTCGAGTTAAATCAAATGGTTCCCAACTTATTCACTCCCCTCTACCGTTTGATCGAGCACTACATTCGAGGTCTTCCGTCAAAGATTTAGGACTCTGTAATAAGTACCACGCCTGCAACTTTGGAAGCAGCAATGGAGTTAGCTACAGAGCTCACCGAGAACCGCATCCGGAATAAAGACTTCAAGGAGGAGAAGAAGAAGGATAAAGCATCAACTAAAACTTCAAACTCCACCCAAACCGAATCCCCTTCTCAACCCATTTTTAAGAGAAAACGAGATGGGCAACTTTTCGCTGTCACCCAACGTAATCAACCAATTTCACAAGCCATGCCCATCCAAGCTATCATAATCACTCAAGTAGCACCCAACTCAACTTACCCAAATAAGAAACCATACCTTGGACCTCACCCTCGATGTAACACCTGTTTTTATCACCATCCATCTACCTTACCTTGTCGACTATGTGCGAATTGTGGACGCTATGGTCATTTGAGCAAGGTTTGCCGCACCTCTCAAAACCAAATCTCTCCCCTACTCAAAACATGATCCAAACCTATCAACAACCCCAATACCCCATGTTACCTTATGTTCGAGCTTGTTTTAATTGTGGCGACCCTACCCACTTTAGAAACACATGCCCTCGATTGGTTAACATCATAAACGCTCAAGCTCAATCAAACCCAGTTAACCAAGCAAATCAAGGAAACCTAATCGCTAGGCCACCAGCAAGAGGAAGAGTTTTCAACATCAACGCCAATCCTGTTGAAGATAATGACGGCCCAAACGAAACCACCCAACTAGTCCCCTTCACCAAAAATCAAGATTCAACTCCAACCGCTTAGTTTTTATGTTTTCTTTATGTTATCTCAATTTTCCCGTATCCCAGTTATAAATTGGAATCTTATCCAAGGATCTTAATGCGAATTATTATTTCAGTTTGTTTATGTTTTAAAGTCACATAGAACCAATCATAACTTACGGATAAAGCCAATGAAAATTTAACAAGAATATGGTGGATACGCCGCTGGTACTTCCTATATATAAGTATTCTTGCCAAAGGATCAGAGGCATTATCTGGCGGTTATGAGAAGTTCCATGTAGAATTTAGTATTGTCTCGATTGAAGTTTGTTTTGTACTCACTGATTTAGCATTATAGCATCTCATCATTTAAAGAAATTGGATTGTGTTCCATTTCTACATAGACTAACCTCTCAATCATAACAAACGAGAGAGGTATTGTCATCATTCAAACATGTATACTATCAGAATTAAGACTCAAGTTTTGGTTGTTGTGGTTGTTTTAGAGTCACATAGAACTAATCATAACTTGCGGATAAAGTCAATGAAAATTTGAAAAGAATATGGTGGATACGCCGCTGGTACTTCCTATATATAAGTATTCTTGTCAAAGGATCAGAGGCATTATCAGGCGGTTATGAGAAGTTCCATGTAGGATTTAGTAATGTTTTGGTCGAAGTTTGTTCATCATACATTTCAACGTATTTCAATTTAATCATTTAAAGAAGTTGAGCTATGTCTCACTTCCACAAGGACTAACCTCTCCATCATAACAAATGAGAGAGGTACTGTCACCATTCAAACATGTATACTATCAGAATTAAGACTTAAGCTTTGGTTGATTGTGTTTATTTATGTATTACAGTCACATAGAACTAATCATAACTTGCGGATAAAACCAATGAAAATTTGACAAGAATATGGTGGATACGCCGCTGGTACTTCCTATATATAAGTATTCTTGCCAAAGGATCAGAGGCATTATCAGGCGGTTATGAGAAGTTCCATGTAGGATTTAGTATTGTTTTGGTTGAAGTTTGTGTTATACTCACTGATTTAACATTCATATCATCTCATTATTTTAAGAAATTGGATTGTGTTCCATTTTCTACATCGACTAACCTCTCCATCATAACAAACGAGAGAGGTACTGTCATCATTCAAACATGTATACTATCAGAATTAAGACTCAAGCTTTGGTTGTTGTGTTTGTTTATGTTTTAGAGTCACATAGGACTAATCATAACTTACTGATAAAACCAATGAAAATTTGACGAGAATATGGTGGATACGCCGCTGGTACTTCCTATATATAAGTATTCTTGCCAAAGGATCAGAGGCATTATCAGACGGTTATGAGAAGTTCCATGTAGGATTTAGTATTGTCTTGGTTGAAATTTGTGTTACATTCACTGATTTAACATTCATATCACCTCATCATTGGACTCAGATATTGGTTGTTGTGTTTATTTATGTTCTAGAGTCATATCATAGAACCAATCATAATTTACTGATAAAACCAATGAAAATTTGACAAGAATATGGTGGATACGCCGCTGGTACTTCCTATATATAAGTATTCTTGCTAAAGGATCAGAGGCATTGTCAGGCGGTTTATGAGAAGTTCCATGTAGGATTTAGTAATTTCTTGGTTGAAGTTCGTTTTATACTCACTGATCTAGCATTTATATCATCTCATTGTTTAAAGAAATGGGATTATGTCATCAATCAAACATGTATACTATCAGAATTAGGACTCAGACATTGGTTGTGGTGTTTATTTATGTTCTAGAGTCACATCATAGAACCAATCATAACTTACTGATAAAACCAATGAAAATTTGACAAGAATATGGTGGATACGCCGCTGGTACTTCCTATATATAAGTATTCTTGCCAAAGGATCAGAGGCATTGTCAGGCGGTTATGAGAAGTTCCATGTAGGTTGTAGTATTAGAAGTTTTGTTTTAGGATATAACCTTATCTTCACAAACATATCAAAACTCTTGCGCATGAAATCATACTTAGTGAATCAACTCCGCTTATCAAAATTTTTACCGTAGGCAACAAAAAGCGATTCCTGTAGCAGGGTATTCAACCCTTACAAGGAACGTTACCGCCTCAAACAAAAATTTAAACTCTTACTCTTTTTCTAAGTATGTAACTGTCAAATTAAACATCATCCTTTTTAGACGAATATGTCACTACTTAAATTTCGGGACGAAATTTCTAAAAAGTAGGGGATACTGTAACATCCGGCAAAAACCGGATTTACCAAACCCGCTCCGTTTATTAACCAAGTTAGACACACAGTCCAGCGGTGGACTGTGTGCACGGTAACCCACAGGTCCCGGGTTCGAGACCTGTGGCGAGCACCGAGCGAGACATTAAAATCGTTTTTAAAATAAATGATTTTCGAATTAATTCAATTAGTATATAAATATAATTAAAAACAAAAATATTTCGGGTTAGACACGTAGCTCAGTTGGTAGAGCTGCGTGCACGCGAACGGGAGGTCTCGGGTTCTAGTCCTGCCCGGCGCATACATTTACACAATAAAACCGGTCAAAAAGTCAACATTTTTTTATTATTTTTATTTATTTATTTTATTTAAAAATCAATTAAAAATACTTAAAAATAACATTTTTAAAGTTAGAAAATAGCCTTAAACTCACAAAAATATATCCAATAATCCTACAAAAATTGATTTAATAAAATCCACTTATTTACCGAACCATTATGTTATTATCTAGGTTAGTTTCACTCGTGGTTAAATCAAACTTCGTGCGCATTCAACATCATCAACCGAACGCACCCAATGTGAGTGAATCTTACAACTCCCCTTTTTAATTACACGTTTTGGGGTGTGTCATGTGTCACTAAAATTAACTCGTTTATTTAAACTTGTGCCATACCATATTGTGATCTAAACTTAGAGTGTAAATATTGTTTGTAGTTATGTCTTTCATATTGTCAAGTTGTATGCAAATCATTCATTAGGCCCATCAGTTCGTAGAACAACGCGTGCCTCAAAACTCATTCATTAGGCCCATCAGTTCCTCGTGAGAGACGGGTTGAGCAACGCGTGCCTCAAAACAATTTATTATTGTATGTGTGTGCATTATCTGATATTAAGTGTTTTATGAATATGTTTACATCTATATTTACTCATATGTGGTTATGCACTTTATTTTATAATCAATTCAATAAACTTGTTCAAATGCTTTTCATAGGATTCACTCGCCAACTTTTTGTTGATCCAAAAACCATTTTTACACATGATACAGGTGAACAGGATGAAGCAAGGAAAACATAGGAAATGCCTTAGAAGAAAACAATGAAGTCTAGAATGATGTTTAGGACATGATGAAATTAAGATTGTATGTTTCCCTTTAAATTGTAATAATGAATATGAAACGTTATAATAAATGTCATGAGCTTTGATGATAACCCAATCATGCCCCGATCACCTTTTCCGCTGCGGGTCGGGGTGTGACAGCGATCGTCGCACTCACATATGTCGAATACTGACTCCATTACGTTAAGCCAATGTTGGGCTTCGATTGCTCCATTTCTTCCGTTAAAGGACTTAGGTTTACAGGACATGAAGTGCTTATAAGTGCATTCCTTGGATTCGGTTTTCCTTTCTATTGGCATAGTTACACTAGTTTTTTTTCTCTTCGCCCATTTTTTCCCTTTGTCCTGGTGTGGAGGCAGTCGAGCTTTCTTCAGATCGTTCTCCAGACTAGTTAACATTACCAGTTGGTGCATTGGTTATTATCTTAGCCACTTCCGTAGCTATATTGCGAATATCTTCACTATTTAAACGTATGCTCGTATTAGACTAGGATCTGACACTGTGAGAGGGAGTTTGAGTCTTATGAGAACCTTCCTCTCTACTTTTGTTATTCTATTTATTTCTAGACCCTTGTTCATCTCTATGTTCAGACATTATCTCCTTCCTATAGGAATATGATTATACAAAGTTACTGGTAGGATACATCATTATAATATACCAATTATATATATCACACCAATATATATATAGCACATAAAAAGACACAACATACTTTACTTATTCTAGCGTCACTTAATTAACTATGCAAGTATTTTTCCTAAGAACATGTTATTTGGCCTAGTCTGAGTGTGCTATTAACCTTTAGAGCACTACTGGTTTAAGCTTAGGCATTCCTGTAATACGTAATACATAATTCGCAAAAACCTCGGGCTCTGTATACCAACTGTAACACCCCCGTAACCCGGGTGATTATGTACAATTGATACACTTACAGCGAAAGCAAATTGAACTTTCATTGAAACTTATATTAGTCGAAGTACAAACACTTTATTTATTTACAATATTTGACATCTAGGAAATTCTAGATCTTCATACCTCAGTTGTCTTCTCTCTGTTCCTAAGAGTGTCTCATTGATTTCGTGTGACATGTATACTCAAATGACGTCAGATATATACTGGTGAGCTCATGTTATACAGTTTATAGTAACAACACAATTGACATGCATGCAACATGGGTTGTGATATTTTGGGCAAAGGCCAACTCATGCCATTCATGACCTTTTCACAACCACCAGCAATCGGCTTGTCGAAACCCCCCCCCCCCGGCCATCGCATAGGTATGTTAGTGTCGTGATGCATGTCACACCCCGACCCGCAGCGGAAAAGGTGATCGGGGCATGATTGGGTTTTCATCAAAGCTCATGACATTTATTATAACGTTTCATATTTATTATTACAATTTTAAAGGAGTTCATACAATCATATCATACAAGTTCAACATGTTCTATACATCTTTCTAGGCTTCATTATTTTTCTTCTAAGGCACTTTCCTATGTGTTCCTTGCTTCATCCTGTTCACCTGTATCATGTGTAAAAATGGTTTTTGGATCAACAAAAAGTTGGCGAGTGAATCCTATTTAAAACATTTAAACGTGTTTATTGAATGGATTATAAAATAAAGTGCATAACCACATATGAGTAAATGTAAATGTAAATATATTCACAAAACACTTAATATTAAATATTGCACACACATACAACAATAGATTTGTTTTGAGGCACGCGTTGTTCAACTCGTCTCCCACGAGGAACTGATGGGCCTAATGAATGAGTTTTGAGGCACGCGTTGTTTTACGAACTGATGGGCCTAATAAATGAGTTTTAAGGCACGCGTTGTTCAACTCGTCTCCCACGAGAAACTGATGGGCCTAACAAATAGTTTGCATACAACTTGACAATATGTAATACATAACAACATACAATATTTACATTCTAAGTTTAGATCATAATATGGTATAGCACGAGTTTGAATAAGCGAATTAGTTTAAGCGACACATGATACACCCCAAAACATGAATAAAAAGGGGAGTTTGTAAGAATTCACTCACAGTGGGTGCGTTTCTTGGATTGATGATGAATGCGCACGAATTCGGATTTAATCGACAAGGGAATTAACCTAAATAATAACATAATAGTTCGAGAAATAAATAAACTCTCATTTGAGATTAGTATTTTCAATTAGTGTTCTTAATGGGATTATTAGGTTTATTTTTGTGAGTTCAAGGAAATTTTCTAACTTTAAAAATATTATTTTTAAGTATTTTTAATTGATTTTTGAATAAAATAAATAAATAAAAGAAAATAAAAATTTTTGACTTTTTGACCAGTTGACCGTTGACCGTTTACCGGTCGGACCGTGTGTATGTATGCGCTGGGTGAGACTCGAACCCGTGACCTCCCGTACGCGTGCACGCAGCTCTACCAACTGAGCTACGTGTCTAACCCGAAATATTTATGTTTTTAATTATATTTATACACTATTTAATTTAATCAGAATTCATTTATTTTAAAAAGATTTTAATTATATCGAACCGGTGCCGTCAACAGGTCTCGAACCCGGGACCTGTGATTTTGTGTTGCACACAGTCCACCGCTGGACTGTGTGTCTAACCTGGTTAATATACTGATTTTCATTAAACTTAACATCTAACTGCGAGTGGATCCGGTTCAGTTTAAAAGGAACATTTTTATTACAGAGAATGAGATTGTGTCAAGGATCGAACTCGGGAGGTGTGTTAATCGTTTGCACACAGTCCACCGCTGGACTGTGTGTCTAACCCGGTTTAATATCTGGTTTTAATTATATTTATACAATAGTTCAACTTCATCTTCTTCGTTCAAAGATACAGACGACGATTAATCAACTGTTCTTGTTTAATTCGATTAACGAAATTCATAAGCGTTTGAAATGTGATGGACAGAGAGGGTTTGGGGAAAGAATGTACCGGAACAGATGTCTTTCTCAGAACTCCGGCAAGGATCGTCGGCTCTGTTTTCTGAACTCCGTCTGTTCGGATCAATTAACAGTTTTGATTGATTAGATGTGAAATTGAATTACTGAGCAACGATTATCAGGAGGTTTTGATGATCATACCGATTCACAGCGTGATTCTGGAAATTCCAGAAGCTTTCCGGCGAAAGCAGAATATCCGGCAACGTCGTCTGGGATTGATTCTGGGTGATGGGTTGATGTTAGTAATGGTCTAACAATGGATTGAAACAGAAAGAGTCGAGGTATTTACCGTTTTGATGTGAGTCTCGGTTTTCCGGCGAAAGTCCGGTGATGGCAGAATATTTCCGGCGAGTGAAATTGCTTCCAGAAATGATGCGATTTTGAGCGAAAAGACTATCAGAGGCTTGGGTGTGTATTTATAGGGAAGAATCACAATGAATTGGGTCTGTTTTCAGTCTTGATTCGTTGGTCAGCCTTTCTCTGGCGGTTATGACTGATGTCGCGGGACTAGACATCGGTTATAACCGATGTAGATGTTAATACGTACGTTAAGTCAACAGAAACCGTCAATAATTGGCGAAGTCGTCGGGATTTCCGGCGACTGCGAAATGGGCGCGCTGTTGACTGGATTTGTTTTCGAGTTTTGTGATATGTATTATTTGTTTCGATATATCATCAAATAACACAAGTGGCGGAGTGGTGGAATGGGTGTGAGTTAGGTTTCCCGGCTGACCCGGGTTCGAATCCCGGTAGCCTGTTTTCCTTTTTAATTGTTTTATTTTTACTTTTTAACAATTATAGTTTATAAATTCTAAATTGTTTATTAATTATGTATCATATAAAATAAATTTGAGTATTAAATACGCAACGAAAATTTTAATTGGATGTTCGGTTAATAAACGAAGCGGGTTTGGTTAACCCGGTTTTTTACGGATGTTACAGTATCCCCTACTTTTAGAAATTTCGTCGCGAAATTTAAGTAGTGGCATGTTTGTCTCAAAAAAAGGATGGTGTTTTAATTTGACAATTACATACTTAGATGGGAGTAAGAGTTTAAATTTTGTTTGAGGCGGTAACGTTCCTTGTAAGGGTTGAATACCCTGCTACAGGAATCGCTTTTTGTTGCCTACGATAAAGAATATTGATAAATAGAGTTGATTGCCTAAGTATGATTTCATGCGCAAGAGTTTTGATACGTTTGGAAAGATAAGGTTATATCCTAAAACAAAACTTCTACTACTAAAACCTACATGGAACCTCTCATAACTGCCTGACAATGCCTCTGATCCTTTGCCAAGAATACTTATATATAGGAAGTACCAGCGGCGTATCCACCATATTCTAGTCAAATTTTCATTGGTTTTATCAGTAAGTTATGATTAGTTCTATGATGTGACTCTAGAACATAAACAAACACGACAACCAAAGCTTGAGTCTTAATTCTGATAGTATACATGTTTGAATGATGACAGTACCTCTCTCGTTTGTTATGATGGAGAGGTTAGTCCATGTAGAAGTGAGACACAACTCAACTTCTTTAAATGATGAGATTAAAATACGTTGAGATGTATGATGATATAAATGCTAAATCAGTGAGTATAAAACAAACTTCAACCAAGACATTACTAAATCCTACATGGAACTTCTCATAACCACCTGACAATGCCTCTGATCCTTTGGTAAGAATACTTATATATAGGAAGTACCAGCGGCGTATCCACCATATTCTTGTCAAATTTTCATTGGCTTTATCCGCAAGTTATGATTAGTTCTATGTGACTCTAAAACATAAACAAACACAACAACCAAAGCTTGAGTCTTAATTCTGATAGTATACATGTTTGAATGATGGCAGTACCTCTCTCGTTTGTTATGATGGAGAGGTTAGTCCATGTAGAAGTGAGACACAGCTCAACTCCTTTAAATGATGAGACTGAGATACGTCGTGAGGTATGATGATATGAATGTTAAATCAATGAGTCTTAATTCTGATAGTATACATGTTTGAATGATGGCAGTACCTCTCTCGTTTGTTATGATGGAGAGGTTAGTCCATGTAGAAGTGAGACACAGCTCAACTCCTTTAAATGATGAGACTGAGATACGTCGTGAGGTATGATGATATGAATGTTAAATCAATGAGTATAAAACAAAACTGAAATAGTAATTCGTACTAAGATTCTTGGATAAATTTCCAATTTATAATTGAGATACGTGAAAATTGAGATAACATAAAGAAAAACATAAAAACTAAATGGTTGGAGCTGAATCTTGATTTTTGATGAAGAAAACTAGTTGGGTGGTTCGTTTGGGCCGTCATTATCTTCAACAGGATTGGCGTTGATGTTGAAAACTCTTCCTCTTGCTGGTGGCCTAGTGGTTAGGTTTTCTTGATTTGCTTGGTTAACTGGGTTTGCTTGAGCTTGGGCGTTTATGATGTTAACCAATCGAGGGCACGTGTTTCTAAAGTGGGTAGGGTCGCCACAATTGAAACAAGCTCGAACATATGGGAACATGGGGTATTGGGGTTGTTGATATGTTTGGATCATGTTTTGAGTAGGGGGTGAGGTTGGGTTTTGAGAGGTGCGACAACCCTTGCTCAAATGACCATAGCGTCCACAATTCGCACATAATCGACAAGGTAAGGTAGATGGATGGTGATAAAAACAGGTGTTGCATTGAGGGTGAGGTCCAAGGTAAGGTTTCTTATTTGGGTAAGTTGAGTTGGGTGCTACTTGAGTGATTGGGATAGCTTGGAGGGGTATAGCTTGTGAAGTTGGTTGGTTGTGTTGGGTGACAGCGAAAAGTTGCCCATCTCGTTTTTTCTTAGAAAGGGGTTGAGAAGGGGATTCGGTTTGGGCGGAGTTTGAGGTTTCAGTTGATGCTTTATCCTTCTTCTTCTCCTCCTTGAAGTCCTTATTTCGTATGCGGTTCTCGGTGAGCTCTGTGGCTAACTCCATTGCTGCTTCCAAAGTTGCATGTGTGGTACTTATTACAGAGTCTTGGATTTTTGAAGGAAGACCTCGAATGTAGTGCTCGATCAAACGGTAAAGAGGAGTGAACAAGTTGGGAACCATTTGATTTAACTCAAGGAATCTCTTGTTGTATGTGGTGTGGTCGCCTTCCTTTTGTTTCAAAGAATAGAACTCATCCTCCAATTTCTTGATTTCGCTTCTTGGGCAAAACCGTCTTGTCATGATTTCCTTCAACTCTTCCCAAGTCAAAGTCATAGCATCTTCAACACCTCGTTTGGCCTTCTCTGTATTCCACCATGTAAGTGCTATTCCAAGTAAACGACTAGTAGCATATCGCACTTTGCGATCATCGGGGCAATCGTAATTTAGAAAAGTGTTTTCCATTTCTTCAAACCAATGGAGGAGAGCGGTGACACCTTCAGTCCCTTCATATTTGGAGGGTCGCAGGATTTGAAATGCTTGAAGGTGCATTTAGTGGTAATTGGGGGAGGGTTGACAACATTTTGATCTTCTTGATTGACGGGATTAGCAGTAAGGGCTTGTTGAACTTAAACTACAATGTTGGGTATTACGGCAGCCATTTGTTGAGCGATTTGGGCAGCCATGCGCTCGCGGGCTTTTCCTGATCTCATCTTCCTACGAGCGAGATAGAAGACATCTACAAGGAATACATATCAAGAGTATGAGTGGGATGTTTTAGGGGTCATGTGTCGTATTTAGGAATGAACATTCATAAAATAAATATAGAATAATAAATCTACTACATCCATAGGATGTCTTGGGCTTTGCTCGTAATTGGGCTTTGCATGCCGCCATACTTCACCTTCGTAATCATGTGGGCCCCCATGATTACCGGGTTTTTCATATGGTTCGCATGTGTTAGCCTGGTTACGTACACTATAACCCGGAGAAAATCGAGAAATAAGTATGTAACATATGATATTCGGAATGTATCCAGGTGTGGACACGGTGACACCTCAAAGTGGGGTTAGTTCGAACGACGTTTGGTGTGGCATGCTTTGGCCTAATAGGTCCTTCGTACTCTCATCGTTGGTCCCCAGGTAGGCAAACTGGTCCGTTATATTGGATTTATACGAATGCCAACCTAGCAGGACGTTCCGACTACCGGTACTTTTACCCTTACAGTTACTACATGCCCGTCGTAGAACTCACTTTGATGAGATTTGAAAAAATGACAAATGCGACAAAATCTTGAATAACGGAAGTATGAAGATGATTTGAATATGTGAATATTAAAATATGTATGATGAATGTGTATGTAATTATGTATGTTTGACTATAAGTATAATTCATTATGTATCACAAAATGTAATATTGGAAGTGTTTGCATGCATTTGTGTATGTAATAAATATGAAAGAAATAAACATCATGAGTTTGCATGTAACCACATAAACAATTAAAATCTAATCAACTATAGTATAGGCTCTAAGGGTCTAATAACATATCCTATATCCCTATAGTCAAAAGCTCTGATACCAATCTGTCACACCCCGACCCGCAGCGGAAAAGGTGATCGGGGCATGATTTGGTTTTCATCAAAGCTCATGACATTTATTATAACGTTTCATATTTATTATTACAATTTTAAAGGAGTTCATACAATCATATCATACAAGTTCAACATGTTCTATACATCTTTCTAGGCTTCATTATTTTTCTTCTAAGGCACTTTCCTATGTGTTCCTTGCTTCATCCTGTTCACCTGTATCATGTGTAAAAATGGTTTTTGGATCAACAAAAAGTTGGCGAGTGAATCCTATTTAAAACATTTAAACGTGTTTATTGAATGGATTATAAAATAAAGTGCATAACCACATATGAGTAAATGTAAATGTAAATATATTCACAAAACACTTAATATTAAATATTGCACACACATACAACAATAGATTTGTTTTGAGGCACGCGTTGTTCAACTCGTCTCCCACGAGGAACTGATGGGCCTAATGAATGAGTTTTGAGGCACGCGTTGTTCTACAAACTGATGGGCCTAATGAATGAGTTTTAAGGCACGCGTTGTTCAACTCGTCTCCCACGAGGAACTGATGGGCCTAACAAATAGTTTGCATACAACTTGACAATATGTAATACATAACAACAAATAATATTTACATTCTAAGTTTAGATCATAATATGGTATAGCACGAGTTTGAATAAGCGAATTAGTTTAAGCGACACATGATACACCCCAAAACATGAATAAAAAGGGGAGTTTGTAAGAATTCACTCACAGTGGGTGCGTTTCTTAGATTGATGATGAATGCGCACAAATTCACATTTAATCGTCAAGGGAATTAACCTAAATAATAACATAATAGTTCGATAAATAAATAAACTCTCATTTGAGATTAGTATTTTCAATTAGTGTTCTTAATGGGATTATTAGGTTTATTTTTGTGAGTTCAAGGAAATTTTCTAACTTTAAAAATATTATTTTTAAGTATTTTTAATTGATTTTTGAATAAAATAAATAAATAAAAGAAAATAAAAATTTTTGACTTTTTGACCAGTTGACCGTTGACCGTTTACCGGTCGGACCGTGTGTATGTATGCGCTGGGTGAGACTCGAACCCGTGACCTCCCGTACGCGTGCACGCAGCTCTACCAACTGAGCTACGTGTCTAACCCGAAATATTTATGTTTTTAATTATATTTATACACTATTTAATTTAATCAGAATTCATTTATTTTAAAAAGATTTTAATTATATCGAACCGGTGCCGTCAACAGGTCTCGAACCCGGGACCTGTGATTTAGTGTTGCACACAGTCCACCGCTGGACTGTGTGTCTAACCTGGTTAATATACTGATTTTCATTAAACTTAACATCTATCTGCGAGTGGATCCGGTTCAGTTTAAAAGGAACATTTTTATTACAGAGAATGAGATTGTGTCAAGGATCGAACTCGGGACGTGTGTTAATCGTTTGCACACAGTCCACCGCTGGACTGTGTGTCTAACCCGGTTTAATATCTGGTTTTAATTATATTTATACAATAGTTCAACGTCATCTTCTTCGTTCAAAGATACAGACGACGATTAATCAACTGTTCTTGTTTAATTCGATTAACGAAATTCATAAGCATTTGAAATGTGATGGACAGAGAGGGTTTGGGGAAAGAATGTACCGGAACAGATGTCTTTCTCAGAACTCCGGCAAGGATCGTCGGCTCTGCTTTCTGAACTCCGTCTGTTCGGATCAATTAACAGTTTTGATTGATTAGATGTGAAATTGAATTACTGAGCAACGATTATCAGGAGGTTTTGATGATCATACCGATTCACAGCGTGATTCTGGAAATTCCAGAAGCTTTCCGGCGAAAGCAGAATATCCGGCAACGTCGTCTGGGATTGATTCTGGGTGATGGGTTGATGTTAGTAATGGTCTAACAATGGATTGAAACAGAAAGAGTCGAGGTATTTACCGTTTTGATGTGAGTCTCGGTTTTCCGGCGAAAGTCCGGTGATGGCAGAATATTTCCAGCGAGTGAAATTGCTTCGAGAAATGATGTGATTTTGAGCGAAAAGACTACCAGAGGCTTGGGTGTGTATTTATAGGGAAGAATCACAATGAATTGGGTCTGTTTTCAGTCTTGATTCATTGGTCAGCCTTTCTCCGGCGGTTATGACTGATGTCGCGGGACTAGACATCGGTTATAACTGATGTAGATGTTAATACGTACGTTAAGTCAACAGAAACCGTCAATAATTGGCGAAGTCATCGGGATTTCCGGCGACTGCGAAATGGGCGCGCTGTTGACTGGATTTGATTTCGAGTTTTGTGATATGTATTATTTGTTTCGATATATCATCAAATATACAAGTGGCGGAGTGGTGGAATGGGTGTGAGTTAGGTTTCCCGGCTGACCCGGGTTCGAATCCCGGCAGCCTGTTTTCCTTTTTAATTGTTTTATTTTTACTTTTTAACAATTATAGTTTATAAATTCTAAATTGTTTATTAATTATGTATCATATAAAATAAATTTGAGTATTAAATACGCAACAAAAATTTTAACTGGATGTTCGGTTAATAAACGAAGCGGGTTTGGTTAACCCGGTTTTTGACGGATGTTACAATGCATACTTGGAACCCTATCCTCTTTTCAGCCAGTTCCGACACATCCCATTAAGCATATAAGGATCCAAATATACCCCTACCGATAATTGCACATCAACATTTTTATATTATTACCAGTTAAGACATAACGAGTATACAATCACAGTTTTATAAATAAACATGATAACTCACCTATTTAACACTTGTTAAAGAGCTGCTAGTACGACCGGGTACTATCTCAGAGTCCTGACACAATTACATAATCCTAGGTTAGGCAATGGTACACCTAGCTAGTCATTATCACGGTTAGATATTGGTTAACACTGCCTTGTTTAGGCATGGTTGATCAGTCCATGCCTAACTAAGGCTAGGTTATCCAATACCTGCCCCTGACAATAACCCTAGTACCTAAAAGTAATACTAACACTACTACTAATAATATATTACTACTAATAATAATACTAATATTAACTACTAAAAATAAATATAAATAATTAAACATAAACTTAAACGAGAGCATACCTTAAAACTATCTACGGCAGGCCGATGTAGAGTCTCCCTACTGGTGCTCCTACTCGCTCCGAAAACGACTACTAACAACACCCAAAGGGGCACTGCGTACTCGGGATTCTCTTATAATAGAGTATTCCCGTTAAAGAAACTGATACCTAAACAACCTACTAGGACTTCTAATTAAAGCAAGCACCTCAAAATGTTTCTAGTCCCATGTGGGACTCAATTGACATGCCTACTTGCCTACTTGACCTACAAGCTTGTCTGCTTCTATATATTAATTCAGCTGCTTCACTTGTTTTACTCGTATAACTTTCAAACTGTAACATGTTATAAAATGACGAATACGTCATTAGAATGAGTATATTTTTATCTACGTTTTAACCTAAGTTTCGTTAAAAACGGAGTAAGATCAAATATAATATATTTTATTATTAATATTAAACGGTCTCCTATAATAGCCAAGACTCGTCAAGATAGTTCATATTTCACACAACCATCTTACTCGTTTAACAACATATGAAATTTAAATTACATATTTCATACGTTGATAACCAGTACATTAAGGTTTGGGGTATTACATTGCTTATCATATAAAACATCTATACCAAGAAAGTATTTTAAGACACCTAAAGCTTTGATTTTAAAACTTTCACTCAAGACTTGTTTGAGTTTATTAATTTCACACCTTCATCATTACCAGTGATGACTATGTCATCCACATGAACAAGTAAAATAACAAACACTACATACTTTTTCATAACAAAAAAGAATAATCACACAAGCTCTGCTTAAAACCAATATCAAACAGAACTTTAACTAATTTCTCATCCCCTTTTCTAGGGGCTTGTTTTAAACCATAAAGGGACTTTACAAGTTTACAAACCTTTGTTTCATTTTTTGAATAATAACCTTGGGGCAACTGCATATATACATCTTCAGTTATGGAACCATACAGAAAAGCATTATTAATGTCAAGTTGAAACAGTTTCCAATTATTTTTAACAGCAAGATTTATGACAATTCTAACTATTACCATGTTGACAACAGGTGAAAGAGTTTCACCAAAATCTATGCATTCCATCTGATTATACCCTTTAGAAACTAACCTAGCTTAAAATCTTTCTACATCTCCATTTGACTTGAATTTAACCTTATATACCCATTTACACACTATCGCCTTTCTATCAGCAGGTAAATCAGTTAACACCCATGTATTATTATTAAGCAAGGCTTTCATTTCAGAGTTCATAGCTTCTATCCATCTTGGGTTTTTGGAAGCTTCAAAATATGAAGTTGGTAACATAATTTTATTTAGACTATTAAAAAAACAGAAATTATCAGCAGACAAACAAGAATAGTTAACAACTCTATCTATCCCATACTTAACTTTACCATCTGGTACAAATCCATCTAACTTCTTTGGAAAAGGTACAATCCTATTCGACCTCCTAACATTTGGAACATTTCCCTCGGATGGGTTCGTCTCAACATTTGAATAACAAACATACAGACTTTTTCATAACAAAAAAGAATAATCACACAAGCTCTGCTTAAAACCAATATCAAACAGAACTTTAACTAATTTCTCATCCCATTTTCTAGGGGCTTGTTTTAAACCATAAAGGGACTTTACAAGTTTACAAACCTTTGTTTCATTTTTTGAATAATAACCTTGGGGCAACTGCATATATACATCTTCAGTTATGGAACCATACAGAAAAGCATTATTAATGTCAAGTTGAAACAGTTTCCAATTATTTTTAACAGCAAGATTTATGACAATTCTAACTATTACCATGTTGATAACAGGTGAAAGAGTTTCACCAAAATCTATGCATTCCATCTGATTATACCCTTTAGAAACTAACCTAGCTTAAAATCTTTCTACATCCCCATTTGACTTATATTTAACCTTATATACCCATTTACACCCTATCGCCTTTCTATCAGCAGGTAAATCAGTTAACACCCATGTATTATTATTAAGCAAGGCTTTCATTTCAGAGTTCATAGCTTCTATCCATCTTGGGTCTTTGGAAGCTTCAAAATATGAAGTTGGTAACATAATTTTATATAGACTATTAAAAAACAGAAATTATCAGCAGACAAACAAGAATAGTTAACAACTCTATCTATCCCATACTTAACTTTACCATCTGGTACAAATCCATCTAACTTCTTTGGAAAAGGTACAATCCTATTCGACCTCCTAACATTTGGAACATTTCCCTCGGATGGGTTCGTCTCAACATTTGAATAACAAACACTACAGACTTTTTCATAACAAAAAAGAATAATCACACAAGCTCTGCTTAAAACCAATATCTAACAGAACTTTAACTAATTTCTCATCCCATTTTCTAGGGGCTTGTTTTAAACCATAAAGGGACTTTACAAGTTTACAAACCTTTGTTTCATTTTTTGAATAATAACCTTGGGGTAACTGCATATATACATCTTTAGTTATGGAACCATACAAAAAAGCATTATTAATGTCAAGTTGAAACAGTTTCCAATTATTTTTAACAGCAAGATTTATGACAATTCTAACTATTACCATGTTGACAACAGTGAAAGAGTTTCACCAAAATCTATGCATTCCATCTGATTATACCCTTTAGAAACTAACCTAGCTTAAAATCTTTCTACATCCCCATTTGACTTATATTTAACCTTATATACCCATTTACACCCTATCGCCTTTCTATTAGCAGGTAAATCAGTTAACACCCATGTATTATTATTAAGCAAGGCTTTGGAAACATAATTTTATTTAGACTATTAAAAAAACAGAAATTATCAGCAGATAAACAAGAATAGTTAACAACTCTATCTATCCCATACTTAACTTTACAATCTGGTACAAATCCATCCAACTTCTTTGGAAAAGGTACAATCCTAACATTTTGAACATTTCCCTCGGATGCGTTCGTCTCAACATTTGACATCTCTGTGTCCTCAAATATACTAGGATTCACCCTACTACTACTCAACCCCCTATTTAAAGTTGGATCACTAAGGATGTGGCAGATGTGGCAGATGTAGATGAGTCAACTGGTTGCTGATCATCACTAAGGATGTCATGCGAACCAGATTCCCTTTCTTCATCATTGGGATTTTGTGAAACACTAGGTGTAAATGTTTCATAGCAATCAAAAATATTTATATGATTTAAATCTTTATTAATTTCAAGATCTGTTTCACTACACTTTTTTTATTTTAAAAGGATATACACTTTCATAAAACTTTATTTCTCTTAAATAAAACACCTTTTTTTCATCCAAGTTCCACAGTTTATAACCTTCTTAATATTTGAATAACCAATCAATACACGCTTATCAGCATGATAAGCAAATTTATCAGTTTCATTTAAGACTGTACTAAAACACAAACACCCAAAGTTTCTTAGATGTGAAAGGGTAGGTTTAAAACCAAACATAACCTCTTATGGACTCTTACCAACTAACCAGGTGAAGGAAGCCTATTAATAATATAAACACGTGGCACACAATAAGACCAAAACCTTAAGGGTAGGCCACCTTGATACATCAAAGCCCTAGCTATATTTAACAGATGTTTGTGTTTCTTTTAACCACACCATTCTGCTGTGGTGTGTAAGAACAAGAAGTTTGATGTAATATACCTCTTGTTTTACAAAAAAAAATATTCATTTGATTGTTCACAAATTCTGTGCCATTATCACTTCTAAAAACTTTTATCTTGATTTTAAATTGTGTTCAAATCAATTCATAGAAACTTGATATATTTTCAAACACTTCCATTTTGTTTTTAAGCAGATAACACCAAACAGTTCTTTTTTTTTGAACGACGACTTTCTACAACACTTCTAGAGTAGTCATCTACAACGGTAAGAAAGTATTTATAACCTTCATAACTAGTGACTTTATATGGAGCCCATACATCTAATGTATTAATTCACCTACACATTTAGTTTTATGTTCACTCAGTGGGAAAGGAACTCTAACTTGTTTAGCTTTATGACATATTTCACATGGACCATGTTCCGCAGAATTAATACCAAGACTATCCTTTAATACAGCCAAGACTTGATCAGAAGGATGAATTAACATACTGTGCCACATATAAGACTTTATACTACTATAAAAACTTGAACTTATATTATTACCATTTAACCCTATAAAGTATAGACCATTTTCTTGTCTACCTGTCAACAAGGCTTCTTTAATTTGGAATCCTGTAAAATACAGCTGACCATTTAACAAAACAGTGATACCATTATCATTTCCTGGTCTATGAACAGAAAGTAAGTTCACACTGTAATCAGGAACATAAAAGACATCTTTTAAGACTATATTGTTTAAAAGTTTTAACTTTCCCACTTCAAAACTTTAACACTTGTTCCATTGGGGTGACAAAGTTTTAAATCAAACTCAGACATATCTAAGTAATTAAACAGATCCTTTTTTTAGTTTTAACGAAGTGCTGTGTAGCTCCTGAATCAACTATCAAACTTTAACTACAACCAAAAGAGCTAATAGCATAACAACTAATAAAGTTAGACTGACCCCTACATTTGTCCTTTTCTGTTCAGACTCAGCTTTCCCATCAACAAGACTTAGCAGTTTAGATATATGCTCAGATGTAAAAGGTAAAGAAGTACCACCAGAACTTGAAGACCCAACAACACATTAGATTTATTTGACACATTATTTGTCACATACTCTCAACATGGTCTTCTTTTCATTCCAGGATGATAATTAATTATTTCAATTCTTTTCATTCCAGGAGGATAATTAATTGTTTCCACACACCTATCAGTTATGTGTCCTAACATATTACAATGAGTGCATTTAATTTTGTGTTAGGACCTCTAGAAAACTTCTTCTTTTTATAAAAAAAATTGATTCGGTTTAGACACAAAAGACACATTATATCCTTTTGAATTATTACTAACATTTATATGTGATTCTTCTCTGGAAATGACAGCAAAAGCAGTCTTAACAGATGGAAATGGTTCTCTTGTTAACAAGTTGGTTCTTGTAGGTCCCCTAGTCTCGATGGATCTTCACAAAACTGATAATCTACCAAGGGTGCGGAATCCCCTTGATAAACCGAAATCACAGAAACAAGTATAGATGAAGAACTCGAAACACAATTCACAAAATCGTCTTCTATTGATTATCCAACATAAACGTATACAATCAATTCAAGACTCAAACAATCTCACAGCCACTGTCTGTGATCTTGACTCTCTCTCTATACGAATTCTCTCGCTAGGATTCTCTAACCGCCAACCTAAGCAACAATCTTCTAATGTACACTAAACCCTAATGCAAAACATGCTTATATACTACATGTATGCATACTGGGGTTCCTACTGGGCTAGGCCATTCTCCAAGCCCATTACATCAAATAACTCACTAACCAATATTGCTAAGTCCAATACAAGGTATCCAAAGACTAAACAATCAAACTATTAAGCTGTTGTCACAGAATATGCACCAACAGACTCCCCCTTGACAATAGCTTCATAGTGTAACTTTGTCTTCAAACATCTTGTGTTCTTTTGGTCTTTGGATAGCTTCAGCTTCACACAGATTCTGACATCAACAGACTCCCCTAAGCTGATGCTTCCAATCTCCAAAACTTCTTTCGTTGTAGATCATTGAACTAGCAATCTTTGATTAAGCAAATGAGCTCCAACTCTTCCATATTTCCATGCAATGTAGTAGAAGGATCCTACCATGCATCTTCACACATTCTGCACTCCAATGAACTTCACACAAAATATGCACTTTACTTGTATTTTGCACTTCATGTTGATAACCGCATCAATCTGTTTAGAAACACAAGCAAGTATCTCTAAAAACCATTATCCTTTTTCACATTAAAGATAAACCAATATTTGATCTTATCATGCAAACAACAATCTGTCAGTTCAAAAGGGATGTCTTTTTAAAAATATCCTTTTTGGTATTTTGATATTTTTCAAACACTAACTAAAACAAAACTGAAAAATATATACAATGCATCTTTTTGTGAGTGTCATGTGCAAGAAGATCATATCAACAAAATCAAATTGTTTTCACACTATCAGATAGTTCCTTAATTAATTTTCGTGAAAAGCAGTCCAAGATGATTACTAGTATGTTTGTCCACTTAAACAAACTGCATGAACATTTCAAGTACCATTACCGTATGATATGTTAAGGTAATATAATACTGATACACTAGTGTGTCCCACTTCAGGACATATCCCCACGATCAAGGTATGCACAAAGATTCATCGTAGTAGGTGAGTATACTGAAATTCATCCTTTTGTTTTACAACGATAGGTAGTTGGTGTTCAGGTCAGTACTTCCGTACAGCAAAGAGACCAATATCTAACGAGGGTTAGGGAAAATACCACATATTTTGGTATGATATATGCATTTTGACATTTGAATGACTTTCTAGGAGAGCTTCTTCATTTCTGGTTTTTGGCATTTTAGCTCTTTTAAGATATCCTGGTTGTGCCTAGGTCAGCATATATCTGGATGCAGCAGAAAGACAACCATGATACCCCGGATGAAATAACTTTATAAAGACCCAAAACTTCAGATTTTGGCAATCTCCCAACGCAAGATTTAAGGTCATTAAACCATACGCCACTGATATGTTACCCACTTATATTCAGTTCGTTAAGTTTATATCATATTGGTAAGTTGATTATTTCATGCTTTTTGCCTACTGATACATCATATAATGAAACTGCTATCACACTTATGCAATTTAATTTCAGTTTCAGTGTGACAATCTAACTTGCTGATGTACTATCATTTCTTCTATTTCACACCATGAAAACTCATTTTTTCAGTTTTTCATTTTTTCAATGTTTTTGGATTTTTAAAATTTTTAAACTTACTTACTCCCCCTAAACTCACGCACTAACTAAACTCTTTTTTTGGCTTAGGGAAATTTCTCCCCCTAAATTTTTGTTTTTATGGAGTAAGGTTCAAAAACAGAAATTTAAAACACAAACAGACTCCCACTTCAAGCTGACATTAAGTTTTTTAGCTTTAAAATTTTTAACAATCATTATCAAACACAGAAGTAAATAATTTGTTACCCATTTGTAATCTATTATTCACTTCAGAAGCTTTACAGGAATAGCCACTGTCGAACATATCAACAGTCCTTCTTGGCCATCATGCACCCACTCAACAACTCAGTTAGACTTAAGAAGCCAAACCCTACCGGTTTTGGGTTGACCATGAATGTCCACATAATCTAACACTGTCCAATATCCATCACATCTTACTGGTGTCTTGGATGTCTTCCCTGTTATTGAATAAGATTTATAATTTACACTAGGTCTCTGATCGTGAGAGTTCCAATAAACTCTCTCATTTACCGACCTTTGAAAATTATTATCTCGAAACCTTCTTCTCCCATCGCTATAACTTGAACATTAAAAAAACTTTGGATTTTGTTGAACATTTGAATTATAAAAACTCCAATGTTCATTTCTTCTTTGAAAATTTTGATTTCCAGAACTCTAGTATCGATTTTGATATCCAAAATTTTTACTTTGAAACCAATTTGATTTACCATTAAAATGACTCAATTGCAGAGAAATACTTCTAGGTCTATAAAATCTTCTTGATGGAAGTCATTAACTGAAATCTATGTTGATTTTTCTGACAACTTTGTCTTATATGAATACTTGAACCAACCCGATTCCCATCCTTAACTTCAACCATTTTTTGCTTATTTTTCTTCAACAGAAAACAACTCGCCACATGTCCTTTTTGATGACATTTAAAACAAGATTTTGTCTTATAAGTTTTCTTTTTGTTAAATCTGTTTTTAAATGTTCTCTTCCTTTCGTCTCTAGGATCCTCATCCAATTTATGAGGTGTACTGTTAGACCCAACAGATTCTTTCAAAGAAACTGGACTATTTGGTAAGTCCGCAGTTATCGAATTTACTACAGCTCGTGTAGTAGGCACGAAATCTGTTAACTCTTTCTCATCTGGTAGAAAAGAGTAGTCTTGATCCTTAGAAGATGAAGGTTTACCACACCCCACTCCCTTTTTATCATTACTCTTTTTCAACCTTTTTTGCATATGAGTCCTAACTAACGATGAATTACCAAATTTGTCTAACTTTCCTTGAAGCTCAACAATTTTGGCCTGTGCGACGGCCAATTCCGTGCACTTTTCAGACAGTTCGTTAGTCTTATCATTCACAGTTCACGAGCCAAATCAATGATTGGTGACAGTTCATTGACCTTGTTTGTTAAACTGCTGATTTCATGTTCATTTGATTTGATTTTATCAAGACAGTCCATCCCACCTTTTATCAAAAGAACATTTGACTCTTTTTGCTTTTCTAAATCTGTTAACAAGATTTTGTTTTGCTCCGATAGTCTGCCAACTTTACCTTGTAGTTCAGTGCAATTATGACAGGTATGGCGTACAGTTTCTGATGTTACCTTTACCTCTGCTGTAGTGTCATTCTCGTCATCCATGCACTTTAAAACTTCTGTATCCTTCTTCTCATCAATCACAACATCTGCTTCTCCAATCTTCATAGATGTAGCAGTCTCAGCCACACATATACTCTGTCTTGAAGCATTCTCATAACTTTTGTTCAAAGCTTCCCATAGCTCTCTAGAAGTCACATACCTTTGGAATCTATGTCTAACTTCCTTAGGTAAGGATTTCTTTATTGCTGCCAAAGCTATCTTTTCAGCATTAAACACCTTCTTCTCAGCTTCATCCATCTTCTCATATGAAATCACCAGAATTCTCCCATCAACTCGTCTTGTGGGAGCAATGTACCCATCAATCATACAACTCCATATACTAACATCTTCACTTTTAACCACCGCCTCAAACTTCTCCTTCCAGTAAGCAAATTGTTCAACATGAATCAGTTTAGGCCAGTTCTTAACAGCTCTACTCTGCTTATCTGTTTTTGCCATCACTCAGCTTAACAGTTCAAATGGATTTTGGTATACCTGTGTCAAAATCCAACTCTAACTTCTCTACTAGTCCTCGTCGAGGTTAAGCGCTAACGTACCGGTAAAACCGTACAAAAATAGTCCGAAAACTGTTTTTTACCAAAATATACCGTTAGATTCGTCTTGTCTATACTATTCCAATGATATATAATGTCGAACACCTTTTTCGTCTATACTTTTTTTTGTCCTAAAATCACACGAATTCAAAGGTGCAGACGGTTTGTTGAGATGAGCTACGAATAATTTTCTATTCACGAAAATGTGAATTTTTAGCTACGTTAGCCAATAAAAAATCCACCACTTATGGAATCGCACACTTGAAGTCGCACACTCCAATGTCAATCGCACACTCTATTATGGATCGCACGGTTCACAATTTTTGGGCCTTCCAAATCGCACACTCGATTGGGCCTGGTCGCACAGTTTCGGTCACGCAGTTCTGATCGCACAATTCTGGTCGCACACTACCAGCCTCGGTCGCACACTGAGTCTGTTCGCACAAATTCCTTCGCACACTAATAAATCCAGCAAATACCAATTCAATCCCGAGAATCAAGCACTTTCAAAAACCAAATATCTTCTAAAATCAATTTTCTTTCAAACTTTCTAAAACAGACTTTCCTAAAATCACGCAAACAACTTTCAATCACCCCAAAACAGATCAAAACACGAAATTTTTATCTTTTCTGCTCTGTTCTTCAACCAAACTTTAATCCGTAAATTAGTTTTGAACCTTCACAAAGGTCCCTAGTCTCGATGGATCGTCACAAAACTGATAATCTACCAAGGGTGCGGAATCCCCTTGATAAACCAAAATCACATAAACAAGTATAGATGAAGAACTCGAAACACAATTCACAAAATCGTCTTCTATTGATTATCCAACATAAACGTATACAATCAATTCAAGACTCAAACAATCTCACAGCCACTGTCTATGATCTTGACTCTCTCTCTATACGAATTCTCTCTCTAGGATTCTCTAACCGCAACCCAAGCAACAATCTTCTAATGTACACTAAACCTAATGCAAAACATGCTTATATACTACATGTATGCATACTGGGGTTCCTACTGGGCTAGGCCATTCTTCAACCCCATTACATCAAATAACTCACTAACCAATATTGCTGAGTCTAATACAATGTATCCAAAGATTAAATAATCAAACTATTAAGCTGTTGTCACAGAATATGCACCAACAGTTCTAGAGGCTGATAAAAATCATCAAGACCTATAAGAAACTACATTAATTTTATTAAAGTAGTAAAATCATTGTAACCTTTACTGCCTGACAAGAGCATGAAGGCAAATGAACCATAGCATCAAATTCCTTATACATAGTTGTCAGTTTGTTATAGTATTCAACAACAAAACTACCACTTTGTGAAACACAGTCTATCTTTTGAGTAAATTACAAGTTTTGTCATTTATGTATACACAAAATAGCAGGAATTGTCCTTTAGCGCAAAAGTTGACAAGTTTTGTACTTAATGTTTCAAAATTTTGCACATTATGTCCTTTAGGCCTAACTTAGTTAGATTTTTTAGTTAGATTTGGTCATATGGACCCCATATAAGTGTCTTTTCACATTTTAATATAATAAATAAACCCTTTTTCTAGGAAATATATAAAAACCCCTTTCCACCCACACCGTTCTTTCTTTCTCTCTCTCTCTCTCTAAAATGCAGACATCTTCCTCTCCTGTCTCTCTCTCTCTCTCTCTAAAAACCCACCATTAACACCCCCAATTGAACACACAAACACATTGAACAAATAAACACAGTGAAGTAATTGAACATGAACTCCGTTCAATTGCTTTTGTTTTCGCACAACATATCAACTGAACAAGCAAACACACCTTCAATTGCTTCAGATTTATGCACAAATTATACTAACAAACACTCAGTTCAAATCATTCATTATACACACAATCAGTCGAACAAACAAACTAAAACACGATAAGTAATGGTTCTTGCGGTCCCAGATCTGTTTCTGTTTCAGAAATTTAGGTGCGGCAGGGGAGGTTGTGGTTGCAGGGGAGCAGTGATGGATGGCGGGTGCAGGCGGAGCGGTGATGGACGGCGGGTGCAGGCGGGTTGGAGCCACCACCACCACTAACAAATAAACCCAAGTAATTATGTCCTTTTCATGGTGGCTGATGAACCCTTGATCACATACAAACAGACAAATACATATAATTGTTCACCAAAATCTATAACAAAAAGATTAACTGTCTAGATCAATGCACTACGTTGAATCAACTCATTTAACTTCTATAAACTACCAGAGAAAGAAGATACCAGAGGTGTAGATCCAGGATCCTTTGCTAGAAAATTCGTCGCCGGTTCTGATTCGGCTTCAAATATTGTTCACATTTTCCATTACTTCAGTTCATCTCGATTATATAACTTACAACCGCCCCCTAGCCCACCTCCAACAACCACCACCGCCCCTAACCCCCCACCACAACCACCCTTCACCGACCACCCAGCACCATACCAAAACCATCGCCATCAACCCCCAACCCCACCACTGGATTTTTGAAAGAGAGTAGAGAATGATGGAATTTCAGGTAGTGTTAGAGAGAGAAGAGAGAGAGGGGGAATCAGATTACAAGGAGAGGGATAGAGAGAGGAGAGAGAGTGTGTTTATATAGCCCTTGTATTTTTTTTTATTCGTACCAAATAGTCCCCAATAATAGTACTTTACACAATAGCCCTTGAGAAGGTGAAATGACAAAGATGCCCTCATGTGCAAGGCACATGACCAAATTTAACTAAAAAATCTAACTGGGTTAGGCCTAAAGGACATAACGTACAAGATTTTGAAACATTAAGTACAAAAACTTGTCAACTTTTGCGCTAAAGGACAGCGCCTGCAATTTGGTGTAAACATAAAGGACAAAACTTGTAATTTACTCTTATCTTTTTATACAAATCATAAACAACAGAACCATCCACCTTATTATATGTTTCGTTTAAATTAGTCCGGACCTCATAAGCCATTTTCGAAAAAACTTGTCATATGAACAATTCTTCAGACACAGGGTTTAACAACCAAGTAAGAACCACATAATTACACCTGTCTCACTAACTAGCTAACACAGCATCATCCTCAGATTTTATACATTTACCATCTATAAAACCATATTTATTTTTTGCTTCTAAAGCTAATTTCATAGCACTAGACCAGACTGAATAATTCTCTGTTCCTTTAAGTTTAATGCTAACAATAGTTAAGGCACTTGAATCTCTAGGGTGCAAATACAGAGGGACACCAATATCGACTTTGCTAATAAGTGTCACAGAAGTACTAGCAACATCACCACCACTCATTTTCAAATAATAATCAACAATCTACAAACTAATAATATCAAACACATAAAGCTATCTGTGTCAGGGGCCAGATTCCAGATTCATCACTCAGTGGTGCCTGGACAAGTCTTAACACAAAAGCTATACTACCAGAACTTCAACAAAATTAACCAGCCAAACAATATGCAACAAATAAATAATCAAGACTCAATCAAGGTCGGTCCGACTAGCCCGGCAACAAGTATGCCTAGACTCAACAATGAAGTGAAACTGCAAAAAAAAAAATAAAGAGAACTCCAAATAATCTGGTTAGTTTGCCTTATAATCTTCAAGGATTATAAGGACTAACACATATCTTCATAGCAACCTCCAGATAAACATCAAGAACTTCTCAAACCCTAGATCTAGGGTTTCAACTCCAAGAACAACTCTGATCAACTCACACAAAAGGTTTCCAAGAACGAAAAACCCTAATAACCCATAATCAACATAACTAACATGCGGAAACACAGATCAAGAGCAATAAAGCTTTGATACCATGTAAAAATAATGGATCAAAGTACAACAACAAAAATAGCGACAAAAACGTAGGAAAATCATATTTAGCCCAAACAAGAAAAAATCCCCCGAGAACCCTAGATCTTACAAAATGTAAGATCTCAAAGATACAAGATCCACAGATCAACTGATCATCTATACTAATACAATACAAATCTCTCAAAATACAGATGAGAGATCAACAGAAACAACTGAACTAACAACAAACCCTATCATACCCTAACAGAGAGAAATGAGTATTTGAACAAGTGAGAGAATGAGGCGAACAGTGATCTCCAATCCTTATATACCAACACCAATAAAAGTTACACTTTGAACCCTCAACGATGGACAAAGATGATTGCAGTCCTCCAAATTAAACACATTCAGTCCCTCTATCACAATGCACAACATATCCAGTCCTCCAATATTACAAACAATCCAGAATGGTCCCTCAACTTTAACCAGTCCTCCAATATTACAAACAATCCAGAATGGTCCCTCAACTTTAACCTGGACCATTTATAAACCAACTGTATCAAATATAACAAACCATATGAATGATAAACATAACACAACGATAAATACATACTATAACTATAGATTATAATTTTAACACCATGAGAGTGCCCCATCCCCCCTAAGAGCACCCACAGTGTGGGTGAAATGAAGAAGTCTAGACGATGTAGAGTTTTTTTTTGGGAAGTCCAACACCCGCATTGTGGGATAGAGCCATTCAAGTTTAAAAATGAAATCTGAATTTACGGACTCAAGTCCGAAACTCACCCACTCGCATACACATATAATATTTTCATGAGGTTTATGGAAGTTTGTACATTATAAAAAAAGTGTAGTTTTTAAGGAAAGTTTGGAAATCTAATATAGTGCTCATTTGATGGTTTATGAAACGCTTACATTGTGAATGGTCTAAGTATAAAACTTATAGAAGAAATGTTTATTTACATGATTTTCTTATATTTTAACTCCCAACTCTTGATTTTGTTCAACCGAAATGGAAACCGAGCGTTTCGTGGTTCAAAAATGCAGAATCTCGTCTCAATCATCATTTATCGGGACTCTTTGGCGTAAGTTCCTTGGCTTGGACAGGGCATTTAGTCCATGTCGCTATTCCTGTACTTCCATTGTAGGTAATGTATTTGGGTTCAAAGCCTTGCGTGCTCTACGTCTGGAAGATTTGCGAATCCCGACTGGTAGTTCGATCGTGGAATTTCTTTGTTTCTGTATTTCTGGAATATGAGTGTGTGACTTGTTATAATTGATCTTATTAATAGTACAAAGAATGGGTCTATCATCTTGATAGAGATGGTTCTCATTCGTCGGATATTTTTTCTAGTATCTGGGAACACGACTCCGCCAAATACAGATACACCTCCGTGAGCTTTGGCAATATTGTTAATCAATTCCATAATGAGTACTATTTTACCCACGCCAGCTCTATTTACATGATTTTCTTATATTTTAACTCCCAACTCTTGAATATGTTTCTAAATGTTTGGAGATTGTATAAATCTAAATCTAAATGCATGATGTACTAGTTACAATTTTTTATATTATAAATTAAGACTAAAGTAGTCTTCTCATCTGGCTCAGGTGGGATCTTCTTTTAAAAAGATTTTATGGTGGGTTTATAGTCTTTATAAAAACATACAAAAGGGAGAGACAAGAGCATATAATCAAAGATTTACATCGGAAGTTGAGTGAGATTTGGCATTTTACGAACACCATGTTCATGACCAATAAGAACTTTCTTAATCAATCGGTTTCCTTTTTATTTCAATTTTCGCTTCCCTATATCTTAGGATTGCCTTTAAAATAAAGTATGATACATGCATTTTTATATAATAAAGTCGAGTGAATCTTAAGCCCAAGTTTATTTATGCATCAGTATTACCTAATAGGGGTAAAATAAAATAAAAAGGTTGATTTTTCATATGTGGGATAAGAAGAAATCTTGACCTTTTCATTTTTTTCAAATTAATGGTTAAGATTAAATTATAGGAAAAAAGATAGTGTAAGGGCATCTTTGAAAAATCATATTTACAGTCTTTCTCTCTCCACATACAAAGCACATGCATATTTCACCTCTATTTTTTAAACGTTCATAACTTTTTATGCGACACTATTTTTTCGAATAAAATATATATCATTGTACGGTCTTGATGACGAATTAGAACTTTGTTAATCTACCGGTACCAACATTTGTTTTCTTTCATTTGTCATATCGCTAAATCACAGGATTACCCTTTTCACAAATTGAAATCGACAAATATAAACTAAAGCATCTATATACGAGATGACAAGATGAACACTTTAGGCTTGTTGATAACATGTGCGTCATATTTTTTTATCATTATTTTAACATTTTAATTAATTAATTGCATATAATTATAAACGATATACACACTAACTTAGTCTCTCTTTGTTTTTCTAATAAAATGATTTATTAGCTTATAAACTAGACTTCGGATATTTTTGACATGTCTTATTTTTAGTTTGTTTGATTCGTAAGGGCGTCTAGATGTGTATCACAAAATATCTTTTTAGAATATACTACACTAAAACAAAAAATAAAAATACAGGTTAATCGGATTTTAATAATCCAAATTATAACCCATTGAGGTTGATAAAATTTCTAGTGGTATGTAATCATTTACACTTCTAACTTTTATTATGTTGTCAAAGATAATCCCATTCTAACAAAAAAATAATTTCATATGCCCCTAATGAGATCCGAAGTTATTTTTCCATTAAAGTAGGATTGCCCTTAGCAAAGAATTATTAAAAGTACTACTTCGAATTAGCTATTCTGCCATCATTATGTTGATTGTTAAGACCATGTGTATTGTATTGAGATTTAATGATAAAATTTACTTAGTATACTTAGAAATAGTAAAATAAAAGGGTATCGCACACGGCACATCAAATTCGAATTTTCAAAATACTACACACTAACAATGATAACTCTTCATTCACAAATGAAGTGTAGTTGATGATTTCATATTTATTACCAATCCATGTCTATTCTTTTATCTAGTGTGTAAAAGTCGGCCTACTCTACTCAACGAGTACTCGGTTCTAGGATCACTTCCAAGGTGAGTTTACCTTAGTCAGACTTGACTGGTCGGCGGCAGTCAAAATCGGTCAACATCGGCCTACTCGGCCTTGTACTCAGACTAGTCGGACTTGTATTCAGACTACTCGGACTTGTACTCAACCTATTTGGCCTTGTACTCGGACTACTCGGCCTTGAACTCGGTGAGTTTGAACTTCAAACATTTTTATTATAATACTCATTTTGATATGAATTATGCTATTTTTACATATATATATATATATATACACACACAGTCGGGTTGCTCACGCAGCGGATCCCTCTTTATCTATAGATATCTAAAAAGAGAGAGAGGTGTGAAAGTAATAACTTTATGATATGGCCGCCCCCGAGGCTGAAACCATTTGTATGAAGTTAGTCATTTTTTTTTTGTTTTTTTTGTTTGTGGTGAACTTATCATATCAAGTTTTTCTATAGAACGAGCATCGTGAACTACCTGCTTTTCAAAAACATTTGCTTGCCTTGAGTGGACTAGGTCAGACAGTACGCTCACTAGATCCAACTATTACTCACACTGAACACTCACCCAATCTCGACATCAATTAGATCAACAAAACCAAACAATTGCCTGACGTGAACTAAAGCTTGAGTCGAGTTAAGTAAAGATTAGCTACCTAGATATCCTACGGAACGCTTTAAATATAGAGATATATATTCAATTTAGATTTGCTTTTGTGGCTGCATGCTATCGGAGCTACATGTACACCACTGCGTCAAAACTATCTGGTGAGACCAGCCGAGCCAGAAGCCTCTTTTCCTTCTGGCCAGCTCCCCGTTCGACTTGCATGTGTTAAGCATAATAGCTACTGAAGCAAGAGAGAGCTCAAAGAAAAGGTAAGGCTTTTACTTACGAATTTATGAAAAAAAGAGAATATCTTTCTTGTTATACAAAGTTCCTTTCTTTTCTAATGGCATTGCCCACCTCCATCCTCCATTGCGAGTTCACTTGGCATAGTAGCGATCCATTCAAAGCAATACGTTGCATTCTAGGACTTTTGGCTTGCTTTGTTTGTGGCAAGAGAAAGCCTCTCTCTCTGGGGGGATAGCAATGTGGCAAATGCTCCTGGCGGAATACTACATTGTTTTCAGGACTCTCAAAGCCATCAAAGGCCAAGCACTTCCAGTGTGTTCACCTGATTCTGAGCCAGAGGCCCCCGAAGGATCCATCATCTTCCCCATGGTATCCGGATCAGAAAAAAGGAATGCTAATACAATTAGACCCCCCCCCCCCAAGCGACTAAAGAGGAAGTGGAGAGACTTCCCCAGAAGCATGGATTGGAGTTTCATAATAACCAGATTGAAATCAATGCCAATCAATAGAAATGCCAAGTAGAAAAAACAGATGATACACGAGGAATCTTTTTATGGTGGTTCTTCCTTCTAATGACCCGGCATATCTATGATTATTTTCTCCCAGATGAAGCAGCAGGCATCGGTCCGTAGAACCTATAAAAAAGAGATGGTTGTGGCGCGAAGTACTCTTGTGCACCTACGTCACTCGGCTCGCGCGTAACCCCGCATCGTTATGTGAAGGAACATTACTATGACTTTCAAAAAGAGTTGCCATATCTCGGTAACGGGGTCTGTTGATTCGGAATCGTGGGATGAGTAGATGTAACAGATGATGAATCTTTCTGTGAGATTCTAGGTATAGTTCCTTCCCGTGTCAATTGCCAATTCTTGGTCATTGAGATTCATGGGCAATTCGGATGTTGATTTAGGTTTGAAGATTACAAAATAACAAAAAAGTAAAAGTGACCAAGATGCAAGGGAAAAACTTTTGTTTAACGTTTCCTGAAAGACCCCTATTTGTTCATTTCTTAATCCTTTCAAAATGGTAGCAACATACCCCTTTTGTGATTTCTTTCTATCAAAGAATCATACCGATGGGTCGGTCTGAAAAGAGGCTCAACATTCGGACATGTCTTTTCGATTGTTAGCAGGAAGAGAAAGCAGACTAGATTGAAAGAGGTTCTGGGGGACCATCACACTCGAACTCCTGGACGGAAGATTCGTTCTCGATAGGAGTGTTGATGGAGCCATTTTCCGAAACGGAAATGGAGGGCACCTCAGTGAGCGGAAGGGGCAAAGTCAACGACTGAGGCCAGAAGGTATGTGAAAGTAGAAGCCAGGGACAGAGAGAGCGGAGGAGAGGACTGATTGAATGAATGTCATTTCATGCTGATAGATACAATAATTAATTTCTTTATATTTACCATGTTCGCGTACTCCCCGAGTACTCTCCAAGTACTCCGATTACTCACAACTCCCAAGTTAGCCGACTAGGAACCGCATAGCAACTTTTACAATACTGCTTTTATCAGTTTATGATTTTTCAGACAACTATTCCAAAACAATTGAATCTCCTAAATCATTATATGAATATTGATCAATAGTAAAAATTGTTTCGAGGTAAAAGGCTTTATTAATTAGTAATTAATGTAGGCTATTTTATTTTGATGCCAAATTGAAACAATGGGGCATTTAAAATTTTGAAATAAGATATGAAAAGTTTCAAATCAATGGACACTCAAAGCAAAAAATCGTGTAAACTCACAAATATGTTTAATGTTATGCCCCACTTGGGTTGCCACAAATAAGGCCAACCTATCACGATATATATTTTTGAAGGGTCATCTTATTCAAGGAGCTATTTAACCCACTACATCAACATATTCATAAGTTTATTTAAACTAGTTTTTTTATAAATAATTTGTCTTTTTAATTAATAGTTTGTATAATTAAATATAAATGGTTCAAAAATGAGTGTAGTCCCTTAATTCAAAATTTAACCAAACTGGAATGACTTTGGGCTTTACTATGCTTTTCTTGTTAAGCAAATTTAAAGCAAAAGTTTTCTCAATAATTACCCTTCAACTTGTTGCTTTTGCTTCAAACAACCTATAGTTATGAAACAAAATTATTAGTATTAAAGAATAGCAATTTGTTTTACCTATATCCGCATATACTTAAATCTATAGGTAAATACAATTTCATATCCTTGATATAGCAACATTATCGAAGAGAGATACAATGTATAAAATAATAATTGACTTAAAAGTGTATTATCATTTAAAAATTTTAACATCCGCGTTTGAAAATCATAAAAATATAAAAATCTTATCTATGCAAGAAGTGGTTTCACTTACAATATTACACACGGATGAGAAAAAAACTGAATAACTTAAAAACCAAATCAAGATAGGAGAGTGTACGCACAATGTAAAATTGCGATAGGAAAATAGGGTTGAGGAAGAAAGGCATGATAAAATGCGACGGTATATGTGTTATTTTTTTTTAATTCCAAGTTCTTTCACAAATTATACAAACCATCAGGATTACAAATTTGCATTAGAATCATCATAATTTCACTTCATTTCTCAAAATGTACTCTATTTAATTTTAAATTTAAATAGATTTATAAGAAAATCTGAAAGGTTTCCATATATTCTTTTTAAACAAGTGATGAGAGGTTGTTGACTCAAAAGGTTGATGTTGTTGAGTCTTATATGGATATGTGTGAATGTGAAAAAGAGTGAAGAAAAAAATCATAAATTATGAAAAAATTAATTACATAGATTATCATGACATCAATCGTTTTTCTATAGTGAGGTGTATTAGAGGCTCAACAAAATTTATAACGAATTAGAATGTGAATTTAGTGAATTTTATTTTTTAGGGTGATGATTTTCATACTTTATTTTAAATAAATAAAAAATGTTGCCTATATTGACGAAATGCAATATTTCTTATGCATTTTCTATCTCATTAAAGGTCATAGTAAATGTGTCAGTCAAACTTAATATCTTAGTTACTAGAATCGCGTTCGTTTATAATATTTTGAGACAACTCATAATATACGGTAATAATCTCTCTCGTTTAGGTAATATCAAAATGTTCTATAACATATCTAGCCACTTTTTAATTTTTGACGCGTATCTCGCCAGGGGCGTAGCTAGAATTTTTTTTCCTATGGGTTCTGAAAATTTTTAGGGTTCGATTTAAAGGATACTACGGGTTCGATGACGAAATTTCTTTAGGTGCGATATCAAAATACACCTATATATAACACTAAAAAAATTGGTACAGGTTCAACCTCTACCCTCCTATGTAGCTATGCCCTGTCTCGCATGATACGGGCCGATTGCAGTTCCGTTTTGAGTCAATCAGCAAAAGCATTTTAAAGTCAACACCTTACATTTGGCAACTTGATTAAAACCAAGAACATCAATCTTGCAACTTGAAGTGTACCAAAACCCACCACAGAAGAAAACAACCACTTATATCGGAGTACAAACAAACCACTAAGAGACATTGAGTCAGAGATTCAATAGTGGACTACTAAGAGGCCAATGAAGCAAAAAACCACCAAACACCTTTTCATTACAGGACACTAGTACTATAGTATTTGCTAGGAAATTTACAACAGTATAATTCGTTGCTTTGGGCCCCCTAGAATATCCATGTATATCAACTTTATTTGGTTAACATACCTAGCTTTCACACAAACTTTTTCTTAAATGTAAAAACTTGTATATGGAAGCTCAACAGGTTGTGAAGGAAGAACTGTGTGACATCCATTTGTATACTCATGGTTGTTTTTGTGGGCAAAGTAGAAAAGAACCCTAGATAATGTAATAACAATAGTGGTTGCGACAAGAGGCATTTTTTGTCACACGCCCTAAAATGGTACTCCTGAATCTACTCATTTGGTCACTATGGGAGTGAATCTTCAACCGTATGAAAAATGAAATCTTTTTATACAATTTGGTACCGTAAGCAACAAGCTTTATTGTAGAAGGCAATTTCTTATGAAAACATAATTAATTAACTTTATAGTGATCTTAATGTGTTTAAGAAAGAAGACACGGGTGTGGTTAATGTTTAGTAGAATGAAGAGTTTTGAATATTAAATGTTTGGATAATATATAGAATAATAATTTATATAATAATATATGATTTGTGAAAGGTGATGAATAGTGATTTTATTTTTATAATAATATTTATTTGTCATTTAATTTGATTTTTTTCTATATAATTTACGTATGTTAAATTTTTTGAATAAACTAACTCTGCAACTATGTTTATATTTATTTTAACATTCTGATATAAATTTTATTGATATGAACACCACGTCCCAGTTGCACTAAACCAAACCAAAACCAATGATGAACAGTTTTTATTAACTATCTATACTACCTTAGGCTAAGCGGTGTGGGGGTTGGTATGGGCTCGGCATGCCCCATCGCCGCCCCAACACCATCCCCTCCCCCTCGGCGTCGTCAAGATCATCCACATCCGGACGTTGAAGACCTCCACTAAAGGACAAAAACCCTACGTCCTTCTTCTCACACACATATACACACAACTCACATATATATATATATATATATATATATATATATATATATATATATATATATATATATATATATATATATATATATATATATATATATATATATATATATATATATATATATATATATATATATATATATATATATATATATATATATATATCAGGCTCATCCTCCATCCTCTTTGCCCCATCTTCACACCTGATCTACGTGGCGCTTACGTGGGTAGTCATCCTCTAAGGATAGGCCATCACCATACCACATAGCCTTATTAAAGAAATCAGGTTTTCTACCCTTATGGTAATTTGCACAATTTTTTAAGATAGCATACCAAAGGTCAAGAACAAATCTACACCAAATTCATATACTTTTGCCATGTTGTTCCATTTCTACTCCTTACTCTCTAAAATTCACATATGAAGGTAATTTATAAACAATATGCATTTGTCTCGTGTCAAAAAGTTACCTAGCAGTTAGTCATCAGACAAGCACAATCCATTAATTAGAATTGTATTTCATATTTTTCATAAGGTACTTTCGTTAGGAAGAATGTATATTTGTTTTTGTAATGTTAATGTAGACTATATGACACCGAAGAAACACCAAAATAAAAGCATCATTACTCACCACTAAATAATAAATTTATCTTTATTGTATCAAACATGTGTTTAGATGGCAAAAATGTAAGTATATAGTTGTTTTGAAAAAAAATATTGATATGAATTTTTACCATTAAGAAAAAGCTCAACAACAACTACATATTTGATTGTCTACACATGGGTTAAGCCTTCTACTAAATCTGATACTATAAGATGGTAATGGATTTATTAGTGCTTGATGGTGATGGGAGATTAATATTGTATTTTTACCTTTTTTTTCATAAAAATTTTGTTGCTCACAAACGTCATACATATACCAGAAACCCCCAACGATAACTACAAGACCGCAAAACAGACGTACCCGCTGCAGCGCATGGGCCTTCTCACTTAAGTAATTATTTACCATTAATAAACTTTTATTCATGATTTCATTTGGTTTTTTTTCTCTACTAACTTGTGTTTTATGTTTATTCTTTTAACACTACGATTTAATTTTTTTAAACACGGATAGTGTGACGCTACCGTACCAAACCAAATCAGGACTGACAAAACAACATCTCTATCAGTACCAATATTTATTTGTATTGTTTTTTGCTTTGATAAATTGACACCGTATTGCTACCATACTATACGAAACATCGGTACCATTATCTATATTCATTTTTATGGTTACCGGTTTCGCTAAATTTTCATTTATACAACTCCGTGTGTAACAAAAAATGGATACCGGTACCAATTACTGTGACGAACTGAACCGATCAATTTTCTTTGAACTTTGGTGTCAGTACCGGTGTTTGTTTTTATTGTTTTTGTACCGGTACTTTAATAAACCGAATTGATATCCTTGGAATGTCCACGGAATATAGCGTCGCAACTAGCGTGCAAAAACCCTAGCTGTTAACATTTTGATGGTTGGAAGTTAGATTGGTATCATTTTTGGTTTTACATTTTAATATCTCAAAGAAAATAAAAAGTAACAAGAAAATCATGTCAAAATCTTATTAGATGGCACGTAAGTAGAAAAGATGAAAATTTGGTAAAGAAAATGAAGTTTGTTATTATCATAGAGAATTTGGTGGTTGATTTCTTGATCTAGAGCCTGATTTGTTGTATCTTGTTATTATGTATAAGAAGTCTTAAAGTACGTAAATATTTACTTTTACAAATCAAGCATCTTCAAAAACCCCTAATTAAGCCTTGATCCATCTTTTAACAATTATGCATGAGGGCCTTATCGCAACCAGATCGTGTTTAAGTCTCACTACTAGATTCACTTTAGGTAACATTTATTTTTTATGCGTAGTACCTTTTATATCGCAATCAAATCGTGTTTAAGTCTCACTACTAGATTCAATTTAGGTAGCATTTTTTTATGCGTAGTACCTTTTATATCGCAACCAGATCGTGTTTAAGTCTCACTACTAGATTCACTTTAGGTATCATTTTTTATGCGTAGTACCTTTTATGTCGCAACCATATCGTGTTTAAGTCTCACTGGCTAGATTCACTTTAGGCAACATTTTTTATGCGTAGTACCTTTTATATCACAACTAGATCTTGTTTAAGTCTCACTACTAGATTCACTTTAGGTAACATTTTTTATATATAGTACCTTTTATGAGTCTTATAAAGACAGTGACAGATCTAAAAGAAGCATTGAGACGTGTCCTCTCCAAAAAAAAAAAAAAGACCTAGAAGTATCCTAATACATGCTCAGGTGTATCCTATATATATAATGAAGAAGAAAAAAGTTTTGCACTAATTACACACTCCATAACAAAGGTTTTGCACTAATTATACAATCAACTTGTATCCACTCTTTTCCCAAGTGTCATTTCTCTTCTTTTTATCATATCTAATTCACATCATTCAAACCTTAGAATGCTGTTAATCCTTGTTATGGACCCTACAACAAACATCAAAAAGGTTGTTCAAAAATTAATAATTTGTCCAAATCAATATTTAATTCTTTTTAACTTACACAAAAAAAGTACCTCCGTAATCATAAAGAGAGGTATCAACACCTATAATCTCTCTCTCTCTCCAAACAAAAGAAAGAACCATACACGGCAACTAAACAATTTCCGTTAACAAACGGAAAATTTAAACGGCAAGTCCTTCCCACAATATAAATACCAGAATTGTTATGTTTTCTTGTCTCTTCCACTATCTTTAGTTTCTCTGCACAACGTATTCTTTACGTACATCTGCTCACTCCTGAGCAAATCCAAACATCTTACGTTTTAAACATACAAGCTTCACCGGAGTTATTGAAGATTCTCCTGTTGTGTATCGGTTACTTCGACAGGAGAATCTTCTAGCATTTTTGCAGAATTTTGTGTAACCGTACAAAATGTGGTAAGTTGATCTCATTTATTTATTAAAAACTGTTATTAATGGTTTGATTATGTACATTTAAAGCAAATTTAAACTACGCGATAAGATTTCGTTCGATTCTTTTTTTTTTTTGAATGACAAATTTGGATCACTGACGTACCATTTTTTAATTTTTTTTTGAAAAAAACGTACCGGTAAAAGTAAAACAAGTGTTTAACGAAGAAATTTTAAGAAAACGTATTACTTGATGTGGTAAGTCAATCTTATGTTTATCAAAAAAAAATTACCATCATCGATGGTTTAATCATCTACATATAAAGCAAATTTAAACGGTGTAACAAGATTTTGTTCAAATTTCATATTTTAGATGCTAAGAATTATTTTCATATTAAGGATAGAAAAATTACATAAGAATGACAGACAGACAAGTTGCGCCGGTCTCATTTTTTGAATAATAACTGTTATTTATGGTTTTATACTTTTATTCTTTACATTTAAAGCCAGTTTAAGATTTGGTTCGATTTGAGTTGTAGAATTTTGCGAAAATGTACTTGTTGCGGTAACTTGATCTCATTTATCGAATAATAACTGTCATTGATGGTTTTATTCGGTACATTTAAGATTTGGTTCGAATTTCAGTTGTAGAATTTTGTGAAAACGTACGAATAATAATAACCGTAACAATGATTTGATTATGCATATTTAAAACGAATCTGAAAAACGCAGTACATGTTATAAAAGATTTGGTTAGAATTTCAGTTATATTTTTTTTTGTTTTTACAGGAGAAGTGTAGCTGCAAAAGTGTAGATACGATCAAAGGAATATTAGACAAGAAGAACAGAGACTGTGAAGGGTAGTCGTTATCGAAGGTAATATTAATGCATGAATATGTTTGTTTTTAAATTGTTCGAACAGTTACAGGACGTGCGACAATCTGCAGCAATTATAAAGCGATTGATCATCTGATTCGCCTTTTGATTTCTTCTTACAACATCATCGGAAATTATTCGTTAATAATTATCATCATTCTAAATTCCGGTCCCCCTCTCTCTCTCATACTTCATTTCTCTCTCATCAGGTCGGGGTGTAACTGCACGGAGGTTCGGCTCGTTTAATTTGTGAGAGCTCGAGTTTGAGTTCGAGTCGTTTCGACTTCTGTTTGTAAAGTTTGAGTTCGACTCGTTTATTATATATTAATTAACTAATAGAGATTTATAATTACTTTCTATGTATATTTTAGTTATGATTTTTATAGATATTTTAATTTAATTATAACTTTTATATTAGATAATTTATTATTTATTAATTTTTATCATGATTTTATGTATAGTAAAATAATGATTGTTTTTATATAGATAGATATGGATATAGATATATTAAAAATTTGATTAAAATTATATAAATAAAAGTTCTAAGAGGTAAAACTCTAGCTAAGACTTGTTCACAAATGAATTTATTTTTAGGCTCGAGTTAGTTTAAATTCTCGTCTAAACTTGGCTTGCTCGAGCTTTTAGCGAGTCAATCTTGAGTATCTCGTTTACACATTTAAGGTGCGTAGTTAAAATGTCCATCCTCAAGTAGTTGAAGATCCTGAACATTAACGTAGATTTTAAAGTAGATTTAGAAAGTGTGTGAGTTAGTCGTTTAAAAATAAAATTTCTACCCTTCACTAAATCAAATCTTGTTTCACATTATATTTGAATTGAATGGGATTAATTATGGGTTCATAAGTGATGCAAAATATGTGAAGAATATGTGGAAAGTGGGAAGGTGGCAATCGGTGACTAAAGCTTGTTTTTTTTATTAAAAATTGGGTAAAGCAAAGCGATTTCTGATCCCGGAGGGAGGAGGCCTCTCATCACTTTCTCTTTATTTATTCTCCTTTTCCTTTGCCCCAAGAAATTGTTGTCTTGGAATTTTATTTTCTTTTCTTTTCTTTTCACATCGTGTAAACAATTAATTTAATTGTATACTTTTTGTTTTTAAATATTTAAATTACATTACATTACAAATTCCTACAAAGAAAATCGTTATAATATCTTGTAAAACAATTATTAGTTTGTGTATAGCTTTTAAAAATATTCGCTCTTTAAAAGACAAGAATCACAGGATGTTTTGATATTATGACACAAGATAAAAAGTTTTTAGTGGTGCTTTTGTTGCTAAGTTTGAACATGAGCTAAGTCGAACTTGAGCTTGTTACTATTTGATAATTATTATTTACGAAATATTTTAGATTTTTTATGTTTTTATAGTTATTTATGGTGCTTTTGTTGCTGTTTGAACATAAGCTTTCAACCTCCGCTCGTTTCCAAGTCGAACTTGAGCTTGAGTTGTTACTATTTGATAATTATTATCTACGAAAGATTTTACAATTTTCTAAGTTTTTATAAATATTTATACATGATTTTTATATTTTAGTTTTTTTATAATCACATATATAAAACATTGATTATTATAATATACTATATACATGTCAATATATATATATATATATATAATATGTTCATATACGTGATTAACCATTTATAAGCATGTGCTTATAAGCAACTTATATTATTTATATTTTAATTATCATATATATAATAACATTTATAATATTATGTATTATACAAATAATATGTAAGTTCATTTGTTTAATCATGCTCGAAGTATGAAGCTACGCACTTCTCAAACTCGTTTATTAAACGAGTTTTATATTAGACCCAAACTAATTTAAACCGTACTCAGTTCAAGTTGTAACGAGTTAATTTCAAGAACCTAACGAGCGCACATCTCATTAAACTTGTGCATGTAATATTATTGCTTAATTTTGTGAACCCTGTGGGTCCCATTAATGTAATACAGTATAACATTGCATCAAATTATCATCTCAATATCTAAGAAATCTCATCAACTTTTTAACCAATATATATCCCTTGCATAATAATATAATATATATATATATATATATACAACATTCAATTCATTTTGTTCTTTGAAACTGAAATTTATTAATTAACTTGCAATTGATGATGATAATTAGTTAATTACCAATAATACATCCTTCTCAAAATATGTTATTATATGCCTCCAAAGGTGCTAAAGTAAGTTTTCTTCTTTATGTTTCTTTTTGAGTGTAGAGGATGCTGACGTGTCTAACATGTTCCAAGCAACAAATAGAAGATGAAGGAGATGATGTGGGGGCGCGTGGAAATAAAGAAGCCGTCAAAGGCCTCACGGCGCAGGTTAGTTGTCTTCAACACTTCTTAGTTCTATGCTACTGTGTTTCTCTATTGTGCGCATATACTGTGGGTGTATGTTAGAATTTGTCTTCATCTTATGTACTAATGGCCTATGACTAATAGTAGTCTCTTTGCTTTATCTGCTTGCTTGCTAGCCTTGTTGTATGTATCTTTTTTATTTGAAACAAAACAAAATCTTGTTCACATCATGTTTATGAGTTATGACATTTATTGGCACCCACCTAGAAAGATGATTATTTACACATGATGTACATAATTCATATTTTGAGATTTTGTTTCTTGTTTTGTATTAAAGTTTTGATGCTAATTTTAGAGACTAAATGTACCCCTTGTATGTTTAACGTACCCTTTTTATTGGGAAAAGGCAGAGATTTGATGTGACAGATTTAGTTAGGGGGTGGGAGGAGGGGGTTACATTCAGTAAAAACTATACGAGATGTTACGTTTAGCACAACTCTTTCATTGCATGGACCCATATCATTCGGTTTATTATTTGTAAACCGACACGACGTGGATAGTTGCATTGCACGCAATTGTAATGCTATAATCGTCCGCTAAAATTGATGTTCGGTTTCTTATTTGGAAGTGATATGGTTTCTTGTTAATAACACTATTAACCTTATGTGTATAGTTTTGGCTAAAAAGTAGTAATCAATTTTAATTTTTGCAATACATACCCTATATTAACTTATTTGTTAGTATATCATTGTAAATTTAATTAGAATATTGTTAGCTTTATTTTTGGATAAGTGGAAACTTATGTTCATGCATAAAACAAAACTCTTTTTAAGGTAAAATTAGATATCAAGGACAATGTACAATTGTATATAAGTTCTTAAAAAATTCTGACATCAAGAATGGGTTCATGTGTGACTACTGTTTAATCCATGTTACAATTTGGGATTATTCTAGTTCAAATTTAACTAAATAAATTGGTGTTTCTTAGTAAAAAGTTATTGCCATATGCCATATCTAATTTAAAATTAGAAGTAGGCCCACATGCTTTTTCCAATATCAATGTTGAAGCTGGTCTAAAATATGGGGATCTGTTCAGATTTTTTTATATATAAAATGAAATGAAACTCCTACTATAATTTAGGCTTTCCTCATTTAGTTTGAAATTATTTTTTTTATGTGCAATTATTAACCTGAATTCCTAAAATTGACATACTAAATAAATGTTTGAACAGCTCAAGAAAGTTGTTTAATTCTTTTCTTTACTGATTTTTTTCTTGAAGATGACTATTTTCTTCACCAAAATTAAAAATTAAAAATTGACAGTGTTATTAATAGTACCGGATCCGGGATTTTTTTATCTATGCTATTCCTGAAAATGTTCGGTGAATATGGGTTACGCGAGTGTCATATACATGTATAACCAGGGTAGAATCTGAGAATTCGAGTGTCATGTATTAATGGGTATATAACAATTGTGTTTAGATGGGCCATGGCTCAAACTAAAAATGATAAGATTATTGGTTATAAAACTTTGTTTAATTCGGTTAGTTTTAGTAAAAAATAGGTTCATAGGGTTATAAACTTTATAAATTGTTATTTAAAAATTTTTTAGCCCTTGAAAATATAAGCCCTATATGATCGCACCACTTGTACTCCGCCAATGACCCTTTGCATAAGGGGGGTAGGGACTAGTGATGGAATTCCATCACTCACAAAATCCAATCACGTTTCGCCATTTCATCGAGTTTTATTTCATCACTAGTGATCGATTTTAGTGAAAATGCCCATCACTTACCACACACATATCATACATTAAAATGCAAATTCTTCATACGTGATAGTTACCACGCGTGTTCAAGTCCACGTGTTTGGGAAAATGGTGGTGGCAGTGTATAACGCGTCATATCATGTGATAATATCGTGACAACGGAGCGCCCCGGGTGGCCTAACCCTTTCTATAACATAAAAGAATAATTGTATTAGATGACTGTAGCAATGCAAAGTGAAAGAACACACATGCACCATATAGATATAGAACTTGCTTTTTGAACGTGAAACTGACAAATAGATTATTGAACTGTACAACAGTCTAGAAACATATCATATAGGGAAAGATTTAACAAAATCTTGTAACATGATTTGCCATTTGCCTGCTATTATCCTGTTTTATGGGTTAATTTCATATATCATTATTTAAGGGTTCTAATAATCATATATGGTAAAAGCTTATTCTTACATGGTGTATACGGGTCGTATAAGGTTATACGGCCCGTATACATTCAGTCGTATAACATTATATTGCTTGTATACAATTGTATACGACTCGTATAATGTTATACTGTCCGTATATATGTAAAACAAAAAAACATTCCACTGCATCTATTTCTGTGCAACTACATTCTATATGGGTCGTATAATGTTATACGGCCCGTATACACCTAGGGATGTGAAAATAAGGAAATAGGGGTGTGAAAATAAAAGGACCCTTATTTAAACATTCAAAATATCGTATTTTTTCAATAAAAAAAAGTTTGCTGTTAAAACATGATTTGGGTAAACATGAAATTTTACAAGTTTAAAAGGACATATAAGAAAGAAACTACTTCTAATTCTACATCATTGTCCACCACAGAACTACAATCCTCGACTTCTTAAAGACAGATACCTTTTTACACACCTGGATACCATTATGCCAAATGGGTATCTAAATCTTTAGTTAGTACTCGTAATTCTACACCATTATCTACCACAAACTTACAACCCTCGACTAAACTAACACCATTTTACACACCCAGATACCATTAAGCTAGATACGTATCTAAATATTTAGTTAGTACTTACTAGTACAAGTTATGTACTTATGGTTGCATACAAGAAAAGAATCAAAAGGTGATATCTGCAATACAGACACGAGTTTCATTAAACTTGACCGAAAGAGGCTCTATAGTTGTTAGGTCTACAGTCATGTGTGTGATAGATAGAGTGAATGATGCTTAAATTTTATTCCAATCACACATGCAAAAAAGTAGAGTATATATATCTTAAGGAAAAGACAGGACAATCATGTTGGGAAAAGTGACACAAGATTGTCATATGTTAGACCTACCATTGAATCTTTGTCTGTTTCTCACTCATCTAGTGGAATTCAAAATTTATAAAAAATGTGCAGTGCAATGGCATATACATACACATCAGGCTATAGAGACGGAACCAATGGAGGGTCAAGAGGGTCTCCAGAGCCCTCCATCACTAGATTGTTGGGTTTTTCTTTTAAATAAAAGAAAAAACATGAATCAGAACCCTTGGTTGCAATTAGTATAAAAGAGAACCTTATGATATTTCTCTAACTAAAATATTTTGGTTTCATCAATGTCCTGTACCATTTTTTAGCATATGATGAATGATGGTAATTGCTTGGAACACAAGAATAAAACAGAAAATTCCTTGAATTTGGACTCCATTTCCATGCTCAGTCAGGCCCTTTATTTAGTCTGGCAAATGTTATGCGGGCCGGATCTTGGAGTCCGGTGGACCTCAATAACAACACACGCATGTATATATAGGAGCACGTTTAATAAAGAACCAGTTTTAAGTTTAAAAAACGGGAGAATCGCAATAAATTTGTACCTAAATTGTTTATGTATTAAATGCGAGTCTATATATATAATCTATGTTATATTTATTATGTATATAGAGGGAAACACACATAAAGGAGGGGTAGTGAGTCAGATTAGGCCTAACAGGCCAAACCTACCCAAGCATACGTTGAGCCTGATCCGAAACACACGCCTTCGGTTTTAAAAACAAAAATTATTGAATGATGTCACTAAAAGAGAAAGAAAGACGTAGGTAAGGTACACAAGAGAAAATTTAAACAATTGTTTAATTCATGGTTTTGAAATTGAGCCTTTTGCTTTACCCTTCTTTGTTAAGAAAGATGTGACTAGGATTATAATAAATTAATTGCTAACTATAAACATAAACCTAGTTAAGAATTAATATACATAATGATGGTTCTCCTACATTCATTCTCATGACTTGCATTATGGTGTGCAGATCAAAGATGCATTGAAAGTTTCAGGCCCTTCAAAGGGGAAACCTCCAATAGCACCTAGCAGTTTCAAGAAAGGCCAAAGAGGTTACCCGGATTTCGAGACCGCATCTGGAGGGCCCCATTACCCGTATATGCAACCGGGAAGCTCGAGCTCTACTCCAGCTTGGGACTTCACTAACAATGATCCTCATCAAAGTGGGGGGTATGAGGCGCCTAGACAATCTGGTCATATAGTTTTGGACGATGAAGATGAACCTAAAGAATGGATGGCGCAGGTCGAACCCGGGGTTCAAATCACTTTTGTTTCCTTGCCTGATGGCGGAAATGACCTTAAACGAATTCGATTCAAGTAAGAACTTATTTTTAGTTCTTTTTTTATTCTATTTATATAAACATATAAAAGTCATGACACTTTCTAAAACAATTGCTGATATTTTTTTAATTATTTGATACATGAAAGCCGAGAAATGTTCAACAAATGGCAAGCTCAAAGGTGGTGGGGCGAAAACTATGACCGAATAATGGAGCTTTACAATGTTCAAAGATTCAACTGTCAAGCGTTGAACACGCCTTCTCAGTCTGAAGACGGGGTAATAATAACTAATAACTAAAAATTAGTAATTCTTAATAATTATTAAATAATTACTAATTAATATAATTTACTGTAATTTTAAAGTCTATAAATGTTTACAAATCATGCAGAGAGATTCTACCTACTCAAGGTTCTCAACAAGGGAAAGCCCAATGATGAACCCATCAATTAACAAGGAATGGAATAGGAACTATGGGGGCAATCAGCATTACAATGCGGGTCCCAGTGGTTACGGGCCGGGTGGGCCCAAGGGTGAGACCTCTATGGAGGCATCAAGGACAACAACCGACTCTAGAGATGAACCTTCGATTAGTAATGCAAGTGATATCGAGTCCGAGTGGGTGGAGCAAGACGAACCTGGTGTTTACATTACTATCAGACAGTTAATTGATGGCACTAGAGAGCTCCGCCGTGTTAGATTCAGGTAATTATTTTTTATTTTTGAACGTCCAACAAAAAGTAAATTATATTTACTTGGCCCGTTTAAGATCCGAATTGACCTATTTATAAGTAAATGGGTTAAAACTACAACGTCTTATACGAATACGAACTTATCTTACTTTATCATCGCTGAGGAATATAGACATTGTGTAATCCGGTTTCTTGTGTTCATGCAGTCGGGAAAAATTTGGCGAAGTGAATGCAAAACTCTGGTGGGAACAAAACAGGGAGAGAATACAAACCCAATACCTTTAATTATACACTACATGAGCTTATCAAGTATTAACAGTCGTCGTAAGATCGAAAAAATAGAGCCAAGATCGGAAAAGATCTCAACTTGCTCGAGCTTCGACATCATATACAACCATTGCTCGCTAAACATACCGTTATTGGCTTTATTGGGGTTCTAGAGAGCAGGATTTTTTATAGTAAGACGCGGTTTTGGATCTTGAAAACTTATTGTTTTTATTTGTATTTTCCGTATTTAAGTAAAATATGAGCGATTTGCTTCCGGCGTATGAAGCGGATTTTATTGAGCTAGGCGTCGTTTGTAAGATGCGACTTGCAGCATTGTATTTGTTCTTTATGAAAAGATTTAGAGTTTGTTGGATGTTAATTATAACTGTATAGACTACACCCAGTAATGATAACTCATTCATCATGGAAATGATAGCCGCAACCACAACCGTCGTCACCAACCAAACGGGAATACCCACAAGTAAAGAAAGAGCCGCACCCCTGGATAAAATGTTAAGTGATCTTTAGAAAAAATCTCGATCACTTCCCGTAAAAGTTTAATTAAGCACCCTGATTGCCCTCATGAAAAAAAATATTGGGTTAGCTACTTACTAGGGCATTTGGTACCATGTATATCCAGTACCAGTATCCATTTCTTCCCGTTTTTCAGTACCGATGGTATTTTCACCGGTACCGTACCAGTACTTTCGGTACCTGTACCGATATCCATTTTCTCCTCGGTACCGGTTTGGTACCGAACCAGTACCATGCTCATCCCTACTACTTACCACCAACATACGTAAACATAGCGGGTTAACCAACTTTAGTGATTCTGATATGAAGCTGCTCTGAAAGCAGGAACAGTTTCAGTCATTACAAGAAATTAGGAAGAGATCATAATTGTTCCCACCAAAAGCTTAGCTTAAATTGTCTTGTTATATGTTTACTTGAGTAGTGTAAAGATGAAATAAAAATAAACTTAACGTACTAAACGTACAAACTGAAGGAAAAGAGAAAAACACGCGGTGACATTTTGGTAATTATCAGCAACTATCAAATTACTCTACAAATGATCCTGTAGAGTAATTTGATCTTTTGTAGAGTAATTTTGTAAAATGTTCTTGTAGAGTAATTTTGTTCTTGTAGGGTAATTATCAAATTACTCTACAAATGATCTTGTAGAGTACTTTTGATCTTTTGTAGAGTAATTTTGATCTTGTAGAGTAATTTTGTAAACTGATCCTATAGAGTAATTTTGATATTGTAGAGTAATTTTGTTAGCATTTAGTTATGGGGTATAGCTTTATGGTTTAGTTTTTAGCTTTTAGTTTGGATTGGGGGGGAGGGGGGTTAGGTTTTTGGGGGTGAGGGGTTTAGGTTTTTTAACATTTAGTTATGGGGTTTAGCTTTATGGTTTAGTTTTTAGCTTTTAGTTTGAGGGGGGAAGGGGTTTAGGGTTTTTTTAGGTTTCTGGGGGTGGAGGGGGTTTAGGTTTTTTTTATCAAAATTACGCATAAAAATATTTTACAAAATTACTCTACAAGATCAAAATTACTCTACAAAAACATTTTGTAAAATTACTCTACAAAACCAAAATCACTCTACAAATGATCCTGTAGAGTAATTTTGAAGTCCAGATATTTAAGAAAATGCCACCGCGTTTTTTGTCTTTTCCTTCAGTTTGTACGTTTTGTATGTTAACTTTATTTGTACCTGAACTTAACTCTACGTAAATGTAATCGGAGAATTGCCAATTCTATCAAATTATTACTTTCGGATTTTCGGTATATAACAGATTCCTAAACGACTCGGTTCAACACAACCACTTTGAGCAAAACTTGTTTTACGATCAAATTGTCAAAACTTTTTTAAAACCCATTTTGATTCGCAACTTTTTTGACCTTTCATATGACGTGACTTGACAAAATAACCGACTTGGTAGAGAAGAAAAAGCAATTTTAAATCAGACTGTTATATTTTGTTTCGCTAGAGCCAGGTGACATTGGCATGTAGCAACCACATCTAAAGAAAAAAAATCAAACTTTACGATATATAAACACCACCAATGAGACAGACGAAACAGGGTTATAATCACAGATACCCTAAAAACTTAGTTCAGACCCTCGCCCAAGTCAAGGGACGAGAGAGACCAAACTCGATCACACTAGTACAAGACTTTCACTCATTAGCAGAAACGCAAAACACGGCAATATGGTAACATATGTTGGCAGAAAGCATAGGATGGTATAGTTGTCATCCTGCCACCTTACTGCTATAAACTTCAGACCTTCCAGTAAACAAGTCTGATGATCTGTTTGCCGCCACTCCCGCTTTCATCGGTGGTGGTGCGGGCGGTAGTAGTGCTGGATTCCTAGGTCCACCACCTCTTCCCGGTCCAATCGTCATATTTCCCATCCTTTCCGCTGCATCCCCGACCCCATTCCCTTTACCCTTCCCCATATACATTCCTCCTGACACATCAATATACAAACAACTGTTTTTCATCACAATATTCAAATGGTCGAATCATACATGAAAAGAAAATATATTTATATTCTTACTCGGATGGTTTTTTATGGGCGGTTGGTATTTTGGTTGCCTGGCAGTATTCTTGTTTGTCTTTTCATTCACCCCATCCTGAAACCAAGAAACTAAATGTTAAAAACAAATACCGTCATACCGACATAAAACATGTACAGGTTGTGTTGTAGCATATTCTGCTAAAAAGAATTAATTCACACTCACCGATCGACTCATTTCCAGTCTACGTTGTACACCTGTAACTAAATTCAAGCAGAACATCAGTATAACAAAAACCAATTATATATCAAAATCCAGATTAAAACGACTATTGAAGGCGGGTGCCAAACAATAATCAAATATAGAAAAAGATTACCAGTACTTAGAGATACATGTGCTTTCGCAGATGAAGTAATATTATCCACCGACTTGGAGCTAAGCAAAGACCCTGGATATTTCTTGGCACATTTTTGCTCCACAACTCTCTTCCCACTAACTCCTGCTGCCAAACCGCATGCGGTTACAATACTTTTCAACGGAATATTAAAAAAAGAACTGCCAATAGAATCAATCCACAAACCAGATGGAGGTGTCCTCGCAATAGTAGTTGATTTAGGGCGAAGAGAAGGTGGAATGTAGTAACAACTCTGCATATTTCGAAAACAATGGTTTGGTGATCTTCAATTACATTTCTAAAATATCTAATCATAATAACATTATAACTACTTGTAAGTTGTAACTCGGGTGTTTTTACCTGAAAGAAAGGATGCTGAAGAGCTTCTGCGGCAGTGGGTCTCTTACACGGATCCCAAGAACAAAGTAACTACGAAACAAAACGATGAAAGAAATGTAATTATTAGTTTGTGAATTTTATGTGGTGAAAAGGCGGAGAAACTAGCACTTACTGCGATCAGATTGACTGCATCCTTGCTTGCAGATGGTATCAATGAAGAAAGATTTACGCCACCAAGCTGCTAAAGCACAACGAAAGAATTTGCTTAATTATTTGATTTTTATTTACGCAAGAATTAGTATTGTTAAATGGAAACAGAAAATAACCTCTGGAAACAGATAATTGATAGTACTCGCAAGCTCAAGTCCCTCGGCCCATGAGCTTTTTGTTGGGCTGCCTATCACACTGCAAATTTTGTAAATTTCATCTGCTTCACTGCAGACACAAAAAAAAAGAACAAAAAAGTCAAGTGCAAGATATTTGAGTCAAAACAGTCAACTACTCCAGTTCCCCAACTCATGAAACTATATAATAACATTAAAGAACCATAATCATTTTTGAAGCTTTATGTATGGTGCAGATCTATTACAGAAAAACCGGCCACACACCTTGAACCTGGAAAAAGTGGTCGCAGAGTGAACAATTCAGCCATGATTGCTCCCATAGCCCACATATCTGTTAATTGTAAAAAAAAACAACGAAATTAAGTTCCATGTGCATCTGCAGAAATTATCATCATATATGATTCATCCACTCACCAACTGGAGGACCATATGTTGACGCCTGGAGAAGAACCTCAGGGGCGCGGTACCTGCCAAAATCATATTTTAGAAACAAGTAACAAGCAGGAAGCTGACGAGAGAAGAAAAATAGACCGCTTACCAGCGCGTTGAAACATAATCTGTGTATGGTGGCTGGGAAACAGTTTCGCGTGCAAGACCAAAATCAGCTATTTTTATTACATCCTTGGAAACAAGAAAGTTCTCTAGAGCATGATATAGAATATGCAAGCATTCAGCCAAAAAAAGTAAAGAAGTAAAATGCCAGTTTCATTCCTAAGGTTTGGCAAGTTGTGCGACTTTCGTCCAAAGGTTTGTTTTTCTGAATCTGGATCTAAAAGGTTTGAAATCTGCCATTTTCATTCGGCTAGTTAACTCATCCATTTTTCTCCGATAAGTCGGGTATTTTTGTCTTTTTGTTAACTTAAGGGTATTTTGTCTTTTTTGCATACTTGTACATTATGCTGAATGCTTCTGCATAAAAAGAAAAATACCGAATTGCCCTTTAAGTTAACAAAAAGGACAAAAACGCCCCTGCCTTGACAAGGAAAATTGCATGGAGTTAACGAGGCGGATGAAATTGGCAAGATTTCAAACCTTTTGAATACAGATGCAGAAAAACAAACTTTTGGACGAAAATCGCAAAACCGGCCAAATCTCCTAGACGAAATGGCATTTTACTCTAAATAAAAATATACTGCATAACATTAAGAAATTATTCATTTTTAAGTTAAAATGTATGATAATCACCTGGCTTTAGGTCGCGATGGAAATAACCACGCTGATGCATATATGCAAGACCTTGAAACACTTGAAAGCACCAGCTTTTAATTTTAGATTCCAAGAAAGACTTCAGTCTATCTTTCATGAGTTGGTAGAGACTGCATTCCATGTACTCAAACACAAAGTATAAGATATCATTTTCTCGGACAACTTCCTTGAGCTTCACGATGTTAGGATGATTCATCTTACGCAGTGACTGCCAACAAAACAAGCTTAATTTAGTAATTTACAGGAAAGACTGTTCATAAATTAAAAGTACGATTTGAAAAAAGTTGTTACCTTGACTTCTCTTAAATTTATGCACTCTTCCCATGAGTAATACTTCCTTTTCATTTTCTTAATCGCAACCTGTAAATAAATCAACTTCAATATAATTATAACTTAAATTGAAAGGTCGGGCCGGCCACCTTTCTGATTTGACAAAAATACTCCAACTTTTCAAAATTGACAAAATTCACCCCTCAAATTTCTAATTTGACAAAAACCAACTTTCTAACTTACAAAAAAATGACCCTTCCATAGTTGTCGATAGAGAATAGCGACAAATAGTGACAAGGCACCTATAGGCTACGTAGCGAATAGCGACCGCTATTTATAAGATAGCGATACACTAGAAAAAGAATTTTGAAAATTTTTATATGTATATTATATCAAAATACCCTAGTACATATGCTATTTTACATGTATATTTAACAAAAACCTATAAATCCAACTATTTTATAGCTATATCTAACTGTTATTTACATCAAAAAATAAAATTAAAAAAATACATCACTGTCGCTATTCTCGCTATGACCCAAAATAGCGACACTTGGTCGCCTGGCTACATAGCGCGCTATAGCGGTCGCTATAGCTGCTATTGACACTATGGACCCTTCTACTTTATAACTTGACAAAATAAGCGCCCATACTTTCTAACTTCTCTTTAACCCTCAAAATTTTGACATGTAACCCATTCTACTCCCAAACTTTGCTATAATGTCAAAGATAAGCCTCTAACTTTGTAAATGTCACTTTGACCCCCTCAAGTTTCTAAAGTTTCAAGCTTACCCTCAAACTAATTTCTTACGTTTTTCATTTTTAGAGACATGTCGGTATAAATTCGAGTACGTCTACGCTTTAACGTAATTTTTGTTTAAAAACAGTCGGGTCAGTTATAAAATTATTTTTATGTACGTTTTGGCGTAAATTTTATTTGAAAACAAACGGGTCAAATGTAATACCTATTGACGTAAATTTAGTTCGGAATCGAGTTTGGTCGATTGTATATACGTTATCACTTCGCGTACGGCGCCACCATAACGCATGGCAGGTAAAGAAACTAGTAGAATCCTATGTTTAATGGTTTGTTCCAAAAGGATAGAAACTTACCACTTCACCATTCTGCTTATTTAACGCTCGCCAAACAACCCCAAAGCTTCCATTACCAACTTCTTTAATTATCTTGTACCTGCAAAAGGGCCGCACATTTAACATCTAACTTCATGATATTATAGCCTAAATCACAAAGAAAGATAAAAACTAACCTTTCCATTTTTTCGTATGCAACTTTGTATCACCTTATTTACGACCAAGAGACACAAACATAGAAGAAGAAATAACAGACTTAATCTTTAGACACCTATAGAACTAAATAATATAAACTATCCACCCTCAACTTTCTTGATGCATGTATAGAACAGCAGTATGCTTCTGATGGACGGGCTTCATGGCCTTATTCATAACGAACACCAGATCAATGACACCCGGACATTGAATAGGCATATAAAGAAAAGAGAACTGGGAACTGTAGAGCATCTTGATTTGTCTCCAAACGGAAATTTTGTAGCCAAAAAGAAAGCCTCCAGAAACTAAGGATTATATTGCGAAAGATTCAGCCAATAGTTGTTTTGTAAATCTAACAGGTAAATTCTCGTCTAGCAATTAACGGTACACGAATATTCATCATTTACATGCAAAGTTCAGTCCTGCATTTAGAGAGCATAGATAAGTGTTAGAACCACCACAAAGGGATAGAAGGATAACTGGAAACCTACGCAGTAAATACGGTGATATATCATAGATATATCGGTATCACCGGTTATCGGTCTCCATGAAAAATATCGGTCAGAATATTGGTACCGGACTACCGATACTATCGGCGATATTGACCGATATATCACAGATTTTCCCGATATCAGTATCTTTCTTCTTAGCTCTACCATTTGTTTTCTTCTTATTGCTGCTATTAGTGTTTTAAGTCTTAATTGTCAATTGTTAGTGTAAAACATTAATGTTTTAAGTCTTAATCAGTTCCTACTTGCTACAATTGTTAGTGTTTAACAAGTTACAAAAGGTTAATTTGTTAATGGTAGGAGAATATACTGAATTGTTAGTGTTAAATTGCTATATCCCACCACGATAACCTATATCTCAAATATCTGCCCTTGACTGATATCCGATTTTTACCGCATTAACTGCATAGCTGGAACGATATAGTGAATTAATAGAACGCTCACCTCAGCAGATGGTCTTGGAAAATTTTGAAGTGACTATTGTATCAGCAGTGCCCTGGACATCAGTACAGATAAGATGAAACCTTTCGTAAGCAAATTAATACGTAAAGATCTTGCTTAATAAGTATGGAAGCTTACTTGTCAATTTTCACTAATAGATCCAACACCTATCTGATAAAAAAAGTTGCATTACGCCTGCTAAACTACTTTTGTGTACAAGATGCTCACTAGGTGCAGTTAACAAAAGAAAAAAGAGGAAAACGTCTGGGAATGAGAGAACGCCAATCAAGAACCTTCTGGAATGAGATAACCTGATTCTGGAAATAATCTGACAAGAGGTGTGCTTGCTCCATGTTTCACAGGGAATTAAAACCTTTACAAACTGATAAAATATATTAGTTTCGTTAAAATAAGTGATGGCAAAGAGATAGCTATGTTTAGAAGGCATATTACTAATCATACAAATTCAAGTTCGTTACCAAGAAATAAAGCAGCCAGTTTCACAAGAATAGTAAGTTTATATTGAAGAATATGTTGTTTTCACTTTCCTCCATATATACGGAGCAGTTTACAAATGAAAACATCCATGAAAACTAATAGCAACAAAAACAAGAAAGGTGTGCAGTGAACAAATGTCATATTCCATTTCCATTCTTTTGATTTCAAAAAGCAGTCAATAGCGGTGCTATAGCGGTTAGCGGACTTAAGGGTGTGTAGCGGTCCAAATAGCGGTGGCCTATGGCGGTTCCGCTATTAGCGGCCCTAAATACCGCTATTTGGAAACCTATATAGCGGTTATAGCAGTAACGCAGTAGAATGAGGCAACACAGTAACGCAGGTAGGTGTTTGATTGTGTTAATTTTCTTAAATTAAATACTTCAAAGTTACTATTATGTTAGATTTGCAACAGGTTTTTGATAATGGAATGATATTACTATTAATATTTTTCAAAGATATATATATATATATATATATATATATATATATACATAAATATGCATGGTATAAAAATTACCGCTATAACCTATATATCATATAGCAGACCTTGACCACTATTCGCTTTTGGACCGCTATAACTGCATAGCTATGTCTATGGCATCGAGTAAAAAACTACGATAAAAATTAAGCATAAAGATGACTGTTGAGTGTTGACTCATTAAAATGTTACATAATCCTCTCCGATATTTATGAAACCGTCTAATAACGAGGTAGCTTAAAAGTCTTCTTTTACCTTAAATATATTCGTTGATATTATTATGGTCGCTCAATACACTAGGCTGCAGGTTCATAATTATGTAAGTAACATAAACCCATAACTGGTCACCTGCATTAGTAATAGATACGGACATGATTCCTATAGTAACATGCAAAAATTACCATATTTCCATGTTATTCATGATGAACCATGCTCGACATGATTAGAACATCAAGACATGTGTGACTGCATAGTTTAACGAGAATCTTTTTTCTGTGCTGAGACTATTTACTTCACTTCCACTATTTTGTAATTAATTTCGATTAGCATGTTGCCAACTACATGCATCACTGTATCCTTGTGAAGTCGTGATCTAAGATATAATACAAGTTTTCAGGCGTACCATTCATGACCAATTAATTACAAAGTAACGTACCATGTGTAACATCCTATACAAAAAAATGTAGTGCCAATGTGCCATACTGACATATGAGGTCTTAAAGAGTGGGCAACAAGATAAGAATAGTAAAAAAGAAAGAGGAATTAAAAAAACTACACTTTCAATTCAAAGGGTAATTAAGCTCACAAACATGATCAAACCACAAATCTCCATATAATAAATAAAGACCGAGTAGATCAATTTTCAGAAAACCAGTATTATAGGAGCATCTAAACCTAATAAGTAATAATAGCTGAAAACAATCAAGTATACATTTCAAATAACAAAATATATCTTCCAGATTCTAATCACCAAAATTTCCATAAATAAACAATATAACATACACAACAAAATGTAGAGAGGTAAATGCAACTACTGAATTAGATATAATCAAGCTCCAAATCATAATCGTATCTCTATAAAGACCGAGAAGATCAATTTGCGGAAGACCATTACTACAGGCATCTAAACCTAATATAGCTACAAAACATATCTTTCAGATTATAACACCAAAATTTCCATAACCAAAAATATAGCATATACAACAAAAGGTAAAGAAGTAAATGTAACTTCCTAATTAGTGCACATATCAAACAAAATCAACCTCCAAATCACAATCATACCTCTACAAAACTCATCAATTCACATAGCACCTCAAAACATACTACAAATATATACCTTAATTCCAAACATCTGTCCACCTACGCCTAAACCAGATCGAATTACGATTCCAACCATTACCAACAAATCAAGCTGTAAACGACACTCCAGAAACCCTAAAAACCATTATCATACGAATCTAAACCTAATGATTGCTACAAACAATCCGATACATCTCAAATAACAAAATATATCTTTCAGATTCTAAACACCAAAACTTCCATAACTATACAACACAACAAAAGGTAAAAAGGTAGATGCAACTTCTTAATTAGGTACAAATCATGATCATATCTCTATGAGATTCATCAATTCACATAAATCTAAACCTAATTCCAATCTAAACAATATAACATACACACCTACAAATATTAAAGAAAATCAGCCCCCAAATCATAATCATATCTCTAATTAGGTACAAATATTCTACAAATCTATACCTAATTCCAGATCGAATTCAGATTTCAATCGAATCCAGCTGTAAATCACATTCCAGAAACCCTAGAAACCAGATCTATAACCGCTATCGAAACGGAAACAGAAACAGAAACAGAAACGAAAACGAGATCTGAATTGAACGTAACGTAACGTAATGAACACGAAAGAATGATGAAATTGAAAATGAGAAAAGAGGAGAATGAAGGAAGGAAGATAGATACCTGTAGGGTTAACGGCATAACCTAAAGGTAGCCAGAGGAGGGAACCAGAGCGTGTGAAACAATCAGAGAAAGATGATGAGAAGATAACCCCCCACCCACCGATGATTATGATGATGTGAAAATTGGGGAAACCTAATTATCGTCGTCAGATATTCACAGCGTAAATGGTTATATAGAGATAAGATAGATACACGTGGGTTGTATTGTGTGTATCATGTGGGGGATGATTGGAAAGGGACACCATTACCAGTAATGAAACTTGGGGGGATAAATTGCTAAACACACCTCTCCATTATTGTATTGCTTCAATTCATTCCCGAGTCGTAAAACCGTGCTATCAGTATTGTGGGACAGGATCGTAGGAGACATAAAAAGTGCTAAGTAGCAACTAAAGGACGATCAAAACCGGAAAAGTATGAAACAAAATTACGGATCTAACCCCGAGTGACTCATCCAACACGTATTAAAAATTTGTAGGGGTAAAAAAACCTGAGTGACTAAATGTGACAACCAAACACCATACTAAGTAGCAACTGATCGACGACCGAACTCGAGAAAAAATGTAATTTTTCTCAAAATTATTATAAAACAAAGTTTTATTATGAATATAAAAAATCTTAAAGTTTATTATGAAAAAAACGCATTAAAGACAACCAAAAAAGCAAAAGTTACTATTCCTCGATGTGTTATGAATTAATAGATATATAGAGAATAGAGAATAATATGCTAATAGTTGTTCATAAACATTTATTAAACAAGAAATGTACTTGATCAGATTTGTTTGTATTCGTTTATTAAGGAGTATCATCAGACTTTGTGGTTCCACTAGATCTGCTCATTGTATCATATAAATTTTATCGATATTTTGTTCATGATAATTCATAAAAATAAAAGAAGCAGACATATGTGCGTGTTTGAGTTATTTTTTCATAAATATTTTGGATAATTTAAAAGCAATTGTAATTTTTTACTGATTTGTAGTTGCTAATGTGGGTTGTAATTAGGTAATGTGGGGTTATGGATTTGATGGTTTTGGTTGATGATGTTTCACCCATGATTAGGTATTTCATCACTCAATAATTTTTGTTTTATTTTATTGACTTTAGCTTATAATGTGTATAGGTGAAATCCTCAATGTATTTAAAAATATAATTTAGACTTTAGTTTAAGTATTTGATTATTAAGTTTTGTAACAACTCGAAAATTCGATTGTTATCTCTTCTTTTGTTCTCTGTTTATCTATCCTTTTGTAATCCTGAGATTCGGTTAATAATAAAGTTTATGTTAATTACTTATGGTGTTTTTCGTTATTATCGCATCTAATCGCTTATTAAATCTCATCGCTGATCTTGTCGCATTGCAAATCGCAGTTATTTATGTGGTTTTATATTATTTATGTGTGTTATGTGTTTTTGTGGTTATGTTTACGCTCGCTTTCGCATCGCTCTCGCACACTCGAATCGCTAAATCGCACTATTATATCAATTAAAACGCTTAATATAACTATCTAATGTAAACCGAATAACCAAACGAACCCTTAACGCGAAATTAGCAAGCGGAGCTTGGTCACCAGGCCAAGTTCGGCCGAACTTGACTACCACAAGTTCGCCCGAACTTGCCTGGCAACCAGGAACCCCTTTGTTTTATCAAGTTCGCGCGAACTTGCATGAGTATATGCAAGTTCAGCCAAACTTACTCATAATTCTTCCCAAAATCCATCAAGTTCGCGCGAACTTGCATGAATTTCATGCAAGTTCGGCCGAACATGCCTCCACCAGCTCTCCTCCTATAAATACCAAGCTCATTTATCTCATTTGAACTTGCTGTAAGTTCGCCCAGAGCTCTCAAAACCCGAGACCTTCGTGCTCTAAGTAAGAATCGACCCGATTTCGACTACAACAACGTTTATCAACGATCTACAAAGGTTTACAACAATTTTGGCACAAGGCGTAGCCTTCGTTTTCATCAAAACCCATTCTTTTACGAAAATCTTCATCTTTTTCTTCAAAACTTCTGTTTTTAACTTAGATCTACACAATACGAGTTCGTTTGGTGTTAGCAGAGGCTTCCCAAACACGAGATCTGCAAGATCTCGGCTTGTAAGTTCTAGATCTGAGAAAACCTTTGATAAACATCGATTTCTACACAAGATACGGACTTTTGATGGTGTTTCGTTCATTTTCTGATATGAAACGAATGCATTTATAATTCAAGATCCCAGATCTGGAAGCACACGGACGTTTGTGACGGTTTACACAAGCCGGACTAACCCGAAAGAACCCCGAGTTCGTCCGGATTAGCCCACGCTTTTGTAAAACGGCTAAAACTGCTCTGAAAAGACCTCTCTGACCTAAGTTCGCTCAGTAGCACAGGGTCGGAGGGATGAACACTCGATTTACTCAGTAAACGATGCGAAAACGCAAGATTTTGGACCCGAAAACATCAAGTTCGCTTGAGAATCACCAGCTCACTAGGTCAAGTTCGACCGAACTTGTACCCAAATGGGTCAAGTTCGACCAAACTTGGGCTAGTCTCATCAAATTTCTTCGCAAGTTCGCCCGAACTTGTCACATCAGTAAAGGTTTTCATACAAGTTCACCCGAACTTGACACGATTCCTGTGAATCCTGCCAAGTTCGACCGAACTTGGCTATAAACTCACCAAATTCATACAAGTTCGCTCAAACTTTTGTGTTTATACACAAGTTCGCCCAAACTTGGCTGCTGCCCAACCAAGACTTAACCGTTTCAGCTTTTCGGAGACTGATGCACTTCCGTTCGCGTATGCAGGATGATCTGGCGCTCTTCTCGACTCCTCGCAGAATCTCAAACCTAACAAAACGCACCCACAGTGAGTATAGTTGACCTATTTTCACTTTAAACACACTTTTTGGGTGTTACACATGTTCGTATATCAAAATCACATCATAAATCAAACTGTTTATCACACGCGAATAATCTGATTGTATATGCTCGAATACGTGATACTAGAAACATGTGACTATGACTTGTTTTTGTTAAATTGCCTCCTTAGCTAGTATGGTACTATAGTGTGGCTTACACCCGACGGGGTCTAGTTAGGATGGACGCGCAAGCCTTCTCATGGTAGTTAGCATGAGAAATGAGCCTATGTTATGTTAAGTGTTTTGGTGTATCATGATATGTAATTAGATTGTTTCGCAAAAGCTTTTCTCGATTATGCAAGTAGTATTCAAACCTGTATGCTCACCTTTGCATAATTGTATTGACTTGTTATTTAACGTATGTAACAGGTTGAAGGTTTAGCTATAGACGCTTGGATGATTGCATGCTTAGCTTAGTTTATTTTCTTTTGTTTTGTTTAGTTGGAATGTAATAAATCTAGGGGAAATCGAACCGTTTTGTTTTTATGAGAAAACCTTGGATTTTGTAATGATTATTTAGAATGTTATGTTTAATAGTATGGGATGTTAAACGCTTAGTAATGTTGTGAATAATTGTTATGGAATTTCTCGTGAGAACAATCTGGTCGCCTAGTGCCACTAAACCCGGTGATTCCGCCATCGGTCCGGGTGTGACAGATTGGTATCAGAGCGAGTTCCTTAGGATAATAGGTAGAATTACCATGTTCGACCTAGTAGCATGTCTAAGTACCCGATTGACCATTCTTTGATCTAAATGATAAACTACTTGATATAAATGCTTAAATATGCTTTTCCTAAGGCTAATACAAAATACACGCTTGGAAACACTCGTATCTCATTAACGAGGATCGAGTTGAGATTAGGTGTGAAAACCGCAAACTCTCAATAAGATCGCTCATTCCGCGTATTACTCATCACGAGATATCTTCGTTGAGTTATGGGTGATACCCGAACCTCGACGAAAAATCTCCATTTCTAACTAGTGGAACGCCCGACATAGTCGGTGAGCGTAACCACAATTTGGAACTAGTTGTTAAGTCAGGGGTGAAACCCATACCTTAATGATGAATTCCGCTTCTTGATTTTCAATCTCACCAAAGTCTCGGTTACGCCAATGGTTTGGAACACGTATTAACTGGAAGGGTAAACGTCGTTAGCCGCTTGCAGTGAGAACGTTTATCTATTAGGCCAAAGCGTGGGTCCAAATGCAAAGGGTAGTCGAACCACTTTGGCGCGTCAAATGTCACAAAACCCCGGACACTCCCAATTGATTTAAGCCTATATCGTCGATTTACGCATCATCGAGTTTATTATTGTTTATGTATTTAAAATTTTGAGAATTTTCGCTTTATTCGATTTCTCGCTTTGATGATTTATCATATCATCGATTTCTCGATTTATCGCATTTACGCTCCATCGAATGTATGCACAACTCGCACAGCTCTTGTAATCTAAAACGCTAAATTAATACACCAACCAAACTAATCGCTTAACTCGCTTACGCCTATGAGGACGTGTGCCTCATACGCGTTATTATCTCGCTATTATATATCGCATATATCTCGCTATTACTATCTAGCATCTCAAATCGTGCTACGCATGATTTATGAAGTTAAATGTGAATACGTGCAAAATATGTGTTTATGTGACTATGTGCTTACGTGCATATGTGCTTACGTGATTAAGTGCTTACGTGGATGCGTGCTTACGTGTTTTGTGCTTGCTTGAATAATAATAATAAATATTTAAACATAACTCTATTATAATCGAATCTCGTCTAATCTAAATCCTTTATGTAGATGGCATCAATGGGATCTCACACTCGCCGCACCGCTCAGCGCAACAACGCTGACAAACGCATCGCCTCTCTCGTAGCCAAGGAAATGGCTAAGGTGATCCCGCAAATTGTTAGCGAAATTCAAGCGGTTAGCAGCAACTCGTCTGTTGACTCCAAGAGTGATGCTCCGAGACTTAACCGTTTCAGCTTTTCGGAGACTGATGCACTTCCGTTCGCGTATGCAGGCTGATCCGGCACTCTTCTCGACTCCTCGCAGAATCTCAAACCTAACAAAACGCACCCACAGTGAGTATACTTGACCCATTTTCACTTTAAACGCACTTTTTGGTGTTACATACGTTCTTATATCAAAATCACATCATAAATCAAACTGTTTATCACACGCGAATGATCTGATTGTATATGCTCGAATACGTGATACTAGAAACATGTGACTAGGACTTGTTTTTGTTAACTTGCCTCCTTAGCTAGTATGGTACTATAGTGTGGCTTACACCCGACGGGGTCTAGTTAGGATGGACGCGCAAGCCTTCTCACGGTAGTTAGCATGAGAAATGAGCCTATGTTATGTTAAGTGTTTTGGTGTATCATGATATGTAATTAGATTGTTTCGCAAAAGCTTTTCTCGATTATGCAAGTAGTATTCAAACCTGTATGCTCACCTTTACATAATTGTATTGACTTGTTATTTAACGTATGTAACAGGTTGAGGGTTTAGCTATGGATGCTTGGATGTTTGCATGCTTAGCTTAGTTTATTTTCTTTTGTTTTGTTTAGTTGGAATGTAATAAATCTAGGGGAAATCGAACCGTTTTGTTTTTATGAGAAAACCTTGGATTTTGTAATGATTATTTAGAATGTTATGTTTAATAGTATGAGATGTTAAACACTTAGTAATGTTGTGAATTATTGTTATGGAATTTCTCGTGAGAACAATCTGGTCGCCTAGTGCCACTTACCCCGATGATTCTGCCATCGATCGGGGTGTGACAAGTTTCATTTTCAATAGTTTGTTACCATTTTAACTGGTTGCTTTAACAAATGAGACAATCTTAAGTTGTATTTTCTACTAATTAGTAAATTTATAAAATTCTTAAAAAGTGCCCTTATTATCATAAAACCTTTTAAATAGATTTATTAACTAATGTTATAATTGTAAATATATACCTTATATAATAAATATTTATGTTTTGTTAAATGTTAACCAATCCATTTACAAAAAAATACGTATATTATTGTATAGGTTACTAGCTTTACATTCTATATGTACATTATTCAGTTATATAGATTTGTGTATACATTATTAACATATATATATATATATAATAAAAGTTTATGAATAATATTTTTAATTTTAATACATATACTATTTTTAATACTTTATTATTTTCATATTATAATTATAATAATTGTTCTCTTCTTTACCTTTTAAGTTGGATAAGCTTTGTGTCAACCGGTACTAGTATTGAAAATATCGGTATGGTCCGGTTCGTTATCGGTACATGAAGGTACAAATTGGCACCAGCCTGGTATAGAAAACACCAAAAGTCGTTACGGAAATGATTTTGAAAAACTTTTAGTTCGGGAAATTCGGTACTGCTACCCGGTACCATTTGCTCATCGCTGATGACGGGTACCGTACGAACAACGGTATCATGCAACTTTTTTTGTTGATTTTCTTCAACTTTTAATGATTTTTTCTTTTTAGTTTCAGGGGTAGGAGAGCTTGGTGCAACCGATACCGAATCGGCACTGGTACCGAAAATACCTGTTACGGTACCGGTATACGAAGGTAAAAGCCGGTAGGCGCCAAAAGTCGGTACCAAGTTGGTACTTAAGATCTTTTCGTTCGGGAAATTCGGTATCGGTACACAGTACCATTTGCTTATCTCTGACCACGAGTTTTATACGAACAACATCGTTACCATAAAACTTTTTTTTGTTGATTTTCTTTCGGTTACCTTTTAGTGTTTTTTTCTATATTTTCCTCTTATTCTTGTCAATGATTCCGTGCGCAACGCGCTCTTAGTGATTTCAAAACACATGTAAAAACAGACTAAATAACAAAAGAAGTTCGCCGCAACAACATCATTACCATACAATTTTTTTTGTTGATTTTCCTTCGTTTATCTTTTAGTGTTTTTTTCTATATTTTCTTTTTATTCTTGTCAATGATTCCGTGCGTAACGCGCTCTTAGTGATTTCAAAACACATGTAAACACATAGCAAATAACAATAGAAGTTCGCCGCAACGCGACGATTGTAAGAAAAACCTAGTTTTCTATTTTAAAACCCATGTAATACATAATCACATCTTACATACGTTTAGCTAATAAATAGAATTTATAAATTAGACCCAACCTATTTTGGCTTGAACTGACATTTGACCATCAAAATACTTTAACGTGAATTTTTTTTTTAATATATAGATTTAAGTAGTTAAAAATAGCACTGTAAAAAATTAGTTTCGTAGAAAATAAGATTTTTAAGTCCAAGTAATCCATGAAATTGGTCGAGATTGAGTTTTGGTCAAAGTAAAACTACAAAGTTTTAGTGGATAGAAAGCAAAAAATCTATTATCTTTTTATTTTATTTATTTTTTTTAACGGAGAAACTCTTATTGAATTGATACTTGGTAGTTTAATACTTTACTACTTTTCATTGAGCCCAAAAACCCTCTTGCCTCTTGACTGTCTAGAAACAAAAAAAAAAGTTAAAAAAATAGAAAACATATCGCATGGGAAGGGATGGGTCAATAGAAAGGTACATTGAGTTATTTGGGAAAACGTTATAAAATCCATTAACAAAGGGGGATAGAGGTTAGGAGTTTAAAATCATTAAATTTGGTGTTGCTTTCTGTCTATTATTTCTGATGGATGCTTTTAAGGATTTGGTCGTGAGTTTTTCTCGGTTAACTCAAGAGGAGGTCGAATCGTTTTGTCTTGAATGGGGTATAGGGTTAGAGTTTAGACTGGTTGCTCTAGGGATTGATGTTTCGATTGATTGGTGTCCGGCCGGTTCAATCGCTCTTTATTGTCGTCATTTCGAATTCTCTAATCTCCGTCATCCGTTTTCTATCTTTGTTTTGAACGTTTTAGAGTATTATCGTATATCTTTTGGTCAAATACATCCGTTGGGGCTTGTTAGGGTTTTACACTTTGAAGTTTTGTGTAGGGCATTAGGGTATGACCCTTCGTTGTTGTTGTTTCGCCGTTTCTTTCATTTAGCGAAAATGGTGACTGGTATACCTTTGAGACCACTCAGATTGATACTTGTTTGATATCATCTACGGTTACAACTCTTAGTTCTTGGAAAGATTGATTTTTCTTTGTTTCTGAATAGATTGTTCCATTTAAATTTGTTTGGAGGCAACCTGATGCCGTTTTAAATGAACTGGTACCTTCTGATTTAGAGTTGAATAGTGTGTTTTTGAAATCTATTAGAGAATGTCCTTCGAGGCTTCGCCCTTTTCCCGAACATCTCTTGGTGTTATTAGGAATTAGCAAGTTATGGGATAAGTCGGATCGTGATCCTTTGCTTATAAGAAATGATCAGGTATGCGCTTGCTTTATTTTGCATTATTACATTCCTGTTGCTTGTTTACTTATACTTTTCATTTGGCTTTGTATTTATGTCTGCACTAGACTTTGTGAAGAGTGATGATACTTCAGATGTTGTGTTTGGGGATGCCTGCTGTTGCTAGGGGGTCAGAACATTGGTTCGAGGGTTCTGGCTATGTGAATGTGCCAAATGTCAGGGTTTTACCAAAGCTGCTGCTCCTAAGGTGTCCACTCGTCGCTCAAATCGGCGTTTGTTGAAACCTTCCGGTCCATCATCTTCTCCAGAGCATGTGGATCTTAGCGATGATGTTGAGACTGCTGTGGACCAAAGTCTTATTGAAAATATGGAGAAGGAGCATGAGTTGGTGGTTGCTAAGAAGAAGAAATCTGCTAGTAAGATGGTTGTGGTGCTCTCGATTCAGGGGTCGTCAAGAGAGTTACCGAAGGTTCAAGTGGTGAGGAGGTTTATGTCCCCAATTGGATTGTCAAGGTTGGAGACAGTTTCAAGGATCCTGATGTTTGTGCTGATGTCCTAGCCAATTTCGCCCCTTCTGAAGTTCGTGGTTCCATTTTTGAGATGGAGGGTGATGCCATGCTTTCAAGGTTGATCCTTAGTTCCTGCAATCTTTTTGCCCTTTTAGCTGAGGGTGTTACTCGTTTAGGAAAGGGATGCAGGAATATGCTGAATTTTCTGAGAGGAAGGATCAAATGAAATCTTCGATGGCTGCTATGAGGAAGGATATTGATAGGTTTGCAAAAAAGGAGGAGGCTTGGGTGAAAAAGGTTGGTGAGATCACTCGCAGACATGAGGTTGAGATTGGAGATCTAAAGAAGAGGATGGAGGCAGATAAGCTTCAATTGAAGGCTGATAGGGAAGCCTTGGAGGTTCAGAAGAAAGCCTTTGTTGAGGAGAAAGAAAGGTTGAAGGCTTCGGTGGGTCAGGCTACCAGTGACAACCAATGCTTATTGAACATGGTTTCCAACAGGTTGTCACTTATCTTCTTCATTCAACTGAGTTTAATTCAGCCCTTGGTGGTGTTTATACAAAGTTGTTGAATTATGGGAAGCACTTGGGCTTGGTTGCTGGCTTTAAACTTCATGAATCGGGTCAATCCTTGGAACAATCTCCTCTATTTCATCCTGAAGCTTCAAAAATGTTTGAGGAGTCTGTTCACGTCATGGAGCGGTTGACTTACCCTTATGTGGGTGAAGTTTCTTCCTGTTTTGGTAGACCTATTGTAACAACTCTCCAAAACACCCTAAAACGAGCCATAAACGCAAAACCGGACACGCACAGTGAGACCCGATACGAAAAACAAAGAAATCTGATCTGGGCATCCCAGGCGCCACGCGCCAGGATCCCTGACATCTCACGCGACGCGCGGGAGACGTCCAGATGACGTGGCTCTGTTTCGCGACGTCTGGCGAGGCTATGCATACACGTAACCTACCTAGCCCTATAGGTTTGCTGTCGCGCCACGCGAGAAGGGACCAGGAATCCCGCGCGACGCACGGGAGAGGTCAAACTGGCCTATTTAAGGGCAGGCCTGGGATTGAGTTCGTTGCTCATTTTCGATCGAATTCTCTGATCGTGAACTCTCTCGTATCCCCGATTTTCTGATAAACACCCCCCTAAACCCCTAAACCTGCGAAGCACTAACCGCTGTAAGTATCTTAACCCCCGATCACTAATTCACTATCCTACCCTGTTTAGGACCAACGCATGTCAAGGCTCTGCCCGACTATGTTCGTTGGAGTCCTATCTCGTGTTGTATGGACACCCTACCCGATTGATCTAGAATTGCCAACGTACGTCTAGGCTCTGCCTGACTAAGCTCGTTGGAGTTCTGTCGTGTGTTGTATGGTTAAAGTGACTTGGGTTAATTTACTAACACATGTGCATTGTATGTTTTAATAGAAATTCCAGGAAGTAATCAGGAATTATCACCAGAAAGGCCGTAGGAATACCTAAGTTTTCAATGTGAGTGATTCTCTTTTTCTCAAATGCTTTTGTAAAACCTTAAATGTTTTCAGTTATACTTACAGTGATTAAGTCTTTGTATTCTACAATTACTGCCGGTATGTGGGTTTTGTATACACTACTTATCAAGCGTTGCCATTGGACAACGGGTTAGCCAATGCGTGATATGACCATAGTCACAGATCCGGTCGAGTGACAAATACTGAATGAGTAATTGGGTTGATATAAACATTGTAATCGCTCTTAGACGATAAAGTATAATGGTGTGTCGTTTGATAAAATGGAATGAACTCGCCAGTATTTCTTGCTGATAAAATGTTTTTAAAAGGAGTTTCAGGTAACTTAATGTGAAGCTAATAGAAGCCAGCTGGAGAGCACTGAAGGCTTAGAAAAATGGCTATAAAAGTTACCTAAATAAAAGGAGTTTATGTTTTTCATAAATTGGGATTTACCCCTCTACGAATATATTGTAATGGAAACATGGGTTTTACCCCATTTGTTATTTATAAAAGTGTGGTGTTTTGAAACTCTGGTAATATTTCCTAACTATGATCCTGATGTTTAATTTCGGCTGCCAAATTAATAAACACCGGTACCACCTGTCTGCGGTCTTCGCGGCTCCCTCTCCCAGCGTAGGGGTCGGGGGTTGCGACAGAAGGTGGTATCAGAGCCACTGGTTTAAGCCATTTAGGTGTTCTTTTGAAAACCCTAAATTTTAAACAAATGTGTTAGGAAATCTGCGACTTCTATATATATATCATTATCCTGTGTTATTTTAATAATTTCTTTAGTTTTCAGTATGAGTGATCAGGGTACTTCTGACGCTTATCGTCATCTACCTCATTCTCTCATGGATGAAGGAACATCCCAGCCAATCACCGACAACACTGCTGATTCCGAAGATATCTTTGTTTTCAAAGCCAAATCCGCAGAACCTTTTCCCCCTAAAAAGAGAGGTTGGTTTAGTTGAGCCAAAGAAGAGAAGAGGAAAAGAATGAGACAAGCACAACAACAAGCCATATCAGTTAGAACTGAGAGAAACACCCGAAACCCAGAAGTTAGACCCCTATGGGAAGAAGAGTTGGATAGACAATTTGCTAATTTTCACATGTTTGGAAATATAGGAGGAGAACATAATTTCAACCAAGTAGCAAATCCAGAACCACCATTACTTCCTTTATTTCCTAACCAACCCATGAACCTAGAACAGAACCAGGGAAACCAATTTTTTCAATCCCAGCCTTTGACCACAATAAGATACAGCAACAAACCCTTTAGATCAATGGTGGGCTAACAACTGAGCAATTCAGAACCTACTAGAAAACCCATTTCCCTACGAAGAACCAGTTCCACCTTACCCTGAACCAGTGCCAGCCCCAATACTACCCAGGGAACATGTGGAAGAACTCCGCCAGCTTAGAGATGAACTGGTGGAGGAAGGAAACCGAATTCGCCAAATCGAAGAGAAGCTCGTCTGGAAGTATGACGAGCGGGAGATGCAGTTTTGAATAAACCAATAGCCTAATATATATATATGTGTGTGTGTGTGTGTGTATTTTTACTTTGAAGAACACAAAAAAAAAACTAAAATAGATATAAAGTAATATATGTCACCTTATATCGATGCATAAGTTACTAATGTTTGAATTCTAGTTGTATTTGTAATAGATGAATATATATATATATATATATATATATATATATATATATATATATAATATATATATATAAAAAGAGTAAAAGTCGCAATGCTCGGCGATTTTGGTTCACTGTGTTGGTGTGATTATTATTTAATTTACTCTGGGATATTAATACCTGATAAATGTTTACAATTCAGATGTCAAACAAAGTAAACCAGGAAATCCAGAATAGCAATAATAACGAGTTCCAAGTAGATAAAAGTGTTATCGAACACATAGTGGCCCAAGGAATCATAGATGCTATGCCCTATATTATCGATACTATTAAAAAGGCAGAAAATAATGATTCCAGAAACGGAAATAAACGTATACCCACTGAATCAAATCGCAGCATGAATGGAAATCCCGATTTATTAATCCAAGCTCTGATTCCAAAAAGAAGAAGAACCATCTCATATGGTTGTTCTTATAAAGAATTCTTATCATGCAAACCGATAGAATTCTCAGGCAATGAAGGAGATATTTCAGCCTTACGCTGGATAGAAAAGACAGAAGCAGTCCTAAAGATAAGTAAATGTGCAAATGAAGATAAAGTCATGTATGCTTCTAATCTTTTTAAAGATGCAGCTTTAGAGTGGTGGAATACCATTCTTCGGTCCAAAGGAAGTGACAAGGTTTACAATATGGAATGTAACAACTTTAAGGAAATAGTTGAAAGGAAATTCTGTCCTCCTAATGAAAAGGAACAAATTGCTAATAAATTCCTAAATCATAGAATTATCGGGGTAGATTGCAGAGAATATACTACCACATTCTTTGAATATGCAAGAATTGTACCAACCCTGGCCTCACCAGAACCGGTATTGATCTCCCGTTACATCTGGGGATTAATCAGTGAGATTAGACATGTAGTCAAAGCAGCTAGACCACAGACCATAGAAGAAGCAATAGAACTAGCAAACACCTTGACAGATGAATTGGTACGTACGCAAGAAGAAAACCAGAAAAGGAACCTAGCTCAAAAGATCACCCAGGAACTACGTTATGGAAATCCCAATCGCGGGAAAGGGGCAAGTTCTTCTTCACCCCATGTAAGTACTGCAAAAGGAAACATTCAGGAAAATGCTCTATATACTGCAACTTCTGCAAAATATCAGGGCATAAGGAGGAAAACTGCAGAAAGAAAGCTAACCTTGGTAGAACATGCTAAAACTGTGGAGAAGCTGGTTATATTAAACCGAACTGTCTGAAACTAGCTCTAGCAGCAAGCAACAAAGCAAAGACGACGGAAGGGCCCAAGAGAAATGCCAGGGCATTCGTGCTGACAGCTGAAGAAGCAAAGAAGATTCCGGATGTGATTGCCGGTACGTTTTTAGTTAATGATGTTTATGCAAAAGTATTTTTGACTCTAGTGCAAACCAAAGTTTCATCAACACTTCCTTCTGCAATTTTCTTAATCAACCCTTAACTAAACTTCACCAAAACTGTCTGGTGGAGACGAAAAATGGGTCTTCTATCCAAATAAGCGAAATCCTGCAAGGAGCAAAGATAGGAATTTTAAATCATAATTTTTCTGCTAACCTTTTCCCCATGATCTAGCCGGATTTGATGTTGTGTTAGGAATGGATTGGTTAGTAGCCTACCAGGCACGAATAATATGTGATCAAAAGTCTGTAGAAGTAAATGTGCCATCTGGCGAAAGGATCACAATTAAAGGAGATAAGTCGACAAGATCAACAAAGTTCATCTCTGTGATGAAAGCTGCAAGTTATATACGGAAATGAGGAATAGTGTATATGATTTCCCTAATCATTAACACTAAAAGGAAAGAAATAAAAGATATTCCCGTAATATCTGAATTCTCTAATATATTCCCAGAAGAGTTGCCTGGATTACCGCCGGATCGAGAGGTTGAATTTAGAATTCACCTAATACCAGGAACGGCACCGATTGCCAAAGCACCCTATCGCCTAGCACCGATGGAAATGCAGGAACTGAAGAAACAACTGGACAAATTACTAGAGAAAGGTTTCATATAACCTAACTCATCGCCATGGGGAGCACCGGTGTTGTTTGTCAAGAAGAAAGACGGATCTATGCGTATGTGCATTGATTACCGGGAATTGAACAAAGTGACAATAAAAAATCGGTACCCGTTACCAAGAATTGACGATTTGTTCGACCAACTCCAAGGAGCCCGATTCTTTTCTAAGATCAATTTACGCTCAGGATATCATCAGTTGAAAGTACAGGAAGAGGACATTCCTAAAACCGCTTTCAGAACAAGGTACGGTCATTATGAATTTACAGTCATGCCATTTGGTTTAACCCATGCCCTAGCTGCATTTATGGACATGATGAACAGGATATGTAAACCATACCTGGATAAATTCATAATTGTCTTTATAGATGATATTCTAATTTACTCTAAGAGTACGGAAGACCATGCAGAGCATTTGCACATACTCCTGTCATTGCTAAGAAAAGAAAAGCTTTATGCGAAATTCTCAAAATGTGAATTCTGGTTACAAGAAGTTCAATTTCTCGGAAATTTGGTAAACCACGAAGGAATTCATGTGGATCCCACAAAGATCAAAGCAATTACCAAATAGAAGGTCCCAGAATCACCAACGGAAATAAGAAGTTTTCTTGGATTGGCAGGATATTATAGACGTTTTATTCAAGATTTTTTCGAGAATAGCCATCCCGTTAACCAAGCTAACTTGCAAATCGGTTAAGTTTGAATGGGGACCAAAGCAAGAAGAAGCATTTAGGATTTTGAAGCAAAAGTTAACCAACGCGCCAACACTCGCTTTGCCAGAAGGAACTGAAGACTTTGTAGTTTATTGTGATGCGTCTAAGTTAGGATATGGATGTGTGCTGATGCAGCGTCAAAAAGTAATTGCTTATGCCTCTAGACAGCTTAAGAAACATGAAGAATTATACCACCCATGATCTAGAGTTAGGAGCAATAATTTTTGCCCTTAAGATTTGGAGACACTATCTTTACGGTAGTAAATTTGTTGTATTCACTGATCATAAAAGTTTTAGATATGTCTTTGGACAAAAGGAATTAAACATGAGACAGAGGCGATGGATGGAAATCCTTAGTGATTATGATTGTGATATCCAGTATCATGCAGGAAAAGCTAACGTAGTAGCTGATGCTTTAAGTCGAAAGTATCATGAGAAGCCACAAAGAGTACATTCTCTTAGACTAAACCTGCAGATAGATTTAAATGAGCAACTTAAACAGGTTCAGGAAACATCAATCAAGGACGATGCTGAAGGATTAAAAGGAATGATTAAAGAATTAGAGAAAGGAACAGATAAAATTTGGAGATTCCATAAGAACAGAATTTGGATCCCTATCCAAGGAGACATACGAAATCGAATTTTGGAGGAAGCCCATAAGAATAAGTATACAATGCATCCTGGAAGTGATAAGATATATAAAGACTTAAGAAAGAATTTCTGGTGGATAGGAATGAAGAAGGATGTAGCAAGCTACGTTGCTAAATGTCTAACATGTTCACAGGTTAAAGTCGAACATCAGAAACCTTCAAGGACTGTTGCAACAATTGGAAATGCCGATTTGGAAATGGGAATTGATAACAATGGACATTGTTACCAAACTACCCAGGACACGAAAAGGTAATGATATAATCTGGGTGATTGTAGACAGGTTAACCAAATCTGCTCATTTCTTACCGATGAAGGAAACTTTCAGTATGAAACAACTAGCTAAGTTATATGTAAATGAAATAGTTTCATTACATGGAATTCCTTTATCTATTGTGTCTGACAGGGACAGCCGTTTTACTTCTCATTTTTGGACAAGTTTCCAAAAAACAATGGGAACTAGACTAAATCTAAGTACAGCATATCATCCTTAAACAGACGGTCAAAGTGAAAGGACAATCCAAACAATGGAAGATATGCTTAGAGCCTGTGTAATTGATTTCAGAGGAAATTGGGATGAACATTTACCTTTGATAGAATTTTCCTACAACAACAGTTATCATACCAGCATCAATGTTGCACCATTTGAAGCACTCTATGGACGAAAATGCCGAACACCAGTATGTTGGGCAGAAATTGGAGAAAAGCAACTATCTGGTCCTGAAATCGTGCAAGAAACAACTGAAAAAAATCATTCAAGTCAAGGAAAGACTGAAAGCGGCCTGAGATCGTCAAAAGAGTTATGTAGATAACAGATGCAAACCTTTGAATTTCAAGTTGGAGATAAAGTGCTATTAAAAGTCTCACCATGGAAAGGAGTTGTAAGATTTGGTAAGAAAGGAAAACTAAGCCCAAGGTATATTGGACCTTTTAAGATTATCAAACGAATAGAACAAGTAGCTTATCAACTACAACTGCCAGAGGAAATGGCAGGAATACATGATGTATTTCATGTATGTAATCTCAAGAAATGTTTAGCAGATTATTCATTAGTGATACCTCTTCAAGATATAGAGATAAATGAGAAGCTTAAGTTTGATTGAAGATAGAATACAAGAATCTCAAACGCAAGAGATTAGTTCTGGTTAAAGTAAAATGGGATTCCAAGAGAGGACCGGAATACACATGGAAACTCAAGTCAGAAGTACAAAGGAAATATCCCAACCTATTCCAATGAATCTCGAGGACGAGATTTAAAACAAGGTGGGGAAGATGTAACAACTCTCCAAAACACCCTAAAACGAGCCATAAACGCAAAACCGGACACGCACAACGAGACCCGATACGAAAAACAAAGAAATCTGATCTGGGCGTCCCAGGCGCCACGCGCCAGGATCCCTGGCATCTCCCGCGACGCGCGGGAGACGTCCAGATGACGTGGCTCTGTTTCGCGACGTCTGGCGAGGCTATGCATGCATGTAACCTACCTAGCCCTATAGGGTTGCTGTTGCGCCACGCGAGAAGAGACCCCCCGCACGACGCGCGAGAGAGGTCAAACTGGCCTATATAAGGACAGGCCTGGGATTGAGTTCGTTGCTCATTATCGATCGAATTCTCTGATTGTGTACTATCTCGTATCCCCGCTTTTCTGATAAACACCCCCTAAACCCCTAAACCTGCGAAGCGCTGCCCGCTGTAAGTATCTTAACCTCCGATCACTAATTCACTATCCTACCCGATTTAGGACCCACGCATGTTAAGGCTCTGCCCGACTACGTTCGTTGGAGTCCTATCTCGTGTTGTATGGACACCCTACCCGATCGATCTAGAATCGCCAACGCATGTCTAGGCTCTGCCTGACTAAGCTCGTTGGAGTTCTGTCGTGTGGTGTATGGTTAAAGTGACTTGGGTTAATTTACTAACACATGTGCATTGTATGTTTTAAAAGAAATTCCAGGAAGTAATCAGGAATTATTACCAGAAAGGCCGTAGGAATACCTAAGTTTTCAATGTGAGTCATTCTCTTTTTCTCAAATGCTTTTGGAAAACCTTAAATGTTTTCAGTTATACTTACAGTGATTAAGTCTTTGTATTCTACAGTTACTGCCGGTATGTGGGGTTTTGTATACACTACTTATCAAGCGTTGCCATTGGACAACGGGTTAGCCAATGCGTGATATGACCATAGTCACAGATCCGGTCGAGTGACAAATACTGAATGAGTAATTGGGTTGATATAAACATTGTAATCGCTCTTAGTACTGTAAAGTATAATGGTGTGTCGTTTTATAAAATGGAATGAACTCGCCAGTATTTCTTGCTGATAAAATGTTTTTAAAACGAGTTTCAGGTAACTTAATGTGAAGCTAATAGAAGCCAGCTGGAGAGCACTGAAGGCTTAGAAAAGTGGCTATAAAAGTTACCTAAATAAAAGGAGTTTATGTTTTTCATAAATTGGGATTTACCCCTCTACGAATATATTGTAATGGAAACATGGGTTTTACCCCATTTGTTATTTATAAAAGTGTGGTGTTTTGAAACTCTGGTAATATTTCCTAACTACGATCCTGATGTTTAATTTCCACTGCCAAATTAATAAACACCGGTACCACCTGTCTGCGGTCTTCGCGGCTCCCTTTCCCGGGGTAGGGGTTGGGGGTTGCGACACCTATTTCTGTTCTACAGGGATTGAAACCAGCTGGGCTCAATGAGAAGGTTTGTTCTGAAGTACTCGAGTCCTTGTCCAAGAAGCGTTCTCGTTTAGAAGATAGTGAGGAAACTTTGTCTGGTGATGCGGATGGGTCTAATGCGGCAAGCCTTGAAGGTTCAACCGTTGCTGGTGGTGATGACCCAAAAGCAAAGAAGGTGAAGAAGGCGAAGAAAGGTAAGGGTGATGGATCTGGGGTTTCCAAACCTTCCTCTGATGTTTGAACAATTCAGTCGTAGCTATCTTAGCACTTTAAACGATGTTATGTTATTATGTTTTTGAACAATGTAGGTTTTGCAGAAACCCTTAAGGTTTCTGTTTTATGGTTGTGGTTGGCCTTGATGGCCGTTTGAACAATTTGATGGGAACCCTTGTGGTTTCCTTATTAGCCTTGGTGGCTGTATGAACAATATTTAGGTTATGGCCCTTAAGGCCTTTTGTGTTTATGCATCGTTTCCCTTGATGTTTTGTATCTTTGTTGTTCATGTTTTAGTGGTTGTTTGTCATGTTTATTTTATGTGTCTGTTTATCTAATTTTCCTTAAGAAGTTTTAGTGCTACAGTGACTTCGGCTTTAAGGCTTCATTAGGTAAATGGCACATGTTGTCTATCCTTTATATCATTACTTAGTGTGTTTTCATTTCGTAAACTTTTTTAAAGTTTAAGCAACAATTAATGTGGGATGCTCAAACCCGTCTATGAGATAAGTTTGTTGAAAAATTTCTAAGTCTTATGGAGTTGTATTGATTTAGGAACTCACCCCTTATATAGGTTCATTTAACCCTTGAACCTATTGAGCGATGTGGCCTGGGAGCTCATCCCCTTTCATGGCCCTTGCCATGGAGTTTTTTGCAAGGTTCTCAACCTGATTACAGGATAGTTAAGACAAGTTATGATAAAAGCTTCATCATTCATTCAATAGGTTTTTTCGTTTACAAAAGGGGAGATTATACAACTCTTGAAATACATTCTAAATTTCTTGTCTAGACATGGAACCTTTTAAAGGTTTGGCCGTTCCAGTGCCTGGGAAGCTTCTTGCCTTCTGCGTCGGCCAACTTGTAGGATCCACCTTTATGAGCCTCAAGGATTGTGTACGACCCTTCCCATTTCTCGCCAAGTTTTCCTTGGTTTTCTTTTTTGCTGGCCTCGTTGTTTCGAAGCACGAGATCCCCTGGCTTGAAACGTTCGTGTTTTACCCTTGCATTGTAATAGGCTTCCATTTTTTGCTTATATTTGGCTTCCTGAATGGCGGATTGATCACGAATTTCTTCGAGGATTTGTAAGTTCAACATGGTCTCTTTGTTGTTTGTTTCGAGGTCCATGTTGAGCGTTCTTTGTGTCACAACTCCGATCTCCGCTAGAATAACAACTTCTGAGCGAAATACTAAGCTGTATGGTGTTCTTTTATGGCTTGTTTTTTCCGTTGTTCTTATCGCCCACAGAACTTTGGTAGTTCTTCGAGCCAATTGTTTTCATGTTTTCCTAACCGGGTCTTGATACCTTCTACTATACTGTGATTTGTTCTTTCGACTTGGCCATTAGATTGGGGATATGCAACTGAACTGAACACTTGAATTATTCTCTTTGCACCAAGTGTTAAAAGGCTTTTCAGCAAATTGTTTCCCGTTATCCGTGACCAAAACTCCTGGCAACCCAAAGCCACAAATGATGTTTTCCCAAACAAAGTCGATGACTTGTTTGCCCGAGATCTTTGCGAGTGGCTTGACTTCAGGCCACTTGGTAAAGTAGTCCACAACCACCAATAGGAATTTCACTCTTCCCTTGGTCGGTGGGAATGGACCGACAATATCCATTCCCCACTTATGGAAGGGCCAGGCTGAGGAAATAGGAACGAGATCGTGCTTGGGGCTTTTGGGGACCGGGGCATGTATTTGACAAGCTTCACACTTTCTTAGTTGCTCGGTGGCATCTCGATGCATAGAAGGCCAAAAATACTCGAGATTCATCAATTTTTCAACCACTGATCTTGGTCCAAAATGAGCTCCACATATTCCCTCGTGAACCTCTTTATCTAGATATTGGCTTTGTTCAGGACCCACACATCTCAGCAATGGTGCAAGGTATCCTTTCTTGAAAAGGGTTTCCCCTTGCAACACGTATTGTCTAGATTTTATTCGAACCCTTTCGGCCTCTATCGGATCAATGGGTAATTCACCATTTTTGAGAAAATTTTCAATAGGAGTCATCCAATTAGGGCCTTCTTCAGTGATTAAGTCTTGAACCTCCAATTCTTGGATGGAGGGGGTTTTCAACACTTCAACCAACACTTTCTTGGTAAGGTGAGCAAACGTAAGAGATGCTAGTTTGCTCAAAGCGTTGGCTCTCTTGTTTTGGGATCTAGGGACTTGCTTGATGGTACATGCTAAAAATGTGTTCATCAATTCTTTTGACTTCTCCTGATACTTCTTCATGTTGGGCTCTTTTGCTACATAGATATCATTGACTTGACTTGAAACAAGCAACGAGTCTGTAAAGACTTGAAGCCTTTGAACCTTCATTTCTTTGGCTATCTTTAAACCAACGATCAGTGCCTCGTATTCAGCTTCGTTGTTAGTGGTCTGAAATTTAAGTCGAAGAGCGTATGTAAACTCTAACCCTTCAGGGTTGATTAAAATGAGCCCAACCCCTGACCCTTCAACGCTGGAAGCCCTATCGGTAAAAAGCTTCCAGGCTTCAGCGTCAGAAGGTTCAGTGACGGTTACATTAACTTCAGTGGTTTTTTGCTTTGGTATTTCAACGATGAAATCTGCCAGGACTTGGGCTTTGATAGCTTTTCTGGGAACATAGGTGATGTTATGTTCACTCAGTTCCACAACCCATTTGGCTAACCGTCCTGAATTTTCTGGTTTTTCAAGCACACTTTTGATAGGTTGGTCAGTGACCACCTGCATAGGGTATGCTTGAAAGTACCTTTGAAGCCTTCTAGCCGTTTGGACTAGGGCTAGGGCAAGTTATTCCAGAGGAGGATATTTTATCTTAGCCAATAATGTTCTACTGAAGAAATAAACGGGTACCTGAACTTTGTCTCGTTCGATGGTTAAGACCGCGCTTATGGCTTCTTCAACGGCTGAGAGGTAAACAGAGATCGTTTCTCCCGTTTCTGGGGCTGCTATGGCCGGGAGTGAAGCTAAGTGTTGCTTCATCTAGTTAAAGGCCTCTTCTGCCTCTTTCGTCCACTTGAAATCTTTTTTGTTTGCACACCCTTTGAGTGTCTTGAAAAAGGGGAGGGATTTCTCAGCGAGCTTGAAGGTAAAACACTTCAAGGCTGCAAGCCTTCCGTTTAGACTCTCAACTTCTTTTTTGCTTTGCGGGGATTTGGTTTCCAGAACAGCTCTGACCTTGTTTGGATTGGCTTTTATACTTTGTTTCCCCACAATATGCCCTAGAAATTTGCCTTCTTCAAATCCGAATGAACATTTTACCGGATTGAGCTTCATGTTGATTTTTCTCAAATTTTGGAAGGTTTCTTGTACGTCGTCGAGCATTTGATACTCAAGTTTGCTTTTGATCACTAAATCATCGATGTAGGCTTCCATGTTTTTTCCAATTTGACTAGTAAACGCTTTGTCAACTAGGCGTTGGTAGGTTGCACCGGCATTTCTTAGGCCAAAAGGCATTTTTTGGTAGCAAAATATACCTTTATCCGCGTGAAATGCGGTTTTTTCTTCATCTTCTTCCTTCATGAGAATTTGGTGATAACCTTTGTAAGCATCGATGAAACACATAAAAGGATAACCGGTAAGAGAGTCAACCTTGAGGTCAATCTCTGGCAAGCGGTAGCAATCCTTCAAGCAGGCTTTGTTCAAGTCATTGAAGTCGATACACATCCTCTAAGACTTGTCGGGTTTTCGAACCATGACCGGGTTAGCAACCCAAGATTGGTATTTCACTTCCCGAAGGATTCCAGCAAGAACAAGCTTTTCAACTTCTTTGTATGCAGCCAGTCTTCGTTCAGGAGCTAGACTCCGCTTCTTTTGGACCACAGGTTTGACATCCGGTGGTATTCTTAACTCATGTTCAGCAATACTTCGAGGGATACCCGTCATGTCTTCTAGGCACCAAGCAAAGACATCGCTGTAGTGTATGAGTAGCTTCTCAAGGTATGAGAGAGTTTCTTTGGATAGGTGTGAATGCTAGTATCGGACCCAACTTGTGAGCTTCCGGTCAGATTTGCTCAGCTAACAGAGGCGGAATTCATTGTTAGCCGATTGAACAAACAATGAACAAGCGTGATGATTCCTGTTTAACCGTCTGTATCTTGTATTGATTAACTTCATGAAGATTACAGACTCGAGCAAGGCTTCGCCAATGATCACCAAAAACAGCATGCTAGACAAACATCCTAAGTCACCTATTTATAGGCAAGACATGACAGCACCAACGACTCAGGACTCAAGGATTTTCGTTCGAAATTTTTGTGCGAAAATCCTCAAGAATTTTCGTGCGAAAATTCTTGACTTAAACAAAATCAGAACTTTCAAAATACAACCTTTGACGCTGTGAAACCCAATCTATACAACAGACTCATCTTAGACGTAGGCAATAGATATATGTGCACCAACAGACTCCCCCTTGGATGTTGCCGCAGTCTTGGATAGTCTTCAAAAAATCTTCAAACACATTTGACTTGATTTATCCGAAAAAGCGTTTGGGTGGCTTTCGACGCTCCTCTGAAGTAATGGGAGTTTGATCTGTAGGAGGAGGTCGATTGTACGTGTTCCCAAACTTGAATCTTTCTCGAGAAGCCTGCTTTCGTCTTGCCTCGATTCTTTCTTCATTCTGATCTATCTTTTTCTTTTCTTTATCTTCAAGTTTTCTCCATGATGTGTTCCAGTCTTTACCTGAATTAATATTGTTAGCATAACATACATTTACAATCCTCTGGAACTGCAGGGCCTGCTCTTTATCTTTTTCTTCATAACTGATCTTGATGATTCTCTGAACAGTTGACAAGCCACATCGGATCCAAGACTCTGATCGCACGCCACAACCTATAAATTCTCTTATGCATGATCACGGTTTCAGATAGATCTTCAGACATATCCCACGATCCTTCATTAGGCTCTACACATATAACAACTTCCCCAGTACTTGAATCGTAGTGCCACCATTTGAAGATTTTGTAAAAATCTTGTTCCATTTTCTTCAAAGGCATATTCTTCATAACACGTGGCCGTTTGATAATCAAAGTCACATCCTTTTCTTGCGTAATTGGATCGATCTTTGTGACGGTTCATGGCTTGTGTGGTTTCCAGTAGTTAAAACCATGTTCAGCTTCAAAATTGATCATCTTCCAAAGACGTTGATCATTTGGCCTCAACTTCATACTGAATGTCTTGGTCTGCACTAACTCTTTCACATCCCACTCAGGCAGAGTCTTTATATCACCCAGGTATTTGAAGTATTGAACTCCAAATTCACGTTTCAATGCATACACATCTAGTTCCTCAATCCATCCCCAACTGATAATGTCACCCAGAGATGCATCAGGATCTCTGGTGAAGAAAGCTAATGGACGACGAAACTTTCTTTCTGACGGCATTTCCTTGAACCATTTCTTTGTCATTTCAATGATCTCTTCTTTGGTCGGTGGTTTAGGGGTCGTGCCATCTTTCACTGCTTCTTTTACTTTGCGCTTTAGCAGATCATCATTAACTTCAGCAGTCATTTCGACAAAGGTAGGAAACACATCTGTTCCTTCACCTGTATACGTTGCTTCCACATTTTCATCGTCTGACTCCCAATCTTCTATAATCACTTGATCATAGTTGTTGGCCTATGGGACATCTTCAAATACGTAATCATTCGGTTCTGAACTTGTATTCTTTAGCTCTTCCTCAAAATCGAACTCAAATGATTCTTCATCAATTCCCAACAGCTTAGCGAGATCAGCCTTCGAGTAGTTATGAACGTATTCTCCTTCCTCGACATCGTGCTCAAGGTAGATGACTTTGGGCTTTGGCACTGTCTCATCAATTTTGATCGATGACTCCCCCTGAACCTGTTCATCTGTTAGTTCAAAAATAGAGTCATTCATGTAAGCATCAACAATCATACTTTCATTATCAAACATGTTAAGTACATATTCGATCCCTTCCTTCTCTATTACTTCACACGTTTCATCTACCATATCATCAATCTCTTTCTTTAATTCCCGCTGAGCTATTGCTTTCTCCTTCGTCATTGAATCTAAAACCCATTCGCCTTGAAGTACGAACCTCTTACTTATATCAACAGCTGGATCGTAAACAACTAACTCTGAAGATACTGGCACGGATTCAGCTTCCGGATCAGATTGTTCAATCACAGGATCCGTAGAAATCACAGCTCCAGGCTCGGGTTGGCTGAGAATAGGAATATCATCAATCTTGTGCTTTCCTTTGCCCTCAGCATCAGATAGAGCTTTAGAGACTCGTTCCCTTTCTTCAACTTTCTGCCTTGCCTCCTCTCTTTCATTCTTCTCAATTTCATCTGTCAGAGATATGCCCAGAGATCGAACCTGAATTTTCTTCATTAGATCAACCTGCCTGTTGTTTGATTCTCGCTCTGCCTCATACTCTTCCATTTTCTTTATCATTCTCTGATTTTCCGTCTCATAGCTTCTGAGAGTTGCCTTTATAATCTCTCTCTCATTCTCCAGCACTTTAATCCTTTCCTCATAAACAGAGACTTGTTTTGCAGCTTGAAAGAATTTCTCGTTATCATCAGTAACTAACCTTAGGATCTCCCTGATGCTATCTCTATCTGACTCAAGTATCTTGATCTTCTCATTAGCATTATTCAATTTTGTTTCTAACTCTCCAAGTCTCCCGACATATACATCTTCAGCTGTGAAATTTTCTCCCCCTGGGATAGCACCATAATCAAAGAAAAAATCATCAAAGACTGTATCTGCTGGAGGATGTTGCTATGTAGGATGAGCCGATGATGTTGTTTGTGCCTGGGAAACAGCAGGAGGAGTGCCAATAGGTGGACGAGGAGGAGATACAACAGGAGTCTCTGTAACAGTGTGTTGAGGAGGAGGAGATACATGCTGAGCAGTCACACTTGGGGGATCAACTGATGGAGGTGGCTGAGTAGATGGAGGAGGAGATGGCGGATGTTCAGAGGATGTTTCAACTGATTGAACAACTAGAGTCTCAGCAGGCTTTGTTTTTAGCTTGATCCTAAGCTTCTTAGCAGTAGACTCAGGCTTTCAAGCTGCAACATGTTTAACTCTTTTTCCAGTTTTCTTTTTCGCAGGCTTGACAACAGTTATATCTTCTTCGGTCTCAGATGGCTCATATGTAGTGTCATCATCTCCCGTAGCCTTGCGTTTCTTTTCCTTAGCTAACTTCCTTTCTCTCTCTCCTTTCTTGTTCTTTCCTTTCTCTTTCTTTCCTCTCACCTTCTCTCCTATCTTCAGAATCAGTACTCGATGATGGCCCTTCATCATCACCACCACCTGCTGCTGTCTCAACACCAGCCATTCCTTCTATTTCTTTAGCAGTTTCCTTGACCGACTCTTCAACATGTGCCGTGTCTGTAGTTTGCAATTTTTCTTCAACACGCACTTCTTCAGTATCAGGTTCATCAATCAAACCTTTCCCACACTTGGTTGTTTCTTTTGGCGCTTGGGAGCTGAGGAGGAAGTCTCTAATGCTTTCTTTCTTTTTGTGGCAGAGGAAGCAGAACCAGCTTTCTTTCTTCCATAATGACCCTTCTCTCCCTCGCCCTTGATATACCATAAGCTACGCTTCTCAATGAAATCTTCCATCATATTCTACTCCTCACTTTCGTCGCCACTACCTTCATTCCTCCATTTACCTTCTGGCGGAGCAACATAATCATCCTTAACAAACGTACCAAAGGTAGGCTTAAATGCTGGAGCCTTTCCCCCTTTACGGTAATTGATGATGTTGTGGAGGTCCGACGGAGGCATATGTTCTAGCTCCAAAATATCATCTTTCTTCTTTTCGAGATTGGGATGTAGGTGGTCGAGGATCATCTGAATAAATCTAGTATACTGTAAGAATCGATCCTTTCCCAAATTCATCACCATTTGATCGAAAATCATCTTACTGAAGTTGTAAGGCTTGTTCAGAATAACTGCTACAACCATGCACATGTGATAATCTACTAGATCATCCCAACCTCCTTTTCTGTGACGTAACGCCCGTGTAATGCAGTGAGCTAGAAATCTGTAGGGCAATCCTAGCCTGTTGATCTTGAAAGGAGCAGAGTTCACATAACTGTTGTACCCCATGCGATAAAAACATCCTTTGACGAACTTCTCTGTAAAGCCTGTAGGAAAGCTGATTTCATCCCTTAGATGCAACACTGTTCGTATAAGATCTTCTATGATTGTAATTGCTACATCATTCTTTCCAACTCTAACTGCTGACGTAATAGCCCTTGGTTCGGCTTGTAGTTCTGCTGCGCTCCAAAAACGGTCGACATGAGAAGCATAAGCGTTATGCTTATGTGTGATAGCATAATATACCGGCAGCCTTTCCAGAAAATCAATATACTGTGAAATGGAGCAAACTCTGGCACATCTTTATCAATTAAGCAGCAGGAGTTGTGCATCGGATGGAACTCATGTGCGGTTTTCTGTGAAACAGAGAGACATTGAAAAGTTAGACAAAAATTTTTAGAAACACAAATTCTTCTAAATTTTCGTACGAAAATGACTTTACATATCTTTTCTGAATTTTCGTGCGAAAATGTAGAAGCCAAATAAACATTTCACTTCACTAATTTTCGTGCGAAAATTGCATATTTTCGTGCCAAAATCTGTGTCGTCCCCAACAGTTTATCAATATGAACCGACTTAAAACACTTGTAATTTTTTGTCATTTTCTCGAAATTGAGACGGTAATCCTTGGTTAAATTAGCCGATATTAACAGTAGAGAGTTTAATTTTAAGTTTTATCACCTAGTTTATCCTAGAACTACTTTTTTTAGTCCGTTTAAGTTCAGATAGTTCAAGTTTACGGTTCGATCTCGGCGTTATACCTTTACCATTACAAGAGGTGTGCAAATCAACCTCCCTAATATATCGAACAAGCAGAAAGCGAGTGTAATGGGGGATAGAGCAAAATCGCCTCAGAGAATCCGCACCAAAAGTAAATCAGATTTTCGTACGAAATGGATATCTCACACTCTTATATATAGCCCTGAGATTTTCATACGAAAATTGGCCTTGTGAAGATTTGCCAAATTTTCGTGCGAAAATTCTTGAAACTCTTGAAATATTTTCAACTTTCTAACTTTTTCGTTTGTTTTAAGTTTTAATTATCCACCCAGTTGTCCAAGTCTAAGTTAATGACCTTTTTTAACTGGTTTGGCTACCAAGTCCAAGTTAATGACCTTGGTTGACCACTCTTTGACCAAAACTGACATTATCCTTTGATTTTAAGTTTCAAATTAATGAACTTTTCAATGTTTCAAAACTGACTTTTGTTTTCATATTAGCTCCCAACCCGTAATTCTAACGATTTTCCTCTGCATTCTATCGCTTTTGACTTTGAAGATCTGTTTTCCATCACTTGTAGTCAAAAATTAAAGTAGAAACAGAAAATCTTTTTAAATTTTTGAGTATCCCTAAACTAGAAACATCTAAAGCGATATGTACAAACATATTTACAGACATATTTTTGCGAGTTTATTGAGACACCTTACCAGTACCGTTGCTCTAGATGAAACTTTAAGTTCTTAAACAGATTTTCTTTAGATTGTCGGTACACTGATCCACTTAAACCTCTACATGTTTCTTAATTGCTTCAAGATATGTTAGGTAATTTTTAGCAACGTGGCCTAATCTATGTTTCCCACCTCAGAATATACTCCCGCATCGAGATTCCTTAGATTTCATCTCACAGGTGAATATATCTAACTGATATCTACAGAGGGGTGAAATGCGAGACCCTGAGAGCTCAGGTTAGTACTTCCGTACAGAGAAAGAGATGAAGGCTCGACTTTAGGTGGTGTTCCTCTTGGGAATCTTTTAAACTTTTGTACTGTAGAGTGTCGTATTTTTTATGACATTTTTTCTGCATTTTTTATGCAGCTTTGGGGTGAATAATGCGAAAGTATTATACAAGTTCTAGGCCAATGCTGATGCAAAATCAGAAGAACTCATATAATACCCCAGATATCAACTAAATATAAAGACCTTGTATCTCAGAATCTGGCATTCTCTCAAACGAAATTTCGGGGTACCAAGCCCTTATATCCGAGAGATGTTAAACCACAGATTTACCTGTTTATTCTTTTAGGTTTATATCCTGAAAGCAGTTTACTGAACGTGCGAAGCCTACCAACATATCCTTAGAAAGACATGTTTAGACGCTTTTAAACAATACATTTCTTTAGCGTACTGTAATGGTCCACTGATGTACTATCATCTCCTCTTATACACAAAACTCTTTTTGATTTTTTTAATGTTTTTTATTTTTCATGATTTTTCAATGTTTTTGTATTTTTCATGATTTTTTTCAATGTTTTTGTATTTTTTTCACATCTTTTTCTCCCCCTAAAATCAAAAACATATTTTTAGATTTTTGTTTTAAAGAAAGCATGAAAACTATTTACAGAAAAACATTTGACTTACCAGTGAGGATCATGTCCCAACATCGTCATCCTCAAATTTAACCTCATAAATATCCCCTGATGTCAGATTTTTTAGACCATTTAATTTTGAAAGATTTCGAAATCTTGCTATGTCAAAAGCTTTGGTGTAAAAATCTGCGTTTTGGTCATCAGTGTGGATTTTATCAATTCGTACCAACTTTTTCTCATGACAGTCACGGATAAAGTGGTATCGAATCTTGATATGTTTACTGCGTGAGTGTTGACAAGGATTGACTGTGATATCAATAGCCGCCTTGTTATCTACGAATATGGGCGTATCAAGAAATTGCAGTCCAAAGTCTCTCATCTGTTGTTGTATCCACAGTATTTAGGAACAACAACTGGATGCTGAAACGTATTCAGCTTCACAAGTAGAGAGAGCGACTGCGGTCTGTTTCCTGCATTGCCACGTTACCAAACGTGTTCCGAAGAACTGGCAGCCGGCCGTAGTAGATTTAGCATTTTGCTTGCAGCAACCAAAATCAGAGTCAGTGTAACCCGCAAGGTTGAAATCGTCATGATTTAAATACCACAAGCCGGTGCTTGGGCATCCTTTCAAATAGCGCATGATTCTTTAGATGATCAACATATGTGATTCCTTCTGGCTTGACTGATATCTGGCGCAAAGGCATGTGGGGTACATGATATCTGGTCTTGAAGCTGTGAGATACATCAATGATCCAATCATGGAGCGATATAGTGTTTCATCGACTTTCTCTCCATGATCGTCTGGACAAATGCCGTGATTTGTGGCTAAAGGGGTAGATGCGGGTTTAGTTCTTGACGTGTCAAATCTCTCTAACACGTCATGAACATACTTCGTCTAGTGAATGAAAATACCGTCTGGCAGTTGTTCAACCTGAAGTCCTAAAAAGAATTTCATCTCTCCATAGCACTCATTTCAAATTTTTCTTTCATGACTTTCTCAAAGTCCTTACACAACAGTTCATTTGTCGATCCAAAGATGATATCATCTACATAGATTTGCACAATAATTAGATGTCCATCTACTTCCTTGGTAAAGAGGGTGCTGTCTACTGTCCTTCTGGTGAATCAGTTAGCCAGAAGATGTTTTGAAAGCGTCTCGTACCAGGCCCTCGGGGCCTGGTGTAAACCGTAAAGAGCTTTGTTCAGCAAGTAGACCTTATCTTTATGAATTGGATCGACAAACCCCGGTGGTTGGCCGACATATACTTCCTCTTTTACTTTACCATACAGGAAAGCAGACTTCACATCCAATTGATACACTTTAAAACCTTTCCATGAGGCGAAAGCCAGGAAAATGCGAATGGCTTCTAGACGTGCGACTGGGGCGTAGACCTCATTCTAGTCTATCCCTTCCTGGTGACAAAAACCTTGAACTACGAACCGAGATTTATTGTCGACAACCACTCCTCTATCATCTCTTTTGCACTTGTAAACCCACCGGGTGTTTATCTTTTTCTGCTTTGGTGGTAGGTCAACAAGTTCCCAGACTCCTAGTTCCTGCATTGCTTCCAACCAACTTTCATCTTTAAGAGCATCTCTGAAGTTTCCTGGTTTTATTTGAGAAACAAAACAACTATGAGAAAATTTATTTTGAAGTGGAACAACTTTAGAATAAAAACAACTTAGATCTTTATTGATCTGATTTCGCGTTTTCACGCCAGCTTGCAGTTCTCCTATGATGTTGTTTGTCAGATGGTAGGAGACTGATCTCAGCATTACTTCGCCTAGATTATTTACTGAACTTTCTAAATTTGTGATATGCTGATCTGCAACTTGTTTTGAAGAAGTAGCCTCATTTCTAGCACTGGTTTCGACAGCTTGATTGTTAAGATAACTTGTAATCTCTTATGATCCTTCATCGGAACTGGATCCCCCATCATCAAAGATAAGTTCTGCTGTAGTCTGAACTGGTGCAACAACTGGTTCTGGCTGAGTGTTGCTCGGACCTGCTTCCGAGGAAGGTGTTGCTGTTGGAGAGATTACCAACGGTCATGTTACTTGCTCTTGATTAGATATCTGATGTTGTTGAAATAACAAGATAAGTTCTTCCTCGGGCGGTTCTTCAAGCAGATCAAACGAATTCCACAACCCTTCATAATTGAACAGCCAAGGATCTCCAGGTTTCTGCATGGGCGTTGTGTATCTCTGGCAATCAATGAGTTGAGCAATGATAACTTGATTCATGCTTGGTAGATAGACTCTCTTTTGTGGACTTGCATATCCTACGAAAAATCCTTCCAAAGATCTGGCTCCAAATTTTCCTTCCGGGTCCAATACGGTACACCGTGATCCAAAAGGCTCCAAAAACTCTAGATTAGGTTTTCGCTGGTTAAGAAGTTCAAAGCATGTCTTTTTGTGCTTCTTGACAGTCATTACGTGGTTAAGGGTGTAACATGCAGATGCAACAGGTTCGCTCCAAAAGCTAATAGGTAACTTTGAATCGGCAAGCATTTTGCGTGTAGTCTCGATAAGCGTTCTGTTCTTTCGTTCAGCTACTCCATTTTGTTGAGGAGTATGGGGGCACTGAACTCATGATGAATACCCTTAGCATTGCAGAATTCGAGCATCTTGTTGTTCTTAAAATCAGTACCGTTGTCACTTCTGATTCTCTTGATAGGAAAATGGTAAAGGTTTTCAATCTTTCGAAACAAGATCATCAAATTTTCAAATGTTTCATTCTTGCTTTCTTGAAAGAAAACCCATGAGAATCTTGAGAAGTCATCGGTTACGACCAGGCAGTATAGATCTCCTGTAATACTTTTCACATTGACAGGCCCAAAGAGATCCATGTGTAGCCTTTCTAGTGGAAGCTTGATAAAATTAAGAAGCTTCCTGGGGTGTGACTTCTTATGCTGCTTCCCCTTTTTGTAGCTAATACAGTCATCTAATAAATGAAAATTTTTGAGATTCACCCCTTCCACTAGATTGTTGTGCACTAGAAAATTCATTTTTCTTCGATGAATGTGACCCATCTTTCTATGCCATAGAATTGATTCCTTTTCAGTGGCCTTTGATACAAAACACTGTCCTTCCTTTGAAGTAGTGGATGCGACGCTCATGTCTAAGACATATAAATCATTTTCTCGTGGATCGCACATGAAGATCCACTCCTCAGGAATTATGAAACCAGGTTTGAGAATGAGACACTCTTTGTCGTTGAAATGAGTTGTGAACTTCTTGTCACAGATATGTGAAATGCTCAAAAGATTGTTCTCAAGCTCAGCAATGTAGTTCACTTTGTCAAAAGACACAACTCCGTTTGTCAAAATTCCTTCTTCCACGATCCTGCCGCCCTGTGTTCCGGCAAACTCAACATATCCACCCCTGATGGCTTTTACGTTGTACAACAAAGCCAACATCCATGTCATGTGCCTAGAAGCTCCACTGTCCATGATCCACTTTGAAATGATTGACCTTGGAAGCCCCTGCACACATGAAAAACATATTGCTTAAATAGAGACCCAAGCCCTTTCGGTCTTGGGTGGGATGAAAATGTTGACCTTTGGAACTTTGGCAACTTTGACATCTTTCTTAATCTCAACCCATTGTCCAGTCTTAGATTGAGTCTTATCTTTTGATTTGACTGGAACATTGGTTGATTTTGGGGTTACATGAGATGTTTTTGCTTTGGCTACCCAGGTTTGTGCTTTTGAAATGCCTTTTTGATATAGAGATTAGATTCTTTCTTTCATTTTTCTTTGATGTTTCTCCAACTTCATATTTTGAAATGATTTCAGTCATTGGTTCATATTAGAATTGGAATTATCTTTTCTCTTTAAAATCTTTGTTGGCACAAACTCTGGACCCTTTTTCTTTTCATCTACTGTAAACCTCCTTTGTTCATGAACAGGTTTTGAATGATTTTGGGAACATTGTCGTGCAATATGCCCAACTTTGTTACATCTGTAGCATGTTCTACTATTGTTTCCAACAGTGTGTTCCAAAGCCTGTTCACGAAGCTCTTTTTCTTTCTTAAACTCATCGTTGGTTTGTTTGTTAATGACTTCCTTTTCCTCAATAGTGTTAGTTCCAAAAACAAACTCAACTTTCTTTGTAAAATTTGTCTTTCGGGATTTGTTGTTTCTTTTCTTTTCAAACCCTAACCCATCCCTTTTGTTTTCAGGATAAGCTGTTCCTCTTAGATGAATGATTTTGTTAGACTTCTTTGGTTTTATGTAAAAACCAGCAACTTGTTTTTCAAGATCGGATGTGTCAACTTCAATGAGTTTAAAGAATTTGTCAACACGATCGAAGTTAACATTCTGGATTAGAAATTCTTCATCAGTATATAGTTTATCTGATCCTTTCAGTTTGTAGATAACTACATTAGGATCATCATTTAAACTATTGTTGATGCTGTGATAAAATTTTCAGGAAAACTTTTCTCACTTCCAGAAGGTGAACTTGACTCTGATTTCTCATTGTTTGACTCAACACTTTCATAAACTGTGCTATCAGACTCATTTTCAAAAACATTTTCAACCACCTTGGTTACCACCTCGGATTCACAATCCTTTTTCAACTTTTGAATATGTTATGTCAAGATTTTCAGGCAGCTGGTTGTTCTTTTCAGTGAGTAAATTTAAATTCAGCGCCTTATCCACCCCGTCAGGATGTTTCTTAGCATAATTATTCCACATAGGGGGTGGAACCTGATCGTAACATTTTCCATGTTGTTTATCATTCTTCTTCACTTCTTTGTTATTTTCTGGTTTTGGAAGAATGTGATCAAGAACATACATGCTGGTAGAATAACTGATTAACAATTTGTTAACTCTTTCAGTTTCTATTTTAGTTTTCTCCAGCTCACTTTTTAGCTCAGCAATTGTGTTAATATGAAGATTAATGGCCATTTGTTTGTCCATCACAGTTGCTTTGAGCATTGAAAGTGTTTTGTCATCTTCTTTGACTGCTTTCTCATACTGTTGAATGGTCCCGCTGAGTTTATCATATGATTCTTTTACAGTGTTATAATCATATGACAACTTATCGTTGTATGTTTTAAGTTCTTTAAAGGAATTTTCTTTCTCAGCACATTGCATACATACTTCTGCATGTTTTAAGCATGGGCTAACCATTTCGACAGTTTGAGCTTTGATCGTTTCATTTTCTGCTTCAACCTTTTCTACATGTTCTTCCATACTGACTACCTCTTTTGTATTGGCCATGAGCACTTTGTTGGCAATATCAGTTAAGCTCTCCAGTGTGACAGGCTTGGTTACATCAATTACTTCCATACATTCTGTCTTTCTCTCATCAGAACCTTCCTTTTTGTGGTTAGAATCAAAATTTCCTGCAAAAGTGTTAAGAATTGTATCAAACAAACAGGGTTTAAGAGTACCTCTGAGACATTCTTCTTCTTCCATTGATGATCCAAAGTAGTCTGCCAGAACCTCTTCCGTTTCTTCTTATGTGACTTCTTCAGACGATTCCGGTTCTTCTATGATTTCAGCAACAAGTGCAAGACTTTCTTTCTTGGAAATGAAAATTTTCCAATTGAACCCCTCATCTTCTTGCGTGACCACAAGAGCTTTGTCTTTTGAATTCGAAGGTCCATCTTCTATTTGTGCCATTCGTTTCTCTGGCTGGGGTCGATGATAAATCGCCTTTTTGTAATAATCATCCCCGAACGGATTTATGATTGCCCTTTACTTCTCGGTTTGGACATTCACGCTTGAAGTGCCCTTTCTCCCTGCATTTGAAGCATGTGACTTTGGATTTATCAAATCCTAATTTTCCATCAAGGACTCTGAAATCGTCTATTCCTTTAATTTCCATAAAACGTTGTGCTCTTCGAACCAATGATGCCATGCATCACATAATGTAAATCAATTCCCTCTCTTCCGGATCAATTTGGTCGTAATCTTCTTTAGTCATTTCCGGATTTCTGATTCTTTCAGCTACTAGACTTTCATAGGATTCCAGAACTGCTGCAAGCAGCACCATGTGTTACTTGGCGGTCTGCTCATTGAAGTCTTGAGCGTTCTGGAGGTTCACTGCGATGTTACATTGCAGGATTCGCTGGTTAGAATTGGATTGATTTTGCTAATTGCTTTGTGGTTGATTGGAGCTTTGAGACGATTGTTGTCCTTGGAGATTGTTTGGATTGAAGGAAGCAAACGTTTGGAATCCACTTGATTGGTTGGAGGCTGGACTAGCATTTGAGTTAGCACTAAAAGTTGTTTGGATCTTGTTACTCTGAACATGAGTGTTTGGATTTCCTTTGTAGTATAGACTCACGTCCTGTTGCGAGTTTGATTTCTTGCCTTTTGCCATTTTCTGCATCTCTAGCTCATACCCTTCCAATTTTTCTATAAATCTTGGAAACTGAGACTATCATACTCTGCCCCATTCTTTAGGATGGTTAGATATGTTGACCATTCCCCTTCAGGCAGAGAATCTGCCAGTTTGTCGACTAGTTCTTCATTCGTTTTGACAATTCCCATATGCTTCATCTGTACTACCAGATGGCAGTACCTTTCTATGAGTTGCTTCATGTTTTTGCCTGAAGAACATTGAACACTTCAAATACTATGTTCAGTAATGCCTTCTTTCCTTTTCTGACCTGAGTACTTCCTTGCGCCCTTAATCGTAAAGCTATCCACAACGACTGAGCATCATCGTCATGCTGTAGAGAAACCAAGATATCCTCCTTTATGGCTTGATGGAGGAGATTCATCATCTTCTTTTCAGTAACGTATTTGTCTCGTTCTTCTTCGGTCAAACGAGCTAACGTTTTCTCAATTCCAAGTTCATTAAGAGGCGCTTGGTATTTGTTCTCGAGTGCAAACCATCAATTTAAGTTTGTTGCTTGAACCCAGTTCTTGAATCACTCACTCTAACTCTTGTAATCTTCGATGTTCATGAGTTTTGGAGGCTTTGTAGTGGTTCCCATTTCATTTTCTAGATTCATGTTCTGAGCTGCTACGGAAGATGTAACTGCTTGTGTGGTAAACCCGTTATGAAATTCTTCCTCACCTGACATCTTAAAAATACTTATAACAGAAACAGATTAGAACAGGTTAACTTGAAACTAACTTAAAATTAGGAAGGAACTGAGAATTTTCGTACGAAATATGTCCTGGATTTTCGTGCGAAAACTTGATTTTCATACGAAAATTTTGTTTTGTGCGAAAAATTAAATCCTCTGTCAGTTCATACTTATCAGAAGTTAGTCTCCTGATTTTCGTACGAAATCTAGTGTTTCGTGTGAAAATTCTTATCTGCTTCGAACACTTGTTCACAATTTCACGTTTTTGGCAATTTTAAGCATGATTTTGATGGATTTTAGGTTTGTATGTTTCAGTGAATTGTTTAGAGTTGATTTTAACACGTTATACTAATAACCTAGTCCAAATTGTCCATGAAATCCTTCAGATCTAGATTAAGTTCCAAGAAATAGTAGAAGAAGAGTTTCCAATGGATGAATCTTGAACTTTGAAGGTTGAATCCAACTGAAACTTGGTTGTTTGTTCACAAATCAGACCTCAAGGCTCTGATACCACTTGTGAATGCTAGGATCGGACCCAACTTGTGAGCTTCCGGTCAGATTTGCTCAGCTAACAGAGGCGGAATTCATTGTTAGCTGATTGAACAAACAAAGAACAAGCGTGATGATTACTGTTTAACCGTCTGTATCTTGTATTGATTAACTTCATGAAGATTACAGACTCGAGCAGGGCTTCGCCTCTGATCACCAAAAACAGCATGCTAGACAAACATCCTAAGTCACCTATTTATAGGCAAGACATGACATCACCAATGACTCAGGACTCAAGGATTTTCGTACGAAATTTTCGTGCGAAAATCCTCAAGAATTTTCATGCGAAAATTCTTGACTTAAACAAAATCAAAACTTTCAAAATACAACTTTTGACGCTGCGAAACCCTATCTATACAACAGACTCATCCTAGACGTAGGCAATAGACATATGTGCACCAACAATAGGTTTGCGTTAACCCTTATCCTTTGTTCAGGATATTTGGGGTTTATGATCAATCCTTCATTGTCTTCATTTTTTGAACTTTCCCCTTCGACCATGTAAGCTTCCTGGGTTGGTTGAAGGGTTGCAATTCCTCTTTCCGTGGGAAACTTGACAGTGCCCTGGCCAACCGAGACGGCCATGCCGACTGCACACTGTCATGGCCTTCCTATGATAACATCATAGTTGGAAGGGATGTTGATAACCACAAAGGTGAGTGGTTTGGTTCTTTCCATCTGGCCTTCACTAAAACAGACATCAAGGGTTAGCTGGCCTAATGGCTTGAGAGGTATGTCAGCGATACCTTTTATAGAGGACCCCGAGGGTTAAAGCTTTGAACGTTCCTCATCAGTGAGACAGTTGAAGAACTTTTCAAACATGATCTCGCGCCCCTGTGTCGATGTAGGCTTTGCTTGTCTTACTTGTTCCCACCATCGCTTCGACCACCAGGGGATTTGAGAGTAGGTTTCCCTGAGGTGGTGGGAAGCAGACACCTTGAAGATCCCAAGCTTCCAAGTGTTGTCTTTTGCAAGAAACCTCTTGATCGAGATTAACCATGCTTACTTCTTTGCTTTTTCCTTCGGCCATTTTGTCCTTGACCCCTTTCACTAAAGGATCCAATTCTCCAGACTTAACGGCTTCCTCAATTCTTTTCTTAAGTTGAAACAATCGTTCGTGTGATGGCCTTTTTCTTCGTGGAACTCGCAGTATTGAGTGGAGTTTTCATTTTTTTTTACTTTTGGGTAAAGGTCTTGGGGGTCGGAAGCTGTGCTTGATTTCCCCAGTTGCTAGGATTTCTTGAGGAGTTTTGGTCAAGGTTGTGAAATTGACGGTTCTCTCTCTGCTTTGAGGGTTTCGAGGTTCAGGTTTTCGGGAGTCTGAACCTTTGAACCGTTTATCATAATGACCAAAATTCCCCTATTTCTGCTTGGGCTGCTGCTTCGCCAGCTAGGTACCCGTTTTCTTTGTTCTTTGATATCTACTGCTTCCTCTCCTCTTATATGTGCTTCGGCCCTTTCAAGGGCTTCTTCAAGAGTCTTGGGTAGGCTCTTGTTGAAATCTCTTGTGTGGTATTTGGAGGTGATGGCGTTCATAAAACCAGCAACCCTCATTTTTTCGTCTGTACCCACATAGGTGAGACCTTCTTTTTTGTACCTCTTAATGAATTCTCGGAGACTTTCGTCGTCCCTTTGCTTGATTTGAAAAATCACAGTGGCATCCTTGACGTATCTCCTTTGCTGTGAAAAATTGGCCAGAAACCCTTTGCTCAGATCATCGAAGCTTCGAATGCTTTTGGCGGGTAAGTCATTGAACCATATTCTGGCCGATCCAACGAGAGTTTGCATGAACATGAGGCAGCACTCATCGTTGGACCATTTCTCGATTCTAGCAGCACCGGTAAAGATCTGGAGGTGATCATCTGGATCTTCGGTTCCATTATATTTTTTATGTGAGACGACATCTTGATTTTTGTTTGGAAGTCATAGTCGGTGATTTGTTGGGAAAAGCATGATAGGTTGCTGGGCTTGTAAGGTTTTACAAGGTCTTCCTCTACCCTTGTAGCAAGATTATGACTTGTCGTTCCTTGGTGAGTACTCAACACTTGATTGATGAGCTGAGACCAAGGAAAATGTGCCATTATTTGGGGCATCAGGTTAAAGCCTTGAAGGCTTTCTGGTTGTGTAGCGCAAGGCATTCCCATGGAGGCATTCATAACAGCGCCTCGTGCTAAAGGCAAGGTGGCCAATGCTTGCTCCCATGTGGAAGCAACTGGAGGGGGAACGCTTGGTACTGGGGACTGCCACAGCTGTTCAAAAGTGGTTTCATACCCAACGGGTGCACAGGTCAAGGCCGGTTGGGAGGTGAATATGGGGAAGGCCGTTGGGTTAGGCCTTCCATAAGAATAATGGGTAGGGTTGAAAGGTTGATATACCGTGCTAGGACCAGCTTCATGGCCAGAGGCCAAGGGTTGTGAGTTGTTGAAAAGTGGAGGCGGTGGTCCCGGCGATAGAGACGGTTCAGGCTCGTCATAATCCAACCTTATTCTGACCCCTTTTTCCCGTTCTTGACTTACGTGTTAGTTGAGGAGAAACCTCAACCGCAAGAAATTTCTGGCAATTCCTTATGGGGAATCAACGCGTTTTGGGGCACTTGAAGTGCCAATCTGTGGGGAAGGAGCTCCAGCTCGGGAAGGACTCGGTGTTTGGAAAAACTCGGGGAATGAGATCCCGACAGAAGTGTCTCTAGGGGTGGAGAGTGGGGTCGTCACAACCGGTGAGGCTGGACTAACGGTGGATGTTAAAGTACGTGGTACTTGGTTAACTTCCCCCGGAGATCCATTTTCTGACATGCTGATCTTGAAGAAAAAATGGAGCTACACTACTGGGCTTTTGAGAAGAATGAGCGGCGTAGCCCCACGGTGGGCGCTAACTTGTTGTTACAACAGATATGAGACCAAGGGTAGTGGACTGTCTAGTTAGGCTAAAAGGCTTCAAGGGTTCAAGTTAGCCTAACGTAGGTCGTGGGGTCCCCCTATGTTTGCAAGACGTAGAGAGAGGTTCACTAGTTTTGTTGTTGTTCACTTAGAATCCATGACCAAAGAGAATTCGGTCTAGGATGTTGATGCTTAGTGAAGCTATGTTATTTGAGGTGAAGAGAAAGAACATGCATAGAGCAAGTTCTCAAGGAAGAAGAGAAGATCAGATAGTGTGTGTTAGCTCAGCTGATCTGGTGTCTCCTGCATGGATGTATGTTGCCATCTTATATAGGAAAAGGTTCTGCCCAAAAGAGAAACCTGTGACCAATGAACCTTAGCTGTAGTAGGGGACTTGCCCATTTTGACGGTTGAAGGCTTTTGACTTGCGGATAAAAGGATGCTCTCTGTGCACATGTTCTCTTTTCGGCTGTGAGAGGTGTTTGACAAGCAATCAGTGAGTTGATGCTTTACTGTTCACCTGAGTTGGCGGGTTACGAACCCTTTAGCCCTTTAACCTTTCAAGCGTTAATGTGCAAATTCCATTTTATTGAGGCTTGAGCTACCCCCATCATCAGAGATGGAGAATGAAAAAAGAGGATTCAAGTATATGGTATCTTTTAATTAATATTAATATTCTATTATTAATTAGAAGAGGCTTCAATGAATAACATGTGTACCTTCATTGGTTTATTTTATTATATAGTATAGATATAGATTGTACATCAAAGCAATTCACGAATTCAAGAATCCTGGTATTGAAAAGATCGTGGCTTAACATCATCAATATTGATTGGGATTTAAAGGAAGAATGAATTAAAACCGAAGAGTTATTTAGGTGAAAGGTAGGTAATGTAATCGGGATTTAAAGGAAGAATGCATTAAAAACCGAAGAGTTATTTAGGTGAAAGGTAGGTAATGGAAATAGAACGTTGTTTTGGAAGGATGTTTGGTTTCGGGGACTTATAGCTCTTAATATGTGTTTCCAAGATCATTTGATATATGAGTGTCAAAAAATTGTTTGGTCTGTCTCTCAAAAGCTGGTAATGAGATGTGGTTCAATGATATACATCAACCAGAAATTGCTAGAAAAACATGTTAAGCAACATTGAACAATTAAGGTAAAAGATTTAAAGAGTTGAAAGTATTTAACTGTGATCTTGGACTATCTCAATGACAAGGAACAAAATCAAGATACGATCTCACTAAGGCCTCCACGATTGACCATGGTTCTTTCATGTTGGTGTTTCATTGATTCGAGTTTTGAAGGTGTGGACTATATGGTCGATCTAGACTATTAATGTGGCAAACCAACTATAAAGGGTATAAAGATCAATTATTCGGTATCGCAGTTACTTAACGTCTCAATAGTTCAATACTCACACAAAAAAATCCTATTGAACACTCTCGATATTATTTCTTTTATTGGTTACACTAATTTAAATGCACTTGAAAAGACAACAAAGTTGTGTTACAAAATTTTGAAACCATAGGCGACTCTATAACTCGTTTTCATAATCGACTTGCAACCGCTTATTCAGAGCCATACATGGTCGTTGTCACCGTTAGGATTCAGATCCAACGAAATCGAGTGCATACAACCGTGATCGGAGTTCCATTGCCATCTGTTCAACGTTTCTATCGAGTGCATACAACCCTAACGAAATCGTTGTCATCGCCGCCCAAAGGTGCTGCCATTGTAGATGATGACGGCGTAGTTGAGTGTGTGGTTGTTTAAAAAAGAAACGAAGATTGGGTTGATGGTGTAGTCGGCCGAAAAAGATGGTGGTCACAGGAGGGGGAGGGTTATTTTGGTAGTCTGATAGGCGTGGATATGGAGATGTTTATATATTTTTTATTTCTAATTTCTAATTTCTTATTCTAGTTTTATTTTTGAGAGCTTTAGTGAGTGGCACATGACCTGACTTAACCTTAGAAATTAACTAAGTTATGTGATAAGGACACCTCCTGTTATGATGTGCAAAACATATAAAAAAATTAGTGTAATTTTAATAGTTAAAGGAAAACGCTTGATGAAACGTTAAAACATAGAGGGCGAAAAGTGCAATTTTCTCAAATAATAAACCTATCTTAAATTAACACATGAAGGTGTTAATTTAGTTGAGAACAACTTTTGGCGAAATAACAAGAAGTAAATCTAAGATAGGTTTATTATTTCTTAGCACCTATAGAGCATTTGTTCTTCTAGTTCTATGTACTAGTGTGTTTTTTTGGATGGCAAAGGTTACCCCTTTAACTTACACCAAATATTCTCTTTGCTTATGTTTGCCTTTATCAAGTAGATTAACCCACATTGATATATATTAGTTATCAATATCTTTTTTTAACATATTGTAGTTAGATTAATTAGATTGATTGCAAACTGTTGCTACAACAAATACGAGACCAAGGGTAGTGGACATGCTGGTTAGGCTAAAAGGCTTCAAGGGTTCTGATTAGGCTAAAGCAGGTCGTGGGGTCCTCCCACGTTTGCAGCACGTGGGGTTGGATCACTTGTTTATTGTTTACTTTTGATTCTGGTTTGAAGGGAATTCAAAATGTTGTTGTTAGTGTAGTTGCAATATTTGAAGTGAAGAAGAGAAGCGAGCATAAAGCAAGTTCTCAAGGGAGAAGAGAGAGATCAGACAGTAGGTGTAAACTCAACTGATCTGGGTGTGGAGTGTGGATGTTAAGCTAGTATTTATAGATGGGACATATTCTATAAGAGGAAGCTCTTGACCAAGGATCCAAGACTGTAGTGGAGGAGTTACCTGTTTAGGGGTTGAAGGCTAGACCTGCGGACAAAAGAGTGTCACTTGTGCACATGCTCCCTTTTGCGGCTGAGGGAAAGTTTCACAAGCAATCAGTGATGTGATTGATCACTGTTCACGTTCTTTTTGCTGTTAACCAGAGTTCGTGGGTTTTGAACCCTTTATCCTATTAACCTCTTAAGCGTTTATGTGTTTCAGCCATTTTATTGAGACTTGAGCTACCCCGTCATCAGCCCCCCAAGTCAGAGGTTTTTGGGATGTAAGCTAAAATGCTTCTGACTTTTACACATTATTTTTATTGCTTAAAGGCTTCAAGGCTTGAAGGGTTCGGAGCAGTTAAGATTTTGAATTTTGAAATGACGGTTGATGTGACTAGTTGCAGTTTTCGTCAGGTGGCAGTTTTTAATTGCCTGGTGGGTAATGATAGAGGCTATTACTCTTTTATTTTCCATTTACTCATTACCAAAAATCTTATCTTTACACATTTCCTTCACAAGTTCTGTTTCCTTATTCCAGGTTATTCCGATTTTCCCTTCCTTCTTCTTATTTTCTTTTTAGTCTTTGTTCATGGGTGCTTATAAGGATTTAGCGGTGACTTATTCGCGTTTAATCCAAGAAGAAGTAGAGGCATTCTGTGTAGAATGGGGTATTGGTTTGAATTCAAACCGGTTGCACCGGGTTGCGATACTTCCATTGATCAATGTCCTCCTGGCTCGATTGCTCTGTGTTGTCGTCATTTCGAGTTTTCCAATCTTCGCCATCCCTTTTCAACATTTGTGTTGAATGTTTTAGAGTACTATCGTGTTTCGTTTGGCCAAATCCATCCTCATTGTTTGGCTAGGGTTTCTCATTTTGAATTTCTTTATCGGGCTAATGGGTATGAACCATCCTTGTTGTGTTTTCGTCGGTTCTTTCGTTTGGCCAAGAATGGCGATTGGTTCACTTTTGAAATCGCTAAAGTCGATACTTGCTTGATTTCGTCCATGGTTACTACCCTCTCTACTTGGAAGGACCGATTCTTTTTTGTCTCCGTTGAAATTATGCCCTTTAAGATGGTTTGGAGACATCCAGACGCCGTTCTTAATGAACCGGAGATAGTTGTTTTCTTAAAGCCATTTGGGCTTGTCCTTCGAGGCTTCACCCCTTCCTGAACACTTGTTAGTCTTGTGGGTGTTAGCAAACTGTGGGATAAAAAGGATCGAGATCCTCTTTTAATGAGGGATGGACAGGGTATGCACTTTGTTTTCTTTTTATGTGTTTGGTTTTTGTTTTGTTGTTACTTGTGTTTTAAATCTATGTATGATGTTGTTTTTGCAATTATGTCTGCGCTTGAGTTTATCAAAAGTGATGACACATTAGACGTTGTGTTTACGTATGTTGAAGCCACGGAGGGGGAGGATGCTGTTGTGAGAGGGGTAGAACATCGGTTCGAAGGTTCTAGTTATGTGAATGTGCCAAATGTGAAAGGGTTTTCTAAATCTGCTGTTGTGAAAGGTGCAACCCGGCGTTCAAATCACCATTTGATAAAAGTTGTTGACCAACCTTCAAGTTCTGGTCCTGTTGATCTACGTGATGAGATAGAGGTTTCGGTTGACTTGGGTACCACCATTGAGGGTGAGAAGTAGGGGTTGTCGGTAATGGTTGGGAAGAAGAAACGGTGTTAGGAAGGGTGTAGCTGCGGCAGGTTCATCTGCCAAAAGTGTTAGTGAGTCTGAAGGTTTGGACGTGGATGAAGTGTATGTGCCCAACTGGGGTGTCAAGGTTGGTGACAGCTTCAAGGATGCAGCTGCTTGTGAAGACGTGCTGAACCATTTTGCCCCTCCTATGGTTCGTGGCACCATTGCTGAGATGGAAGATGACATGATGTTATCTGGCCTGATGTTGAGTGCTTGCAACTTTGCTGCGATGCTTCCTCAAGGAGTTGCCCGTTTTCGTAAAAGGATGCATGAATACGAGGCATTCTCCAAGAAGAGAGACAAGATGAAGGCCTCTATTGATGACTTAAAGAAAGAAAGTGAGGGCTTTGCAAAGAAAGATGAGGCATGGGTTAAAAGGTTGGAGAGCTCACTCAAAGGCATGAGGTGGAGGTTGGTGATTTGAAGAAGCAGTTGGAGGCTTCTATGGAGGAGAAAGATAGGTTGACAGCCTCCCTTGCACAAGTGACTAATGATAACAAGTGGCTTATTGAGCAAGGTTTTCAGCAGGTAGTTACCTATCTTCTTCATTCTGCCGAGTTTAACAGCGTCTTGGGTGGTGTGTATGGCAAACTTTTAGCCCATGGAAGATACCAGGGCTATGTTGCTGGTTACAAGGCTTGTGAATCCAGTGATCCTCAGGAAAAATCCTCCCTTTACCAATCCAAAGCCTTTCAAGTGTTTCAAGATTCAGTTCGGGACATGGAGCAACTAACCTATCCTTATGTGGGTGAGGTCTCTAAGTGTTTTGGCAAACTTCTCTCTGTTTTGCAGGAGTTGAAGCCTCGTGGTCTTGATGAGGTTACTTGTGAGAAGGTGCTAAAGTCTTTGTCCAAAAAATGCTCATGCTTGGGGGACAATGATGAGACCTTTTCTAATGGTGAAGGCCTGAAGGATCCAAGCCTTGAAGCCTCGGAGGTAGCCGCTAGGGGCAAGAAGAAAAAGAAAGTGAAGAAAGCAAAAGGTGGTGAAACTGGTGCATCAAAGTCTGTGGTTGATGATGCGATGTGAAACTTTTAAAATCTATTCGTAGCTTTCTTAGTAGCCGAACAATGTTATGTTACTATGTATTTTTAACAGTTTAGGTTGTGTGAAAACTATTAAGGTTTTTATTTTATGGTTGCTAGCCTTAGTGGTTATTTGAAAAATATGTAGGTTTTATCGAAACCCTTAGGGTTTCTGTGTCACACCCCAACCGATGGCAGAAACATCGGGGCGTGGCACTAGACGAACCAGATTGCTCAAAAGACATTATAACAACTATCAAGCAATAATATCTAAACGTTTAACATCCCATACTATTAAACAATAAAATCACAAATAGTCATTACAATATAACAATCTCTTAAACATAAAATCCAATTCGATCTCCCATAGATTTATTACATGATTTTCTAAAGCAAAAACCTAAAACTAAGCATCCGTGGCAAATATCGTCAACTTGCCACATATGTTAAAATAAAACGTCAATAAAATTAAGTAAAGGTGAGCATACAGGTTTTGCATACATATTAGATATAAAAGTGTTTAGCATACACCGCATGACATACGTAAGAGTTGTGAACTATGTATCTACTAGATTCAAGTAAACCAACATACCGCGATTGATCGAGGCATACGAACAAGTGTCCACATCCTAAAGAGAAAATAAATGAGAAATAAAATGCGAGCCTTAACAACCCCGGGCCTCCGGGTGGCGGGTCAACCTCTAATATACTATCATGTTAAGGGTGGCGTACAAGCAATCAAGTAACACATACAATTCAGCAGATTTCACGTATGGTCATGTATTAGCGGGATGGCGAATAAGCATTTGAGTTTGTGTGATGTGATTTTATATAGGAACATATGTGACGCCCAAAAGTGCGTTTAAGCGTAAAAGGGTTCAAGTATACTCACAGTGGGTGCATTTTTAGAGAGAATCGGGATCTGAGATGAGTTGAGGAGAGCGCCGGATCAGCCTGTAAGCGAACAGAAGTGCATCAGTCTTCCGAAATGCTGAAATGGTGAATGGGTGAAAGAACAGTAGACAAGTTCAGGCGAACTTGTACTCTGAGATACAAGTTCGGGCGAACTTGTAAGTCTTGACTTACTGAAGGTACAAGTTCGGGCGAACTTGTCTGATTTCCTGAGAAATAAGACAAGTTCAGGCGAACTTGCCCTATTGTTGAGGGAGGATACAAGTTCGGGCGAACTTGTCTAATTCTCTTGAGAATTGGACAAGTTCGGGCGAACTTCCCTGAATTGTTGTTGTTTTTAGACAAGTTCGGGCGAACTTGGTCACCATTCTGGTGACAAGTTCAAGCAAACTTGTGGTTCTCTGAGCGAACTTGACTGTTTTGGCATCTAAATCGTGCGTTTTCGCGTCATTTGCTGAGGAAATCGAGTGTTCATCCCTCCAACCTTAAGCCACTGAGTAAAACTTCGGGTGGAGAGGTCTTTTGGAGCGAGCTTAGCCATTTTACAGAAACTCAGGCTAATCCGGGCGAACTTGAAGGTCTGTACGGGTTAGTCCAGCTTGTGTAAAGTGACGATTTCCTCCTTGTGCTTCCGAATCTGAGATCTTGCTTGACAACGCCTCGTTCCACTTCAAAGTGAACGAAACATACGTCATTTAGTCCGAATATTGTGTAAAAATCAATGATTTAAAGGTTTTACTTAGATCTAAGCATAGATCTAAGTGAAAAACAGAAGTTTTATGGAAAAAGATGAAGATTTTCATAAACAGAAGAGATTCAATGAAAACGAAGGCAAAGCCTTGTGCAAAATCCTTGTAAAACATTGTAAAACGTTGTTGTAGTTGAAAACGGGTTGAATCTTACTTAGAAAACAAAGGGTTTCGGTTTTGGGGAGCTCCGGGCGAACTTGCAGCAAGTTCAAATGAGAAGGAGGAACTGAGTATTATAGGTGAAGTGAGAATGGAGTGGGCAGACATTAAGTTCGGGCGAACTTGTACCAGGTCCGGGTGAACTTGTTACAAGTTCGAGCGAACTGCTTGTTTGCCTGAGTTTTAAGACAAGTCCGGGCGGACTTGTGTGTCTTGGAGATTCTGGTAGCCTAGACAAGATCGGGCGAACTTGTGATGCACAAGTTCGGCCGAACTTGACCTAGTGGTCAAGTTTTGTTTGATTATTTTGCGTTAAGAGTTCGTTTGGCGATTCGGTTCGTATTAGATAGTTACATTAAGCGTTATAATTGATATAATAATGTGATTTGGCGATTCGTGCATGTGAGAGCGTTGCGATAGTGATTATAACCATACACAAATAAAAATAACACACATAAGACATAATTCCACACAATTAACTGCATTTTGCGATGCGATGAGATAAGCGATGCGATGGCACAAGTGTTTATTAAACAATAACACACTTGGTTATTAAGGTAACATAGTTACTTTTGATTGCGTTTGAATTAGCGATGCGTTTAATAAGCGATTAGATGCGATAATCATTGTAAACAAACATAATTAATTAACATAACTTTCTTATAATCGAATCCTGGAATACAAAGATGAAAACAAACGGAATAAACTGAGAACAAAATAACAACAAAAATTTCGAGTTGTTACATTCTGTTAGTTGTTAGCCTTGATGGCTGTGGGAACAATGTCTAGGTTTACGGCCCCTAAGGCCCTTTATGTTTATGCATCGTTTATGTTTGGTTTTTTATGTTCATGTTGCATAGTGTTGATGATGGTATGTCTTGTTTGTTTTATGTGTCCGTTTATCTAATTTTCCTTAAGAAGTTTTAGTGATGCAGTCTCTTTAGCTTCAAGGCTTCGTTAGGTAAAGGCACATGTTGTCTATCCTCTATATTATTACTTAGTGTATTTTTATTTCGTAAACTTTTTAAAGTTTAATGAACAATTGATGTAGGCTGCTCAAACCCGTTTATGAGACAAGATTGTTGAAAAATTTTGAAGTCTCATGGAGTTGTATTGATTTAGGAACTCACCCCTTATATAGGTTCATTCGACCCTTGAACCTATTGAGCAATGTGGCATGGGAGCTCATCCCCTTACATGGCCCTTGCCATGGAGTTTCTTGCTAGGTTCTCAACCTGATTATAGGATAGATAAGACAAAATATGATAAAAGCTTCATCATTCATTCAAGAGGTTTTTTCGTTTACAAAAGGAGAAATTGAACAACTCTTGAAATACATTCTAAACTTTTTGTCTAGACATGGAACCTTTTAAGGGTTTTGCCGTTCCAGTGCCTGGGAAGCTTTTTGCCTTCTACATTGGCTAGTTTGTAAGATCCACCTTTGTGGGCCTCAAGGATTGTGTATGGCCCTTCCCATTTTGGGCCAAGTTTTCCTTGGTTTTCTTTTTTGCTGGCTTCGTTGTTTTGAAGTACGAGATCCTCTAGCTTGAAACGTTCATGTTTTACCCTTGCATTGTAATAGGCTTCCATCTTTTGCTTATATCTGGCTTCTTGAATGGCGGCTTGATCACGAATTTCTTCGAGGAGTTGCAAGTTCAACATGGTCTCTTTATTGTTTGTTTCGAGGTCCGTCTTAAGCGTCCGTTGTGTTACAACTCTGATATCCGCTAGAATAACAGCTTCTGACCCAAATACTAAACTGTATGGTGTTCTTTTGTGGCTTGTTTTTTCTATTGTTCGTAGAGCCCACATAACGTTTGGGAGTTCTTCGAGCCAATTGTTTTCATGTTTTCCCATCCGGGTCTTGATACCTTCCACTATACTACAATTTGTTCTTTCGACTTGGCCATTGGACTGTGGGTATGCAACTGAGCTGAACACTTGGGTTATTCTGAATTCCTTGCACCATGTGCTAAAAGGCTTTTCAACAAATTGTTTTCCATTGTCAGTGACCAATACTCCTGGCAACCCGAAGCGACAATGATGCTTTCCCAAACAAAGTCAATGACTTATTTACCCGTTATCTTTGCAAGTGGCTTGACTTCGGGCCACTTGGTAAAGTAATCCACAGCCACCAATAAGAACTTCACCCCGACCTTAGCCGGTGGGAATGGTCCAACAATATCCATTCCCCATTTGTGAAATGGCCAGGTTGAAGATATAGAAACAAGATCGTGCTTGGGGCTCTAGGGAACCGGTGCATGTATTTGACAAGTTTCACACTTTCTTAGTTGCTCGGTTGTATCTCGATGCATGGTGGGCCAGAAGTATTCAAGATTCATCAATTTTGTAACCACTGATCTTGGTCCAAAATGAGTTCCACACATTCCCTCGTCAACCTCTTTGACCAGATATTGGCTTTGCTCTAGGCTAACACATCTGAGTAATGGTGCAAGGTAACCTTTTTTTGTAAAGGGTTTCCCCTTGCAACACATACTGTCGGGATTTAATTCGAACCCTTTTGGCCTCTGTCTGGTCAATGGGTAACTCACGGTTTTTAGGAACTTCTCAATAGGAGTCATTTAATTAGGGCTTCTTCAGCGATCACGTCTTTAACTTCTAATTCTTGAATTGAGGGGGGTTTTCAACACTTCTACCAATACTTTTTGGTAAGCTGGGCAAATGTGAGAGATGCGAGTTTGCTTAAAGCATCGGCTCTTTTGTTTTGGGATCTTGGGACTTGTCTGATTGTACATTCTTGGAAGGTGTTCATCAGCTCTTTTGACTTTTCTCGATATTTCTTCATGTTGGGCTCTTTTGCTACATAGCTATCGTTGACTTGACTTGAAACGAGCAGCGAGTTTGTGAAGACTTGAAGCTTTTGAACCTTCATTTCCTTATCTATCTTTAGACCAGCAATCAAAGCTTCGTACTCAGTTCGTTGTTTGTGGTCTGAAATTCAAGTCAAAGAGCATATGTAAATTCTAACCCTTCAGGGTTGATTAAAATGAGTCCGGCCCCTGACCCTTCTATGCTGGAAGCTCCATTGGTAAAAAGCTTCCAGGCTTCAGGGTCAGAGGGTTCAGCGGTAGTTGTGTTAACCTCCGTAGTGGCTTGCTTTGGGACTTCAACAATAAAGTCAGCCAAAACTTGGGCTTTAACAGCTTTTCTTGGAACATAGGTGATTTTATGTTCACCTAGTTCCACAGCCCATTTGGCCAATCGCCCTAAATTTTTTGCTTTTTCAAGCACATTTTTGATGGGTTGGTCAGTGACCATTTGCATTGGGTGTGCTTGAAAGTACCTTCGAAGCCTTCAAACCGTTTGGACTAGGGCTACAGCAAGTTTTTCCAAAGGAGGATATTTGATTTCTGCCAACTTTAAGGTTTTACTAAAGAAGTAGACAGGTACCTGAACTCTTCTCATTCGATGGTTAAAACCGTGCTTATTGCTTCTTCACCAACTGAGAGGTAGACAGAAATTGTTTCTCCCGTTTCTGGGCTGCGATAGCCGGGAGTGAAGCAAGGTGTTGCTTCATCTGATTGAAAGCTTCTTCTGCTTCTTCCATCCACTTGAAATCTTTCTTGCTGGTACAACCCTTGAGTGTTTTGAGGTAAAACGCTTCAAGGCTGCTAGCCTTCCGTTCAAGCTCTCCACTTCCTTCTTGCTCTGAGGAGATTTGGTTTCAAGAACGGCTTTAACTTTGTTGGGATTGGCTTTTATACTTTGTTTTCCCACAATATGCCCAAAAATTTGCCTTCTTCAAACCCAAAAGAACACTTTTCCGGGTGGAGCTTCATGTTGATCTTTCTCAAGTTTTGGAAGGTTTCCTGTATGTTGTCAAGCATTTGGTATTCTGTTTTGCTTTTGATCCCTAAATCATCGACATAAGCTTCCATGTTTTTGCCGATTTGGCTAGCAAATGCTTTGTCGACCAGGCGTTGGTAGGTCGCACCTGCATTCCTTAGGCCAAAAGGCATCTTTTGATAGCAAAAATACCCTTGTCCGTGTGAAATGCGGTTTTTTCTTTATCTTCTTCTTTCATGAGGATTTGATGATATCCCTTGTAAGCGTCAAGGAAATACTTAAAAGGATAACCAGTGAGGGAATTGACCTTGAGATCTATCTCCGGTAAGGGATAGCAATCTTTTGGACAGGCCTTGCTCAAATCCTTAAAATCGATGCACATCCTCCAAGATTTATCGGGCTTTCGAACCATTACTGGGTTGGCTACCCAAGACTGATACTTAACTTCCCGGAGGATCCCAGCTAGAACAAGCTTTTCGACTTCTTGGCATGCTGCCAAGCTTCGTTCAGGAGCTAGGCTCCGTCTCTTTTGAACGACAGGTTTGACATCCGGAGGGATCTTTAACTCATGTTTAGCAATGCTTCGAGGGATGTCGGTCATGTCTTTCGGGCACCAAGCAAATACATCTTTGTAGTGTATTAGCAGTTTTTCAAGGTACGAGAGGGTTTCTTCTGAAAGGTTTGTGTTTACCCTTAACTTTTGTTCAGGATATTCGCGGTTAATGATCAGCCCTTGCTCGTCATCTTTGTTTTTTGAACTTTCTCCTTCAACCATGTAAGCCTCCTTGGAGGGTTAAAGGGTTGCAATCCCTCTTTCAGTTGGGAATTTCACAGTTCCTTGACCAACTGAGACAGCCATGCCGAATGCACTTTGTCCTGGCCTTCCTATGATAACATCATAGTTATAAGAAATGTTGATAACCACAAAAGTGAGTGGTTTGGTTCTTTCCATCGTGCCTTCTCTGAAACAAACATTCATGGTTAGTTGGCCTAGGGGTTTGATTGGGATATCGGCGATACCTTTGATGGATGATTCAGAAGGTTGAACCTTGAACGTTCATCAGTAGTGAGGCGGCTGAAACACCTTTCGAACATGATTTCCGTGGCCGCCCTTGTGTTGATGTAGGCTTTGTCTGTTTTGAGTGTTCCGAGTATAGCTTCCACTACCAAAGGATTCGATGATAAGTCTCCTTCAGGTGGTGGGAAGCAAACACACTGTCGTTCCCAGGATTCCAGACGTGGCCTTTTGTACTGCACCTTTTCATTGTAATCCACCATGTTTACCTTTTTGCTCTTGCCTTCAGCCATATTGTCCCGTACCCTTTTTACCAAATGGGCTAACTCTCCAGACTTAACAGCCTCTTCAATTATTTTCTTAAGCTGAAAGCAATCATTCGTGTGATGGCCTTTTCTTCGTGGAACTCGCAATATTGAGTGGAGTTTTCGTTCTTCTTACTTTTGGGCAAAGGTCTGGGAGGTTGGAAACTATGCTTGATTTCCTCAGTTGCTAGGATTTCTTAGGGGGTTTTAGTTAAGGTTGTGAAATTGACGGTTCTCTCTCTGCTTGGAGGGTTTCGAGGTTCAGGTTTTCGAGAGTCTGAACCCTTGAACCGTTTATCGTAATGGCCAAAATTTCCCCTCCTTCTGCTTGGGCTGCTGCTTCGCCAGCTTGGTGCATGTTTCCTTTGCTCCTTGATATCCACTGCTTCCTCTCCCCGTATATGAGCTTCAGCCCTTTCAAGGGCCTCCTCAAGAGTCTTGGGTAGTCTCTTGTTGAAGTCTCTTGTGAGGTACTTGGAGGTGATGGCGTTCATGAATCCAGCCACCCTCATTTTTTCGTCTGCACCTATGTAGGTGAGACCTTCTTTTTTGTATCTCTCGATGAACTCTCTAAGACTTTCGTCATCCCTTTGCTTGATTTGGAAAATCACTGTTGCGTCTTTGACGTATCTTCTTTGCTGTGAAAAGTTGGCCAAGAAACCTTTGCTTAGGTCGTCAAAGGTTCGATGCTTCTGTCAGGTAAATCATTGAACCAGATCCTGGCCGATCCAACGAGTGTTTGCATAAACATGAGACAACACTCTGCGTTGGACCATTTTTCAATTCTGGCTGCTCTAATGAATATTTGGAGATGATCTTCTGGATCTTCCGTTCTGTCATACGTCTTTATGTGAGATGGCATCTTGATTCTAGTTTGGAAATCATAGTCAGCGATCTGTTATGAAAAACAAGACAGATTGCTTGGTTTCTATGGTTTAGCTAGGTCTTCTTCAGTTCTAAAACCTTGATTACCATTTGAAGTTCCTTGAAGAGTCGAGAGCACCTGATTAATGAAATGTTGCCAAGAGAACTGTGCCATCATGTGAGTCATCAGCTGAGATATAAGGTTAAAGCCTTGAAGGCTTTCTGGTGGCACAACACAAGGTATTCCCATGGAGGTATTCATAACAGCGCCCCGCGCTAAAGGCAAAGTGGCTAATGCTTGTTCCTATGTTGTAGCAACCGGAGGGGGAACACTTGTAGCCGGGGACTGCCATAGCTACTCAAAAGTGGTCTCGTGCCTAATAGGTGCACTTGTCATGACCAGCTGGGAGGCGAATATAGGAAAGGCAGTCGGGTTAGGCCTTCCATAAGAATAAGGGGTAGGGTTGAAAGGTTGGTTTACCGTGCTGGGCCCAGCTTCATGGCCAGATGCCATGGGTTGTGAGTTGTTGAAAGGTTGAGGTGGTGGCCTGCTGATAGGGACGGTTCTGGTTCATCATAATCCAACCTTATTCTGACCCCTTTTTCCCTTTCTTGGCTTTGGTGTTGGTTGAGAGAGACCTCAATCGTAAGAAATTCCTGGCAACTCCTTCTGGGGTTAGATCAACACGTTCCGGATCACTTGAAGTGCCAATTTGTGGGGAGGGAGCTCTAGAACGGGAAGGAGTTGGTATTTGGAAAAACTCAGAGAACGAGATCCCAGCAGAAGTGTCTCCAGGGGTGGAGAGTGGAGTTGTCACAACCGGTGAAGTTGGACTAGTGGTGGACGTCAAGGTACGTGGCACTTGATTCACTTCCCTAGGAGATCCGTTTTCTGACTTGATGATTTTGAAGAGAATGGAGCTACACTACTGGTCTTTTGAGAAGAATAAGCGGCGTAGCCCCACGGTGGGCGCCAACTTGTTGCTACAACAAATACGAGACCAAGGGTAGTGGACATACTGGTTAGGCTAAAAGGCTTCAAGGGTTCCGATTAGCCTAACGCAGGTCGTGGGGTCCTCCCACGTTTGCAGCACTTGAGGTTGGATCACTTGTTTATTGTTTACTTTTTATTCTGCTTTGAAGGGAATTCAAGCCAGAATGTTGTTGTTAGTGTAGTTGCAATATTTGAAGTGAAGAAGAGAAGCGAGCATAGAGCAAGTTCTCAAAGGAGAAAAGAGAGATCAGAGAGTAGGTGTAAACTCAACTGATCTGGGGTGTGGAGTGTGGTTGTTAGAGCTAGTATTTATAGATGGGACATATTCTATAAGAGGAAGCTCTTGACCAAGGATCCAGGGCTGCAGTGGAGGAGTTACCCGTTTAGGGGTTGAAGGCTTTAGACCGGCGGACAAAAGAGTGTCACTTGTGCACATGCTCCCTTTTGCGGCTAAGGGAAAGTTTCACAAGCAATCAGTGATGTGATTGATCACTGTTCACGTTCTTTTTGCTGTTCACCAGAGTTCGCAGGTTTTGAACTCTTTAACCTTTTAAGCGTTTATGTGTTTCAACCATTTTATTGAGACTTGAGCTACCCCCGTCATCACATACATTGATAAAACTCTTGATAACGTTTTCGTAAAATCAACAAGAATTCGTTACCCCTTTAATTTTTTATTAAAATATAACGTGATTGTGTCCTTCACCATCATAATAACAAACAACAATAGTTAGTAAATATTATGATACAGGTAACAATAATAATTATAGTTATAATAAGGCGGTTTGTTGGGCTTATCAATCCAGGCTAAGGGTGGAAGGGGCACCATTTGGTGACCCCTTCGATGATTGTGTTTGCCGAGTGGGAAGGCGCCCCTACCATATTTTCGGTGAATGGTGAATGCTTATTTCGGTGAGTACTCATCGAGTGGGGAAGAGGACAGAGAAGGGATAGAAAGGGGGTTAATGGTGGGTCATACCCTCTTTCAACCAATCACAAATTTATCTTCTTTTTAAAAAAAATTGTTTACCACTCTCCATGTGTTTGAGCACCCCTAGTGCTTGAGTGCAAAATGGGGAGTGAAGGGAGAAGTTGACATGACATGATATTATTGGTTAGGGGAAAAATTGACCACTCCCTATTTGGGAGCACTCCTTCCACCCTAAGGCCTATGGCCACCAAAAAACAAGGGCCTCGAATATTTTTTTTCTTTTTATATATTAGACTTGTTTTTTGTCTTTTAAACAAAGTTTATAGACCCAAGATTTAGAATTTTACTTCAGGAATCCATACTGTCAATGCACGCTTCATTACAAAATCTAGAAGCAGCGACACAACACACCAACCCTCTCGTTACTTGCGGCGTCTTTTGAGTAACCGATGTGAAATGATTGCGGATTAGGGGAAATTAGGGCCGACATTAAGAGTAATTATCGCTATTGTTATTCAATGTCTCAAATCTCAATCTCAATTGTAGATTCTCAACTTATAACGACCAATTTTTCATAATCAAGTAATCTGTAGGTGTGTGTGTATATATATATAGCAACCCTAAACTAATCACTAAATCACTACTCAGATTTGCGAATTGAATGCTTTAACCTGTAATATTTGCAATTTTTATTTGGTATTGGCGATTCTATTGATATTTTTAGGGTTGTGAGGTATTCAAAAGCCAAAAAAGGGATTGGACGATTGGTGATTTGTACAGCTGATTTACTGGTTTGTAAGACACTACTCAGTCTAGTTATGGAAAAGGGTTGATTTACTGATTTTCTTTATACCAATTCAATAAGGCCCCAACTTTATAGTTTGCTTAGTGCCTCTAAAAATGTTAGACCAGCCATGTAATAAAACAATAAATGATAATATTAAGAGTTAATTACTGTTTTCGTCCCTGTGGTTTGTCAAAAATCACTATTTCAGTCCATTAGTTTAAAAATTGTGATTTCAGTCCATGTGGTTTCACTTTCGTAACCATTTCAGTCCCTATGGTTTCACTTTCGTAACCACTTCAATCCATTTATTCTGTAAGTACAAGGACTGAAATGGTTGTAAGGTGGACTGAAATGGTTACGAAATTGAAAACACAGGGACTGAAATCTCAATTTTTAAACTAATGGACTGAAATAGTGATTTTTGACAAATCATAGGGACGAAAACAGTAATTAACTCTAATATTAAATGCAACTTAATAATGCTATATAAAATTATAAGTAACAATTATAAAAAAAAATTATCTAATCCTACAATGAAAAGTTCGCTCAATAGTAGCAGCCAGCTCAATTTTTTGTCTTTTATTGACTTTTCTCTTTTCATTTTTTGTCTTTACTTAGTTTTCTCTTTTTTGTATATTTACCTTTTCACTTTTGAGTATTGATTCTTACAACCCCTTAACTTTATAACACTTTGTAATCGAGTTTGATATACGTGTTTTTATTTGCGTGTCGGTGTAAATCAAAGTTCATTTACGTTTCGACATAAGTTTTTTTGGGAAAATCAGCCAGGTCAAATATAACAGGTTTTCGTATCGTACTATTTTTAACTTAGTAAAACATTATAAGTTAAAAAGAATCAGGTCAAAATATAATAGCCTTTCATTATACAATATAAATTCAAGTTATTTTATTTTTAAGTATAATTTCAAGTTTGTTTACGTTTAAAGTTACAATCACAAGATGGATGACCAGTGCCTGACAGCTGACCATTGGTTAGGTTTTTTTCTCTCTTTTTAATCTTTTAGTATGCGTTTTTTAACTTTTACCCTTAAATATTTAGTATTGCCGCCAACAACCCTTCAACTTTCTAAAAACTTTATACGTGCTTATATTTATGTACGTGTCAGTATAAAATAAAGTTGATTACGTTTCTTTAAAAATAGGTTGGCTTAAATATAGTATGTTTTTTATTGCTTTTTTTTTTCTTTACATTTTCATATAATCTATGTTTGGCATAAATTTTATTTTATAACAAGTCAGGTCAAGTATAATATGCTTTCGTTAAATTGTATAAATTCGACTTACTTTAGGCTTGGCGCCACCGCAACGCGCGGTACCATTTTTAACTTAGTAAAACTTATTTTTTTTACTTATTTTTATGTATGTGTTGGTATAAGTTCGAGTTTGTGTTCGACGTAAATTTTTTCGCAAATATGTCGTGTCATATATAATACGTTTATTTTGCTTACTTTTATGCACATCTTTAGTTTATCTACGTTTTGGTGTAACTTTTGTTTAGGAATGATTCAGGTGTTGACAGTACAAATCCGAGTTACTTTACACTTGGATCCGCTTTTTTTGTACGTTTTCATATGATATACGTTTTCGCATAAATTTTGTTTTACAACAAGTCCGGTCAAGTATTATATGTTTTCATTAGACGATGAATTCGATTTACTTTACGTTTAGGCGCCACAGTAACACGTGGTATCATTTTTAACTTAGAAAAATATAATTTTGTACTTATTTTTATGTACGTTTTGGTATAAGTTCGAGTTGGTGTTCGACGTAAATTTCTTTCGCCAATAAGTCGGGTCATATATAATATGTTTTTGTGGTTATTGTTATGTACATCTTTATTTTATCAACGTTTTGATATAGCTTTGTTCAGAAACGATTCATATGTTGACCGTACAAATTCGGGCTACTTTACATTTGAACATGTCGCAACGCGCGAAAAACTTTACTAGTTATATTAACATTAGCCATAATAATCATAACTTGTATCTCATGCTATTGGAGTTGTAATGTAACACGAGCAATTATAACTTGTACTTCATCCTATGAAAGTTGTACATTACTTGGTATAAATATGAGCTTACAATTGTTGCTAACATCTTTAACAGAAAAAAAAAAAAGATTTCCTGGTACAATTCTTCCCCCCAAAAAATTGTAACTTTTTTTAAATGAATTGTTTTTGCAATCAAGATAACCGAATCATATATTTGTTATCTTTTGTGCCTGTTTGCAATTTAATTAAACCTGTGTCCTTTGATGCAAAAATAATATATTTTGACTTTTGAGGTCAACTACGAGCTCTAGTTTGAGTACCAAAGTTTCTTCTGGCAAATCAGAACCTTCTCGGTCTCGATATTGTACTCGGTTGATTCTTTGTGACAACCCCATTTCATTCCTTTCGCTATTGTCGCGATCGCGTCCACAAAGTAGCTCGACTCCCTAACGATCACGTACCCGTTTGGTCTCAAAATCCGGTCCATTTCCAATAACACGTATTTCATCTCACACCTGCGCGTAAAAGTCAAAGTCAAACATGGGAAACCGGACCGTTTATGTAGATGGTACCCTCAACTTGGGCCAAGTCCAATGGGCTTAAGCCTGTTAATAATTGGTAACCATCATCTAACATACTTAATGCAAAGTCAACTTAAAAAGCAAAAGTCAAAGTTAAAGATTTTAGTAATGTAAAGTCAACTTAAAAAGCAAAAGTCAAAGTTAAAGATTTTAGTAAAGTCAACGAAATATGTTTTGAGTTAAAGAAATCTAGCTGAAGAAGAAAAACCGAAACGCGATAGCTTACCTGTGGCTTTCGGTTGTGAAGAGGCCGTCTACGTGGAGGAGATCGTATGTTCGAGGATACGTTGAGAACGCCTCGCACCTAAAAAGGAGCAAATTAATAAATTCGTATATAAAAGCACACAAGAATTATAGTTTGAATAGGTCGGGTTCGGGTTATGTATTTTCTCCTTAGGTAATTTATTAAAAAAATTAAAATCATATGATTTTTCAATCATATATGACACACTAGTTATGTAAAGATTTTTTTTAAGGGGAAATATATAGAGCATCAACCCAACCCAATCCAACCCGACCCGCTTTATGTTGTAACTTATAATCTCGTTTGAACTTACCAATCGTGGAAAGTTCCGATGAGACCCCTATCGAACACCACGGGGAGCGTATTCGAAGCGTACGAAGACACGACATTCATGACCCAAAGTGGATCCTCAACCAAAGCCGCAGCGAAACCACCATAAACCGTATTCATATCCATTACATTTCTGATTTTGTTGGTTCCAAGAGCCGGAAGCAGCTTCTTGTAGTGCTTCACCCGACTCTTCCACTTGCTATCATCATGCTTAAACGCCCATCACTACCGCCACGAACATCTGCAACCCGTTCTGGAGCCACGTGCAACCTTTCGGGCCATTTTGCAATGGACTTCAAGCTAGATTTTTTGTTTTTCGGGTCGGGTACAACGACACAAGGTCTCAACGGGGTGTACCATGCTGAATCAGGCTCGGTCCCATCATCACATTTGGGCGGGTAGGTGTCAGGTGTATCGAGTTGTTTGTAGCAGTTGTTGTCTGTGGACTTTTGCCACACTGCAATATCGTCTTTTTTGTTGTATAACTTAAAGCACATTGATGTTAGTAGCTCTTGTAGTTTATTGTAATCGGATTTTTGTTCTTCGACTGTCGTGTTCCAACCTCTCCAACGGTTCTCGTAGTTCACCGGAGGGCCTGATAGGACCCAAAAGCCTCCGGGACGGAGGATTCGATGTACTTCAAGAAGGTAAATTCCACCTGAACGTCATTGAGACATTTTATCAAACACATGAAGCGCATATAAATCTTCAATAATAATACACAATTATGTTATCAAGTAAACTAACTTACCGAATTCTGTCCACGGGATCAGGCATCTAGAGCAATGAGCCATATCGAACGAGTTTGAAGGGAACGGAAGACGTTGCGTTGATATGATTCCAAGAATGGCCGGAATCCCACGTTCTAGAGCAAATTGGACTTGCGCCTCATGATTATCTCTCGGAGCAAGAGAAACCGTAAGAATCCCACGATCGAGTAAGTCACCTCCCCAACTAGCCACCTAGAGACAAAAAAAAAAACCGAATCTGAGCGACACAGTAGTAAGCGCTTAAGCCCTCCAACAGAGGTCTCATAGCAGGATATTGGTGGGTCCCATTAGTTTTCTGACTATGAATTCTCATAGATATCAAAAAGAATAAAAGAAATGAAATACGAGAAAACTTACCCCACAACCAGTATCAATGGCGGTACGAATAGTCCCGTCTTTCATCCCGGGAATTAGGTTTTGCATTAAATCAACATAAGCACTAACACCATTAGGAAACATGGTACCACCACCAGGGAAGTAGAATTTCTTCCCTTCTTTCCTTAACCAATGTTGGTTAGATTTTTGTTTGTTGATCCAATCATAAGGGACATTCCTAAAGTAAAATTTCATAAGATTTTAACTAATGTTCATGAAAAAAAGTTAAATTTTAATTGAAGTTTAATAATAATAATAAAAAAGATTGATAGAGATGGAGTGTTTACCTGTACCAACATTCATTTTTGCTCTTTGGCCATCTGATTGGCTCCTTGTAGCCATCGGGTGGTGGTACTAGACACTCTTTTCGGTCGAAAGCTGGTGGACAGTGGCGTTCCATGAATGTAAGTCTGTGTCGTCCGTATTTCATCCATCTCTGTTGATCAAAGCCATACAATTTTAACTCATTTGCATACGGGTGTTAAATTTCTCACACGACATGAATATAATTAGGTTTTGAGTTGTAATATCTAACTCGTTTAATAAACCAGGTTAACATGTTTAATTAAACGTGTCACGTTCGCGTGACCTGTTTACCCCACTAAATTAAACAAGACCCCCCAACTTGTTTAATTACAACCCGTTTAACCAGTATATTATAACCCACCAACCCGATTAACACATTTACAACTTGATCACTGCCCGTCAACCCATTTGACACATTTTGATAAATGGGCTAAACGGGCCTTGTTTGAATTACATGATGTCGCGATTTTAAGTGTGGTCATGTTCAGGTTGGTGCTTTTGACACGAATAAATATACACATCATGTTCAACCCGTCGATACGACACGATCAACAGTTCAACACCCCTACATTTCCCATGATCCGATTGATTTGTGTCGCGCATTATAAAATAAACAATTTGTACTAAAACTGACCCGTTTCAACAAGATATAATACCTGAGGATCCGTGCAAGGCGTGTAGTCTTGTAAATCAGCACTGCATTGAGGAAAAGAAACCGATTTCACTTGAACCGGAGTAGAAACCGTCTTTTTGGGCGATTCAGTGGATTTCACAACTTCCTCGGTGCTGGCGAACCCGTGCTTCTTAGAACAAAAGATCCCACCAAGATAAAATGAAAACCCACAAAACACAAGAAGCAGTATCCCTGCTGACATAACCTTTGAACTTTTATCATTTTGCCTTGCATGCTTATCATGCTTATCATCTTGCTTAATATCCTTTACCTTCATTTTCCCTTCTGATCTACAAAACCTGCTAGCAAAATCACGTCGAAAATGTGTGAATCACAGCGAATAATTCGTTCACAAAACAAATCGAAAATATCAATTGTGGGATCCAAACTTTATCAATCACTAGTGTTACTTGTATGATATAAATCGAATTTATATATATATATATATAGGATTCGTTTCAAATGAGAACCATCACGAGTTGCGAGAACTAGGCCATCCAAAAGGTTTTTCCGATTTTTTTTCTCAAAAGTCGTAAAAACAATCATTTGTTTCAGCAAAAAATAAAATAAAATTGAAAAACAATGTCGCATACCCACATTTACATGAGGCGTAAAAAAAATATTTATCTTGTTCCAAAATTTACGTCTGCAGTAAAAAAACTTGCATCAGTCAAAACTACTGACTCGACAATTTTTTTTACAGATGTGTTTATAATTTTTCATCTACGTTTGTGCAAAAAAAATTTTTTGACCCAACTCGTGCCGATCAAAAAGTTCTCGCAGTCTCGTAACTCAAGGTGATTCTCACAAGAATGTTTAGTTCAAAAATGAAAATGGAAAGATTAACTAGACATATTTTTGAGACAAACCTAGATTCTGAAGGTTACTTACTAAATATGGAAACTGTGTTCTTGAAGTTAAGGACAGATCTAGCTTATGGGTGTAATAACCAAATAATACAAGTAAAATGGGCAGCATTGTGAAGTCAGGAAAACAGTGAAGATCTTGATGGAAAATAATATTATTAATTAATGGAAAATAATATTATCAAGATCTAGTGGCAATCACTTCACTATTACTGAATTTTTTAGTTACCATATGTCCATGTCAGGTTCACCTTTATGAGCCAATCACATGAAATTCATGTTCTTAAGTTTTTATGCCCACCGACATTGGCATATATCTTCTTCTTACTTCTTAACTACCCTTGAAGAAACTATTATCAACTTTTTTTTGTGGGGGGTATCTGATTGATACTTTCCTTATCTTTTAGTTATAATACTTCCTTAGCAACAATCATTGAATTATTTTCTTGAAAAGCATTGGATCTTAAAGATCAAACAAGTTAAAAAAAAAACATAATTCCAAGCGAATCCCACAAAATGCTGTACAAAAGTCCAACTGGAAATTATGAATCCAAGTAAAAAAAAAAATGTTGTATTAAGTTCTATCCAAGATCCATATTAGTTAAATGTGAAATTATATATAATTATGAAGCAATTTCCATAAATTTCACAAGAATTCAGTGAATTAAAGATAAAAATAAAATTCCAAAATCAGATCTACAACATCAAACTACAAACACCACACAATTACCTGTCAAAAATACTAAAAGTTAAAAACTACAATTCAGTAAAGATCTGGAACCCTAATTATACACTGAAAAAACAGAGCAAAAACAGAGGTTTAATTTGTACCTGGTATAATGTTAAGATAAATCTTGAAGATTTATGGGACAGATCAGTGAACCAGACACAAGAGTTCAATTGTTTCAGGAACAAAATCCAAGGGGGGGGGGGGGGGGGGGGGGGGGTTGAAGGGTGTGAGAAGTGTATGATGTCTGGACTCACACACAGAGATGTATCCCCTACATGCATGTGTATATATACATACATGAGATGAGATAATTATTACTTTAAAAAGTTACTGGTTTCACAGTTCACACCTGCTGTCCTGGCTGTTTTTATATTTTTTTAGATTTCCCACCTCTGTGTTTTTAATTTGGTAAAGAAACAAAATTGAAAGTTCAATATTCTTTGCTTCTCTCTTGAGTTGTGGTTTCTATTTAATTTATTTATTTTTATTCTATTATAGTTAATTTATATATTTTATTTTGAAAATCCCTTTCATGGTGGATGCAATTTAATTACAAGTAACATGTTTAGTTATTTTTTTTATCATTAACTAACGTTGCTAAAAACTGTTAAAATACTTGTTACTTAAATAATGTAAATTTCGCGTTATCCACGTTATTATTTGATATATTTTTGTCGCTATTTTTCAAATAAAAATTTAATTAAGTCTTAACCATAGCATTTAAAGACTTAATTAAATTTGCTAAATATTTATAAACATAACTATAAACAAGTCTGGAAAAATTAGATTACCATATAATCTTGTTACTTTTTTATGTACTATTATAAATTTATGTACTATTATAAGTTTTAAGGAAAATATGATGTCGTCTAGTTCTTAATCCAAGCCAGCGGATCTGTCAAGTAATGTGTTCGGCCCAATGTCCGGTCTGGTTTAAAAAACAATGGTTATGGCCAGATTTCAAAAAATTAAATTCCGTATATTATGTTTTCATTATGCGTTTGTAAAAACGTTTGAGTTACTTTTGTTTATCGTATAAAATTATAATCTTTTTTATAACCCTATACGATTCGACCCGACTTGAGCGGAACATAAAAAAATTATTATGTAGCGATCGGCGAGAGGCCCCTATAATTTTCGCAACCCATGAAAAAAATTTATGGGTCCGCCACTGGATCACATATGCAACCATCCATTTAGTAAAACCTTTTTTTACATCAAATTTAAGTTCTTTAATTTAATATATATAGGGTAAGGTTCATGCGAGAACCACCTTTATTGTGAGAACCGCGAGAACCATCTTTATTGCAAAATAAAATCTAAAAAAATCAAAAAAACACAAAATTTTTTATTTTTTTAATATTATTTTAATAAAAATCGTTATATTTCGTTACCAAAAAAACTTTTTTTTCGAGTAACTGTTATCCATGCACATGTGCATATGTATCATAACTTCGATAAATTCAGTAATACGTTATCACTAGTAGACAATTGCACTTTATTCTACAATACCATCCATAATACACTCAATTTTACATTAAATGCACATGTGCATCATTATGTATAACAATTATATACCGTATTTTGGTACAAAAGGTTTGTGATTTTGAATGATAAAGTAGGCTCGTATATATGTTTTTTGATTAGTTATATCTAGTGGTTGATGTCTTCATTATAGTTGTCACTTTATGATGTAATATGTTGATTGGATGGTATAAACGGTGTTGATATACATAGAATAAAGTGAAAATATTGGTATTGGTATTGTATTATAAATGGTAGGAGGTAATGGTATTGTATTATGAATGGTAGGAGGTAATGAAAGTGTATTATGGATGGTATGATAGATGAAAGAGAAAGTGTATTCAAAGAAGTGTACCAAAACACCTTATTTCAGGTTGATACATATAGATGCACATTTGAATTTCTTATATTGGTAACGTAAAAAGTAGTGTATTATATATGGTAGTGTAAATGAAAGTACAATTGTCTAATGTTTGTAATGTATTATGGAATTTGTTAAAGAAATGATAAAAATGCACATGTGCATGGTAGTGTATTATGGATGGTATGATAGATGAAAGAGAAAACGTATTCAAATTAGTGTACCAAAACACTTTATTTCATGTTGATATATATAGATACACATGTGCATTGCTAATATTGGTAACGTAAAAAGTAGTGTGTTACACATGGTAGTGTAAATGAAAGTACAATTGTCTAATTTTTGTAATGTATTATGTAATTTGTCAAAGAAATGACGAAAATGCACATGTGCATGGGTAGTTGGTACTCAAATTTTATTTTATTTTTTTTGAATTTTTTTTATTGTTGAGTAAATATAACGACTTTTTAAAAAAAAAATAATAAAAAAACAAAAAAATTGGTATTTTTTTTGGATTTTTTAGGTATTACTGTTTGTGTTCATACTGGTTCTCGTGGTTCTCGCAGTAAAGGGTGGTTCCTAACGGAATCTTGTCCTCTATATATATATATTTATATATATATATATATATATATAGTAAAGATTACTTGATGAAATGTAGAACGGAATGATGAACTCCGGCGTTATCTATGGTGTTTGTCGGTGGTAGTTGGTGAATGATTAATTAACAATTAACAATGAGAAATTTAGAATTTAGAATTTCGGGTTCCACTATATTGCCATCTCAAGAAAGGAGACAAACGGCTTTTTTGTTATTAAATAACTAAATAAATTATACTTTTTTTTGAACGACTAATGTAGGGGTCAAATGGCCCACTACCCCACAGGACGAGGCAAGTTCTTGAAATCCTACTCAGACCCAACTCCATACTCCTAATTATGTACATAGCAGGAGTTGAACCTGAAATCTCCTCAGAGGAGAAACCTTACAGAAAACTCCTCTAGCCAACTGAGCTATACCATGTAGAATATAATGAAATATGAACACATAAAATCCCAACAAGTAAACAACACTACTTAAAAAAACAACCATTTATGACCATTAAAACCGTCATAAACGGTGCACATACCCTTTTCATGTGATCACATGACTTTTTTTAAGGTTATGCATTGAAAGGTTTTAGCATTTATGTAAGGTTATACAAGAGTTTTTCTTTGCAAAAATATTTAATTTAGACAGATGTGATATTTTGTAAACATAAATTGTGATAGAAAAATGAATTAAAATGATATTTTATAGTTTTCAATAAATATAAAAGCTATGATAAGAAAACAACATATCAACTCAATTAACAAAATGAATTAAAATGATAAATTGTGTTTAAAAAATAGTGAGCACAAATTGATTTTGACGTGGTTCTCACTCGTTGAAGAACCTAATCCATAATTATGTTTTTATTTTTTCAAACGATGATTAGTGTGAAACCAGTTTTTAGTCTTTTTTCCAAAGTTATCAAATAAAAGGTTAGTGATGAGTTCCTTTATAATTTATCTTTTAAAACTCCAGATGAATAAAGGCTTTATAGCCTAGTGATATCTTTAGGTGAGATAAGACTTGAGGATCAATAGCTCTTGTGTTTGATTCTCACAAAGGTTTTTTTATATTTATTGGGTTTCCTCCTGAATTGGTGTATAGGCATTATGCCTAGTCGAGATGGATATGATCGAATGGTTCCACTGTTGGTACGATGATACTTCAGTGTTTTATCAGTGATCTATTTTGCTGTTAAAATAAAACGTTTGTGTGCAACATTTAAGATAAAGGGAATTGTGGTGTGAAATCCAAGGACAATGTAGGAATCTAGCTCGTGGGGTACTAAATATAAGTAAAACAGACAGCAAAGTCAATGTGTTGTCGAAGTCTAATTAAGAAATCCATGTAAATTTGATTAAATAATAATATTATAATTGTTAAACAATAAAATAAGGGAAACACATTTCAAGATCTGGGTGCAATTGCGACTACTCTCCGCTTGTTAGTGTGTATAAATATATAATATAGTGTATAAATATATAATATATAATAGTCACACATAACGTTTTAATCAAATTAAGTTAGGACATAAATCATATTTTTTTAAGATATAAACAATTTAAAATAGTGGGTCAACCCATGAATCTTTATATTGGCACGAACACAATTTATCTAACTAAACAAAAGCATAGGTTCAATATGAAGTTGACCCGAACCTCTATAGATTAGTCTTAAACATAGAACTCAGTATTAACTTCGTATCGTGTTAAAAATTTACTTCGTGTCGTCGATTGATCTTGAAGAATTGACATGAAACTGGGCCCAAGTTTTAGGAAGAGTCTTCTTGAACCCAAGTTTTTAGTGCCCACTATTTGATTGACAATTGGAGTATTACCTACACAGGTTTTGACTGAAACTTTTTCATCTTATTCTACAAAATAGTGGATCTTGAGGACCAATCAAGTCGTAAGATGAGGCAGATATTGTCAATTTCAGCTACATAAATTCGAAGTCAAAACTTGTTGCTTTTTCTAGTATTCATATCTGTTATTCATCCACTTCCCAATTCTCAATCTATGTAGTTATAACTAACTAAGAGAAATAACTATAATTCTCTTAGCGGCTACACCGTCGCTTGGTAGTGGGGGCGGGTAGGACTAGAGGGGAGTAGTCACCGAGCCGGGTAATGAGTTTGGGTGCGTGTTTTTTACCATTGGAGAGGGTAGCTCGGGAACACCTGCACAAGTGGATGCAGGTTCCGCCCCCGTACCCTTAAGAGAAAATTGATATACTTTTTTTTTCTTTGAATGACAATTTTATTAATTCCTGTCGTTTGTGAATAAGAGAAAACTTGATGCAATAATATCAACATTAAACAATGATATAATTTTCAGTGTTGATATTATCGCATTAAGTTTACTCTTTTTTTAACTGAAAATTTGGATCACTGACGACGACGGACCACTGAGTATCACAGCATTAAATTTACTCTCATAAGGAATATTGAAATTTACCCTAGCTCAGCTGGTCAGTTGGGCTGGTTTTCTCCTTGGAGACGCTGGTTCGACTCCCGGTTGTAGCAAAAGGTGTGGGACATCCTAATAATAGATCGTTTCCTACCGAGGCATGGTTTGATCCGGAGGGTAACCCGGTTATACCCAGTTGTTACCCAAGCGAGGCTCTCGTGTGAGGGCAGTATGGTTTCCGGGCGAAGGTCAGTTTGCGCGGCGGCCGAGGCCCGATAGAACATTGCTTCTGCAGGTGGGGCTGACGGGGGACTGTCTTTTACAAGAACCCGGTGACCAATAGGTATTGTACATAGAAAGTCACCCTTCAAATTTTTTTTTTAAATCTTGAACATTAAAATTGAGAGTAATGAAATTAAATGGGTAAAAACTAGTAAATTAAAGTGATTTACATGAATTTACTATTAAAATTAAATCCTTTAGAGTTGCTAAAATTAGGAAAGATCTAATTAGAGCTCCGTATTATTCGAGGAAGCACCTATGTTGTTTGTCATATTTTTCCGTTCACTAATCATGGGTCTCACAACTTCAAACTTAAGTTATACCATTTTCAAAATGAACCATTTACTACAATCCTATTTGCCTATGTTTAAGTGAACTAACTCTTGATCACGGGTGGAACTACCTTAGGAGAAGGTAGCCTCCGTTACCGCTTGGCGTTTTGTAGTGTAAATTTTGGAAAAATTTGACTCTTTATTAAGGTTTTTTTGATTCCGTTACCTTTTTTATAAAACGTCACTGCTGCGAAATTTTCTAGATTCGTCACTACTCTTGATCAATCATATGATAAAACGATAAACAATAAATTAATTAAAGATAGATAGATAAAGATAAACATAATCATGTTCCTTTCTAATAATTGATTTCAGGAAAAATAATTTAAGTACAAAGTTAGGAAAAGGTTCAGATCACCGACACTACAACCAATCTGACTTCTCTTTTGTTATTTTCGTATTCACCCATAATATACACAATATATATATTTTAATGAAAATACATTTTCAATCTTGATAGATATTAATTTGCATTTACATCATCTATAAACTTTTAAATATCCATGATTCCTTACAGCTTATTGAATAGCTCATCAGGGTAGAATATAATTTTGACGTGTAAAATCAAAATCTTGGAATTAAAGTTTTGACAAAATAAAAATACAATTAAACAACTAATATTATAATAAGTTGATTAATGATATCCACGTTCATAAAAGTAAAACAAAGATCGTCAGAAATTTTTAACCCTTCAAAGTCAAAATCAACACTCTAGATCCGAAGGAATTTGAGACAAGTCTATTCTATAAATCTTTTACTAAAAAGTGGAAAAATTGATGTTGCTTTGCCATATAGTCATGGTTGTTTTCGCTCATCATTTTCACTAAAATGCCTAATTGTCTCACTAACCAATCTAAATAAAGAAAATAAATTAAAAGAGAATTAGTATGACTTGGTTAATTGTAATTGGTTGGAAAACAATAATTGAAAATGGTTTGTGTGTGACCACCCGCCCCATGCCCGTGAATCGGCCCACCTAATGGCTACTGCCCTTCACACCTCCATAATGCATCTAGAAGGCAGTGTGCCACACCCTTATACAACGAGGTGGCACTGGGTGCTGTGGCGTTATAGATAGTCGGGTGTTGTGGCGTTATAGATAGTCTAAAGGGTTATAAAAAAGAGGCAATTACATATATCCCTCTATAAACTTAATAAATTACATATTTACCAAAGCCTAAAATTAAATGACAAATTTCCTCTTCTAAAGAGTTAGAAATATCAAATATATCCATTTCATTAAAAATAAATTATAAATATTATTTTACCCTTCTTTTTACTAAATCATAAAAATTACATATTTACCCATTTTAAGGTAATTTGTTTTTGCCATTTTCTTGTGTTATCTTACTCGTTTTTGAAGCTTTTTTTGTTTTTTTGGCCTTTTGTTATCAGTTTACTTTCTTTAATTTTTTTCAACAAGCATCAAAGTATAGAAAAAATTGCTAAAATTATAGAAAAAAATGCTAAAGTTATAACTTGTTACTAGAAAAAAAAATCAATCTTAACAATCTTTAAAATCCAAAAATCAATGTTAACAAATTAAAAAAAAACGAATGCCAAAGTTTGGACAGATTACAATAGCAACCAACCAATTACTCAACTGTAATGAGCCTTTGTATTCTTTCCTCGTCCTTTTTTACTTGATGGTAGATGTTGATTAGAATCTTTGTAAAGCGTATTTTTGCATGTCTTTTCATGGTGTCCATACTTACCACAACGTGGACATTTATGTCTTTTTTAGATGACTCGTCATGTCCTTTAATCCTATTCTTTCTTGGTATTCCTGGAGGACGTTTAATAGCAGGCGGGTGTATCTTCTCCTCAATATATATCTATCCCCATTGGTCCTTTGTAGGCATCGAAGCAACTTCTAGAGCAAAAGTCGCTTTAAATTCCTCAATAGTGTAATAGGAATCAAAATATTTATCCCAATTTACTTCCCTATTGAAAGCGATAAAAACAGCTGCATGATAACACGGAACACCTTTAGCTTGCCAAACTCGACAGGTGCAACTATGTTCATCAAGTGATACCTCCAAACACCTTTCATTGCGTTTCACTTCGGCTCAATTTTCACCACTTCTACAAACTTCGTACTCACCCAATTTCTACATACAACATAAAAATATATTATTCTAATATATAAGTACCAAAAAAAACTTTAAACTCACCTTAGAGATTCGGTTGAGATAACTTTTAGTCTTAGGTACTAATGCACCCTTCCATTTCTTTAGAATCCTGCGTTTCTTGTCTAGCCGTACCATAATCTTCTCCCTAATGGAATCAAGAAGGTCAAGCACTGGTTGATAATGCACATCAACTATCCAAGGATTAAAAGCCTCTGAAATGTTGTTAGTAATGTAATCACATTTAGATATTGCCCCAAACTTGGAAAGACTCCATATCTTCTTTTGGTTTTCATTAAGATATTTAAGTGCATCCTTGTTCACTTCAACAATTTCATCTAATAATGTGTCATTCTTGGTAACATTAAAAGTTCTTGCGGCTCGATATAAATTTCTCTCGAAGAAGTCACCACGAAAATGTTTTTTGAAATTGCTATACAAATGCCCGATACATTCTCTATGCTCTACATTATGGTAAATTTGTGTAATTGCAACGTCCAAACCTTTTTGCATGTCAGATGAGATGATAAGACCGTCTGGCGTGCCAATTGCTTTCTTAAGAAAGTCAAGGAACCATATCCCTTATATATAAATAGGTTTGTATTTTAATGTGAGGCTAGCTCACTTGGTAGATATTTTTATCTCTTAGACCACCCGGTGTGAGCATTGAAATCTAGCCTGTAGGACCGATCCTCGATGCTTAGGAACCTAAATTTGATATCTAACGTCCATAATAGTGGAAATATTACGTCGTGTTACCAATAGACAAGAATTAATCAGTTAATCGTCAGTTTCATTGATTAAACGTTGAGATTACAAACTGACAGAGCTTCGCCTCTAAAATGCCAAAGTTACAAATGAGACACTCAAGCTAGGTATTTATATTTCAACAAGTTCGGCCATGGAGGTACAAGTTCGCCCGAACTTGCCTATGCAAGTTCGGCCGAACATGCCTGGACATGTTAACACATGGGCGAACTTGGCTAAGACACTTCATAAATACTTCATAACCTAAGACATAGACATTATGCACCAACAGACTCGATATAAGACTAAGACATAGACATTATGCACCAACAGACTCCCCCTTGGATATAATCTTCGTCTTTTATCAGTCTTCAAAACTCTGTCTTCATATATACATTAACGTACCCGACCAAAGAAGTTCTTTTACGGCTTCTTTCGTCTCTTTTGTTTCGGATCCGGCGTCTGATCAGTTGGCGGTGGTCTTTTAAAGTTAGCCATCTTGAGCGAACTTTGCCTTACCGCTTTTTCCATCTTTTCTTTGATCGCCTCACTTCTGGTTTCTTCCTTAAGAAATTCAACTCTCTCCAAATCCCTCCACTTTGTTTGCCACATTTTACCAGAATTTACTTCGCGTGCATAGCAAACGTTGACAACTTTCTGATACTGCATCATCATCCGAGGCCCAATCTTCAACTATCACACGGTTATACTCATCGGCTTCAAACCTTCTTTCGTACTGATACTCTTTAGGTTCAAAAGTATTAACATTTATAACCTCTTCAAAATCAAACTCTAAATTCTCAGCTTCAGTTTCAACTAGTTTCGCCAGATCTTCTTTCGTGTAGTTATGTACAAACTCACCTTCTTCTACATTATGTTCCAACATTAGTATTAAAGGCTTCGTAGGTACTGCAGTCACAGGCTTCGCAAAACGATCAACATCTAACAAATCAAAATCATCTGACGACCCTTTTTGCCTTGACTCCCCCTGGCTTTTATCTTCCATTTGATTTGATTCATCGTCCATGAGGTCAGAAAAATCAAACTCATCAGATACTTTAGCTTCATTAATCTTTAAACCTGTACCACCCTGATCAAAATCATCATCACCTTGATCAAAATCATCACCATCCTCTCCAACATTCCAATCTTCATAACCTTCCTCCTCTTCATCCTCATTCTTATCTTCCTTTTCGGCTTCATCATCGTCTTTTTCTTCAGTAACGACAATAGGATCAGAAGGCTTGACAGATTCGTCAACCTTTTGGATATCAGACTCAGAAACTTTCGAAATATCCTCAATTGGCTTCTCAGGAACATCAGAAGATTTTTCAGCAGTAGGTTTCTCAACTTGCTTCCTTTTACCACTCTCAGCCAATTCTTTCTCAGCACGTTCTTTGGCTTCGTGACGATCCAGACGATCGTATTCAGCGATAAAATCAATATTCAGATTGTTAGATAACACCTTCTGTAATCTGATGAATTTTCGATCATTCAAAGCTTGAATTTTATTTAATTCTGCAATCTCTGTTTGTAGTTTTTCATTTGTGTCATGCAGACTTTCTATCTATGCCTTGTAATATTCACGTTCATTCTCAAGCACCTTCACTTTATCGTCAAGTATTTCTTTTTCGACTTCGCTCTGATTTACCTTCTTTACAAGCTCAGCCTTTTCTTTCTCAATCTGTTCAACTTTATCTTCCAATACCTTCACACGTTTTTCTAACATTTCAGCATTCGTCTCTGGGTAAAATTCATCCAAGTCTTCAAGACTGATTGGACCGTGTGGCATATCACCAAATACTTCCCCTTGGTGTCTTTGGTGTTGAATCTTTTGATGTTGCAGTTTTTGGTGTTGACTTCTTCGGTGTAAACTTTCAGGAACAAAATTCTTTGGAGCACTAGGCGATTCAGCGATCGGAACTTCAACAAATTCATACACAGGAGGTTCTTGTGTAATTCCTTGCCTTTCAGCTTCAACATGAACGATAACAGGAGGTTCTTGTGGAGGAGGTTCTTGTGTGGCTCCTTTCTCCTAAGCACCAGAAGGTTCTTGTGTGGCTTCTGTGCTTTTCACCTTGCTCTTGTATCTTTTGCTCACAGCTTTCTGAGCTTTCTTAGCTTTTCGTTTTCCTTTTGTGTGAGATGACCCTGTAGTCTTCTTTGATATTTCAATCGCATGAGACTTTGTACGCTTCGCCTTTTTCTTAGGCCTCTCCTCATCAGATTCTTTTTCAGCATTTGGATCAAAATCTGCATCTAATTTCCTTTCTTTTTCTGCTCTAATTTCAGCCTCTGTCTTTTCTGGCTCCTTATCAGATTCTTCATTTTCGGAAGTAGCAGAAATCACATCTTCTTGAGTCGTTTTCACTGTTTCTTGACTCTCATTAACAACTGCAGTGCTCGGTCCAGCAACTGCTTCAACATTTTCAGGTTCCTCCTCATCAACAAGAAAAGTTTCAACTTTCTTTGACGTTCGCTTCTTTTTTGGCTTATCAGCTTCAGCCTTCAAAAACCATTCACTCCTTGTCTTTGGTTTGAATTCTTTAAACCACTCCTGCTCGGCTTTAAGTTCTTTCTCATCATCACTACCATCATTTCTCCATTTGTTTCCAGGTGGCGAGACATAATCTGAATCTTTTATAGCTCCGAATACTGGTTTGGTAATAGGAGCTGAAGCTTGTTTCTGGAACTTAATAAGCTTCTTCACAGTCGTTTCATCGAGATGAACTAGATAAAGAACGTCATTCGGATCTCGAGCAATATTGGCATACTTCTCGTCAATCAACATCTGAATAAACCTCGGATAAAGGCACAATCTCGAATCCTCCATGTTTTTCGACATGTGAGTAAACACTAACTTCGAAACGTTGAACGGCTTCTTCAGAATAAGCGCCGTTGCCATGCTAGCCAAATAATCATGTACATCATCCAAACCGGCTTTGCGATGGCTAAATGTATGAATCAACGCATGAATAAGAAGCTTGTAAGGGTTAGGCACTTCCCCTTTCTTTAGCGTCGGCTTATTTACGCTTCCTTTATAGCCCATACGGAAAAAACATCCGCGAACCATCTTCTCATCTAGATGAATCGGATCATCTTCTTTGTCTTTGAGCTCCAAAATCCTTCAGATATCACCTTCGGTTACTGTGATCGGCTTTAGCTCATCACCAACTTGTACTTTAGAAGAAATTGTCTTCTCATCAGCGCTCAGGCTTGCGTTCATCCAGAAGTGAACAATATGAGAACGATATGATACGGTGCGCTCAGTAATTGCACGACGAATGTGACTATCTTTGAGAAACTTCAAAATGCTGTCATATTCTTTCAGCGATGGACAAATAGACTTGTCAAGCGTAATGCATGTATTGTGAGTTTTGGAAAACTCAACTGAGATAAAACGCACTGGAATCTGTGCCTGAAAAACGACACAAAACAATTAGCACGCTTTTCGAGAAAAATCACTAAAAATTTTCTAACACTTTAATCAAGTTCGGGCGAACTTGATTAGGCGTCACAACATTCTGTTTTGATCAAATTCACCAGAACATGTGATAAACATGTTCAACATTTTCAAATGCAAGTTCGGGCGAACTTACAACAATTTTTTTATCATTCAGTTTTATTTAAGTTCGGCCGAACATGTATGAAACACATGTTCCTTATTAAAGAACAAGTTCGGGCGAACTTACGATTTAAATAAATCACTTTTTATTATCATAAGTTCAGTCGAACAAGATTGAATCAAAACACTTCAACAGTCAAGTTCGGTCGAACATACTTCTGGATCTATTAATCATGTTTTGGACAAGTTCGGTCGAACTTGACAACAAGTTCGGCCGAACTTGTCGTCTTCTCCAAAAGACCAAACATGTTCAAACATTTAAACAGACATTTTTCTTCAATCAAATAAGTTATACGGTCGATTTTAGGTGTGGATTCAGAATCTATGTTCAATTTTGTCCAACAACACCTAAATCTATCAATTTTTAAATTTTAGATCTGGTTTGTTCGTTTACAGTTCAATCACGGATTAATCTCCAATTTCTCACCTCAGCCATAGTAATTGGTGTGTAAATCACCAAAAACGGACTTCAATCGGATGGAATAACGGTTCAAAATTGTCAATTTCGCTTAAGATCTCTAAAAGCTCAAGTTCGCTCAAGTGTTTATGATAACAGGTAAATGAGTTCGGCCGAACTTGAATGGTATTTATACCATGTCAAGTTTGGGCGAACTTGTTAAGCCCATCATGAAGGCCCAGAGTAAGTTCGAGCGAACTTATTATAAAACCAACAATCAGCCATCTGCAAGTTCGGTCGAACTTGCTGATTGTTAAACTTGAATTGTTTAGCAAGTTCGGCCGAACTTGCCAAACCTCAAAATTTCAAACTTTTTCAATTTTTTTCAAATTTTCATTTTAACTCCTGAACTTTCCAACTTTTTACCAGTTATGAAAATCCACTCAGTTGGCCAAGTCCAAGCTAATGACCTTGGTTAACCGATTTGTCTGCCGAGTCCAAGTTAATGACCCCGGTTTGACCTGTTTCGAACAAACTGTTGATATTTTCAAAATCAAAGTTTCAAATTAATGAACTTCTTATCATTTTATCTTTTCAGATTTAACAGATTAGCTCCCAGCCTGTTGTTAAAGAGATTCCCACCAGTTCTAGCACCTTACCAGACTTCGAAGATCCGTTCTCCAACATTGGTTTGCTGAAAACAATGTAGAAATAAAATCTTTTTGTATTTTTGAAAGTTTATGCTAAAACAAACTGAAAATCTTTTTGATTTTAATCTGCAAAACTGAAATATAATGAAATAAGCAATGTAAACTATGTACAAACATATTTACAGACATATTTTTGTGAATTCGTGTCTAAGGATCATATCAGTTGATTGAGACATATCACCAGTACCGTTGACCTTTAAATGACTTTAAGTTTTAAACTTGTTTACCTAGATTGTCGATATGTTTTTCCACTTAAGCTTTACCACATTTCTCAACTGTTTCAAGATATGTTATGGTAGAATTTATGAAACTTGACTTATCTACGGTTCCCACTTCTTGAATATACTCCCGTATCCAGATTTCCTAGATTTCATCTTACAGGTGAATATAGCGTAATTAATATCTGTATCTGGGTTGTGCGAGGCCTTAGAGCTCAGGTTAGTACTACCGTACAGACAAAGAGATGAAGGCTCAACTTTAAGGTGTGTTCCACTTAAGGAATCTTTTCAGCATTGCAAATGATTAGATCTTTTGATACTTTTCAATATTGCATGCAGTTTGGAGGTTTAAAGCAAAAGTATTATAGAAGTTCTAGGCCATTGCTTCCGCAAAATCAGAAGAACTTGTATAATACCCCAGATATTAACTATCTATAAAGACCTCGTATCTCAGAATCAGGCAATCTCTCAAGCGAAATTTCGGAGTACTAAGTCCATACATCCAAGATGTGTTAATCCACAAGATTAAGCAGTTGTAAAATTTAGTTTATATCTCGAAAACAGTTTACTGAACGTGTTAAGCCTATCGACACATCCGCAGTAAGACTCGTTTATCACTTTTAAACTTTACATTTCTTTAGCATACTGTGATAGTCTACTGATGTACTATCATTTCCTTTTATGACATTGAATTCTTTTTGTCTTTTTCAATGTTTTTGTACATTTTGAATTTTTTAATGTTTTTGGATTTTAAAATTTTCGAATGTTTTTGTATTTTTTCTAACATTTCTCCCCTAAAATAAAAAACATCTTATTGGATTTTAGTTTTTAATAAAATTCTAAACTAGAAAGATATTTACAAACCAATGTGGATCACGCGAACTCGTCGTCTGATCCGTATTCAACCTTAGCATCCGCACCTGTCAGCAAATTTTTCATACCGTTAATTCTCAGCAAGTATTTCAACCGTGACAATGAAAATGGTTTGGTATAAAAATCAGCTTTTTGTTCGTCAGTGTGGATTTCTTCTATTCGTACCAACTTCTTCTCGTAGCAGTCACGGATGAAGTGGTAATGAATTTCAATATGTTTTGTGCGTGAGTGATGAACCGGATTTTTAGTTATATCGATGGCTGCCTTGTTATCAACATACATCGGAGTGTCTAGAAATTGCAGACCATAGTCTCTCATCTGCTGTTGAATCCACAGAATCTGTGAACAACAGCCGGAGGCCGAGATATACTCAGCTTCACAGGTAGAGGGAGCGACCGTAGTCTGTTTCTTATACTGCCAGGTTACCATTCTCATTCCGAAGAACTGGCATCCCGCTGTAGTAGATTTTGAGTTCAACTTATCTACACCAAAACCGGAATCAGCATAGCCTGTGAGGTCGAAATTGTCTATCTTCGGGTACCACAAGCCGGTGCTTGGGCATCCTTTCAGATATCTGAAGATACGCTTCATGATCTGCATGTGTAATATCCTCGGGCTTGACTGATATCTGGCGCATAGGCAGGTTGGATACATAATATCTGGGCGCGATGCCGTCAGATACATCAGTGATCCAATCATCGATCTGTATAATGTCTCGTCAACTTTGGCTCCAGTCTCGTCAACGCAAATGCCGTGATTGAGAGCAAGAGGCGTAGATAGAGGCTTCAGGCTTTCCATTCCAAACTTCTTCAAGATATCGTGAACATACTTAGTCTGGTGAATGAAAATACCACCCGGAAGCTGAACTACTTGCAAACCAAGAAAGAACTTCATTTTGCCCATTGAGGACATTTCGAATTTCTTTTTCATGATTCCCTCAAACTCTTTGCAGAGACTATCGTTTGTAGATCCAAAGATGATGTCGTCAATGTAGATTTGAACTATAATCAGATGGCCATCAACTTCTCTGGTGAAAAGAGTACTATCCACAGTTCCTCTGATAAAGCCGTTTCCGACAAGATGTTGCGAAAAAATCTCGTACCAAGCTCTCGGGGCTTGGTGTAGTCCGTAGAGTGCTTTATCCAGCAGGTACGCTTTCTTCTTGTTAAGTGGATCGACAAACCCTGGTGGTTGTCCAACGTACACCTTTTCGAGTAATTTGCCATACAGAAAAGCCGATTTGACATCCAATTGATAGACCTTAAATCCTTTCCATGATGCAAAAGCTAGAAAAATTCGAATAGATTCCAATCGAGCTACTGGTGCATAGACTTCCGTGTAGTCTATCCCTTCCTGCTGGTGAAATCCCTTGACAACAAGCCTAGCTTTGTTACGAACAATAACCCCTCTATCATCACGTTTACACTTAAAGACCCATTTTGTATCAATCGCTTTCTGATTCTCTGGTAGGTCTTCAAGCTTCCACACACCCAACTTTTCAAACTGCAATAATTCTTCTTGCATTGCTTGTACCCAGTTTTCATCTGCTAAAGTTTCATTAACTGTCTTAGGCTCAATCTGAGAGATGAAACATGAATAGAAACAATAGTTCTGGGTTGTAGCAACACGTGTGTAGAAACAACTGAGTGCTTTGTTAATTTGCTCTCGAGTTCTAACACCAGCTTGAAGTTCTCCGATAATATTTGTTGACGGATGATAGGAATATGATCGCGGCAATTCTTCACTTGGAACATCTACTGAGTTTTGCTGATTTGTGATGTTGAGATCAACAACAAATTCAATGTTTAGAGAGCTTGATGAAGCTTCATTTCTGTTGTTCGGGACTGCAAATTGATTAAGAAGATTTGTTATCTGCTCCACTTCTTCATCTGAAGAAGATGATTCTCCATCAGCATCAAATGTTGGTGCTTCATCTGAATCTGAATCTTGATTCTGAGGCATACTGGGCTCCGTTGTTGTATTCATTGGTTCAGTAGAGGCAATTGTTGGAGAAGTAGTAGGTGTTGATAAGTTTCAGAAACATTTTCAGCTAGAACACCACTATTGTTTGAACTTGCGCCAGAAGAAGATGGATCCAACGTGGGTTGATTAACCACAATTGGTCGAACAATTTGTTCTTGATTCGCTGACTGATGAAGATAATATAACGCTGCAACTTCTTCGTCAGTTAGTTCTTTGGGCAAGTCAAATGACTTCCAAAGGTCTTGATAATTAAACAGCCACGCGTCACCTTTCCTTTGAATAGGATCTGTGTAATTGAAACAATCCACGTGCTGTGCTTCAATAACCTTTCGCAATGAAGGAACATATACTTTTCTCAATGGACTCGCATATCCGACAAAGAAACCTTCAAGAGATTTAGCTTCGAATTTGCCATCTTGGTCTATTACGGTACAAGGTGCACCGAATGGTTCTAAGAACTTCAAAATTTGGCTTCCGTCGGCTTATCATCTCAAAACATGTTTTCTTTGTTGGTTTGACAGTGAGAACCCTGTTTAGCGTGTAGCAAGCCGCAACAACTGCTTCACTCCAGAAGCTGATTGGAAGTTTAGAATCTGCAAGCATGGTTCTCGCAGTTTCAATCAAAGTTCGGTTCTTCCGTTCAGCAACTCCATTTTGCTGTGGAGTATCGGGAGCCTAAACTCGTGCAGAATCCCTTTTGCGTTGCAGAATTCCTTCATTTTGTTATTTTTAAACTCTGTGCCGTTGTCACTTCTAATGCGTCTGACCGGCAGATGATAAATGTTCTCGAGTTTCTTAAATAGAATCACCAAATTCTCGAATGCTTTTTGATTCTTGAAAGAATACCCACGAATATCTCGAATAGTCATCTGTCACGACCAAGCAATATAAGTCTCCTAAGATGCTTCGAACATTTACAGGACCAAATAAGTCCATGTGGAGACGTTCTAATGGCAACTTGATTGAGTTTAGAATTTTTTTCGGATGAGATTTCTTGATCTGCTTTCCCTTCTTGCATTCCAAGCAATGATCAGACATCTGAAAACTTCGAAGATTTACGCCTTCTACAAGATCATTATGAACCAAGAAATTCATTTTTCGCAAATGAATATGCCCCATCTTACGATGCCAAAGAATAGAATCTTTTTCAGTAGCCTTTGATATGAAACATTATGCTGATTGTAATGAAGTGGTAGCAACACCCATATCAAGAACATACAAATCATTCTCCCGAGGTGCTCGCATCAGAATCCACTCATCTGGAATTTTGAATCCCGGCTTCAAGATAATACACTCTTTGTCGTTGAAATGAGCTGTAAATTTCTTGTCATAAATCTGCGATACACTCAGAAGATTGTTCTCAAGTTCCATAATATAGTTCACGCGATCAAAAGAAACTACGCCATTCGAGAGTTTTCCCTCGGCGACTATCCTTCCACCTTGATTTCCTGCAAATCCAACATATCCACCATTGATAGCTTTAATGTCGAATAGCAATGCCTTCATTCCCGTCATATGCATGGACGCTCCACTATCCAAAATCAACTTTGAAAGTACGGATCTTTGGAGCCCCTGCAAAATTCAGAAATTAGGTGAAAAGCTCTACCCAAGCCTTCTTGGTCTTGGGTTTTACTGGATAACCATCATCAAAAGCATATTCAAACTCATCAACATCGTCAAAATCAAATTCATCATCTGTTTCAACAATGTTAATGTTTGAAAATTTCACTTTTTTCTTATCTTTTACAGATTTGACATTATCGTTCTTGAATCCTGTTTTAATTTCTTTCACATTCTCACTAGTCTTCACCTGCTCAGACTTAGTGATCTCAGACTTTGATTCTTTTGTGTTGTCAGTCTTTACTAGCTCAGACTTAACAACACCAGATGTTGTTGACCTTTTCTTGACAATCCAGGTTTGAGATTTGATATTAGCCTTTTTGATGTAAAACTTGTTTTCATTAGACCTCGAAGTTTCACATAAGGTCAAAAATGGAATTTTGAAAAGTCTTTTTAGTCTTTGGTTTAACTTCTGGTTTTGATTCATTACGTTTCAAAATCTTTACAGGTTTTGTAAACACTGGTTGCTTTGGTTTAACAACATTTGAATCTTCTTTTCTTCGAAGATAAGCCGGTTTTGATTTCGGACATTGTTGTGCCATATGACCAATTTCATTGCACTTAAAACATGTCCGATTATCAAGTGGATGTCCTTTAACAGATGGTTTTACCCTACTTGAAGTTTTGACACCACTTGTAACCTTGCCTTTATCTCGAATTTATTTTTCCTTCTTGAACTCATCATTTGATTGCTTACCAATCAAATTCTCCTCATGAACTGTACTCGTCCCATATACAAACTTCATGTTTTTGTTTTTATATTCATGAAATGGTGACGGTTTCTTTACAGATTCATCAGTTTCTTCTTCTAAACCCAACCCTGCTCTCCGGTTTTCCGGATGATCACTACCGTTTCTTCGGTAATTGTTTCTTTTAGGTTTGGAATAGAATTTTCGTTCATTGATTACCAAATCCTCTGATGTGACTTCCACGAGTTTAAAGAATTTATCTAGCAATTCTTCCTTCACATTCTGAATCGGGAAGCTATCATCAAAGTATAGTCTATCCGAATTCTTAATTTTGTACATTATAATATTAGGATCATCACTTAGACCATCCTCTGACGACTTATCGTCATTTTTAGACTGTGAATCAGAATTCTTTGAACTCGAGTTGGCGCTTTTGAAGCTACCATCATCAGAATCACTTAAAACATTTTCAACCACATTGTTAACCACAACGTTGTTATCATCATCAGATTTAGCATAGACTATATCAATGTTCTCTGGCAACTCGTCTTTCTTTTCAGAAAGTAATTCAACATTGATAGCCTTGTCCATCCCGTCTGCAGATTTAACACATTATTTCTCGCAAAGGGGTGGAGGAACATTGCTATATTCTTTGCCCGCTTTCTTTTTAGGTTTTTCTTCCATTGAGATTGTTGGAAGAATGTGATCGATAACATACGCGTTGGTGGTATAACTTCTTAACAATTGTCGAACTCTTTCAGTTTCGATTGTCATGTCTTGAAGTTGTTGTTTGATTTCAGCAATGGTGTTGATATAAATGTTAATTGCTCTTTGTTTATCCATTACTGTACCACTCAACATTCTTATATTATCATGTTGTTCGATGTTATTTCGGTCGAGTCTGCCATAATCATTTTTCATTTTGTCATACGCTTCTTTCATTGTGCGATAATCATATTTTAGCAAATCGTTATGCACATTGTTTTCAGCGATGATCTTTGATTTTTCGGCACATTCGACACAAGGTTTAGTACATTTTGTACAAGGTTTCTCAACCTCTACAACTTGTACTTTGACAACTTCTTTCTCGACAACCTTTACCTCTGGACCTACCTTGGTTAGATTTGCCACTAAAGCTTTATCTGCCATGTCCTTGAGGTCTTCGACTTTCATTTCTTGAGTGATATTGATGATCTCTACATCAATCTTTTTTCTCCTCAACCACTTCTTCCATCAAAGTGACCTGCAAAACTATCACAAGAATTAGAGGATAAAATTCCTTGTCTCTGCATATGGATATATTCCTCTTCTTCCTGCTGTTGATGCAAGTATTGTTCCGGAATAGCTTGTTCAAAAGCTGCTGCTTCTGCTGCTGCCGCTGCTTCCTCTGCAGAATTATCTTCAACTATCTCCGCCATCAAAGCAACTCCGTTCTTTTCCCAATATATGAATTCCAATCAAAACCGTCATCTTCTATGGATGCAACCATGGCTTTCTCCGTGGTACTACTGTTTGGCTTTTCTTGGATTTCAATCTGGGTTTTCTTCAGGAATGGTTTATATTGAAGTGCCCCCTTGTAATATTCATTCCCTCCTCCGAACGGACTTTGATTTCCGGTTGCCTCGGTGTTCTTCCATTCCCTTTTAAAATGTCCCTTCTTTCGGCATTTAAAGCATGTGACTTTGGATTTGTCAAAACCCAATTTGTTGCTGGAGTTTCCTATGTCACTGCCTGTAAGTGCAACGAACTTTGTCACTCTCCTGATGATCGAAGCTAAGGACCATTTGATGTCCATTAGTTCGAGTTCTTCCTCGTCTATCTGGTCATAATCTTCTGCACTCATCTCAGGATTTTCGATTTTACCGGCAACAAGACATTCATAAGACTCTAAGACGGTAGCGAGTAGTGACATACGTTGTTTTGCAACTTCTTCTGAAACAACATTGTTCAAATTCACTGTGATGTTGCATTTCTAAACATTCGGATCAGAACTTTGTTGTTGATTCTGGTTCGATTGGCTTTGATACGTTGAATTTGAACCAGTGCTTGAGTAAGAACTTTTGGACTTTGGTCATACTGAGGCTGTGAATGGTTCTGATTCTGTGGAGAAGCATTCATGTTTGCAATAAAAGCAGTTCCAATTTTTGGACTCGAAATGTTATCTTGCATTCCGGTTTTGTAGTACAAACCAATGTCTTGAACAACATTAGCGTTCTTTGACTTCGCTATCTTCAGAAGCTCCATTTCGTGGCCTTCGAGTTTATCGATAAATGTTGACAACTTGAAGAATTCCCACTTATCACTATTCTTTAGAACCATCAAATAAGTTGACCATTCACCCTCTGGTAGTGCGTCAGCAAGTTTGTCAATGTATTCTTGTTCCGTCTTCTCAAGACCGTGTCTTCGCAATTGCACTTTGAGATGACAGAAACGCTCAATCATTTGCTTAATGGTTTCATTCTTTAGCATGCTGAAGATATCGAACTCTTTCAGAATGAGAGCCTTCTTGCTTTTTATCATTTCAGCACTACCTCGGTATTTCTTCTGTAACGACAACCAAAGCTCTCTTGCTGTAGTATACTCTGGTAGCAAGATCAGAATATCTTCTTTGACTGACTGTTGGATGAGACTGATCATCTTTTTCTCAGCAATGTACTCGCCTCTCTGAGCTGTCGAGTAGTTATACTTCTCAAGAACTTGTTGATGTTCATCTACCGGAACAGTGTAGCCTCTTTCGATTGACACCCAGCCAGCAAAGTGCATGGCTTGAACCCAGTAGGTAAATTTCTCTTTCCATGCTTCGTATTCATCCATGCTCATCAGCTTGGGCGGTTTGACAGTCGTTCCCATTTCGTTATCAAGATTGACTTGATTAATCACGTTGGCGTTTGACGAACTAGCTCCGGACATATAAGCTCTTAGTTGATCTTCCATGTGAATCACGAAACGTGTACGCTGAAATATTTTCAAAAAACTTTGAAAACAATTAGTCCTACTACAAGTTCGGTCGAACTTGTAGCAACTAATGAAGAATTCTTGGATTTTCTAACAAGTTCGGTCGAACTGGTTAGATTTACTTTGAAAAAATCCGTTTATCTTCGGTCGAACTTACAATCTTTGAACAAACACACAGAACTTCGAGCGAACTTGTCAACACAATTTTGATGAAATACAAGCAAGTTCGGGCGAACTTACTTAAAATCTTCTTGATTTTACACAAGTTCGGTCGAACTTGATGTAAAATTAATGAAAATTCAGTATCTTCGAGCGAACTTAGTCGAAATTACACAAGTTCGAGCGAACTTGCTTAAAAATCACTTGAAAAGTGATTTTTAGATCAAGTTCGGCCGAACATGGCTAACAAGTTCGTTCCTGAGGGTTTTCAAAAACATGGTTTATTCAAAATTTCGACATGAATTCGATTGAATTTGGTCTCCAATCTTTCAAGGATTTATCTTTGTTGTATTTTACATGATATATTCAAAATTCAAAAGATTTTGACCATGAATTCTTCATTTTGTGATCAAAAGTTAAGAAAAAAGAAGAATGGAGTAGAAATAGAAGTGTTCTTGTCTTGATACTATCAAATCAGACTGTTCTAGCTCTGATACCACTTGTACGACTAATCCTCGATGCTTAGGAACCTAAATTTGATATCTAACTTCCATAATAGCGGAATATTACTTCGTGCTACCAATAGATAAGAATTAATCAGTTAATCGTCAGTTTCATTGATTAAACGTTGAGATTACAAACTGACAGATCTTCGCCTCTAAAATGCCAAAGTTACAAATGAGACACTCAAGCTAGGTATTTATAGTTCAACAAGTTCGGCCATGGAGGTGCAAGTTCTCCCGAACTTGCCTATGCAAGTTCGGCCGAACATGCCTATGCAAGTTCGGCCGAACATGCCTGGACATTTTAACACATGGGCGAACTTGGCTAAGACACTTCATAAATACTTCATAACCTAGCCTATTCAGCTCTATCCAATACAGACTCGATATAAGACTAAGACATAGACATTATGCACCAACATAGCCTGGAGGCTAGACCACGCCGCCCAAACCACCTCGTCCATGGCATTGTCGACGATGTTGTGTGTGGGGCTATCGAATTTCCACCGATGTTGAGGGCAAACGAAAGACGACGAGGCAGCTCTGTGTTGATGACTAAAAATATTCTTTAAAAAACCTATATATAATCACAACTTTCACCCCATTTTTTTAAAAAACACACACCAAATCAATATTCACTCCCATTTTTAGCATATTTTTTATAAAATGGAAGGCTCAAGTTCTTCGTGTTCATCTTCTTCGCTGTCGTCTGAGCTTAAGAACTTTTTTTATTCTCGTCCGATGACGAGGGACGAGGCTTATAATTAAAGCGGTTCAGAAAATGGTTGAAACTATAATGGAAGACAAAGGGTGTCCTCGGAACCCAAGAGGAGGAAATACATAGTATGCGACCGAATCACCACACATGATTTATTGGTAAGTGATTATTTTTCACCCAACCCGACTTACGATTAGGGACGCGCAATTTGCGAGTGTTATGAGGAGGTGAGTCAATCAAACACTGTAGAATTAAGTGAATAGGAGAAAGAAGAGAACATACAAGAAATTAAACATAATACAACACATCACAACCTTCGAGCAGATTTGGTTGAACGCACTTAGAGAGTTCCACGAAACGACCTTGACGCAGACGATGATTAATGTTTATGTAATATTATTTTAAGTTTATGTAATTTTTTGAATTTATGTTGTTTATGCAATTTATATTGATTTTTTTATTTAAATTGAATAGATTTTTTATAAATTTTAAATATAAAATAATAACAAAAAGTGTGCCACGTGTCGAATAACCCACTCTTCCACGCCCCGTCCTACACCTCTCATTTTTTGCACCACGGCCCATTTTTTACGTGTGCTTACGTGTCGTCCACATGTTGCACAACGCCCCATTTTCAAGCCCCTCCACACTATATAGTCTTAGAAGAAGATCGTGGGTTCAATCCTAAGCAATAGTAGTTCATAATTAATTTAGTGTAAATTAGGAGTGAGTAATCATTGCGACTACTAAAAAAGATATGTATGTTCACTTCCAATGCTCCAAACCTACCTCTTCTCTCTCTCACACATACATACATTTTCAATTCTTTTTTGTCTCTCTCTCACATACATACATTTGTAATTCTTTTTTAAGTATTTACATCTCATTCTCATATCAATCTTATTCTTCTACATACATACATAGATACATACACACATATATACATACATACATACATACATACATACATACATACATACATACATATGCAATTCTGTTTTAAGTATTTACATCCCATTCTCATATCAATCTTATTCTTATATATTCAGAGAAATTGTATAATTTTCACATAATTTAACACCTTATCCGATTTCCTATAATAAAAAATTAAAAATCTATGGTATGAACAAAGATACAAACATAACCCAGAATACAGTGACAAAACGTGACCAAAAATCTTATTAACCCAAACCAGAAAACTCCCCCCCACCCCAGAAACCATAAATCTTACAACTGCAAGATCTACTATGAACATATGTTCATCAAGATCAACTGATTACAATATTAGTTAATCATCAACATACAAAGGAAACCGTGATCTCGCAGGATCAACAACTCTCTAACAAACCCTAACAATAACCAGAGAGAAAGTGAAAGTATAACAGACACAACAATTGAAAGAATGAGCACAGTGAACACTAGGGTTCACTTTATATCTCCTCCTAACAAGATTTACAACTGAAACCTTCATATAGCCCAAAAATAATCGCAGTCATCATAATCTTTAGACTTGTACACAGAAGCCCCTCTGGTCCTCATAATTTTCATTTTAAACCTTCAACTTATAAGTCTTGCAAGTATTTAACCTACACATGTACTTGTTACACACTTTAGTAACATTTAACCAATAAACAACATATTAACATATGAATGATTTATTATATCATCATTTTAACATCCCCCTTCATTCATATGTCAAAACAAATTAACCAATCCTAATTTCTTACAAAATGCCTCATGCTGAGACACACTTAATCCTTTTGTAAAGATATCAACAACCTAATATTCCGTGTCAACTTTCACTGGATTTATAACCCCAATAGCAACTTTATTTCTTAAAAAATCCAAATCAATTTCAAAGTGTTTTGTTCTTTCATGAAAAATAGGGTTGGATGCTATGCATATAGCAACCTTACTATCACATTACAGATTAACATGTAAAGAACATACAATTCCAAGTTCCTTTAACACATTCAAGATCCACATAATTTGACAAGTAGCAGAACACATAGCTCTATATTCTGCTTCACTTGTACATCTAGAAACAATAGTCTGTTTTTTACTTTTCCAGGATATCAAAGATGATCCCAGATTAATACAAAAACCAGTTATAGGTTTTCTGGTTTGTAAACATTTGGCCTAGTCATAATCCACATATCCAACTAGATCAAATGACCTACTTCTTTTAAACCAAATACCCTTTCCAGGACACATTTTAAGATATCTAAGAAGTCTTAAAGTAACTTGAAGATGAGAATGATTTGAACTATGCATAAATTGACTAAGGAACTGAACAACATAGCTAATATTAGGTCTAGTTAAGGAAAGGTAAATCAACTTCCCAATTAACTTTTGATAAGCAGTTACATTATCTAATATTTCCTGATTTCTTATCACTTTATGTGACACAATAAAACTTTGTTCTATAGGTGTGCTAACAGGTTTACACCCTAAATAGTCATTTAACAATCCAGGACAATATTTCCTTTGATTTAGACACACTACCTCCTTTATCATATAACACTTCAATACCAAGAAAGTATTTAAGAATACCCGAGTCTTTAATTTGGAAATTATCATTTAAAACTTGTGTAACTCTATCAATTTCTTCTATACTATTACATGTTATAATTATATCATCAATATAGACAACTAATATAACAACTATAGAACCTTTAGATAATACAAACATGGAATCATCAAATACACTTTGCACAAAACCAAGTTTAAGCAACACATTTGTCAAATTTTCAGTTCACTTTCTTAGGCTTGCTTTAAACCATATAAAAATTTTACCAACTTACACACCTTTGTTCAATTTTAGAGTAATAGTAAGGTGGCAAAGACAAATAAACGCCCCTATTATAGACACATATAAAAGGGTATTATTCACATCTAATTGGAACAAAGACTAATTATTTTCAACTGCCAAACTAATAACACATCTAACAGTAACCATTTTCACAACAGGTGAAAATGTTTCACCAAAATCTCTGGCCTCTCTTTGGTTATAACCCTTGGAAACTAATCTAGCTTTAAATCTTTCAACCTCACCACTTTGACGTATATTTTATTTTATATACCCATTTACACCCAATAGGTTTTCTACCATGAGGTAAATCTGCAAGAACCAAAGTGTTGTTCCTAAACAAGGCTTCCATTTCAGAGTTCATAGCCTCAATCCACCTAGGATCTTTTGAAGCCACATCATATGAACTTGGTTCCACAGTTTTATCCAAACTACTAACAAAGCAAAGATTATTAACAGACAAACAAACATAATTAACCACCTTTCTATGCCATATTTTACTTTACCATCTAAAACAAACTCACCAATTTTTTTTAGGAACAAATGTATTTCTAGAAGACCTTCTAAGATCAACTAAGTTTCCCTCAGATGGGTTGGTCTCAGCACCTGACACTTCTGTGTCCTCAGCTGTCACACCCCAACCGATGGCGGAATCATCAGGATGTGGCACAAGGCGAACCAGATTGCTCAAGAGAAATACATAACAATTATTAAATGACAATATTTAAAAGGTCTAATTTCCCATACAATTAAACAAATATTCCATAACAGTCGTCACAAAGTACATAATCTCTTAAACAGAACAAGTTCGACAACCTAGATTTTATTTAGTAAGTTTCTAGAGATAAATTCATAATCCATTTGCAGCGTAGGATCATCAACCTGTCACATACGTTAAAATAAAAGTCAATACCTTAAGTAAAGGTGAGTACACAGGTTTAATAGCATAATAATAGCGATAAAGTGTTTACGCATAACCAGCATTTGACATATAGAGAGGCGAATCTAAGTATGCTAACAACAATGATACAAGCTAACCAACAAGACTGCAAGGTGGAGTATGCGCGATACGTGTTCACAACAGTGAACACGCACGTAAAATAAATATGCGAGCCTTAACAACCCCCAAACCAATCGGGTGCTGAGTCCAAACTATAGTACTATCATTGCTAAGGGTGGTCTGCAAGTTCTCATCATTTACACATAGTAAAAAAATATTCAGCGTTGCACGTATAACATGCAATAGCGGTTGGCGTTTAAAGAGTTTAGCGTTGTGTGTAGCGTGTTTTGATATTGAGACGTATGTAACACCCAAAAGTGCGTTTAAACGAAAAAGGGTTCAAGTATACTCATAGTTCATGCTTAGCAAGTAAACACAATCTGCTATAGATTGAAGGTAGCGCCGAAACAGCGTGTAAGCGAGAACAGAAGTGCATCAGTCTTCCGAAGTGCTGAAAGGGTCGAAATGAGGTGCGGTGGGGTAACAGACAACTTCGTGCGAACTTGTGCTAGTTCGCACGAAGTGGACTTCATGCGAAGTAGCACTGATCTTACCAGAAGTGCACTTCATGCGAACTGGGTGCCCAGTTCGTGCGAAGTTGCCCTTTTTTGTGCGAAGTTAGGCTGTTTTGATGTCAAAATAGCGTGTTTTCGCGTCGTTTCTTCGGGAAATCGAGTGTTCATCCCTCCAGCCTCAAGTTACTGATCAACCTAGCGCAAGAGAGGTCTTTTGAGTGATTTTAATCAGTTCATAGGAACTTGGACTGGTTCGTGCGAACTGGTAGTTCGCACGAAACACTCCAGTTCGTACGAACTGGCTGTCTTGCGTCTTGTGCTTCCGGAACTGAGTTTCCACTTGGAATAGACGTAATTTCGAATCCATTTCAAGTATGTTGTCTGACCATGCTTCATTCCACTATCTAGTGAACGAAACACACGTCGGTTTGTCCATTTTGGTGTAAAAATCAATGTTTTAAGCAGTTTTCTCAGATCTAACACTTGGTGAGTTAAAACCATCAATATTTCTAGCTTGGGAAGCCAAGGCTAAGCCCAATATACTCGTCTAAGTGCAGATCTAAGTTTAAAATAAGAAGTTTTATGGAAAAAGATGAAGATTTTCGTAAAAGAGAAGTTTTGATGAAATCGAAGGTAGCCTTGTGCAAAATCATTGTGGAAAACTTTGTGGTTTGCATAAACCGAGTTGTTTCTTACTTAGAAATAAGAGAAATGCAGGTTAGAGAGTTCTGGTGCGAAGTGGCAGCAAGAGGTGAGTGAGTGGAGGTGCTGAGTATTTATAGGTGAGGGAGAAATGAGTGGCAGGGATGCAAGTTCGCACGAAATGGGCATCACTTCGCACGAACTTGGCTGGTCAAGTTCGTGCGAAGTATTAGCCTACTTCGTGCGAACTTGCCCTTTTGGCTTGGAAAAGTTCCAAAGTTCGTTCGTTGGCTTATTGTTCGGTGTTTTATTCGTATTAGGTAGTTATGTTAAGCGTTGCATTAATAAAAGAATGTGATTTATGTGAGCGAGAGCGTTGCGATAACGAGTACAACCATAAAACATAAGGCACACAAAACACATAAGTAACATAAAATAACATAATTAAATTGGGATTTGAGTTTGCGTTGAGAGTTGCGAGTATTTAGCGATTCAAATGCGATAAATAAGCGATACAAAATGCACTTCAGAAGTAGTTTAACCATTATAATAAATCTCAGAGTACAAAACAGGTTCTAAACAGAAAGAAACGGAAATAACGGAATTCGGATAACAATCTGAAAGATCGGGTTGTTAAAGTCTCCCCTCTTTTAGGGAATTTCCTCCCGAAATTCAGGTGGCGGTCGTAACGAAGAGATGAGGATATTTAGCGTTCATATCACTTTCGAGTTCCCAAGTGAACTCGGCGCCGTGTTTGCCTTCCCATCGGACTTTCACAATAGGAATGCGAGAGCGTCGAAGTTTCTTGATCTCTCGATCCATGATCTCCACTGGCTTTTCTACGAAATGCAGCGTCTCATTTATTTGCAAGTCTTCAAGTGGCACATGAAGATTTCCTTCAGCTAAGCACTTTTTGAGGTTTGAGACATGGAAAGTCGGATGCATGCTGCTGAGCTCTTTCGGTAATTCGAGTCGGTAGGCCACTTTGCCAATTCTTTCTAGAATCTTAAAGGGACCCACGTATCGTAGCGCTAGTTTCCCTTTCTTTCCAAATCGGATCACTCTTTCCAAGGTGAAACTTTAAGAGAACGTGATCTCCAACTTTGAATTGTAGGGGCTTGTGGCGTTTATCGGCGTAACTCTTTTGACGACTCCGAGCATTTAGGAGATTGTCTCTGATTTGGAGGATTTTGTCTGTCGTTTCTTGTATTAACTCGGGACCAGTGATCTGAACGTCTCCGATCTCGTGCCATACAATAGGCGATCAACATTTTCTGCCGTATAGTGCCTCAAAAGGTGCCATTTGAATACTAGTATGATAACTGTTATTGTACGAAAATTCTATTAAAGGTAAATATGTATCCTAATTACCACCGAAATCTATAACACACGATCAAAGCATGTCTTCGAGGGTGCGAATCGTGCGCTCAGTCTGACGGTCGGTCTGAAGATGAAAAGCGGTACTAAGATTAAGTTTCGTACCGAGTGCGGATTGAAAATTTTCCCAAAGACGTGACGTAAAATGACAGTCGTGATCAGAGATGATGTCACGAGGCGTCCCATGTCGACAATGACTTCGTCGGAATAGATTCGTGCTAATCGTTCTACCTTATAGTCTTCTCGTATGGCAATGAAATGAGCAGATTTCGTGAGGCGATCGACGATAACCCAAATGCTATCGTGACCAGAAGAGGTGCGAGGGAGTTTCGTAACAAAATCCATAGCTATACTCTCCCACTTCCACATCGGGATATCGGGTTGCTCGAGCAAGCCAGAGGGTCGTTGATGTTCTGCTTTAACTTTCGCACAAGTTAAGCATTTCGAAACGTACAGAGTGATATCCCTTTTCATGCCCGGCCACCAATACCTAGAACGAAGGTCCTGGTACATTTTGTCGGCACCGGGGTGAATGGAATATCGAGACTTATGGGTTTCGATCATTAGTAACTCTCAAAGGTTATTGCGGCTAGGGATCCAAATGCGATTATGAAAATAATAGATCCCATTAGACTTATTCTCCAGCTGGGTTTCGACACCACATTTTATTTTCTCAATTAAGGTATTCTCAATGAAACATGCATGCTGGGTTTCGCGAATCAAGTTTTCGATTTTATTCAAGGCTTGGACGTCGTGAACGCTATACACATAGCTTCGTCGACTGAGAGCATAGGCTACGACGTTTGCTTTGCCGGGATGGTAGCGTATGTCACAATCATAGTCGTTGAGAAGTTCCACCCATCTGCGTTTGCGCATGTTTAGTTCTTCCTGGTTAAAGATGTGTTGTAAGATCTTGTGGTCGGTGAAGACCGTACTCTTTGTACCATAAAGGTAGTGTCGCCATCAGCTCTGCCAAGTTTCTCTCTACTACTACTTTCTACACTAGACCCTAAGTTTTGAATAGACTCAGTCTGAGTAGGAGTGGCAGATGTAGAGGAAACTGGTTGCTGATCATCGCTAGAAGTGTCATGAGATCCAACAGCACCCTCTTCATCATTGGGAGTAAAAGAAACTCCAGGTGTATATGTTTCATTATTATTATAGAAATTTATATGATTTAGACTTTTATCAAAAATTACTTGACTATCACACTGTTTATATTTAAAAGGATAAACATTCTCATAGAACTTTACATCCCTAGAAAAGAAAATATTTTTCTCATCTAAAATCCACAACTTGTAACCTTTTTTAACTTTGGAAAAACCAATGAGTACACACTTATCAGCATTTAGGCTCATTTAACACAGTACAAAAACACAAACACCCAAAGTTTCTTAAATGAGATAATGAGGCTTTAAAACCAAACATGAATTCATAAGGACTCTTCCCTATCCCTACTAACATAGAGGATGGTAGCCTGTTAATTAAACAAACAACAATTAAAACATAATCACTCTAAAATCTCAGAGGTAGACTACCCTGTAACATTAGAGCTCTAGCTATATTCATATGATGTTTATGTTTCCTTTCAACTACACCATTTTGTTGTGGTGTATATGAACATGAAGTTTGATGTATAATACCTTTGTGTTTACAAAAAAAAAACTATTCATTTGGTTATTCACAAACTCAGTCCCATTATCACTTCTAAACACCTTAACCTTCCTTTTAAACTAAGTTAATACCAATTCAGAAAAAAAAACTTTTAAATTTTCAAAAACCTCCATTTTATTCTTAAGAAGATAACACCACACAGACCTAGAATAATCATCAACCAAAGTTAAAAAATATTTATAACCCTCATATCTAGTTATCTTATAAGGACCCCACAAGTCTAAGTGTATTAGATCACCAACACTCTTAGACTTATGATTACTCAGTGGAAAATGGACTCTAACTTGTTTAGACTTATGACAAACTTCACAAGGACCATGTTCAACAGAATTAATACCAAGACTACATTTTAAAACAGCCAGAACCTGATCAGATGGGTGACCTAACCTATTGCGCCACATATTAGATTTCAAAACACATATTAACACATATTACCATTTTTACCAATAGAATACAGCCGATTATTCTGAATACCAATCACCAGGATTTTCTTTGATTTCAAATCCTGTAACATACATGTGACAACTAGTACTTTTCGGTTTATAATTACACAAATAAAAAACATTAAGACAATGATACGTAGCGTAATTAGACGTAACTTAACTTAATTAGGCCTTTGGAAATCCTAGAAACGTCAACATGATTCATGTACGCGATTTGACGATTTTTCGAGAATTTTTGCGCACAATTGAACTGTAAGCGAACCGACAACGGATAAATTCTGACAACGCATAAAATTTTGTTCTTATATTCGTCATATTTATAATTATGTGAATTATTCGGATTGCCGGACATGACAGAGTACAAACGCGGAAGTTACGCTGAAACCAGAACGTACCACCTACCAACAACGAAACGGAAGCACCGGACTTGAATTACGTCTCGATATTAATATATTATGATATATTTAGTTTCGTTTTCAAATTTTTATATGCGTGATTGAATCCGGATCTAAAAACGGATAGAAATGACGACAGTAGTGATTTAAGCGATTTTTACGCAACCGATGAACGAACGCGTCAAACATCGATTACTGACCTCCTTTTACGTAATCTGGACTCTAAGATAATGTGATACGACACTTTACGAAGTTTGGGAATGAGAACGGGTCTTGTAAACGCTATTGGGCTACACAAAGGATGAGAAACACGCTAACGGGTCTTGGGCCCAACCCCCTTAAAAACCCTACCTATATAAACTTCCTAAACCTATCTCCTTATTTGAAACCCTAGCACACCATACCTTTTCCCTGCCTTCTCTCTATACTCCGGCGACTGGAGTAATTTCGGCTCACTTCTGGCTCCGCCTTTTCGGCGAGCCACACCTATACACTTGAAACCCCTTCTCGGCCTCTCCCTTGCACCATACACACTCCCGCACAACAGACACGTAGAGAGATAGATACCGGATGGAGAGAGAGAGAATAACAGGAGAGAGAGTGTTTAGGAGGGAGAGAGGGCCGACCACCTCTCTACGATGGCGCGGCGGTGGAAAGACGGCGGAACCGGACAACTCAGTTAACTCGGGTCAAACCCGGTCAACTCAAGTTAATCGATCATCACGAGACTTGGTAAATAATAACGATGCAAATTACATTATACATTTACTTTAATATTATCGTATCGCGTAACCGGGCTCAAACCAGATCGACATTTCATCGTCAAAGTAAATATATATAAATATATCGGACTTGTATATATTATCAAGTGTCCACAAAATGTTATATAGACCAAACCGACACGTGACATAAAAATATGTATTGGAGTTTAAATTGTTAAGTTTTGACAAATATATCGACAACTTGTATTGTCGGGTTATCCTAAAAATAGAGGAAACTCTGCCCGTTTTTCGTAAAACTTTGTAACACGAAACATGCTTATATTTAAAAAAACGACACATATCGGAATTCAAGGTATTCTATAAAAAATAAATATAAGAGTATATTTATTTTGTCGACACTTTATAACTCACAACAACACGTTTATAACATTTCGACAAAAGTGATTACAAGATAACGAAAAACGGTAACTTATATCGTATAAATATAATTTCTTACGTTAATTCAAACGTCTATTATTGGAAGATTATTTAAATATAATTTGTTATATTTATGGCTGCAAACGAACCAAACGTTCGACAAACAATTCGTGAACTGTTTGGCGGGAAGTTCGTTTGTGTTCATTCGTTTATTAAAAAACGAACACGCACAAGAAATTTCGTTCGTTAAGTTAAATGAACAGACATGAACAGATTCGTGTTCGTTCGTTTATGTTCGTGAACATTCGGTAACGTATTCGTTAGTGTTCGATAGTTCATTAGTGTTTTTAGTTTTTATATTTATTTAAATACTTCAAAATTCCGATAAATCAAATATCTAATAAGTGTCAGTGTGTTATATATTCTGTCCATGAAGGATTGTTTGTGTTCGTTTGTTTCCATTTGTGTTCATGAACATTAATTCGTGCTCATTTGTGTTCGTCAACGTTCGTTGCCTAAAATTAACAAACAAACACAAACGAACATGAACAAGTTCATTTCCTTAACAAACGAACACGAACATAAAATCTTGTTCGATAAGTGTTTGTGAACGGTTCGCAAACTCATATATTTCTTAACAAACGAACACGAACAAGGTCTTGTTCGTGTTCGTTCGGTTCGTTTGCAGCCCTAGTCACTTATATTTATTTACAACGCCTACGACTCGACAAATTTTATAAATAAATATAATTATTTATATTTAATACTAACGGGTAAACGACGTACGATATATTGCCGAACGATCTCAAACATGTATTATCAATCTAGTTATTTGATAACAAACAAACAAAGTCAATTCCTAACAAGTGTATAACTAATATAATTATTTTGATAATCATCCACGAGACGCGGGTTTATTATTTCGGCTACGCGACGTCTATATACGTATACACTTACGTTTACATATAGATGTACATGTGTCTATATCTTACGAAACACTACGACGAGTCGTAGTATTATCCGTCAACGTATATGACGACTATTCGGGAAACGCGTGAACACACTATACGAGTCTATAACGTGTATTATTTTTATATAAACACTTGTTTACGTACACGTACTACCATTCGGAATGACTAACACTATTCTATAAATATATTTATATTTTATATAAATATATATGTATACTCTAAAGCTATCGGAAACTAAGTTTTCCTAAGACTGAGTAATTATCACCTACAGTAAACGGATTAAACGAGTATAACATTATCGTTTCCATCAAGTTAATAACACCTCCATAGGGTCTTTTGTCTAACGATTCGGTAGAGCTCGGAGACACGTAGTTTAGCTACATTTTAGTAGAAACTTATAAGTTTATTCCTTGAAAGGAATGTTATAGATTCATACTAGCGGGTTACGTTTTGAAACAACATTTTTGAATCATATTATGCTAGAATTGCACTGGATCTCGAGGTGAGTTCATAACCCCCACTTTTTACCGTTTTACATTTTTATAAATGTTTTTGGGGGTCGAAAGACATGCAAGTTTTACAAAAGCACACAATGTTTCGATAAACGAAAATCACATATTTCTAAACCATGTTACAAACAGATATCAACAAACACTATGGTTTATGAGTGGTTTATGCTAAATTAACAGGCTTTTACAGCAATGCAAGGTTTTTCAAAATAAGCATAAGTTTATGACTAGTGACGGGATTGTCTTAGTCACAACTAGAGGCTAGGCCCCAATTTTATTAATGACATGGGCTAGGCCCAATAACGTAAATGACATGGGCTCAGCCCAATATCAAAAGTGTGAGGCACGAAGATCATATGAAGGGCTAGGCCCGTTCATACACATCGAAAATACAGATTTTAACAATTGGTATGTAGCTATGGGATTAGATGATGACAGATCACTGTGCGTAAGTAAGATGATGACAATAGTAACCATTAATCACATAGTGACCAAGGTACAAAAGGTATAGATCTATCGAGTTTGAGGCGCGCTCCACTCCTGGTTGTTAACCCTTTAGGAGTGCTTTTGTGTTCCCAATGATGTCAGAGTTGTCTCGGTTTGGTTACTTACTTATGGCACATAGGTCAGTGTATTAGCTACACACTGACTGATCCTTAGATTCCATAGGCATCCTACATACTATGATTTCAATACCGGTTTACAAACATAACAAAATTATTTCAATACCATTTTACAGATATGACAGAAAACATCTCATTACCGGTTTACAAACACAAAAGTTACATGCATCGATTTACAAACATAACAGAAAACATTTCAATAGCGATACATAGATACGGCATTTCAAACGCTTCAGGATACTATGATCTCACAAACCTGGTTTCAAATGCAAGATTTTCAAATGTTTTAAGATTCATTTGATACAAAACAAACAAACTATGAACTCGGCAACATTATGTTAATTTTTCGCATGTTTCTTTTTCAGGTTACACTTTCAAATTATGGCACGGTTGGAATAGGAGAATCCATGGGGATTCGAGAACTTAGTAGGCGTTCACTTTCTAGAAGTCTTATCACATTAAATACTTCCGTTGTGCAATGAAGATACTGGTCAGATCACGCCCAACTCTGATGATTTAGCGGGTGTCACAGATTGGAATCAGAGCTATAGGTTTTGGCGAATTTGGTTTCTGTGGAGATACCTAGGCTCTAACCTCACTTTCCTCTGGGGACTTAGATTATTAAGACTTTAAATACATATAGGACGCCTAGGACTCGAATATGGGTTCCAACCGTTGCCCAAACAATGAGTAAACATATTGATTTCTAAACATACATTAGTGTTGTGTTTTATACATGGTATATGAAACGATTACATACGGTAAGCAAACTTTGAGAGTTTTGTTAACATACAATTAAGACCTTTGGTTAACTTATGTCAAAATCCATTAAAGGTCATCTCATAGGAGCTACGACTATTAACTCGGGCAAATGACTTTATCTATATCATCTATGCTACTTTACCCACCCGAACAGGTAACCTACGAAAAATAGAATGCCGATGCGCATGAATACATGAAACTTAGCGTATACATCACGGATGTTGAAGTACAAAACGTACGAATTTCAGACATTACGACAATGAGACGTAGCGGAATTAGACGTAAATTAACTTAATTTGGCCTTTGGAAAGCCTAGGAACGTTTACATGATTCACGTACGCGATTTGATGATTTTTCGAGAATTTTAGCGCGCAATTGAACTTTAAGCGAACTGACAACGGATAAATACTGACAAGAATAAAAAGAAAATACATAAAAAAACATTAAAAGATAGCCGAAAGAAAATCAACCAAGAAGTTGTATGGAAATGATGTTGTTTGTATGAAACCCGTGGTCAGAGATGAGTAAATGGCACTGGTTCCTGGTACCGAATTTCCTGAACCAAAAGATCTTAAGTACATATTCGGTAGAGACTTTTGGCGTTACTAGTACCGGTTTGGTACCGGTTTTTACCTTCATATGCCGGTACCGTAACTGGTATTTTCAGTACTAGTATCGGTTGGCACCGAGCACATCCTTACCCCTGAAACTAAACAGCTCCCAGCCTATTAAGTGTTGTACCTGTAGCTTAGTCTTTTGAAAATACGTTAGTTTACACTGTTAAATACAAATAATCGACACATTTTTGAAAATCTTTCGAAATTGATTTAAGTGCACATGGTATATTTCATAAATAACTTGGGACAATTCAAAATGATCTTGTATACAGTTTTACAGGTCTGTCTATACATATGGGGTTCGGTGCAGAAACCGAATAACCTGATTAACCGACACACCACTTAAATAATTCCAGGGAGTATATAAAAATAATTTAGCATTAGCATCTGACGGGTGTATTCCTACACCCCGTGCATTAGTCGTGGCCATTAGTAACTTAAATGAGCCGAGGATATCTTTGACACGGTCGAGTTAACCCCCTATGTTTAAGTTATCAGACAATACAAATTAAAACAGGTTATGATATTTAGTTAAATCACAATCCGACAACATGATCCCATACCCGACCAAGCGGCAATAATATACCGTACCCCAAAAATAAGTTAAAAGTATTTTCCTGAGCTAATTCCTCAAAGATTTTATAACTCAGCCGTTAATCAAACAGATAAGTAAAGGTGACAATCTACTAGATGGCTTCTAGTCTGGAATGATGGTATTAATAACCAATTCGAATGCTAACGGGTCCTATTAAATCATAGACTCGGACCGGCTAGTCTTAAGTATTTGAATTACGGTACGATACGCTAGATTAAGCGATGACCGGAATAGAATGTAGTTTAAGCCGACAAGTATTAAGACTTGTATATAATGGGTAAACATATAACATTCTGGATTTTGAATTAAAATGATAAGGTTAAACCCGTTTCGGTTAAATTACGTAAACTAGTCACATAGGCTTAACTATACGTATATAAGCGAAACCGGGTAACCGAATGAGTCATATACAATTCCATATGCCATTAAACATTTTATAATATTAGTAGGATATCAACGTGTTTACCCGTTAAGGTTTTAAAATCAAGTTAAGCCTCAAAAGGGTTTTGCTCATTTTACGACTTATAAAAGGAGCTTGCAAGTAAACTGATGTCATGGTTATAAACATTCTAGAACAATATTAAATTTATGTTGTTATATTAGTAGGATATCAAATATATGTGTGGTTTATAGTTTAAAACAAAACTATGCTCCGTAGAGGCATTTTGGTCATTTCACACATAATTTTGATAGCTTATTTGGGATTCTGAGTTTAGAACATGTACCTACTATAAAAATATTTGAAATATATTTAATAATTAGGAGGTAACAAGTTTTGGTTCTTAGATATGGTTTTAAACCATACTATGCGCCGAAATGGCGATAAAGTCGCTAATTGACGATTTAAACGATGTTTAATGAAAACTGAAGTTATGACCTGGTTTATATAACCAAAATATGTTATTTAATATAACATATCAGTGAGTAAAAGCTTTTGTACATAAAGAATGATTAAAACCCATTTTAAGTGCAGTAAGGCCAATATCGTCATTTAAGGACTTAATACAAGGACTTGTTTGTAAATTCAGTTTATAATCTGTTTTGATATCCCAAATAATCCCACTTATGATATTATATCAGTAGGTGATGAGTTTTGGTGAAGGAATTATGTTTAAAACCATTCTTTGTGCCGAAAGGGCATTTTAGGCATTTTAAAACATAATTTACGGTATTTAATCAAAACTCAGCCTATGACCAGAATCATGACATCAAAATAAGTTTAACAAATTAGCATATCAGTTTATATTTCATTTGTATGCTTGTTTATATTTAAAACCTTATTTTAGGCAAAAAGGGCATATTAGTCAACATAAGGCATATCAATAGAAACTTGTATAAAAACTCAGATTACTACATGACCATATAATATAACTCCAGAGGGTTATACTATAACATAATATGGTCATAATGCCACTTAGAATCAGTAGCTAAGGTTGTTAATTAGGGTTAGAACGGAGAGTTAAAGTAGGATTCAAATCTTGTGACTTTCGGTTGCAAACCGACCTTAAACCTGGAATTGACGAGCCGAACATGTTTACACATGTTCTAATAATTATTACCAAGTTATCAAAGTGATAAAACATGTTTACAACATCTATATTACTAGATATGCATTATATCAAAAACTGACCCGTTTGACTTTTTATTTTAATAACTTTGACCCTTCAAATAACCAAGCAAACGTGATTTCCAGGAGGTGCCCTTTTAAGGGATTAACACCTACCTTATTACAATCACGTAGCCATGTTCGTATCGAACAATGGCTGGACCATAATGGTCTTAACCGAAGGTCAAAGCATTAATATGATAAGTCTTTGACTTTTTGCTTTAAACCTATGAAAATGAAAAGAACAAAGTTGGAACACTTACAAGTGGTCCACAAGAAGACTTAGAACTCAGAGGAAGCTCCCAATAAGCTCAGGAACTTGCCAAGAGAGTAGTCAAGGAGAAGAGATGAAGTGAGCAAGGAATGAAGGCAACCAGGGGGCTATTTATACTTGTGGATGAAGCACAAGATAAAAAAAAGTGTTATGGCAGGTTCCCAGGTGTTAGCAAGTGTCCAAGAAGGTGTCACAAGCCGCACAAGGGTGGCATTTTGGAACAAGGTGGCAAACACAGCAGGCTGCCAACAAAACTGTCTATGGCAGTCCCTAACGGACCGTAAGGGTAATGGCTTACGGTCCGTAAGCCATTCTGGCGCCCATGGTTTTGAAATTGTTACGGACCGTAAGGACTTAGCCTTGCGGTCCGTAACCGCCTCTCAGTTCTAAAGCTCTATTCTCTCTTACGGTCCGTAAGCACCAAGGCTTACAGTCCGTAAGGGACACTCAGAGGCCATAAAAATGGTATGTTGTCATATTTGATCCCTTGACTTTTATACTTGTCGTTAAGAGGTATAAAAATAACATAACGATGCATTGGTCCCTCTCGGCCAACACGTGGCATACGAGGATCAATGGAACACGTGTCGGGATTTAATTGGACGGGTTTTTACGAGGTGTTACATCCTCACTCCCTTAAAAGAAATGTTGACCTCGAGATTTTATTCAAAAAGATGGGGGTACTTATGTCGCATAGTGGACTCGACCTCCCATGTGTATTCGGGGCTTCGGCGGGCATCCCACTTGACCTTTACAATAGGCACATGCTTTCTTCGAAGCTTTTTAACCTTTCGATCTTCGATCGCTATCGGTTTCTCAACGAACCTCAGGTTTTCATCAATTTGCACATCTTCGTCTGACATTGCTAGCGGTTCATCGGCTAGATATTTCTTTAGATTTGAGATGTGGAACACAACATGGATTCCATTTAGTTCCTCTGGTAGCTTAAGCTTATAAGCTACCGATCCGACACATTCGATGATTTCGAATGGTCGTATGTATCTCGGGCTCAACTTGCCCTTTTTACCGCATCGCATCACGCCTTTCCAGGGCGATACTTTTAGTAAAACCTTGTCCCCTATCTGGAACTGAAGATGTTTACGCCTCTTATCTGCATAGCTTTTCTGCCTATCCCTGGCAGCTTTGAGACGATCACGGATTTGTATTATTTTATCCGTGGTCTCTAGGACAACCTCAGGTCCTGATAGTTGGGCTTCCCCAACTTCTGCCCAACAGATGGGCGTTTGACATTTTCTCCCATACAAGGCTTCAAAAGGAGCAGCCTTGATGCTTGTATGATAACTGTTATTGTAGGAGAATTCAATTAGGGGTAAGTGGGCATCCCAACTTCCACCTAAGTCGATTACACATGCACGTAGCATGTCTTTCAGTGTCTGGATTGTACGCTCACTCTGTCCATCAGTCTGCGAATGGTAAGCCGTACTAAAATTTAGTTGAGTGCCTAATGATTGCTGGAAACTTTTCCAGAAGTGTGATGTGTATCTTGTATCTCTATCAGATACAATAGATATTGGCACTCCGTTTAGGGACACAATTTCATCCATATACATCTTAGCCAATTTGTCAGAACTAAACGTCTCTTTGATTGGCAGAAAATGAGCTGACTTAGTCAGCCTGTCCATAATGACCCAAATCGTATCATTACCACGTTTGGTCTTTGGTAACTTGGTAATCAAATCCATAGTACTATTTCCCATTTCCAAGTGGGAATCTCAAGTTGTTGTAGAAGTCCTGACGGTTTCTGATGTTCAGCTTTAACCTGTGAACATGTTAGGCACTTAGCTACATAGGTGGCTATGGATATCTTCATACCCATCTAATAATAATTCTTTTTCAGGTCTTGATACATCTTGTCACCACCAGGGTGAACTGAGTATTTTGAATTGTGCGCTTCTTGGAGGATTAGATCTCAAAGTCCTCCAAAGATTGGAACCCAAATTCGATCATTAAGTCTGAGGATTCCATCATTTCCAGGTGACAACTGTCCACCTAATCCTTCATTGGATATTTACCCTCTAGCATGGCTTGTTCTTGCGCATCAAGTAGCTTCTCATTCAAGCTGTTTCTAAGCTCAATGCTCTTGGCGTTAATCCTAATCAGCTTAACTCTTTCCTTGCGACTGAGTGCATCAGCAACTACATTCGCTTTGTCAGGATGGTAGCGGATTTCGCAGTCATAATCGTTAAGTGTTTCCATCCAACGATGTTGTCGCATATTCAAGTCTTTTTTATTAAACAAATGTTGGAGACTTTTGTGATCGGTGTAATTAATACACTTTGTTCCATATAAATAGTGTCTCCCTAGTTTTAGTGCAAATACAACGGCACCCAATTCCAAGTCGTGGGTGTAACATTTGTCAAAAACGGGTTTTCAAAACCCGCTCCGTTTTGTAATCGAATATCAAGTTATAAATGTCACGTTGTGTATTTTTGGTTATTTTGATTTTTAATGATACATAATTAATAAACAAACTAAACTATAAAAATTATTTTTGATAAAAAGTAATAAAAAAAATGAAATGTTGCTGCCGGGACTCGAACCCGGGTCAGCCGGAACCTAAATCCAAAGACTTAACACACACCCACATCACCACTCCGCCACTTGTTGTTTTCTGTCATCTCTAGGCAACAAATAACTCTTATATACAAATATAGTTAAACCGGTTGCGTTGACTGGGAAACCGAAATCGGCAATTCAACCGTCTAATCGTTTGATTAATCTCGCATTCAGGTTTATAACCGATGCACCGACGATTTTAATCAAATCGGAATTGAATGAACATCACTTTTCATCATCATCGGTTTTTATAACCGAAAATAATCAAAGTCCAAATTACTTCAATCAAAACCTTTCTCGCGACTCAGAGACATCATACAAACCTTCCATTTCACTTTCGTCATACAATCATTCCGTCAGAATGCTTAAATCAACTCGCTGGAAATTTCTGCAAGATTCGCCGGAAAACCGTATTCATCATCAAAACGGTAATTCTTTCAATACCGTTGTAGTCTAACAATTGTTAAGCTATTTCTAACTTAAACCTTTCAATTGAAATCGAATTCAGACACCGTTATCAGATAATTCCAGGTCGTTGGAAATTTTCTGGAAATCTTTATTTCCGTCTGTGAAACGGTAAGGACCTTCAATCACACTGTTAACGTTTGTTTATCACTTCAATTCCACGATTGGCTCATCAAAATGGTTAATTGTTTGGTTCAGTTGAAGTGCACAAAAACAGAGCCGAAGCATTGCCGGAGACTCTGTGATTAATCATTCCTACGGTATGTTTACTTCCAACACCGTCTCTGCTATTTCATTTTAGTCTTATGAATATTTGATAATCGTAAACGCAAGAAATGGATTAGTAATTCAGTTGACTGTAATTTGAATGAAGAAGACGAAGTTAGTTAAGTTATAAGTTTATTTAAAATCAGTAATATGAACGGGTTAGACACACAGTCCAGCGGTGGACTGTGTGCAAAACATATGCGCATGTCACGATCCCTGATACACGCACTCCTTATGTAATAAAATGCCTTTTTGTTTAAAACTGAACCGGGTTAACTCCGTTAGTTGTTAAGTATAATAAAAACCGAGATATTAACCAGGTTAGACACACAGTCCAGCGGTGGACTGTGTGCAACACTAAGTCGCACGTCACGCGTTCGAAACCTGTTACTGGCACCGGTTGAACGAATTAAAATGTTTTTGAAATTAAAAAAATTTTGGTTAAATCGAATTAGTATATAAATATAATTAAAAACAAGATTATTTCGGGTTAGACACGTAGCTCAGTTGGTAGAGCTGCGTGCACGCGTACGGGAGGTCTCGGGTTCGAGTCTCACCCAGCGCATTCATGCACACTGACCGAACCGGTCAACAGGTCAACAAGTCAACGGTCAACGGTCAACGCAAAATAAACAATTTTTTTTTATATTTTTATTTATTTAATTTAATTTAAAAATCAATTAAAAATACTTAAAAATAACATTTTTAAAGATAGAAAATAGCCTTAAACTCACAAAAATATATCTAAAAATTCCATTAAAATCCTTAATAAAATCCACTCATTTACTATATTTTTTCGTAATTATTTAGGTTAGTAATTCTCGTTGTTCAATTCTCCCGACTCGTGCGCATCTTATCATCTCAAATCCAACGCACCCAATGTGAGTGAATCTTTACAAATTCCCCGTTTTAATCACGTTTTGGGGTGTATCATGTGTCTTGCTATATATTATATTAAATCATTGTGCATACATCATATCATGAACATGTGTATTCAGTTTGTTTCAATTGTTGTGTGGTTATTGTTAGATGCAATTTATCATTTTCAGTACATGCAATTTCATAGGCCGCCGCTCCCCATTACATTATGAGCGTTGAGCATGTTCCCCATTACATTATGAGCGTGAACCTGGCGTGCCCACATACGATCGGCTCCGTTTGATTGAGCCTTGATCGCACAGACATTTTTTTCATTTTCAGTACATGCAATACGATCGGCTCCGTTTGATTGAGCCTTGATCGCACAGTTTCATTTATGTTATTTATTGTACGATGTTGGTATGTCAATATATGCTATCATATGTTATTGTATGTTATAGATGTGATTGCAAGTTGCTACTGCCTGATTATTTACATTTGCTCATTTATGATTATGCACAATTTTTCATTGATAAACTAACAAGTAAATCCATAATAAATGTTTATCTAACAAGGTTCACTCGCCAACTTATGTTGACCCAAAAAAACCCCCATTTTTACACATGATACAGGTGAACCAGCTGCAGCCAGAAACACATAGGATTGGACTAGAAGAATAAAATGATTTAGAGCTTGGAACTATTTTGTTTGGTTATTTCTTTGTATTGTATGGACATGTTTGGATTATTTGGAATGTAACTTTGACTTTAATGAATATGAAACATATTAGTAAATGTCATGAGCTTTGGTGATAACCCAATTATGCCCCGACTCTTATTCCGCTGCAGGTCGGGGTGTGACAGTGGGTGGTGTAATTCTTCTCATGCACCTTAAGTTGTCGTGATGCATAGGCACTCACTTTGCCTCTTTGCATTAGCACACAACCCATGCTAGTGTGTGAAGCATCATAATAGACAACGAATTCCTCAATGCCTTCTGGCAGAGTCAATACTGGAGCATTGCTAAATTTCTGCTTTAGAGTCTTAAAGGATTCCTGTTGTTTTGGACCCCAATCAAACTTGACATTCTTGCGGGTCAAAGTAGTCAAAGGAGTGGCTATTCTTGAAAAGTTCTCAATGAACCTTCTATAATAACCAGACAGTCCTAAAAAGCTACGAATCTCAGAAGGTGTCTTTGGTGCTTCCCATTTCATAATCGCTTCAATCTTGGTGGGATCAACTTGGATACCTCGCTCACTAACAACATGCCCAAGGAATTGGATTTCGCGAAGCCAAAATTCGCATTTGGAGAACTTGTCATAAAGCTTCTCCTTCTGTAATAACTCTAGGATGCACCGTAAATTTTTCTCATGATCAGAATGATTACGAGAATAGATAAGTATGTCGTCTATAAAGACAATGACAAACTTATCCAAGTATGGTCTGCAGACTCTATTCATGAGATCCATGAATGCTGCAGGTGCATTAGTGAGCCCGAAAGGCATCACTAAGAATTCATAGTGGCCATATCTGGTCCTGAAGGCCGTCTTTGGAACATCTTCATTTCTGAACTTTAGTTGCTGGTAGCCCGACCTTAAATCTATCTTCAAAAAGTAGCTCGCCCCTTGAAGCTGATCAAATAAGTCGTCGATCCTGGGCAAGGGATAACGATTCTTGATCGTTATCTTGTTAAGCTCACGGTAATCAAGGCACATGCGCGATGATCCGTCCTTCTTTTTAACGAACAAAATTGGAGCTCCCCATGGTGATGAACTAGGCTGTATGAAGCCTTTCTCCAGTAGTTTATCAAGTTGGGTTCTTAACTCTTTCATCTTGGTTGGTGCTAGGAGATAAGGAGCTCTTGCAACTGGTGCAGCTCCAGGTAGGATATCTATTCTAAACTCCACTTGCCTATCAGGAGGTAAACCAGGTAATTCTTCAGGGAATACATCAGGGTACTCGGAGATGATAGGAATATCTTCAATCTTTGGCTTTGGCTCATCGACGGTTACTTGTACCATGAAGATGACACAACCTCTCTTCAGACATCTGGATGCCTTAAGCACAGATGCTTTCTCATGCAATCCATAATGTATGTCTCCATGTAGGGTGAGTACATCACCGGATGGGGATTTAATCTCGACGAGTTTCTTATCACAGGCGATACGGGCTTGGTTATGGGAAAACCGATCAAAGCCTAAAACTACATCGAACCCCACAATTTCATTGGCAGAAGAGAGATAGGAATAGAATGATTCTTGACGGATATAAAGCTTCCGTCAAGAATGGATGAAGCGGTTTTCTATGGTTCCGTCGGTGAGTTCTACTTCATAAGTTATGTCTAGAGTTCTTATGGGCATATTTAATAATGTACTGAATTTACGGTCTACAAAAGACTTATGAGCACCCGAATCGAAAAGAACTCTAGCATAAATGTCATTAATGAGGAAAGTACCTGTGATGACATTATTATCGTTGACCGCCTCTCGAGCGTTCATCTGAAAAGCTCGAGCATTTGTCTTCTTTGCCCCACCATTCTTTGTAGTAGTATCTTTGTTGTTCTTGGGGCAGTTAGTTTTAATGTGGCCTTTCTCGCCACAAGTAAACCAAGTTGCATCCTTCAAATCCTTACAGTTCGGGGTCTTATGCCCCATTTTCTTGCAAATCCAGCAGGGTTTTGCCTGCTGATCAAAGCGGCACTAACCTCCGTGCCTTTTGTTGCAGGTCTTACATAGTCGCCTCTCATCAGACCTGTTCTGGTTCTTATTGAACCCAAATTTCCCTTTCTTCTTGAACCTTTGGGAGTTATCATCCTCCCGCTTTCTTTTCCCGTCAGTCTCTGACTCGACTGACCGGTGTCTCACTAGATCCTGAGTGAGTGTCAGAGATAGTTCTACAGCTGACCTATATGTGTTGGGCTTCAAAGCCCTAACCATACCCTTGATTTCTGGAGCTAAGCCTCCTATAAAATGCGTTATCCATTTGGGTTTAGGGGTGATAAGGTATGGTACTAACCTAGATAGAGAATTGTAGTCGGTCACATATTTCTGACAATCCAGGTTTTTCATTGTCAGAGTCAAGAAATCTGAATCGATCTTTTCCACCTCGCGAGGTGGGCAGTAAGTATCCTTCACTAGGTCCACAAACTTGGACCAACTCAGATTGTATAGACGTACTTTACCAGCAGACTGAACCATAGCCTTCTACCAAATTAAGGCATCGCCCTTAAACGATTGTGATACAAACTTCACAATATCTTTATCAGCGCAACCGCTGATTTCAACAATTGACTCCATCTCATCCAACCATCTTAGAGCTTCCATAACCCCTTTCTCTCCGTTAAAATCCTGGGGTTTACAAGACACGAAGTATTTATAGGAACAACCATCCTTGTAAGAATGTGTCTTGTGTTTATGTTCCTGCCTCTCACTCCTCACATTTGAGGAGTGTACTGAGTTTTCCCTTCGATCAGAGGGAGGAGGCTTTGAGAACGGTTTGGAAATATGTTTGGTGGTATGTTTGGATGTATGTTTAGAGTGAGAAGCACTCGACTCCTGTTGTTTTGCCACAAGGCATTCATGGCCTAGCCAACTTTCGTGGCTATAATAGCTTGTAGTTCGTTTTTATCAATGTTAATATTGGCGTTGGCATTGTCGTTATTGTGTCGGCTACTGGCTCCACCTGAGTTTGCCATAATTGCTCGGTGCTATATACCAATTTGTATTTGTTAGTTGTCGTAGCAGGTGACTCATATGCCATGGTATCAATAAACCATATAGTCTTTTAAAACGGATATATAAATCCTTTGCCTTTTAGGGCTAGTGGGCATAATGCCACAATTTGCCAGGCTTAAAAATATTTTAATTGAATGTTATAAATAATTGGCCTAGATCTTCAAATGACCATCAAAGGCAACTGAATTTGGAGACAGTCCTTCAGTTTTGGACAGCGGATCATAAATTCACACCTGTCATTGTCATAATGACTATTTAAAGTTACTCATAAGCTTGTCACAAAGGACTTGAAATATGGCACAAAAGGCCTTGTCATAAAAGACGATAAAAATTTATGGCACAAAGCCTATCCTAAGGGATATAGAAATGTGGCACAAAGGCCTGTCACTAAGGACTTATAGATATATAAGCCACGATCAATTGATCAAGAAGCTTTTTAAAGATTTGAACAAGGAGTCGTAGACCACAACCGTCATTGTCACTAATGGACATAAAATATGGCCCGTAAGCACTACATCTCTAATGGATGTTGTTTAATAAGCCGTAGGCATTACATCACTAATGGATTGTTAAATCGTAGCCCGTAGGCATCACATCACTAATGGATGTTTAATCATAGCCCGTAGGCATTACATCACTGATGGATGTTTATCTATGGCCCGTAGGCATTACATCACTAATGGATGTTATGATCATCGCATTTATGATATTAGCCATGATCTAATTTGAGCATATAGGCTTGGACGTAGTCCAATTACCTTGGCGGCTAGTGTGGTTCCTTAGGTCACACAACCAGGAATGTTAACATTACTTGAAAATTAACACAAAATAATTGCCTTAATGGTTAAACGAATTAGCCATGGTCGCATTGACCATAAAGGCTTGGAGGCTTGAACATAGTCCACCACCTCTGGATAGATGAGATAATCTTCCTTAACTATCAGGTAGAATGTTATTCTTCTTAATTACGTGTATATTTGCCAATTAATGTGAACTTGTCGCTTGGCTGGTGTAAACCATTAAGAAGATCTTTTTGAATTTTTATAGCGGCTCAATAAAGTTCGAATTAATATCGAGATGATCGCTTAAATAAAGGATGTAGCGAATACATATATCATGGATAATTTCAAAAGTTTTCATTAAAGTTAAGATATTACAAAATTTGCTTTCATAGGACTTTTAATAACTAACTTGTCTACACGGAGACTAAAGAAATACATGTCCACGCAGGGACTAAAAATAAATAACATGTCCACGCAGGGACTAAAAGTAAATAACATGTCCACGTAGGGAATTTTTGGAAAAATTAAATACATAAAATTTAAATATAAGGATTTTATTCATCCTTCTCCCCCTTGACCATCTTAGTGAGTCTATTGAAGAATTTACTTGTTTTCTTCTCAGACTTCTCAGCTTTTTGCTGAATTTCTTTCATCCGCTCTAAGGCCTCACTCATGGCCTCAAGTACTGGCGGGGGTGGAGGTTGTGGCTGTGGTTGAGGCACAACTGGATATTGGTATCCATAATTTGGATATCCAATAGGTGGGTAAGAAGGGCAAGGAGGTGGGTAAAGCGCATTCTGCACGACCGCTTGCATAAAAGGGTTGTTTGCTGGCGTCTGATAAAAGTCTACCGGAGTAGAAAGATAAAAAGGGTTGTATCTGGACGAACCCGGATAAGTGGGTATCGGTTTTCAAAACCCGGTGGTGGTTGTACCACAGGTGGTGGTATCGGGTCAACCGTTGGTGTCAGATCCACCACAGGAGAAGTGTTTGAGGGTCCACCCATTTGTGGATCCTCGTGAATTGTAGGGTAAGGCTTGGGCAAATGTGGAGCGATCCCGACCTTTGTCCGGCACGCACCAACTTGCGTGCACCTCATCTTCGTCGTGGCTCTGGTTCAGGTGGTGGTTGTGGTTGGTCCACAAGTTCCATCTGTGCATCCTCAATAGGAGGCGGTGGAGGAGCATGGTATGAAGGAGTATTATGGTAAGAAGGGGTGTTGCAAAAATCCTATTTATCCCATTATTGCTTAAACTCGTCAGGACCCCTATATGGTGATCCGGCAATGGAGTTTGACCTGCTAGATAGTTCGATCAGGTGGCCAGATGATCCTGTTGGTGCCATTTCAGGATCAGAATCCTCGTCCATGTGGTCTGGAGAATCAACTGTAGGTGTGATCGAAGGTGACCTTAAATAAATGTTTGGGTTAAACTCTCCGTGATATGAGTGAGGTGTGAGTGGTGAGAATGATGTGATTGGTGGGAATGGTGCGAATTATGGGAGTTTGGTGGAGAATATTCATGTGAGATAGAGTGTCTCATGGGCTCCCAAGGTGATAAAGAATCTCCCAATCCTTCAAATGGGTTTGGGCTCGGTATGTGCGAAGGCCCTTGCATAGATGGTCTACCTCTCGTTGGACCTTTACCATTTCCACATCTTCCGCATCCGCGTATTCTTGGCGGCATTTTCCTGCTTCAAAATCAAGTTAAGGCAAAACAAAATGATAATAATAACTTAATAATGAAATGAGTAATCCTAGGTCAATGCCTAGACTCGAAAGTCTAAGGAATGTGTTACTGTGTCATTTGAGATCAAACACAAAAGACATGTGTTGAATTCACTCAAACGTTGGCTCTGATACCAATTTTTTGTAACAACCCAACTTTTTTCGGTTGTTCCATACTACCGTTATCTCCCTTTTGTAACCGTTTGTAATCTGGGATTCGAAATATAATGGTTAATCTATTTTAAACACATTTTTACCGCTTATTTAAACGCAATTAATCGCTTAATACTCGCAACGCTCTCATTCACTCTATCGCACTATTTTTTATTTAAGCAACACTTAACGCACTTAACCTAACCAAGCTAATTTGCAAAAAAAAATCGTACGAAAATGGCATTTTTTTCGTACGAAAATGGCATTTTTTTCGTACGAAAATGGCATTTTTTTCGTACGAAAATGGCATTTTTCGCATGAAAATGAAACCAGACACTACCTCCCCTCTCTTCTCCTATAAATGCCAACCTTAGAATTCGTGCTCCCTTGCTGACCTTTGGCACCAAAAAGCTCTCCAACTCGTTTTCTCTGTTCCAAGAAAGAAGACTACGTTTTTCACGCGAATCACAACGATTTCTACAACGATTTTGCATGAGTTTATCTCCGATTTCATCTAAACTTCTCCGTTTACGAAAACCTTCATCTTTTTAATAAAACTTTTCGATTTCAACTTGGATTCTCACCTAACCGAGTATATTTGAGTTAGCTTTGGCTTCTCAAGGTAGAAACCTCATTGTTTCAAACTCACCAAGTGTCTATCCTAACAAAACAGTTTTATAAATCGATTTTCACACAAAAACGGACAACAACTGATAGGACCGTCCTCCTCAGCACGGGAACCTAAATTTGTATATAATGTCCAATTAGGCGGAAACTAAGTGACATGTTAATCATATAACAAGAATTACTCATTAATTGTCTGTTTATTGATCAATATTCGTATACATTCGAGTTCCGGATCCGATAGAGCTTCGCCTCAAGTTTGCCAAAAGTTACAAATGAAAGATCCAAAGGCTTCTATTTATAGACATGCAAGTTCGCTGGGAGGTGAACAAGTTTGGGCGAACTTGTTTGAACAAGTTCGGCCGAACTTGTTCCAACATAATGAATCCGGGCGAACTTGGTGTATATTATACATAAATACGACCTTTTCTAGCATAATCTAGCCCAATCTAAACAGACTCGATACAAGACTAAGACATAGACATACTGTATAACAGACTCCCCCTTGGATATCGTCTTCGTCTTAATCAGTCTTTAGAAGATCTGTTCATTCAGACTCATTCTAATGTGATGACGTAGGCAACAGACATATGCACCAACAGACTCACCCTTGGATGTTGCCGTAGTCATTGACTTCAAATAAGCTCCTGAGTCTTCAATATTCTCGACCTTTAGTCTTGAATAACTTTAACGTCTTTGATTTTCAATTCTTCTCTGTTTCTTAAGCTTTTCTTGATAAAACTTTAATCACCATGCTCCCCTTTGCTGTGAGCTATGCTCCCCCTTACTTTGAGTTTTCTGGAATCTTCATTCAACATTTTATCCAGCTCCCCCTAAAACTTTACTTTCTGTTTCAAAGTTCTCAGACATTCAAATAAACATTTCAGATTCAAACTTTGAAATTTTATAACATCAATATTTCAAATTTTAATCTCCACTTTAAACTTTTCAAATCTTTAGTTATTCAAATTCAAATTAATTACCTTGAATACTTTTTACATTTAAGACCTTGACCATTCACATGGTATCACAACCCTCGACCCCACCCCGGGAGCGGGAGCCATGAACCAGTCAAGTGATACCGGTGTTTATTAATTTGGCAGCGGAATTTAAACATCAGGATCGTAGTTAGGAAATATATTTCAGAGTTTAAACACCAGATATTATTGATAAACTAAAGGGATAAAACCCTTATTTTATTCATAACAACGTTGTAGGGGTAAACCCTAATTTCTGAAAACATAAACTTTTATGAAGGTAACTTTTATAGGCACTTTCTTTAAGCCTTCAGTGCTCCATAGCTGGCTTCTTCTAGCTTCAAATTAAGTTACCTGAAACGCGTTTTAAAAACATTTTTATCAGCAAAAAATACAGGCGAGTACATTCCATTTTACACAATGACACAATATTATACTTCACAGTATTAAGAGCGATTACAATGTTTACTTCTACCCAAGTACTCATTCAGTGTTTGTCATGTTGACTGTGGTCATATTACTATTGGCTAACTCGTCGTCCAATAGCAACGCTATATCAGTAGTGTATACAAAACCCCACATACCGGCAGCATTAGTAGAATACAAAGGCTCAATCACTGTTAAGTATAATTAAAACATTTGAGGTTTTGTAAAATAATTTAGTAGAAAAAGAGAATGACTCACAAACGGTGAGAAAAAGATAAACGACTCACAAACTGTGAGAAAAAGGGAAATGACTCACATTGGTATCTTTGGTAATCCTACTGGTTTTCTGGCAACTGTTCCTGATTGTTATCTATTAAAACACACAATGCACGCGTGTTAGTAAAATAACCCAAGTCACATTAATCCATACATCGCGAGATAGAACTCCAACGGCTTAGTCTGACAGAGCCTCGACATACACGTTGGGTCCTATGTCAACTGGGTAGAATAAGTCACTTTTAGCCATACATCACGGGACAGAACTCCAACGACTTAGTCTGACAGAGCCTCGACAAATGCCGTTGGGTCCTATGTCAACCGGGTAGGGTGATAAATCAATGAACAGGGGTTACCATACTTACAACGTAGCAAAGCTTTTCTCTTTAGGGGTATTATCGCGAGCAACGTTTAGTTATTATAGGGATTGAGAGAAAGAAAAGAATTGAACAAACGAAACTGAGGCCAGAGGCCTCCTTTTAAAGGCTGAAACCTGGGTCACTCGCGCCCCACGAGCCATTTCTTTGTCTCTCTTGCGGCCCGCGAGAGGGCTAGGCTAGGGCCTAGCTTTGGCCAGTCAACATGTAGGTCAGCGGGTGTCGTGCCACGTGGCACGTTGTGGTGTCCCCGTTCATCTCCGAGTCGCGGCCCGCGAGGCCTAGGGGAAGTCCCGTCGCGGTCAGCTCAACCCCAGCCAGGGGCTCTGCCCCGAGGACCCTGCTTCTCTTGGGCGCTGCCCCCGAACCCCCGCCAAGATGGCGTGTGAGATTATTTGGTTGTTGTTACACATGATTACCAATCATTGAAATCCACTTAGTTGATCAAGTCCAAGTTAATGACCTTGATTAACCAATTTTGTGTACCGAGTCCAAGTTAATGACCTCGGTTTGACACATAATGAACAAACTGATGTTTTCTTCAATTTTAAAGTTTCAATTTAATGAACTTTTTCATTAACATTTTAGCACCTTACCAGACTTCGAAGATCCGTTCTCCACCATTGGTTCGTTGAAACTAATGCAGAAACAAAATCTTTTTGTATTTTAGAAAGTTTATGCTAAAACATACTGGAAATCTTTTTAGTTTTAATCTGTAAAGCAAGTAAAGAAAGTAAACTACATACAAACATATTTACAGACATAATTTTGTGAATTCGTGTCTAAGGATCATATCAGTTGGTTGAGACATATCACCAGTACCGTTGACCTTTAGATGACTTTAAGTTCAAAACTAATTTACCTAGATTGTCGATATGTTTGTCAACTTAAACTTCGACACATTTCTCAATTATTCCAAGATATCTTAGGTGGAATTATGAAACTTGACTTTAACTATCCCATCTCAGAATATACTCCCGTATCAAGATTCCCTAGATCTCATCTTATAGGTGAGTATAGCGTAACTGATATCTGTATATGGGTTGTGCGAGGCCTTGAGAGCCCAGGTTAGTACTACCGTACAAACAAAGAGATGAAGGCTCGACTTTAAAGGTGTGTTCCAATTAAGGAATCTTTTTAAGTACTGCAAATGATTAGATCTTTAGATTCTTTCAAGTTTGCATGCAGTTTTGGGGTTTTTAGCAAAAGCATTATAGAAGTTCTAGGATATTGCTTCCGCAAAATCAGAAGAACTTGTATAATACCCCAGATATCAATCATCTATAAAGACCACGTATCTCAGAATCGGGCCATCTCTCAAACGAAATTTCGGAGTACTAAGTCCATATATCCGAGAGATGTTAATCCACAAGTTTAAGCAGATGTAAAATTTAGTTTATATACCGGAAACAATTTACTGAACGTGTAAAGCCTATCGACACATCCATAGTAAACTTGTTTATCACTTTTTTTAAACTTTACAATTCTTTAGCGTACTATGATAGTCCGCTGATGTACTATCATTTCCACTTTGACACAAGATTCTTTTTGTCTTTTTCATGTTTTTGTACTTTTTGATTTTTCCAAGTGTTTTTGAATTTTCAACTTTTTCATATGTTTTTTTTGACAGAAAATTCTTTTTGTTTTTTTGATTTTTCTGCTATCATTACTCCCCCTAAAATCAAAAACATATTTTTGGATCTTAATTTTAAGAAATTCTAATCTTAAAAAGATAACAAACCAATGAGGATCACGAGAACTCGTCGTCCGATCCTTTTTCAACATCTGCATCTGCACCTGTCAACAGATATACCATTAATCTCATTAACATGAAAGAATAAATGGTTTAACATAAAAATCATTTTTTATGTTCAACGGTGTGGTTTTTCACAATCTGCACATCACAAATTTTCTTTTCAACTTCTTCCCTCAAAATGACAAAGATTATGACATTTTTGGAATACTCCACTATCCAGATTCTACCTCAATAATGTGGATCTTTGGAACCCCTGCACATGAAAAGTAACTACTTAAAGAGAGAAACCAAGCCATTTTGGTCTTGGGTTGAACTTGATAAAGATCATCGTAATCACTTTCAAATTCATCATCGTATTCAAAATTGTCATCAAACATTTCATCCAATGTCAAATTTGAAAACTTTTTGACTTTATCTTTCTTCTCATTTTTGATAACAAACTTGGTTGATTTGACATTATCGGTTTTTTCTAAAACAGACTTTGGACTTTCAGATGATGTTGTTTTCTTCTTTGCAACCCAGGATTGTGATTTGCTTCTTGCTTTTTTAATATAGAATCTAGAATCTTTGTTTTCGTTCGATTTGGAAGTTTCACCATTCTCAAAAGTTGAATTTTCAAACTTTGATTTAGTTTTAGGTTTCTCTTTGAATTCAGATTCATTGTTTCTTTTTAACATTGTGATTGGTTTCACAATCTTTGGTTGCTTCAGTTTCTCAACATCTGAAACTGTCTTTCTTCGTGAATACACAGGCTTTGATTTCGGACACTTGCGAGCAATGTGACCAACTTTATTGCATTTAAAGCAAGTCCGAATATCATCAGAATGTCCACTAGTGGGTTTTACTCCACTTGCAGATTTAGCCTTGTCCCGAAGTTCTTTCTCTTTCTTGAAATCATTTGATTACTTACCGATCAAACTCTCTTCTTGAACTGTGTTCGTCCCATACACAAACTTCATGTTTTACCTTTGTATTCGTGAAATGGTGACTTCTGTTTCCTTTTCGGTTCATCTTCATTTACCTCCAAACCCAACCCTGCTCTCCTATTCTTAGGAAAATCACCACCATTCTTTCGATAGTTGTTATAGTTTCTTTTGGGTTTTGAACAAAACTTTTTTTCATTTGTCTCAAGATCATCTAACGAAACATCTACAAGTTTGAACAATTTATCAATTTGATCTTCTTTCACGTTCCGAATCAGAAAGATGTCATCAAAGTATAATCTATCAGATTCCTTAACTTTGTACATCACAACGTTAGGATCATCATTTAAATCATTTTCCGATGATGTATCGTCCTTTTCGGATTGTGATTCCGAACTGTTCAAACTTGAGTTGGCGCTTTCAAAGCTGTTGTCATCAGTATCACTTCCCAAAACATTTTCTACCACATTTTTCACAACCGCTTCACTATCATCGTTTGACTTTGTAAAAACTAAGTCAATGTTCTCAGGCAATTTTTCTTTAGTTTTTGATAAAAGTGTTATGTTTGTTGCCTTTTCAATACCATCATCTTTCTTGCGGCAGTAACTCGCAAGTGGTGGAGGTGGAACATTTTCGTACTCTTTACGCTTTGTACCTTGCGGTTTTTTATCATTTTCCTCCGACTTGATCGTCGGAAGAATGTGATCAATGACATAAGCGTTTGTGGTATAGCTTTTCAAAAGCTGCCTCACCCTTTCTGTTTCAATCTTCATGTCTTGAAGCTCACGCCTTGTTTCAGCAATGGTGTTAATATACATGTTAATTGCCTTTTGTTTTTCAATTACCGTTGCATTTAACATTGTTATATTAGCACTTAGTTCATGATTAGCTTTTACGACATTGCAATATGTGCCTTTCATTTTGATATAAGCTTCTTTCATCGTTCTGTAATCATAACGAAAATTTTCGTTATGCACAGTCATTTCGCTTATGATTTTAGTTTTCTCAGCACATTGCTCACAAGGATTTATGCACTTTGTGCAAGGTTTTTCAACCTCCACAATTTTCACAACTTCCTTTTCAATCACTTTTACCTCAGAACCTACATTCTCAACCTCTGATTTCTTATCCTCAGTCATTTGCTCTTTCGATGTATTCTCGAAGCAACCTGCAAAATTAGGATTAGAATTGAAAACATAGCATTCGTCTTCTGAGTTTCAAGATAAACCATCTCCTCTTCCTCGGTTCTCTGCAGATATTCTTCTAGAAACGCATTTTCTAGAACAGCGTCATCAAATGTTGATTCCGATTCATCCACTAACTCTACCATCATACCAACACCAGTCTTCTTTCCAATGTATTTGTTCCATTCAAACCCTTCGTCTTCGTGAGTCACAACAAGAGCTTGTTCAGTTGGCTTTGCAGAGTTATCTTGCACCTCAACTTGTGTTCTTTTCGGGTACGGCTTGTATTGTAGTGCTTTCTTGTAATAATCGTTATTGTTGCCAAAAGGACTTTAGTTTCCACTTGCTTCTTGGTTGGTGCACTCGCGTTTGAAGTGCCCCTTTTGTCGACATCTGAAGCATGTGACTTTTGACTTGTCAAATCCAAGCTTGTTGCTTGAATTACCAATATCTCTTCTAGTGAGTGCTACAAACTTGGTAACTCTTCTGATGATTGATGCCACACTCCACTTGATATCCATCAGTTCCAATTCTTCTTCATCTACTTGATTGTACTCCTCAGCTGTCATTTCAGGATTTCCGATCTTCCCAGCAACTAAACTTTCGTAAGATTCTAGAACAGTAGCAAGAAGTGCTATTTGCTGTTTAGCCACTTTTTCAGGAAAGGCATTCTTCAGATTAACTGCGATGTTGCACTGAAAAACATTCGGATCAGAACTGGATTGGTTTGTCTGATGTGACTGATTGTATTGATTGTTCTGATTTTGAAACGAAGAATTTGAACCAGTACTTGAATATCCTGTGTTCGGAGAACTCTGATTTTGTGACGAATAATTCGAGGAATTCATATTCGCACTAAATGTTGTTTGGATTTCCGGGCTCTGAATCTGAGTCTCTTGAACACCTCCTTTGTAATAAACACCAACATCTTGAACAACGTTTGCATTCTTTGATTTTGCAATCTTTAACAACTCCATTTAATGGCCTTCTAATTTATCAATGAAAGATGACAACTTTAAATGCCTCCAAGCCGGACTGTTCTTTAAAATCATCAAGTAAGTTGACCACTCTCCCTCAGGAAGTGCATCAACCAACTTTTCTATCTGCTCTTCGGTAGTTCTTTTAATATCATGCCTTCGCATCTGGACCATTAGATGACAATATATGTCAATCATTTGCTTCATAGTCTCACCTTTGATCATTGTGAAGATCTCGAATTCTTTCTTGATTAAAGCATTTTTGCTCTTTATCATCTCATCGCTTCCCTTAAATTTATCACAAAGAGCATGCCACAAATCTTGTGAAGTTTCACATTTTGGTAGTAGTATCAATATATCTTCCTTCACAGATTGTTGTATCAAACTAATCATTTTCTTTTCAGCCACATACGCCTCTTTATCAGCATGTGTAAACTTGATCAAAGAGAGATCTTGATCACGTTCATCTTTTGGCCACTTGTATCCGTTTTCTACCGCAACCTAGCTGTGAATCTGATTGGCTTGTACCCAGTTTACAAACTTTTCCTTCCACCCTTCCACCCTTCAAATTCGTCCATACTCATTAGCTTTGGCGGTTTTGTAGTAGTACCCATCTCGTTATCCAGATTCATCTGGTTAACCGCAATAGCATTAGCATTTGATGTAGAAGCCACTTGTGAAGCAAACGCGTTATGGAAATCATCCATTTTGACAATCTGAAAGCTTAACTGAAAGCACGATCCAAAACACTCGAAAACCGATTAGCAACAGACAAGTTCGGACGAACTTGTAACATCCGTCGAAAAACGGGTTTCCAAAACCCGCTTCGTTTATTAATCGAAAAACCAGTTAAAAATTTTCGTTGCTTATTTAATGCTCAAATAAATTTTAAACAATACATAATTAATAAATATATTAGAAATTAAAATCTATAATTGAAAATTTATAAAAATAAGTGAATAAAAAATAAATGAGGCTACCGGGTTTCGAACCCGGGTCAGCCGGTTCAACAAACAACCAACACACCACTCCGCCACACACTTAAGTTTGGAATAATACTGAAATAAATAATACTTAACATAAAACTCGAAACTCAAAATCGGTAACCAGCGCGCCCAAATCCGCAGTCGCCGGAAATTACGCGGATTTGCGACCGTTTCCTTTGACTCCGGAATCAAGCGAGTGTAATTGACGACTAACGTCAGTTATAACCGAAATCTAACCTTAATTGCATTCAAAAACTGACCAAATTCAATGATTTACAAAAAAAACCGAAGAATGATTTAACCATAACCGAAATCGGTGATTTGCCCTATAAATATCGATGCCCCACCTCACTTTCACTCGCTCAAACTCTCAATCATCACCCTCTGTACAAATTCTGCTGTTTCTGAAGCCTCACCGGAAAACATTATGTTGCCGGAAAACCGAACCCATTTCATTTCTTCTGCTTTACTCTAAAATAAGACTTCTAGAGCTCAGACAGAAATCACCCACACTCACCTCAAGCTTCCTGTAGATCCTCTGTCGCAAGTTACACTTCGCCGGAATTTCTTTCAGTCACCGGAACTTCATCGGAGATCACACCTGTTCGGTACAACATCCTTAAATCCTTTTCTGTTTTAATTATTTCCGTTATCAGTAATAATTAAACAATTAATTCAATAAGATTTGATTAAACAGTCGAGTTATGTTTCTGGGTATTAAGTCGATTGAAGAAGATGAAGTTGAAATGTGTTTAAAGGAATTTAAAATCGGTAAATATACCGGGTTAGACACACAGTCCAGTGGTGGACTGTGTGCAAATTACAAAGCATGCGCCTCGAGTTCGATCCTTGACACAACCCTATCCTCTGAAATAAAAATGTTCTTTTTTTTAAACCGAAACCATATTAACTCGCTGTAAGATGTTAAGTATAATAACATTTCAATATATATCGGGTTTGACACCCAGCCCAATTGGTTGGGCTGGGTGCAACACAACAAGAAGGTCGCGGGTTCGAGTGTTAACAGGCATGCCGGTTCGATTGGATTAAAAACCTTTTTAATTAAATAAAATTCGGTATAATCTAAATAGTATATAAATATAATTAAAATCAGAAATATTTCGGGTTAGACACGTAGCTCAGTTGGTAGAGCTCCGTGCACGTATACGGGAGGTCTCGGGTTCGAACCTCACTGAGCGCATATAATTAAAATAGTCCGACCGGTCAACGGTCAATGGTCAACAGTCAACAGAGTCAAAAAGTCAACATTTTTTTTGTTATTTATTTTTTATTTATTTAATCAGAAAATTATTTAAAAACACTTAAAAATAATATTTTTAAAGTTAGAAAATGTCCTTAAACTCACGAAAATAAATCTAAAAATCCTATTAAGATTATGAATTAAAAGTATTAATCTCAAATAAAATCCACTTATTTACTGAACCAGTTCGTTATTATTTTTAAGTTAGTTTTTCCTCGTCGATCAAATCCTAAAATTCGTGCGCATCCAACGTCATCAAAGAAGCGCACCCACTGTGAGTGAATTCTTACAAATTCCCCTTTTTATTCATGTTTTTGGGTGTATCATGTGTCGCTTTAATTATTTCGCTTATTCAAACTCGTGCTATTACCATTATATGATCTAACTTATAATGTAAATATTGTTTGTTGTAATGTGTGTTTACATTTAGTCAAGTTGCGTGCAAATCAATTCATTAGGCCCATCAGTTCCCCGTTGGAGACGGGTTGAACATCGCGTGCCTCAAAATCATTCATTAGGCCTATCAGTTACTCGTGGGAGACGAGTTGAACATCGCGTGCCTCAAAATCATTCATTTAGTGTGTACGTGTGTATTAATTAATATTATGTGTTTTGTGATTAAATTTACATTTACGTTAATTCATATTTGGTTATGCACAATTTTATTCAAATGACCAACATAACTAATCCTTTCAAATGTTTAAATAAGATTCACTCGCCAACTTTTGTTGACCCAAAACCCTATTTTTACACATGATACAGGTGGACAGGTTGAAGCAAGGAACACGTAGGAAATTGCCTTAGAAGAAAAATAATGAAGTCTTGATAAATGTATAGAACATGTTGTACTTGTATGTTGATTGTAATGTTCTTAAAAAGAGATAATAAATATGAAACTTTATAGTAAATGTCATGAGCTTTGATGAAAATCCAATCATGCCCCGATCACCATTTCCGCTGCGGGTCGGGGTGTGACAGAACTTGTGAGAAAAACATATTTTGATTTCAATTTCAACAAGTTCGGGCGAACTTATATAAAATCTTCTAATTTTATCACAAACAATCAAGTTCGGGCGGACTTATGATTTGATTCTGAAAAATTTCACCCTGAGATAAGTTTGAGCGGACTTGTATGAATTTCAAGAGAACAAGCAAGTTCGGGCGAACTTGTATATGGTTTTCAACAAGATTTAATCAAGTTCGGGCGAACTTGATAAAATTTGAATGAAAATGGAGCAAGTTCGAGCGGACTTATCTAAATTCTTTGAAAATTCAATCAAGTTCGGGCGGACTTGATCATAAGTTCGTTCAAACAGGTTTTGCAAAATATCATTTTTTTCAACTTTTCGACATCAAATCGTTTGAATTAGGCCTTGAAACTTTCGGGGGTTTATCTTTAGTGTATTTTACATGACATGTTCAATTTTTTGCCATTTTTAACATGAATTCTTCAAATGTGTGAAAACGTTATGAAAAATGGTAGAAAGGAGTAGAATAGAGTATTTCTTGTGATGATTTCACCAAATTTAGGTATCAATGCTCTGATACCACTTGATAGGACCATCCTCCTCAGCACGGGAACCTAAATTTGTATCTAATGTCCAATTAGGCGGAAACTAAGTGACATGTTAATAATATAACAAGAATTACTCATTCATTGTCTGTTTATTGATCAATATTCGTATACATAATCCGACAGAGCTTCGCCTCAAGTTTGCCAAAAGTTACAAATGAAAGATCCAAAGGCTTCTATTATAGACATGCAAGTTCGCTGGGAGGTGAACAAGTTCGGGCGAACTTGTTTGAACAAGTTCGGCCGAACTTGTTCCAACATAATGAATCCGGGCGAACTTGGTCTATATTATACATAAATATGACCTTTTCTAGCATAATATAGCCCAATCTAAACAGACTCGATACAAGACTAAGACATAGACATACTATACTAACAGACTCCCCCTTGGATATCGTCTTCGTCTTGATCAGTCTTCAGAAGCTCTGTTCATTCAGACTCATTCTAATGTGATGACGTAGACAACAGACATATGCACCAACAACAACCGACTAAGGTTTCGTTCACTAAATAGTGGAACGAAGCACTGTCAAAACCGTCACGAAATGGACTTGAAAATACATCTGTTTCAGACGAGTCTCAGTCCCGAACGCACCAAGACGCAAGAACAGTAACTTGTGCGATCTGGACTGGCTCGCGTGAACCATACTTGGTTCACACGGCCCAGTCCGAGTTCATACAAGAGACTCACTCGCTCAAAAGACCTCTCCGACGCTAGGTTGATCAGTAGCCTAAGGTTGGAGGGATGAACACTCGATTTCCCGAAGAAAGACGCGAAAACACTCTATTTTGGACTCGAAACAGTCCTTTTCGCATGAAAATTTCCGCACGAAAATTCCATTTTCATACGAAATAGTTGTTCCCGCACGAATCTCCGTTCCGACTGTCCAACACTCTGGAAGACTGATGCACTTCTGTTTCTACGCGCAGGCTAAACCGACACTCTTTCTCCCCTCTCATCAACTCTCGGTGTTCGCTGTTATGCACCCACTGTGAGTATACTTGAACTCTTTTTCGCTTTAACGCAATTTTGGATGTTACATACGTTCTCTATATCAAACAACGCTAAACTCTTTAAACGCTAACCGCTCTCGCATGTTATACGTAAATCGCTGAATGTTTGTTTTGCTATGATTCAATGATGAGGACTAGCAGACCACCCTTAGCAACGATAGTACAATAGTTGGGACTCAGCACCCGATTGGTTCGGGGGTTGTTAAGGCTCGCATACTAACTTTACGTGCATGGTCACTGTTGTGAACACGTGTCGCGCATACTCCACCTCGCAGTCGTGTTGGTTAGCTTGTATCATTATTGTAAGGATACTTAAATTCACTTCTCTACGTGTTACATGTTGGTTATGCGTAAACGCTTTATCGCTATTATTATGCTACTAAACCTGTGTACTCACCTATACTTATTGTATTGACTTTTGTTTTAACGTATGTGATAGGTTGATGGTTTATGCTGCAATGGATTAGGGCCTTATCCTTAGAAACTCATAATAAAAATCTAGTTGTCGAACCCAGATTTTGTTTGAGAATATTGAAGTTTGTAATGACTATGGAATGAAGATTTGTTGATTGTATGGGAAATTAACGTTATAAATATTGTCATCTAAAAATAGTTGTTATGGTTCTCTTGGACAATTTGGTTCGCTTAGTGTCGCGCCCCGATGATTCTGCCATCGGTTGGGGTGTGACATCTGTCACACTCCGATTTCCACGTAAGTCCTGGTGGGCCCGGTGGGGAGTATTGTGACGTAAGATTGATATCATCATAACCAAACAACGCAAAGTATACATCGGAAGTCTTCGATTTAAAATATTATTACAAACCAAATGTCCAAATGTTCAAAATAAATATACAAAGGTTTGTTATAAAGATCCACAGGCGGATCGTAAAATGTACATGAAGTGATCAACAGACTTTGGGCACAACTAAAGACTTGCAAGATCCTCTACGTCGCTACCAAGCAGCTCCCAACCTATTACGTGTTGTACCTGTAGCTTAGTCTTTTGAAAATACGTCAGCTTACACTGGTAAATACAAATAACCGACACATTTTGAAAATCTTTCAAAATTGATTTAAGTGCACATGGCACATTTTCATAAATAATTTGGGACAATTCAAAATGATCCTGTATACAGTTTTACAGGTCTGTCTATACATATGGGGTCTGGTGCAGAAACTGAATAACCTGATTAACCGACACGCCACTTAAATAACTCCAGGGAGTATATAAAAATAATTTAGCATTAGTATCTGACGGGTGTATGCCTACACCATATGCATTATTCGTGGCCATTAGTAACTTAAATGAGCCGAGGATATCCAGGACACGGTCGAGTTAACCCCAAATGTTTAAGTTATCAGACAATACAGATTAAAATGGGTTATGAGATTTAGTTAAATCACAATCCGACAACATGATCCCATACCCGACCAAGCGGCAATAATATACCGTATCTCAAGCCCGTATAGGGAAAATAGGTTAAAAGTATTTACCTGAGCTAATTCTTCAAAGATTTTATAACTCAACCGTTAATCAAACAGATAAGTAAAGGTGACAATCTACTGGAAGGCTTCTAGTCTAGAATGATGATATTAATAACCAATTAGAATGCTAACGGGTCCTATTAAGTCATAGACTCGGACCGACTAGTCTTAAGTATTTGAATTACGGTACGATACGCTAGATTAAGCGATGACCGGAATAGAATGTAGTTTAAACCCGACAAGTATTAAGACTTGTAGATTATGGGTAAACATATAACATTCTGGATTTTGAAATAAAAATGATATGGTTAAACCCGTTTCGGTTAAATTACGTAAACTAGTCACGTAGTCTTAACTATATGTATATAAACGAAACCGGGTAACCGGATGAGTCATATACAAGTCCATATGCCATTATACTTTAAACATGTTATAACAGTAGGATATCAACATGTTTGCCCGTTAAGGTTTTAAAATCAAGTTAAGCCCAAAATGGCGTTTTGGCCATTTACGACTTATAAAAGGAGCTTGCAAGTAAACTGATGACCTAGTCATAAAAATTCTGGAAAATATTAAATTTGTGTTGTTATATCAGTAGGATATCAAATATATGTGTGGTTTATAGTTTAAAACAAAACTATGCTCCGTAGGGGCATTTTGGTCATTTCACACATAATTTCGATAGCTTATTTGGGATTCTGAGTTTAGAACATGTACCTACTGTAAAAATATTTGAAATAAGTTTAATAATTAGTAGGTAACAATTTTTGGTTCTTAGATATGGTTTAAACCATACTATGCGCCGAAATGGCGATAAAGTCGTTAATTGACGATTTAGACGATGTTTAATGAAAACTGAAGTTATGACCCGGTTTATATAACCAAAATATGTATTTAATATAACATATCAGTGAGTAAAAGGTTTTGTACATAAAGAATGATTAAAACCCATTTTAAGTGCGGTAAGGGCAATATCGTGATTTAAGGACTTAATACAAGGACTTGTTTGTAAATTCAGTTTATAATCTGCTTTGATATCCCAAATAATCCCATTATGATATTATATCAGTAGGTGATGAGTTTTGGTGAAGGAATTATGTTTAAAACCATTATTTATGCCGAAAGGGCATTTTAGGCATTTTAAAACATAATTTACGGTATTTAATCAAAACTCAGCCTATGACCAGAATGATGACATCAAAATAAGTTTAACATATTAGCATATCAGTTTATATTTCATTTGTATGCTTGTTTATATTTAAAATCTTATTTTAGGCAAAAAGGACATATTAGTCAACATAAGGCATATCAACAGAAACTTGTATAAAAACTCAGATTACTACATGACCATATAATATAACTCCAGAGGGTTATACTATAACATAATATGGTCATAATGCAACTTAGAATCAGTAGCTAAGGTTGCTACTTCGGGTCAGAACGGAAAGTCAAAGCAGGAGTCAAACCTTGTGACTTTTCGTTGCGCCTTAAACCTGGAATTGATGAGCCGAACATGTTTACACATGTTCTAATAATTATTACCAAGTTATTAAAGTGATAAAACATGTTTTATAACATCTCTATTACTAGATATGCATTATATCAAAAACTGACCCGTTTGATTTTTTATTTTGATAACTTTGACCCGTCAAATAACCAAGCAAACGTGATTTCCAGGAGGTGCTCTCTAAAGGGATTAACACCTACCTTATTACGATCACGTAGCCATGTTCGTATCGAACAATAGCTGGACCATAATGGTCTTAACCGAAGGTCAAAGCGTTATTATGATAACGCTTTGACTTTTGGCTTTAAACCTATAAAAATGAAAAGAACAAAGTTGGAACACTTACAAGTGGTCCAAAAGAGAACTCAGAGGAAGCTTCCAATAAGCTCAGGAACTTGCCAAGAGAGTATTAGAGGAGAAGAGATGAAGTGAGCAAGGAATAAGGGCAACCAAGGGGGCTATTTATGCTTGTGGATGAAGCACAAGATCAAGACAAGTGTTATGGCAGGTTCCCAGGTGTTAGCAAGTGTCCAAGAAGGTGTCACAAGCTGCACAAGGGTGGCATTTCGCGAGCAAGGTGGCAAACACAGCAGGCTGCCAACAAAACTGTCTCTGCAGTCCCTTACGGACCGTAAGGGTAATGGCTTACGGTCCGTAAGCCATTCTGGCGCCCATGGTTTTGGAATTGTTACGGACCGTAAGGACTTAGCCTGGCGGTCTATAACCGCCTCTCAGTTCTAAAGCTCTATTCCCTCTTATGGTCTGTAAGCACCAAGGCTTACGGTCCGTAAGGGACACTCAGAGGCCATAAAAATGGCATGTTGTCACATTTGATCCCTTGACTTTTATACTTGTCGTTCAGAGGTTATAAATAACATAACGATGCATTGGTCCCTCTCAGCCAACACGTGGCATACGAGGATCAGCGGAACACGTGTCGGGATTTAACTGGACGGGTTTTTACGAGGTGTTACAACTTAGTTATTTTTTCTATATTTTACGTTTCGTTTTAGTTTCTTTGCAACGAGCATGTGTAATTCAAAGATTTTACGCAGAGGCGTTTCAGTCGATGTTATTTTTTTTGTTTTGAGTTAATTACACCGTTAGTCCCTGTGGTTTATAGAAAATAACGTGATAAGGTATTAATAGTTTAAAATCACACTATAAGGTTTTAACGTTTCATTTTGTAACGAGTTTAGGTATCAACACTAACTTCGATTAGGTTTTCTGTTAATATTTGCTAAAATGACCAAAAAGCCCTTTAATACTAGAGGGGACATTTTTGTAATATACACTACTTAAATGGACCATTGTGTAAATTATTGAAATAAAAATAAAAATACACCATATTTTATTATCCCCTCAGCAGACAACTGGTCACCACCACCATAACCGGTTACCACTGTCACCGTCTCTGGTGACCACCACCCCCTCCGGCCAAAAACCACCATTTCTCCATCTCTTCCCCTCTCGCTCTATATAACACACAACTACCACCCACTACTTATTGCCACCAGCAGCCTGAAATAATCTTGGTGTCCCTCGACGACGATCTGGTTGTTCTCTGGTCGGACTTTATGGACAATGACAATAGACGACCCTGGGAGATGAAACCACCGCTGAACCACCACACCCCTTGCATGCAATCAACCAAAACGAAAGTCGATTTGCTGGTAGTTTACATCAATTTGCGATCATGGGTTGTTGTTTAGATGAGATGGGTCATCGGAGCTGATGTTCAGTCACCCGGAAAAAAATGAAAGACTCGACTTCCGGGAAGAACATGGTTTTGTGTTGGTCGATATGCTTCTGATGGTGCCAAATGTAAGCACAAAATAAAGAATCAAACTCTACAATTAAGTATAACTGAAATTTCGTTGATAAATGCAATTAAGGATTAGGAAAATGTAAATTTATAAAGATTATTAACAAATAAGAATATTCGTTGATAAATGCAATTAAGGATTAGGAAAATGTAAATTTTTAAAGATTGTTAACAAATAAGAATATAAATATATATTTATTTTCAAGTAAATTACAAAAGCAGTCCACTGTTAAGCATAAAATTACATATGTAGTCCTTTAGATGCAAAATGACTAAGATGCCCTTCAATCTAACATAAAAACTAACATTTGTTGGTCTTAATACCCTAAGTTGTTACAAAATGAAACGTTAGAACCTTAGAGTGTGATTTTAAACTATTAGTACATAATGTTGTTATTTCTATAAACCATAGGAACTAACGGTGTAATTAACTCTTTTGTTTTTATTTATTTTGTTTTAAGAGTTTTTCCGGTGTTGGTGGTCGCTGACAGTGGTATAACATTGGTCTTACTTGACACAGTTTTATGACAACCGCTGTAACACAGAGGCTAAATACTAGTGTGTGTGTGTGTGTATATATATATACATGAGAAGGATCCGTTAGGAACCATCCTTTATTGCGAGAACCGCGAGAACCACAAAAAATACCTAAAAAAATCTAAAAACTACCCAATTTTTAATATATTCTTTTTAAAAATTCGCTATATTTCGTCAACAATAAAAAATTAATTTTTTTAGTAACAGTTATCCATGCACATGTGCATTTTTATCATTTCTTTGACAACCGTAATACATTACAAACATTGGGCAATTGTACTTTAATTTACACTACCACGTGTAATACACTACTTTTTACATTACTAATATTTGAAATGCAGATGTGCATCTATATGTATCAACATGAAATAAGGTGTTTTGGTACACTACTTTGAATACACTTTCTCTTTCATCTATCATACCATCCACAATACACTTTCATTACCTCCTACCATCCATAATACAATACTATTACCTCCTACCATCTATAATACAATACCAATATCAATATTTTCACTTTATTACATGTATATCAACACCATTTATACCATCCAATCAACATATTACATCATAAAGTGACACTATAATCAAACCATCAACCACTAGATATAACTGACCAAAAAACATGTATATGGGTCTACTTCATCATTCAAAATTACAAACTTTTTAATACCAAAACACGTTATATAATGGTTATTCATAATGATGCACATGTGCATTTTGAATATTAGTAATGTAAAAAGTAGTGTATTACAGATGGTATTGTAAATTAAAGTGCAATTGTCTACTATTGATAATGTATTACAGAATTTGTCGAAGTTATGATACATACGCACATGTGCATGGATAACTGTTACTCGAAGAAAAAAAGTTTTTCTTTTTTTTAAACGAAATATAGCAATTTTTTTTAAATATTAAAAAAAATTGAGTGTTTTTTTTATTTTTTTAGATTTTATTTTCAATAAAGGTGGTTCTCGCGGTTCTCGCAATAAAGGTGGTTTTCGGATGAACCTTACCCTATATATATTTAAGTTTTATGAGTCCAAAAAATAAAAAAATATATAAATGATGAATGATATGTTATTTGAAATAAGTTTTACACCTTTTAAAACAGTTTATTAAAAGCATTGTTGGAGTATTTTGTCGGAAAAATGCTTATGACTGGCGTGTTCGCATGGAGCCATGTTTATTTATTTATGAAAAGTAAATAGTAAAAATATGTTTTATAATGTTTAACCGATCAATTGTGTATTTTAATAATTTTCCTTGAGGAAACTTGCAATGATTGTTTATTTACAAAGGGTTGTATTTTCAAGTTTAATATAAAAAATTAAAGCTTTCAGTTCATCTTTCTCCTACTTAATTTTCAATCAACACTCTTTGAAGTGGCTTGTTTTTCCATCAATTGTGACAACGATTTTAGAAAGATCTTTTTTATTAGGTTCTCTCACCATCTTTAGTGACACATAATTGTGCCATTAATTCTTAGAGTACCTATAGCGACACAATCTTTTTTCATGTTAATATATTGTTGCAGCAGAAGGTTGAGTAAACTTAAGTTGAAGTTTAAGCATTTCCTTGATACTATATTTCATTTAGCAATTTAGCTGAATGGTGCTCTCCCTTGACTTTTTTTTAGTTCTTCCTTTTCGCATTAACACTGACAACCTTTTAAAGTAAAGACTTTATAATCGAGTTTTTCGAGTTTATTTTCTTGTACGTGTCAATATAAATTGAAGTTGATTTACGTTTCGATGTAAGTTTTTCTCTGAGTCAAATATAATATGTTCTTATGCTTATTACTATGTATGTTTCCAGTTGATATATTATTATTATTTTTTTACTATTATGAACTTTCTTATTATTATTTCTTTTTTTACTTAACTATATGTTTAATGTTTTAGTTTTAGGTTCCTTTTTTAATAAAGTTATATTTAAGTTAGAGTTCACATTTTCATTTATAATTAATTTAAGATAAGCTCGTCCCCCTTTCAAATTTAAATTTATTTTTATGGTTTTCGGTCTATGTAAAACACGTGTCGTTATTCTTTGAGCATATTTCTTTCGGGGGGTATACTAAACCAAAACATATATCGAAACAAAACCTCACAGCGTAACGCGGGTAATCTTACTAGTTTGAGTTTATTTGTAATCTATTTTATTCAAATAATGTATTGAAATATTTATAAATTTTAATTATTTTATTTAATTATTATTCTGTTGACTGTAATGACGTCACAACATCACATGGAAGTAATGGAGCTACAGGCACCGACTGGCCGACATAAAAAACGCGGACGAAAGCTCGAAGGCGACGGTGCTATAGCTACGCTTATTTATTATTCTTGCTCCATGATTATTTTATAATACAATTTTATTGGTATTCATGATAACTTACGGATAAAACTAATATTAAAACATAGAGTTAACAACATGTTAAAGACCATCTGTAGTGGTTACTTTTTTGGCGTTTTTCTCTCAAACACGTCTTAGGACACCCAACCCTCACCCCCGGTATTATCCTACTACGCCCATTTGTGAAAAACGCCCATAATGCCCCTTTGCTGTCTAGGATGACACGTGTCGTACAATGTCCATTAGTGGGGGGACATTATTCACGTGTACCACTATACATGGTCTAAAGAACGTAACAAAAAAGTATGTTGTTGTGGAAGTGAGCGTTAAATAACAAAAAACTAACTTAAAATCGAAGAAAGTAAAAATATATTACATTTGACGTAATTCGGTTTTCAGTAGGATTTATATGGGCATGTAGATGAGAGTAAAGTAAAAAGACATTATATGTGATACGTCTTGGTTTTGAATTAAATGGTGCGGTTAACCGTTAACGTCTGAATCTTGGTACACGTTTATTTGTGTTTAAAGTTTATTGAGATATATATAATTGATTGGGTTGAGTACTGGCCATCATTTCGTATGCAAAAACAGAAATTGAATTGTTTCTAGCACAACAGACAAAGCATGTCGATCGAAACGATATATTTGAAGTTTCACGAAATAAAATATTTGTAAAAATAATCAAACTATATATAAAGTAAAAAATAAGTATGTCATTAAATAAAACATTTATTGAAATAGCCAAATTGAAAAAGAAGTAACAGAAATAATGTTTTTTTACGGACAACGAATACTATACAAGACCGATCACCCAAGCAAATTCATTAACGAAAGGCCACCCATGCTTTATGAACACAAACAACAATGGTGGCCAGGCCAACCCACTATTCCAAGGAAACCTAGAAACCCCCACGCATAACCTTCACATTAAAAGATCATGAGGTGCCTTGTTCCAAACCAAATGATCTATGACTCGTTGGCAAAAGAAATAATGCAGGGCCGTCCCTGAGAGCTTGAGGGCCTTCTTAGGCCCTGTGTAAATAAAAAAATGGGCCCTTATATTTTCAAGTAATTACATGTTAAACTTAATAACATATAATAAAAATTAATAGTTAAACAACTAAACAATTTAATATAAACAGAAAAAAAAACCAATTTAAATAGACATTTGAATATTAACACAACAATTAAAGTAATAAAAACAAATTAAATAAAAAAGAAACTTACAACTTAATATGAATATCTATATGTATTAGCTAACAAACTCAATTTTTTAGAACCTTTTCCTTCTTCTTTATGTTTGGGCTTTCGGCCCCAAGCTTGAACAAATGAAAACAAAAAAAATTAGGAGAAAACAAAATGTTGCCATGTCTCACAGACTCATGTATTGACAAGTAAACTCAAAACCAGTAGAACTACAACAATGTAATTTTTTTATATCTAGGACCGTAAATCTATAAATTATAATAAATAAAACCATCTTTGAAACAACTCCAAATATCGTTGTAAATTTATTTATTTCCTTTTCGTGTATTTTGTTTATACTTAACAGTTGTACTCCGAGATTTGGATTATGAAAAGTTTATGTTAATGGAATTATGTTTTGTCGCATCTACATCGCATTTAATCGTTTATTAATCACTAACTCAACGCAATCACAAGAAGTTATGCTACTATACGAGCCGAGTAAACACTTGTGCTATCGCATTGCTTATCTCATCGCATCGCAAAACGCAGTTAATTATGTGGTATTAGGATTTATGTATATAATACTTGTTTACGTTATGGTTTAATATCGCTAAAACGCTCGCACGCTCACGTAACTCGCTCTCTCTCGAATCAATGGTAATATAACACTTAACGCTTCGCTAAAACGCTTAATATAACTATCTAATACGAACCGAATCGCCAAACGAACGTTTAACGCGAAATAATCGAACAGAACTTGGCCATTAGGTCAAGTTCGGCCGAACTTGTGCATGACAAGTTCGCCCGAACTTGTCCTGGCTACTAGAAACCCTCAAACACAACAGGTCCGCCCGGACTTGTTCTAATTCAAGAGAAAACAAGCAAGTTCGCCCGAACTTGTAGCAAGTTCGCCCGAACTTGTAGCAAGTTCGCCCGAACTTGTAGCAAGTTCGCCCGAACTTGATGTCTGCCCTCTCCATTCTCACCTCATCTATAAATACCCAGCTCCTCTTCTCATTTGAACTTGCTGCAAGTTCACCCGGAGCTCCCCAAAACCGAAACCTTTTGTGTTCTAAGTAAGATTCCACCCGTTTTCAAGCAACAACAACGTTTTACAACGGTTTTGCACAAGGCTTTGCCTTCGTTTTCATCAAATCTCTTCTGTTTACGAAAATCATCATCTTTTATGCAAAACTTTTGTTTTCACTCAGATCTATGCTTAGATCTGAGTAAAACCTTTCAAACATTGATTTTTACACAGTATTCGGACTAAACGACGTACGTTTCGTTCACTTTGAAGTGGAACGAGGCGTTGTCAAGCTAAATCTCATATCCGGAAGCACAAGGACGAAGTCGTCACTTTGCACAAACTGGACTAAACCGTTCGAACCTTCAAGTTCGCCCGGATTAGTCCGAGTTTCTGTAAAATGGCTAAAACTCGCTCCAAAAGACCTCTTCAGCCTTGGTTTTGCTCAATAGCCTAAGGTTGGAAGGATGGACACTCGATTTCCTCAGCAAACGACGCAAAAAACGCACGATTTAGATGCCAAAACAGTCAAGTTCGCTCGAACTTGTCACCAGAATAGTGACCAAGTTCGCCCGAACTTGACTAAAGTCTCAACACTTTACACAAGTTCGCCCGAACTTGTCCAATTCTCAAGAGAATTAGACAAGTTCGCCCGGACTTGTATCATCCCTCAGCAATTAGGGCAAGTTCGCCCGAACTTGTCTCATTTCTCAAGGAAATTAGACAAGTTCGCCCGAACTTGTACCTCCAGTAAATTAAACACACAAGTTCGCCCGAACTTGTACCCAAAGGTACAAGTTCCCCAGCACTTGTCTGCTGTTCTCTCAAACCGTAACCGATTCAGAAATTCGGAAGACTGATGCACTTCTGTTCGCTTACAGGCTGATCCGGCACTCTCCGCAACTCCTCTCAGATCCCTCATCTCTCCCGAAACGCACCAACAGTGAGTATACTTGAACCCCTTTTACGCTTAAACGCACTTTTGGGTGTCACATATGTTCGTATATCAAAACACATCACACAACTCAAATGCTTATTTGACATCCCGCTTATACATGACTTTACGTGAAATCTGTTGAACTTTACGTGTTACTTGATTGCTTGTAGGCCACCTTTAACATGATAGTATACTAGAGGTTGACCCGCCACCCGGAGGCCCGGGGTTGTGAAGGCTCACATTTTCATTTCTCATTTATTTTCTCTCTTTAGTAGGTGAACACTTGTTTGCAGGCCTCGATCAATCGCGGTTCGTTGGTTTACTTGAATCTGAGTAGTTACATAGTTCACAACTCTTAAGTATGTCATGCGGTGTATAACGTTTTTATATCTATTATGTATGCAAAACTTGTATGATCACCTTTACTTAATTGTATTGACGTTTTATTTTAATATATGTGGCAGGTTGAGGACATTAGCTATGGATGCTTAGTTTAGGGTTTCTTTTAGAATCTCGTTGTAATAAAATCTAGGGAAGATCGAACTTGTTTTTGTTTTATGAGAATGCTTGTATTTCATAACTTGTTTAAGGATTGTATGTTGATAGTATGGGATATTAACTTTTGAGACAATCTGGTTCGCCTAGTGCCGTGCCCAGATGTTACGCCATCGGTTGGGGTGTGTCAGATTGGTATCAGAGCCATAACTATAGGGAAAATTAGGTAGAACTGCCATGTTTGACCTAGTCTATAGTTAGGACACCAGATCAGACCATTACGCATTGATTAAACGCCGAAAACGAATACGAACAGACAAGTCCGCCCGAACTTGGGGGACAAGTTCGCTCGAAATTGATCAAGTTCGCCCGAACTTGATCAAGTTCGCCCGGACTTGACCAAGTTCGCTCGAACTTGTCTGTCCCCTCAACATCAAACAAAGTTCATCAAGGATTGAGCAAGTTCACTCGAACTTGACATCAGGCCGATGCCAAGTTCGCCCGAACTTGACTAAAATCCTTCGACACGAACTTTTAAACATTGCTTTTCCTAAAGAAACCATAACACACGCTGAAGAACGCTCATATCACACAAAACGAATGGTCAAGTCGAGCATAGGTGTGAAAACCAAGAACTCTCGATAAGATCATTCACTCCGCGCATTCTCTCTCGCACGAGATACCTTCATTGAGTTAGGAGTGATATTCAAACCTCGACGAAAATCTCCGTCTCTATCTAGTGGAACTCTCAACTTGTTCGGTGAGCATAACCACAACTAGGAATGAAGTTGTTAAGCTAGGGGTGAAACCTGCATCTTAATAACTAGTTCCGCTCCTCGATTTTCAATCTCACCAAAGTCTCGATTATTTCGATGACTCGGAACACGACGTAACTGGAAGATAAATGCCGTTAACCGTTGTACGGCGAGAGCATTTGTCTATTAGGCCAAATAGTGTGTCCGAACACAGAGAATCTTCGAATCACTTTGGGTAGTCGCTGTCTCAAAACCCAGGACGCTCCCAATTGATTTAAGCCTATAATCGTCGATTTTACGCATCATCGAGTTTATTTATTATTTATGAGTTTAAATTTATGGACTTTACGCTTATTTCGATTTCTTACTTTATCGATTTCTCGATTTATCGCTTTTACGCTCCATCGATATATGCACAACTCGCACAGCTCTCGTAATCTAAAACGCTAATTAATTCACCAACCAAACTAATCGCTCAACTCACCTACGCTCATGAGGACACGTGTGTCTCATACGCAACTCTACTCGCTATTTACGCTACTATATCGCATCTCGTACGCGCTACGCATAATTTAGTTTGAAGATGAATACGTGCAAAATATGTGCCTATGTGCTTATGTGATTATGTGCCTACGTGATTATGTGCTTACATGCTTATGTGGATACGTGTCTATGTGTTATATGCCTTAACTGTATTATAATAATAATAATAATAATAATAATAATAATAATAATAATAATAATAATAATAATAATAATAATAATAAACTTTTGAACATAAACCTATTATAATCAAATCTCATCCAATCAAATCCTTGGTGTAGATGTCTTCTATGGGATCTCACACACGGAGGAACATCAAGCGCAACAACGCCGATAAGCGCATCGCTTCCCTGGTAGCCAAGCAAATGGCTAAAGTTATCCCCCAGATCGTCAGCGAGATCCATGCCGCCAGCAGCAATTCGTCCGTCGATTCCAAAGCCGACACGCCCAAGACTTCCTTTAGCTTTAAGCAGTTCAAAGCTTGTGGACCCCTTACTTTCTCAGGCACTGAAGGACCAAGTGCCATGTTCCACTGGTTTGATGCTATCGAGGTCACATTTCGTCAGAGTGGGTGTCCCAAACCCCTTTGCACTATTAACGCTACCGGCGTTTTCCAGTCCAGGGCTCTCGACTGGTGGACCGTGGAGTGTAACAAGAGGAGAAACGATGAAGCCTAAGGACTCACCTGGGAAGAACTTAAAGCAATCATGATCAAGGAATTATGTCCCCCCCTATGAAATCCAGAAGTTGGAGAACGAGTTTTGGGGAATTAAGCAAGACGGACCTGACAATGCTGGTCTAACAGCTCGCTTCAAGCAGTTGAGCATTATCTGTCCCGGTCAAGTGGACACGACCGAGAAAGCAATCAAGAAATACCTCAACGCTCTGCCCGACTGCGTCGCTGACTTTGTTCAAGCAGCACGCCCTGCTACTATTGAGGAGACCTACCAGCTAGCCGCAGAGATCAATGACAAACGGGTTCAGTCTGGTTATTTCAAGAACAGAAAAGTCGCAAACCAAGCTATCACCGAATCAGCAGCTCCTACCGATCAGACTCGAGAGTCTATGACTAACCGCCGAGGTCGTAAAAGGGAAAACCCGAGCAAGAACTTTGCCCTTACTGCACCGCAAAACCCTCAACCACTCCAGTCTGCAGCACCAAACGCACCGCCGACAAAATGTGCTTATACTAGCCCTCATCCTTTGTGCTCAAAATGCACTTATCACCATGTGGTTGGAGGTAATTGTCGTTTCTGTACCAACTGCAACATATACGGCCACTTTACTGTCAGTTGTCGTTCAGGCCCTCGTCAGCCAGCTCCTTAGGCCCCAGCAGCACCAGGTCTATCAGCTCCTCCTCGCACTCCTCAGGCTAATCAGCAGCAGTACCAGCAGCAGGCACCGGCCCCAAAGGCCCGTGCTTGCTACACATGTGGGGACCCAAACCACTTCAGTAATGTCTGCCCTAATCGAGCTATCAAACAAGAGCCGCAGCAACAGCAGCCTCAGCCTCAGCCTCAACAGCAGCCACCACCACAACCTTAGCAGCAACAACCACAGGCTGCGCGTGGACGAGCCTTTAAGCTCAATCATCGCCAGGCTCAGAACGACAACAATGTTGTCAACGGTATGTTCCTTGTCAATGGTATTTATGCTTCATGTTTATTTGATACTGGTGCCGATAATTGTTTTGTATCGTTAGAATTCGAAAAGGTTTTAAAATGTAAACGCGCTAAATTCCCAAAGACTTTCGATGTGGAAGTCGCCACCGGAAAAACCGTTACCGTCACCTCTGTCCTACATGGTTGTACCCTTGATCTCAACAACCACGTCTTCTCGATCAATCTCATACCTATGCAGTTAGGTAGCTTCGATATCATAGTAGGTATGGATTTTCTTTGTGAGAATCATGCTGAAGTTGTTTGCTTCGATAAAGTGATTCGTTTTCCTCTTCCTAACGGTGATCAGTTACATGTCTATGGTGAAACTCCATCAAAGAAGTTGATGCTTATGTCATGTACTCAAGCGAGCAAGCATTTACGCAAGCAATGCGTTGCATTCCTAGCCCATATCGTGAACCCGAAGAAAGAAAAGAAAACCTGGAAGGATGTACCCGTTGTTTGTGAATTTCCCAAAGTTTTTCCTAACGATTTACCCAGTTTACCCCCTACTCGTGATGTTGAATTCCGTATCGATTTGATTCCCGGTGCTACTCCCGTTGCAAAAGCTCCCTATCGTCTCGCACCATCAGAAATGCGCAAGCTATCTAGCCAACTTCAAGAGCTTCTTAATAAAGGCTTCATACGCCCGAGCACTTCACCTTGGGGCGCACCCGTTCTCTTTGTGAAAAATAAAGATGGGACGTTCCGAATGTGCATCGATTATCGTGAGCTTAACAAACTCACGATAAAGAACCGCTACCCTCTTCCTCGAATCGACGACTTATTTGATCAGCTTCAAGGTACTACTTGTTTTTCTAAGATCGATCTACGTTCCGGTTATCATCAGTTGCATGTACTCGAAGAAGATATTCCGAAAACCGCCTTTCGTACTCGTTATGGCCATTTTGAGTTCGTGGTCATGCCTTTTGGTCTCATAAATGCACCCGCGGTCTTCATGGATTTGATGAACCGTGTGTGTAAAGCCTTTTTAGATCGTTTCATCATTGTGTTTATCGATGACATCCTTATCTACTCGAAGTCGAGAGACGAACATGCGCGCCATCTCTGTTTAGTCCTCGAACTTCTCCAAGGTAATCGCCTTTATGCTAAGTTCTCTAAATGTGAATTCTGGCTCGAAGAAGTCCAATTTCTCGGCCACATCGTTAATAGTCAAGGAATTCATGTCGACCCTGCAAAGATTGAAGCTGTCAAAAGTTGGATTACGCCGAAGAATGCATCCGAAATCCGTTCTTTTCTTGGATTGGCGGGTTACTACCATCGACTCATCGCCGACTTTTTGAAAATCGCCGTTCCGCTTACCGCTTTCACACATAAAGACAAACCTTTCATTTGGGATTCCAAACAATAGGAAGCCTTTCAAACCCTCAAACATATGCTATGTAATGCTCCTGTACTCGCCCTTCCTGACAGAAACGACGATTTCGTTGTTTATTGCGATGCCTCTAATCTTGGCCTTGGTTGTGTTCTTATGCAACGAGACAAGGTTATCGCGTATGCGTCTCGACAACTCAAGATCCATGAGAAAAATTACACAACCCACAATCTCGAACTCGGTGTAGTTGTTTTTGCATTGAAGATATGGCGACACTACCTTTACGGTACTAAGTGTACGGTCTTCACCGACCATAAGAGCTTACATCATATCTTCAATCAAAAAGAACTGAATATGCGACAACGCAGATGGGTTGAACTTCTCAACGATTACGATTGTGAGATACGCTACCATCCCGGTAAAGAAAACGTCGTCACCGATACTCTCAGCCGACGAAGCTATGTATATAGTGTTCGTGACTCTCAAGCTTTGAATGATCTCGAAATCATGATTCGCTCCGCTCAGTTCACTTGTTTTAACGAGAATACCCTGGAGGAATAAATGAAATGTGGTGCCGAAACTCAGCTTGTTGTTAAACCTAACGGTATCTATTATTATCTCGATCGTATTTGGATTCCCAGCCGTGATAACCTTCGTGAATTGCTAATGACCGAAGCTCATAAATCTCGATACTCCATTCATCCCGGAGCCGACAAAATGTACCGGGATCTTCGTCCTAAGTATTGGTGGCTGGGCATGAAAAAGGATATCGCCGTGTACGTCTCAAAGTGCTTAACTTGTTCGAAAGTTAAAGCCGAACATCAAAGGCCCTCTGGCTTGCTCGAACAACCCGAAATCCTGAGGTGGAAGTGGGAGAGTATAGCTATGGTCTTTGTTACGAAACTTCCTCACACTTCCTCTGGTCACGATAGCATTTAGGTTATCGTTGATCGCCTTACCAAATCTGCGCAATTTATTGCTATACGAGAAGACTTTAAGGTAGAACGATTAGCACGAATCTATACCGACGAAGTCATATGTCGACACGGGACGACTCGTGACATCATCTCTGACCGCGACGGTCGCTTTACCTCACGTCTCTGGGAGACTTTTCAATCCGCTCTCGGTACTACTCTCAATCTTAGTACCGCGTTTCATCCTCAAACCGACAGTCAGACTGAGCGCACGATACGCATCCTCGAAGACATGCTTCGTGCGTGCATCATAGATTTCGGTGGAAATTGGGATACGCATTTACCTTTAATTGAATTCTCGTACAATAATAGTTATCACACCAGCATTCAAATGGCTCTTTTTGAGGTGTTGTATGGAAGAAAATGTCGATCGCCTATTGCATGGCACGAGATCGGCGAAGCACAAATCATCAGTCCAGAGTTAATTCAAGAAATGACGGACAAAATCCTCCAGATGAGAGACAATCTCTTGAAAGCTCGGAGTCGTCAAAAGAGTTATGCCGATAAACGCCGCAAGCCCCTACAGTTCGAAGTGGGAGATCACGTGCTCTTAAAGGTTGCACCTTGGAAAGGAGTGATCCGCTTCGGGAAGAAAGGAAAGCTAGCGGCACGATACGTAGGTTCCTTTAAGATTCTGGAAAGGATCGGCAAAGTAGCCTACCGACTCGAACAACCGGCGGAACTTAACAACGTTCATCCGACTTTCCACGTGTCGAATCTCAAGAAATGCCTAGCTGAAGAAAATCTCCACGTCCCTCTCGAGGACTTGCAAATAAAAGAGACTCTGTATTTCGTGGAAAAGCCTGTCGAAATCATGGACCGAGAAACCAAAAAATTACGGCGCTCTCGCAAACCTATCGTGAAGGTCCGATGGGAAGGAAAACGCGGTGCCGAGTTCACTTGGGAATTGGAAAGTGACATGAAGGCTAAGTATCCGCATCTATTTATTACGGCCACTACTTAAATTTCGGGACAAAATTTCCTAAAGTAGGGGAGACTGTAACAACTCCAAATTTCGTTGTTAATTTATTTATTTCCCTTTCGTGTATTTTGTTTATACTTAACAATTGTACTCCGAGATTTGAATTATGAAAAGTTTATGTTAATGGAATTATGTTTTGTCGCATCTACATCGCATTTAATCGTTTATTAATCGCTAATTCAAAGCAATCACAAGTAGTTATGCTACTATACGAGCTGAGTAAACACTTGTGCCATCGCATCGCTTATCTCATCGTATCGCAAAAAACAGTTAATTATGTAGTATTATGTTTTATGTATATTATACTTGTTTACGTTATGGTTTAATATCGCTAAAACGCTCGCACGCTCACGTAACTCGCTCTCTCTCGAATCAATGGTAATATAACGCTTAACGCTTCGCTAAAACACTTAATATAACTATCTAATACGAACCGAATCGCCAAACGAACGTTTAACGCGAAATAATCAAACAGAACTTGGCCATTAGGTCAAGTTCGGCCGAACTTGTGCATGACAAGTTCGCCCGAACTTGTCCAGGCTACCAGAAACCTTCAAACACAACAAGTCCGCCCGGACTTGTTCTAATTCAAGTGAAAACAAGCAAGTTCGCTCGAACTTGTAGCAAGTTCGCCCGAACTTGATGTCTGCCCTCTCCATTCTCACCTCACCTATAAATACCCAGCTCCTCTTCTCATTTGAACTTCCTGCAAGTTCACCCGGAGCTCCCTAAAACCGAAACCTTTTGTGTTCTAAGTAAGATTCCACCCGTTTTCAAGCTACAACAACGTTTTACAACGGTTTTGCACAAGGCTTTGCCTTCGTTTCCATCAAATCTCTTCTGTTTACGAAAATCTTTATCTTTTATGCAAAACTTCTGTTTTCACTCAGATCTATGCTTAGATCTGAGTAATACCTTTCAAACACTGATTTTTACACAGTATTCGGACTAAACGACGTACGTTTCGTTCACTTTGAAGGGGAACGAGGCATTGTCAAGCTAAATCTCATATCCGAAAGCCCAAGGATGAAGTCGTCACTTTGCACAAACTGGACTAAACCGTTCGAACCTTCAAGTTCGCCCGGATTAGTCCGAGTTTCTGTAAAATGGCTAAAATTCGCTCCAAAAGACCTCTTCAGCCTCGGTTTTGCTCAGTAGCCTAAGGTTGGAGGGATGGACACTCGATTTCCTCAGCAAACGACGCGAAAACGCACGATTTGGATGCCAAAACAGTCAAGTTCGCTCGGATTACATCAAGTTTGCTTGAACTTGTCACCAGAATGGTGACCAAGTTCGCCTTGAACTTGACTAAAGTCTCAACACTTCAAACAAGTTCGCCCGGACTTGTATCATCCCTCAGCAATTAGGGCAAGTTCGCCGGAACTTGTCTCATTTCTCAAGGAAATCAGACAAGTTCGCCCAAACTTGTACCACCAGTATGTTAAACACACAAGTTCGCCCGAACTTGTACCCAAAGGTACAAGTTCGCCCGAACTTGTCTGATGTTCTCTCAAACCGTAATCGATTCAGCAATTCGGAAGACTGATGCACTTCTGTTCGCTTACAGGCTGATCCGGCACTTTCTGCAACCCTTCTCAGATCCCTCATCTCTCCCGAAAAGCACCAACAGTGAGTATACTTGAAACCCTTTTACGCTTAAACGCACTTTTGGGTGTCACATATGTTCGTATATCAAAACACATCACACAACTCAAATGCTTATTCGACATCCCGCTTATACATGACTTTACGTGAAATCTGCTGAACTTTATGTGTTACTTGATTGCTTGTACGCCACACTTAACATGATAGTATATTAGAGGTTGACCCGCCACCCGGAGGCCCGGGGTTGTTAAGGCTCGCATTTTCATTTCTTATTTATTTTCTCTCTCTAGGATGTGAACACTTGTTTGCATGCCTCGATCAATCGCGGTTCGTTGGTTTACTTGAATCTGAGTAGTTACATAGTTCACAATTCTTACGTATGTCATGCGGTGTATGCTAAACGTTTTTATATCTATTATGTATGCAAAACCTGTATGCTCACATTTACTTAATTGTATTGACGTTTTATTTTAGCATATGTGGCAGGTTGAGGACATTAGCTATGGATGCTTAGTTTAGGATTTCTTTTAGAATCTCGTTGTAATAAAATCTAGGGAAGATCGAACTTGTTTTTGTTTTATGAGAATGCTTGTATTTCATAACTTGTTTAAGGATTGTATGTTGATAGTATGGGATATTAACTTTTGAATATTATCGCTTAAATAATGTTATGGAATTTCTCTTGAGACAATCTGGTTCGCCTAGTGTCGCGCCCCGATGTTTCCGCCATCGGTTGGGGTGTATCAATCTTAGCCCACATGCCAATCATTTAAGCTATTAATTGCCACGTGATATTGTCATAACCATTGTTATTTTGTTTTAGGAGGGAAAACACAAGGCTTTTGTTTCACTTATTTTTGTAACAAGTTTTAAAGAAATCAAACTTTCCTTTTTGTGCAGACTATTTCCTTTCAAATAAATTATTTGCAGAAAATATTATGGATTTGTCATATTTTTAAGGTAATCCACTTTCCTTTGTTATCTTTTATAATAGTATTTTCTTCATTAAAAATTATTTGCACAAGCTTGCATATGATTAATTATTTAACACTGATTTTTAACTAGGTATTTGTTGATCCGTTAATTTTTTCAATATTTAGTTACTTTAACCTATGTTGTCAAAAGCACATTAGGCGCTCGCCTAGAGCTGGGCGCAAGCGAGGCAGAGGCGAGGGTTTCTTGGATATCAGGCGATAATAGAGAAGAAGACAAACTTGAACGCTGCTAGAATTACCATCTGATAGTTTTTTCTTCAAGTTGTACGCTGCATCTTTCTCTAACGGCGCTTTCTTTTCTTTTTTACTGATACCCTAGGGTTTTATTGTTGGGTTTTATTATTTCTTGGGCTTTCTTTTGACTTTGGTTTATATTTGTTGGGCCTTTTCTTTGCTATTGCGAATTTTTCAATATGGTGGGCTTTAAATATATAAAAAATAGGTTGTATTTATATAAACTTTTATTATTAATTTTAATTTTCAAAGCATAATATATTTTTATAATTTCTCCTTTATCTGCGCTTTTCTTAAAAAAAAAACCCTCGCTTTTTTTTTGCGCATGACACCTAGGCTCTGGGCGAGGCTTGTGCACCTTGCGTCTTTGATAACATAGACTTTAACATTTCCAATGAAAACTTCAATGCTATTTTAAAGGTTCAGTTGTATACTTTGATTTATTGACATATGATAATATTCTTTCCATTCAATATATATCAGTCAATAGTTTATTCAAGATTATATAAATTTATTTTTTATCAAACTTTCTATAATTCTTAATCAATTAACGCTTGCATACGTATTTTTATATTGTATGGAACAGACTGTTGGGCTATCAAGAAGACACAGGCACGTAAGATGGAAGTAGCAGAGATGAGAATGTTAAAATGGATGAGCGGGCATACAAGGTTGGATCTGATAAGAAATGAAGTTCTTAGGGAAATGTTAGGAGTGACTAGTATATCGGATAAGATACAGGAGGGAAGATTGAGATGGTTTGGACATGTCAAGAGGAGACAGTTGACAGCGCTAGTTAGAGCAGTGGAATCCTTGACTGTGGAGGGGAGGAGGAGTAGAGATAGGCCCAAAATCATTTGGGATGAGCGGACTAGGCAGGATTTGTTAGAATTGCACCTCTCTGCGGACATGGTACATGATATGGGTCTATGGAGACGTAAGATTAAGGACTTTTGAGAAAGAGATGGGATGGGGGGGGGGGGGGGGGGTTTCCTAATTTGATAGATTTGTAGGGATTAGAGTTCCTTTTTCATGTGATTATCTTGTTGTAGCTATGGCTATATTTGGTCGTATAACGTCTCTATATGTTTATACTTTACTATTTTACCCATCCACAATTGTATGTCTGTTATTTGGTCGTTGTTTATGTTTATGTTTCTAGTGTCCGGGGTCTATCTGGAAGCGACCTCTCTGTCCCTAGGGATGGAGGTAAGGTTTGCCTACATCCCACCCTCCCCAGACCCTACCACTAGCTTTGCTATTTTGGGGATTTACTGTGTATGGTTGTTTTTTATACGTATTTTTATATTAAATAATTAAAAATATTTTTGATTATTATGATGTATCATTAGAATTTTAGTTACATTCCTTTTAAGATTAATCAAATCATTTATATGTTTATGAGATTTTTTACTTTAGTTTCGAGATTATGTTCTCCTTTATATAAAGTTATTTCTCTAACTAAATTGTAAATGGAAGTTCGTTATAACTGTCATATTTTTTTTCCCTTTTGAAGTCGTATTTTTAAAACACTCAGTAAAATACAATAATATTTTAAAATATAATCTAATAACTGACTATTAAATATAATCTATTCGATCGATGGGGCACTCTACACACCTCTAAGATTGCCCTGAAATAGCGTTTCGTAATATAAAATATTTTTCAAAACGAACAAATAATAAAAGAATAAATAAGTGAAAAGGAAAGTACAAGTGGGGTGCGCTGAGGCCCCTATAACTATAGTTTTTATACTCCGTTTTGGAAAAAATAAATATAAAATAGATCCACATACTCTAATTGTTTTTATGGCGGTTCTTGAACTCGTTTAGGCCTAACGTAATGGAGCGTCTTCTGGGCGGTTTGGCAGACGAAAACGCCCCATAGCGCCGCCACACCATTACCGCGGGCGCTATGGGTTGAAATTTGGGGGGTGGCGCCATGTTGATAGCGGCGTTTTGGGGCAAGATTTCAAAAAACGACCGTGGTCAAACGGTTAAAAAAATAAAAAAAAACTTTTTTATTTTAAAACTCAATAAATACTCCTCCATCTCTCATTTTTTTTATAAAAATTCAACACACCTCACATACTTTCATCCTATTCTTTCCCTTTTTTTATAAAAATTTACAATCTTTTAACCATGAATCCTTTCAACCGAGGTTTCATTCCTCCACGTTCGAGCGCCGACACGAACCAAGCTAGCCACTCTACCCGTCCCGTTTCTCCGGTACCCACTCGGCCCACCCTATACGGTTTTCGGTTTCGTCGAGTTTAATCAAAATCCAACAGGTTTTTTGAATCTTTTGAACCAACCACTTTCATGGGACCAAAATCTATACGGTTGGAACCCGAATCAAAACATGGGCGAAATGGGGTCTTCTCAAGCATTTAGTTCCACACAAGCTTTCGGGTCGCCTCTACGCGAGCCCGGGGTTGTTCCAGAAACACAAACGGAAGTAGCGGAGACGCAAAAAGGGAAAGCAAAATGCTCGCATAAAAGAGAGGCGAGAAAACCGAGAACCGAGCGAACAACCAAAATAAAACCGTCTTTTGGAACCGAGTCCAAGCGCTTTTTTTCGGCCTAATGGGTAAGGGAGACGAATACCGGCTGGCGGACTCAATATCGGGCAAATGGACCGATATCAACAAGAAGTGTACAAATTTTATACCGTTTACCAACGAACAAAAAACGGATGGAAAAGTGGGCACAACGACGAGGACATTACACAAGCCGCCTTAATCGAGTATCAAGAGAAAAATGGTAGTTTCGCGTACATGAAGTGTTGGCAAGTTCTTCGGAATAGCCCCAAATGGGCCGACGTCCCTACGGTAGGAGCGAATTCGGGTCGGTCGGCGAATAAAAGGTATTCAAAGAGATAAAAAACCAACGAGTTGGATGAACCCGAAACGCCGACTTCCGACGCTCGAAACATCGACGTAAACGATGATATTCCAGAGGAAGAGCCGGTTGAAGAGCTACCACGACCCGCCGGACGAACGGCTTCAAGAAGCGGTGCGAGATCGAAAAGGCCCGAGTCATCGTCGATGTCATCCGACATGACTAATGCATTTTTGGAGGTAAACCGACGCCTACAAGACATACACGACTTAGGGACTAAACGTATGGAGGAGAACCGGGAAGTGACCGAGATTATGCGGGATAGGCAATGGGCCTACGACTTTGAATTCTACTCGAAACCACATGACCACCTAACCGGTAAAGCGTTGAAGATGGCGTTGGCACAAAAGGAGCGAATCGAAAAAAAATATAATCTTTGAGTGTTTTCATTTTAGTTTGATGTTTTTTTTTAATTTTTAGTGTAACTTTTTTTTAGTGTAATGTTTTTTTTAAAATTTTTAGTGTAATGTTTTTATTTTAATGAAATTGTTTTTAATTTTATAAAGTTATAAATTAATCATAAAAATTGGAAATTACTAATTGAGTAATGATGAGGTAGGGGCGTTATGACTACGACCTCTATTGGCATAACGCCCCATGCTGATGTGGCATGCCACATGTCGCAAAACGCCCATTTAGGGGCGGTATGACTACACAAGGCCTTAGCAAATTGCATAACTAAGAGCATTTATATCTAACCTTCCAAATTATGTGAGGGGGTTTTTATATTATGAAAAATAGTTGTAAGTGTTTGTAAGTGGAGGAGAAATAAATTATTACTGTTTGTCTGTAAATTTGGGGAACACTGTTCACCCCTTATAATTTTTTAATATATTTTGAAAGTGGTTGTGAGTGGAAGAGAGAAAAAATGTAATGATAAAGGTATTAAAAAATATTATTTAATTGAAAATGAGAGAGAAAAGATAGTGATTTTTAGTGTAATATAGGGTAAAATATGAGGTGTTAATGTGAATGCTCTAAGAACGGTTTTTTGAATAATTAACTAGATGAGATTTCACAGCTAGGACCGGAAATTGACCCATTTTCCGACATGAATTGAACTATTTGACCGTATACATTGCAAAAGTTACCCCATAACGTCAAACTAATGTTTATTCATAGTTACATGTGTCTCTATTATGGGTCATGAAGACTACATTTAGTTTCCTAACAAGAAATCCACTAATTTGACATACAGCATACAACAAAGATCGGGTGTGGAGCTCTAACATCGATCACTTGATGATCGGACCAAACATCGATCAAACTAGTTGTTATCCATATTGCTTAATGTCCGGACCATATAATGTTGGAGTAGGATCATAGCACATGACATTATAGTCTAGTGGCAATTTTGGGGTGTGTTAAGGCTTTGACCAGATTTATTGCCTAGTTGAGATGAATATGATTAGGTGGTTCCGCTCGTGACACGATGATACTCCAGTGGTCCGTCAGTGATCCAAATTTCCCGTTCAAAAAAACAATGTTGGATCACACATCATTTGGATTTTGGACTACTTAATGTTGATGTCCAGACACCCGGAAAGAAACATCACGAGTGATACTTGATACATCACAACACACCATTAACTAGGTTATATGTGATACTTGACATGTCCAAGCAATCGTGTGACCAATGGACGAAGCTATCCGATTGCTTCTTTGTTCCAGTTTAAAGGAAGAGATCCTTGGCTGATAGATTGTATACCGTTCTATGAACGATTTCTCATCTGGACGAGGTAAAAACTATTTTAAATGTTGTTTCTAACCCATTTTTCTAACTAAATGTGTTTGGTTTGAGGAAATCTTAATAACTAGCTTCATATCAACTGTTATCAATCAATTTGACTTACAAGCAATATAGCTCTCACATTTGTGTTCAAAGAAAACAAGAGTTGATCACTGGAAAATAGCAAAGTATGGCTTTTTTTTTTAAGTTTATTTAGATTCAAAGTGCTATGACCATGTCAAAATATATGAAGATTTACATGTTTATTGCGAAGTGTGAAGTGCTTTATGAATTATTTTGAAATGAATTAGTTAAACTATCTAATACTAATTTCATCTTTTGTTCTGAATCATGATATGTTGGCATATACTAAACACAAAGATTTGCATTTCTGGGCATTACTTAATTATTTATTGCCACTTAGGTTATAGCCTAGTGGTGAAGAGAAATTATCTCTTGTGGGGAGACCAGGGTTCAATCCTTGGGGGTGTAAGCATTTAAGAGAAAAATTAGTCGTTCTAAAAGAAAACTTAATTGTTTATTAATACATTTGATGGTAACAACATCATTGATTTTAACTCCAATAGTGTTCTACAACTTGTTACAATTATTCCTAAGCTTTTAACTCCAAGCCCACCCAACCCAAACATCTAATGGTATGACTATGTATATCTTTCAGAATCTTCTTGATACATACATTTAAAACCGGGGTTAGAGTATCTCTAGAAAGGAGACCTAAAAACGTGTTTACTCAACTGCCACATTAAAGAAACATAGATCCCTTAAAATACCGAAAACACGTCTCACATACGGCCAATAAAAACATTGTCTTATCATCACCTCTTTTACATTTATTTTTAATCACCAAACTTTTATTTTAGTAAAATATATAAAAATGATATTTAAATATTTTTTGTAAGAGGGAAAAAATTAATATTTGAAATTTAAGCTTTAAAAGTTGAAATTAGAATAAACAGTTGTTTTGGGGGAAATTTAAAAATTTGAAGTTTTAAATTAGCAAATTAAACTAACCCCCAACCCACCTGGCGTTGGATGCCGTTCTTCACAAGAACGAAAGCCCAAAAACGAGTAGTCCCAATAGGCGGACAACCTCGAAGAGCCAGCTGGCCAAAGAACGGGCCAAAAGCGCCCTACGGGGCTTGGTCTTTATATGTAAATATTTAGTCTGAGCGTAGATTTTTGGAATTGGATCGGTCACTTTTAAGGACTCGTTAAATAAAACAAAAATATAGATTTGAATTTGTATTCAAAATTTTTTACCGGCTTGTTTGGTAAAACAAAAGCCACTCATCAGATAACCACAAATTTCATACATGGTATATATGTTGTGTGGCATTGCATATGCCACTTGATTAAACACATGTTACTATAAGTAAAAAAACATGCCATACAAGTTGACAAAATCAACACAGTGACAAATACTTTGTGCAGCATCTGTAAATGAAATTTGGACAGCAGCAGTAACAAAGTGGCAGAACCACATAATAAGAATAATCCTACAACAGGTAAGTTTAGTATCATGTTTTCACTGTAAAAAATAAAAGGTAACTTTACATAAATAATAAAGGTAACTTAGATTGTATTATCCAAATTACCACGACCAACGACTGGTAATAAACGGCTCTGACGATGTTGCTAGTGACACTTGCGACTTTGACTTTCGTTGTTGAAGGCAATCCAACTCTAATGAAAAAAAAAGTCATCTGCCACTATCGAATAATTAACTGATTTTATCTTAGTAAAAATCTTGTAACTTGCTTTGAAACAACATAAATGAGTATTAAGGGCGGATATGGTTACTTTTTCGTTAGAGTTGGATTTCCTTAGCAAGGAATGTAAAAAATAAGTAGTGTCATTCGTCACATTATTTCGGACAATGAGTCACATTTTAGATTATTTTTTTGACCGGCCAACAGAATCAATCCCGAGGACTCTTAGGGCCCACTGGACCAAGCGGAGTACTCCGAGAGTAACTTAAGTCCACCACCAATTCTGGGGAAAACCCTGTAACCCACCCGTCTGTAGGCATGACAGTGAAATTACCGGTAAAACCCGTTTGGCTTAAGGATCGAACCCATGTTTCCCTGGGTCTCCTATCATTGCCCACCAGTGCCTCAATCTGCACCAAGTGAGAGTTGAACCTGCATTTCCCAAGAATAAATGCAAGCATTCCACCACTTAATCTAGAGATCATTTGCTACATTTAAAATCATTAAAATTCAATATGCCCATAATGGATTTCATAGTCTATTTATTAATGTAGAATGGAATTTGAAAAGGCGTGCAATGCAAGACCTTTTTTTGAGTATGTTACATACCAAACTATTCTTGAGCACAGGCCCATTAATGTTGGTAAAATTACTGGCGGCCCAGCACACTGTTTCATAGGCCTAATAGCCCGCTTTGATGCTAGGGTTAAGCTCGGCAACATCTTATTTGGGACTAATGCATCACAGCCCGGTTAGCCTAATTCCTCACTAAAGTATTTAGGTTTCAAAAGCCAAGGCGAGAGATAGAGATCCTACATATGAGAGACATTGTTCTACGCACAACCAAATAACCTTTATATACACTTAAAAACTTACATATTTTTTATTTTTTTTTATATATAGCACATTTTCTTGTAAATTAAGCCATTGATATTTCTTTTTCTCTTAGTGTATTTTATGCATTAGTCTTCCATAGGCCTTAATTTTGACTCCGGTGTGCATAATGTGCCCCCTCAAGCAGTGGCGGATCCATGATTTTTTTCAAAGGGGTTCACTTTCTTAAATGTTTTCATAAAATATGTCCGAACATAAAAAAAAAATACGGGTCGGTTCGACGGTTCGTGTCGTGTAAAGTTCATCTCATAATAAAAATACGATATAATAATGAAAAAAATATCATCATGATAAATTCACAAAATACATAATATAAATAGGATGGTCTTTACGAATAAAAAAACATACCTACAGTTGTTCCCTACGAAGTTTCATCTTTTGAAAACGTTGCATGGATCGAAACTTGTTGTAAGAACTCCCTTTTAATGTAGCTAATGCAAGAATCTCTCATGTATCCATCACTCATCCTATATACCATCCTATATAGATACATAATAAAGGCGTCAACCTTATGAGAATCTTTATTAATAGTAATTACCAAAATAGGAGATCCTTGGAAAGTATACAAGTGAAAAACTCATTTAAAGGAACTTGGAAAAACCTCCAATGGTCGTGTCTGTGTGTGTTCCTTTGGAACTGGGAGTAAGTAAAAGAGGCGCATAAACATTAAAAGTTAAACCCTTAATTTGTTTTGAGAGAGAAAAACACAAAAAAGAAGCTAATTCGTTTTGAGAGAAAAAACATAAAAAAGCGCCTGATGGGTATCGAACTCGAGACATCAAGCTCATGGACCACGCGCTTTACCAGAAGAACATTTCGCAGCTTCTGTTATAAGGTTCACCAAAATACTGTTAAGAGGTTCCTTCAATCTTTTCTATTCAACTTACCGCTATAAATTACGAACCGAACGGGTTCCCGGGAACCCCTTCCTTGGCTGTAAGTCCGCCCCTGCCCTTAAGATCCTGAGGTGTTTTCTTTTAGATTGCATGCGTCTTATAGGCGCTTTCTAAAACCAAGCTTGTAACAAATTTATTAATGTGTACCAGATTGTCGATACTTGGATTCCTAATTTAGGTGCTACGACACATATGACATGGGGCGGTTCCATTCGAAAAAAGTAGTTATCAGCCAAGGTATAACACTCCCTCTCCATCATATCGGTCATGTTTTACTTTCATTGTCACATTGCACTCTCAAAGTCAAAATTGTATATGTTGTGTCACGCCCCAACCGATGACGGAAACACCAGATTGAGACGGAACGAGATTGCTCGAGACTTCATAACGTGCTAATTGTGATTTAAGTAAACAATATTTCTTTTCATACCAAACCGAAGTACATTGTCTTGAAAGGGAAATACAACATTTTGCAACTTAAACATAAATAAACGAAAGAAAATACATAACACAAAAATTGAGTGCGTTTCTAATCCACTCTAAGTAGATTCGCGAGTATCAAGTTAGTTTCCTGCACCATGTATTAAAGTATCCGTCAACACAAATAGGTCGGTAAGCATACAAGTTTGGTTTTAAATAGCATATAATAAAAGGGTTCTCAAATCCAACATGGCAATTCGTATACTAAGTTAAATTACATACTAGTATGCACAACCTAAGTGTCAAACCAAAGATTCCACAAGTGTAATATTATCATCACAATGAATAAGACCGTATTGATTGAATGCTTAACATGGACCACAATAATGGGCGGTGTGTTAATCCTATAACGCTATACATGTTAAGGTAGGCTATCAAAGTTAATGACAAGTAGTTGCATGTATGAATATATGGCATGAATAATCTAAGCATAACAAATAACATGTTTGGTGGATTGAATGATTTCATAAGTCTGATTAGTGCATGAGTGAGTTTGTTAATTTTATACATGTTACACCTCAAAAAGTGATTAAAGCGTAAAAGGAGTTTCGAGTATACTCACGGTTTGCAAATCTTCCACATACGTAGTTGAAGAGTCTTGAAGATTTGGACACCGAAGTTACCATACAATGGGGAAACGAAGGTGTGTGAGTTCTTGGGATTGTTGATGGATTCGGATTCGAAATCTTAATTACTAGAAAGTATGTATGTAAGGAAATTGCGTCTTGTCTGTCTAGACACTCAATTTGGACACTATGTTTTAGTCTGTTTTCATGGGTACCAAATCACCCATTAGAATCCATTTTGAGGAATCAAGAACAAAGATGATATCTACCATAACTCATGACATTCAACCATGATTCGGCTATTATGGTTTGGTTAGTATATGTATATGTATATATATTTTGTTAGTAGTCCAATGTTAGGTTAGTCATGTATGGTCATGTAAAGGTAGGATTAAAATCCCTTAACCTTGTGAATTCACCAATGCACATAAAAATCACAAGGATGATTTCGGATGGTCATGAATCTAAGAACAAGAATAAAATCTTCTAATTCACCAAGGCAACCAAGTGAGTTAAACTAGAAAAGTGCATTTCAAACATGGATAGTGTTTGAAGACTTGGTGCAGTTTGTTCACTTTGTTTACTTGAAAGTTGTTTGGTGACTTATGGAATGAACTAACTAATTAGCTAAGCAATCAAGTGAGGTAGGTGGAATTATAGTTGTAGAACCTAAGTCCCATTGTTCACACCTTTAACCATAGCATAAATTCTTCAACTTTGAAGGTTGAAGTCTTGGTTTGGTTTTTACTCACATAGAGACCACTTGGGGTCTTTGAAAGATAAAGTAAGGAGACACATGAACCTCATACTTACTGAAGTAAACCTCAACTCAAGTCCCTTATCATGAAAATTAGTTGGGAACTTAGTTTGGTACAATACACTCTAAAAAAACATTTTCACAAGATGAATGTATAAAAAATTTGTTAAAAAGTTGAATTTAAACCAACTTTGGACCTCAAGAATGGTGATGTACCACATTTGTTTACCTTGGTAAACATTGGGTAACATCCCTCGAGGTTATGAAAGTGGTTTGGAGAACAAAGCCAAGAAAAAATAAAGAAGGAAGTGGTATGACAGCTCACTTGAACACTTGAAACTTTCTGCTCAAACTTGGAGAATTTCTTGGAGATTTAGGATGTTTGAGAGTGGAATGAGGTTGTGAAAAGTGAAAACATGTTAGATGAGGCTTTGATTTATAGTGGGGGATTAGAGTTTGAGTTTAAAGAAGGTTGGAAGGTGATTGGAGGTGAAAAGAGGTGGAAAAGAGGTCTAATCTGCGAGCAAAACACAATTCTGCCTATCAGACCTCGCTTGCGGACAGTAAGCCTATGGCCTTGCGGTCCGTAAGGCCATCCAGACTTTAAAATTTTGTATTTTTACCCTTGTGGTTTGGTTGTTTGTCCATTTATGCAATATCTTCTATATGTTAATTGTTTTTAAGGCATGTATAAGCATGTGTATAGTATGAATGTGCATGAATAATATTCCGATCATGAAATAAATATAAAGTATGGTTCAGTTTCGTATATAAAACGCGCATTCGTGATTGTGTAAGCATCAATTAAACAAGTATGAATAAGATGAAATTTCCATTATGCTCAAAGTCTCGAGATTACAAAGATTGAAATGAAATACGAACACAAGCTTTCTAAAAATAGAAAGTATGAAATTACGAAACATTACATGTTGTTTTGGATCTACTCAAAAAGATTCTTTCTACTATTTAGTTAGTTGTAGACAACTCTATTGTTATTGCTTTCTCACACTTCGGTTTGACTATTCAAAACCTTGATTAGAAAAACACTCCACGTATTTCATAAACCGCACCAACTTACCTATTCTCCTCATTACATCATTCGTCCATAAGACGCGGCCCTCACATCTTGAGCATCCATCTGATTATGTCTTTTACTATAATTTATTTGTTCATGTTTCAATTATATCTCTAACAACGAATTATAGTAATTCGCCTAAATATATAACTCATTGTGACATTTGAGGCTCTCTCACAGTTTGTTGTTATGTGTATCACTACTTCATCACACAACACACACACACATATTGATGATTTTACTTGTTTCACCTAGATGAATCCTTTAACCCATCGTCCCCAATGTTTTGACAGGAATTTGTGGAGACACAGAGGCATGATTGGCAGATGGACTATACGAGACACGAGGTATCAGATTTTGACAAAAGGTTGGGAGGACGCTGTAACAGCCCAGCGTAACCGCACCATAATATTGTCCGCTTTGGCAGCCAGCACGCCCCTAGCGCCTGCTCATCACGGCTTTAAAACGCGTCATGGTGGTGAAGGTATCCAACCCCTTATAAAGAAGCCTTTGTTCCCCTTCACAACCGATGTGGGATATCACAATCCACCCCCTTAAGGGGTCCAACGTCCTCGCAGGACCTGGCACCACCGGTCTGGTCCCTGGCTCTGATACCATCTGTAACAGCCCAGCGTAACCGCACCATGATATTGTCCGCTTTGGCAGCCAGCACGCCCCCAGCGCCTGCTCCTCACGGCTTTAAAACGCATCATGGTGGTGAAGGTATCCAACCCGTTATAAGGAAGCCTTTGTTCCCCTTCACCACCGATGTGGGATATCACAATGCTAAGCGGACCATATCATGGTGCGGTTACGCTGGACTGTTACAGATGGTATCAGAGCCAGGGACCGGACTGGTGGTGCTAGGTCTCGCGAGGACGCTGACCCCTTAAGGGGGGTGGATTGTGACATCCCATATCGGTTGTGAAGGGGAACAAAGGCTTCTTTATAAGGGGCTGGATACCTTCACCACCATGACGCGTTTTAAAGCTGTGAGGAGCAGGCGTTGGGGGCGTGCTGGCTGCCAAAGTGGAAAATATCATGGTGCGGTTACGCTGGGCTGTTACAGATGTAACCTTACCGATACCGACTACTGAGAGATTAACATGGACCATTGTGACACCCTAGGCAAATCCCACATCGGTCGTGGCCAGGAGAGATCTTGGTTCATGAGAAATGTCCTGCCTCTTAAAATCACCAACGCGTTTTGGGCTTAATGCTAGTGGATGAGAGGAGAACTCCACAGTTAAGCGTGCTCAGGTGGGAGTAGTACCAGGATAGGTGACCTCCTGGGAAGTCTCCACCGGGGAAACAAAAAACAAAGCCGTGAGCTCCTGTATGGGCAACCCATCGGGGGCAAAGCGGACAATATTGGTGGTGAGAGGGGCCGAATGTTACAAATGGTATCAGAGCCACTCCTGAGCCGTTCGGGATGGTACGGCAAACCTCATCGAGGACGATGAGTCCCTAAGGGGGGTGATTGTAACGATACCGATACCGGCTGCTAAGAGATTAACATGGACCATTGTGACACCCTAGGCAAATCCCATATCAGTCATGGTCAGGAGAGATCTTGGTTCACAAGGAATGTCCTGCCTCTTAAAATCATCAACGCGTTTTGGGCTTAATGCTAGTGGATAAGAGGAGAACTCCAGAGTTAAGCGTGCTCAGGTGGGAGTAGTACCAGGATGTGTGACCTCCTGGGAAGTCTGCACCGGTAACAAAAAACAAAGCCGTGAGCTCCTGGATGGACAACCCATCGGGGGCAAATCAGACAATATTTATGGTGAGAGGGGCCGGATGTTACAGACGCTGATGAGAAGATTGAGTAGTATTGTTTAGTTGTGTAGGAGGAGGATGATGTGCACAAAATACAACGTATAAATTACATCAAACGAGGCATAAAACCAACTCTTTTTCAGTACTAGTGTTGGAAAAGCACGTTTCTTTGTTCCTTTTTAATTTACAGGACTAAAAGAGCTTAAACGAATAAAAGAAGCAAATTAGCGGCTAAAACCAACACAAAATACAAGAAGAAAGAATAACGTGGCATGCCCGGCCCCTCGGCAGCATTCGAAGAACAAAAACAAGAGAAATAGAAGCCCCACCACGGGGCCGTGGTCAGCTCACCATGGGCGTGGTCAGCTCACCACGCCCCGTGGTCAGCTCACCACGCCCCGTGGTCAGCTCACAACTTCTACAGAAAAGACAAAATGCAGAATTCAAGCCACCACGGGGCGTGTCCAGCCAACACGGGCCATGGTCAACTCTAAGATTCGTAGAATCTTAATAGTACAACAAGTACACTGACCACGGGGCCGTGCTAGGTCACCACAGGGCATGTTCGTACAAGACCTAACATCTGCAGTTAATGAAGGAAGAGAAATTGGTCACCACGGGGTCGTGCCAAGCGGGCACGGGGCCGTGGTCAGGGCTCCGATCTGACTATAAAAAGAGGTGCTTGGTTCCCTTCAAAGGCATCCCTTGGCAAACCAATGCACGGGCTGCCGAAGCTTTGGCAGCACAACAACAGGAACCTGCTCAACCTCGAGCTTGTACCTTCAAGATGTTCATGGATTGCAAGCCTCACTCTTTTAATGGCATAGAAGGAGCGGTGGGTCTTCTTCATTGGATCGAGAAAGTAGAGTCTGTCTTTGAGATGTGTGATTGTCCAGTTAACAATCGGGTCAAGTACGTAACTGGTACTTTGGAAGGCAATGCGCTCTCGTGGTGGAACGCACAAATTCAGATGCTTGGGTTGGCGGTTGGCAATGCTACCCTGTGGAATGGTTTCAAAAATCTGATAAGGGAGGAATCTGTCACAGAGACGACATTCAAAAATTAGAAGTGGAGTATTACCATCTAAAGATGATCGGGTCCGAGATCGAAGGTTACACGAAGAGGTCCAATGATTTAGTTGGTCTCTGCCCTAACATGTTTGAGCCTGCCTACAAACGTATCGAGCTTTACCTTAAAGGTTTAAATACCTTTATATTAGTTGATTGCTTTTGTAAAAAAAAATAATAATAAATAACAATAATAGTAATATATGTATGTCACTGCCACCTTCCCCTCCCCACATATTTTCCCACTCTTTTGCGTGACATGGGTGCAGCCCACACCCCTAAAAACCTTACGGCCCACTACATCCCTAGCCCTCACTCATTAAACTCTCGGTCCACATGTGTAACCCAAACCACCTATTAGTGTTCTAATTGGTAACGTATGCATGAGCCTTATAACTCACCACAATTCATATAAACCCTACTCCCCCATTCCCTCTTGGCGATCTACGGCAGCAGCAGGAGACCACCTCACCCCTTCGTTCGTCGCGATCCGTTCTCTCTCGCGATCTTACTCTACTTCCTTTCATCTCTCACACAAGGTTAGTTATATGTTGTGTTGATTTGGTTTGAAATACCGTTTATACATGGCTGCGTTTTGTCTTTATTATTATTCTTGGTGTTAAAGTGGATGCATGTAAGTTAGGGTTCTGCTAGAAACCATGTTTAAATGGTACTTTGACCGTATAAGCATTCGATGGTTAACTAGGGTTGTTGCGGACTGAGACTTGATGGTTTTTGATGATATGTAACGACCATGTACGTTTTATTGGGAGTTGTCTCGGCTGTGATCATGTTTAACTTATGGCTTTGAGGTGTTAAGATGTTTGTGTGTAGGCAAGGATTTGTTAAAATCAAGTATTGATGCGTAAGGTTGTCGAATATGGTTGCATAGACATATGTGTATGGTTTAGGGATTATATCCTTGATGCTTCAGCGTGATAAACTTGATACAAACAACTTATGACCTGCTGAGATTAATATTTAAGGGTCATGGGTTCGCTAGTTAATCGTTTGCGGGATCGGGTAACGAAAACGGTAGGTTTTCGACAGTTACAGCCGACTTTAAACCGGCTGTAACCAGGTCATAACATAACGAAATCTGGATTTTCTTGAGTCTAAAATGTGTTATTTCGAAATCTGGTAAATAGTTAGACCCTAAAATTTTAATATAATGGTCTCTGGTTCGATTGACACATTCTGTAATTCTTCGGGAACTATCCGGTGCCCGAACGGTCCCGATTAACGTACCGCAATTTGTCCGAAAATGCACTTAAAAGCTGAATTTTTGTGACAAGAATTATTATGTGATTTGTGACGAAAATGTGGTTGTTATTCGAATAGCGACACTTTGCATGCATGTATATATATATATTATAATATTTTACGTGCTACGTGTTAGATACGTGTAGAATCCTCGTCTCCGTGTGAGTTCACACACTAACTTTTAACCGGTAATCATGTTAGGACGTAATTGACCCGTTCCACTTCGCATTTAATTTTCGTCTTTTAACCGAGCAAACTAAGGTGAGTTCACTACTCTTTCACAGGCATGCGTCCCTGGGGGACAAACTGCTATTCCTTGGATGAATACTTTTTAAAAATGTTGTAGTTTAATTTCGATGTTGGTTAATACACTCAACACTATCACGAAAATCCCTACTTACTACCGAACTAGTTGCCTGGGAGGCAACGAGGTATTAGTTGATAGCGCTATTAGGCTTGAAAACCTAACACTGTACCTGGGAGGAAGGGCGTGAACTAAGGATCTTAAACACATGGTCAATGTTGATAGGCATTGATGAGGGCAAACAAACATACGTCACCGCGGTATCGAGTTATTATCAACATGTCTTTAAACTAAATACCTACTTGTTTTATGTTAAACAAAACTGTGAACTCGCCGACTTAATCGCTGATACACTTTTTCTGCATGCTTGAAGGTCGTTAGATATATCTTGCATGGCAACTCGCATTCTGAGGAGCGAGAGCTGTCATGGGTCGTATCGTTTGATGAAACGCTTAAATGTTACTTTTACATTTTGAACAAAAATGGTTTTTATTATTTAAACAATTGTTTATGCTTCTGCTGAATACTTAATATGTTTGAAACGTTTAAACTTGAAAATCACTATTCGTGTTGGACATGATGACTTGTTTTATAATTTACTATAGTTCGACATGATTAGTGGCTAGATCCTGGTACGTCACACACCTCACGGTAAGACTCCGCAAGTGGATTTTTGAGGGTGTGACAGTAGTAGTCTCGGGATCCATGATTGATGTAAGGGTTGTTGTTAAATAAAGGCCATGCTTGGCTAAATTCCTTACATCACTTGGTGAAGACTAATCTTTTATGTATTACTTTTAGTTTTTAATCTTTCGGCACTTTTTAATCGGGTATGTATTAATGGCTTTAATAACTAATTCTTATATTGAAAGTGAATTTTCCTAACCATTTCTTCTTGATGTCATTGATTTGCTCATTCGTGTCTTTACGGTCGATATAAAGCGCGTTAACTACTTGGAAGGGGTTAGAAGGGTGGTTTGGTAAAGTTCTTGTCTCGTTTAGTGTATAGATCCTGCGAGGACTTGGTTCAAGCTTACTAGGACCTCCTTCAATACTCCAAAGGTATTGGATGGCGGGGGTGCGAATAGTTTGAACCCCTCATATGTAAATTACTATTAAAACATTAAACCGACTTCTTGGGATTGTATCCTTGCTGACTCAAACCACTTAGCCGAGGGTAACATCACCTTCAAAAGAGGGACCTACCACTTTTTCGCATTAATAACTTATTTAATTATCTTCCAATATTCCGACCCTTTGGGATTGTGTCACTGCTGACTCAAACTATTGGGTTGAGGATAACGTCACCTTCAAAAGAGGGGGCTACTACTATAACTAAGATAATCTCTTAAAAAGTCCGAAAGTGCGAAAACTATCAAAGGATACATAAAAGAGAAGTTGGATCCAAGTGATTCTATCTTGTCTATTTGTATTTTATTTTATTTTTCTTAGATTTAATTTTATGCTTTAAACCTTTTATAGAAAATTTGGATCAATTAGACGTTGACGCTAAACCGGTATTAAAAGCTCTTGTGTCCTTGGACGGTCTCGGTATTTTACCAACACTATACTACGCTCACGATGGGTGCACTTGCCAAAGTGTGTGTTTAGTGTTAGTTAAATATCGTGTTTTATAAATTTAAAACTTGACTAATGCGTAAAATAGGCTCAAAATATTAATAAATTCATAACACGCTGTACGCACACCAGAGGAGGCGGAGGAGGGATCCACAAAAAGCCCCGCGACTTCACTTCACTCACAATACCCTGAACTACAGGTTTTTTATTGTTGAACACGAGGTCGTTTCGAGCTTTCCACATTCCCCAGTAGGTAAGCAGATTGATCGAGTACACCATTTTCTTCCACACTTTGGACCCATGTTGATTTCATGAAACAAAACGACATCGAGGATCGAGAACATGTACATCAGGGGGGCGGGGAGACGGCACCACGTGGCAATGCCCAACCAAACTTGATGGGTCAAAGCACAACCTGTGAAAATGTGGTCTCACTCTTCAAAGATAGGGCACACAATTGACTCGATATTGATCCGTATTTTCCTCATGTCCAACGCAACCCTCCACACAAACACATTGACTTTTAGAGGCAACCATTTGTTCCATTTGAAGATGAATAAGTTGTTGATAGAATGTTGATTACCTAGGAGCTTGTGAACCGATTTGACTGAGAAAACACCACTCTTTTCAGCTGTCCATCTCCAAGTATTCTCATTATTGGATACAACATATTCCTTGGCAACTAACTCCCCATAGCTGTGAATCTCTTCTAGCTCCCTATGAGTCACTAGTTCCCAGGTCCAGCCCCACTGGACCACTAAAACCCCGTTTTCCATTATGACCTCATCAACTATCAGAGCATCTTTATTAGATTCCAAATTGTATATGACATGGAACAAAGTCTTCAGCGGCCCCTACCTAACCCAGTTATCTAACCAGAACCGAATGACCCTCCCATTTCCCAACACTCCTTTTATCAAGGTTTCTGGATCCACATTGTTCCTCTTTATGGATTTATTTGCCTTACAAATCTGCTTATAAATTCCACTCGCACCAACCTAAGGGGGGCATAGAGACCCGAGTTGTTGTTCCCATGTAGGGTCATGACAACCCTGGACCAAAGCTAAGATTTCCGCACTTTAAGCCTCCATTGTCACTTAGCAACCAAACTAAGATTAAAGTCAACCAAAGGCGATAACCCAAGCCATGCCAACTTTTTTGTGTCACAACTATCTCTCAACAAACCCAATTCATACAATTTTTATCCTGTTTACCAAATCACAAGAATTTCCTCCGCAAACCGTCAAGCTTGTGAATGACTTTTAAAGGCACTTTGTAAAGAGAGAAAACATAGATGGGAAGGCACTCAAAAACCGATTTTAAAAGAGTAACCCTACCACCTATAGAAAGTACTAAAGCCTTCCAAAGCGAGAACCTTTTCTCCACATTATCAATCACCGGACGCCAATTTTTGTACGGATTCATGTTGACTCCAAATACAAGACCAAGATACATAAACGAAAGATCTTGCACCTTGCATTGGAGCCTACCCGCAAGATCTTCCACCTCATGCCTCTCCACCCCAATCCCACACATAGACGACTTACCATAGTTACTTTTAAGCCTCGAAACTAAATGGAAAGACCAGAGAATCCTAGCAAGATTCTCCACATTATCCCTCGTCTAATCCCCAACGACTAGAACATCGTCTGCATACATAAAATGCGCAATTACCGGACCATTGTTTGGTGTTGAAAGACCTTTAAACACACCTTTTTGTACCACACTATTAATAAAGTAAGTAAACACCTCCATGGCTAAGATAAAAATAAATGGAGACAAAGGGTTTCCTTGCCGAATCCCATGATAACATTGGAGCTCAAAGGTAGGGGAGCCATTGACTAGAACCGAAGCCCTAGTTGATTCCCAAATCCCACGAACCCACCATCTCCAAAGAGTAGGAAATCCCATTAAGCTCATAACCGAATCAATAAAATCCCACTTGATCGAGTCATAAGCCTTCTCGAAATCAATTTAAATAAAAGGGCCTTCTTTTTACTACGCTTGACCCATGCGGGCACCTCGATCACCATCGTGGGGCCATCCAAAATGTTTTTTCCAGCAATAAATGCTAACTGGTTATCCGAGATGAGCTTACTGACAATAAGCTTAATGCGGTTGGCTAAAACCTTTGAAATGACCTTAGAAATACACCACACAAGGCTGATGGGACGATAGTCATTCAAAGTCATCGGGTCAGTGGTTTTGGGGATCAGCGTGATGACACTCGAAGAGCAATCCCGACTGATTACCCCGGTATGATGGAATTATTCAGGACATCAACAAAAGTACCGTCCAAAAGCGGCTAGAAGTAGCGAAGAAATTTCATGTTAAACCCATCCGCGCCTGATGCCCTATTATCGTCCCCGTCCCAAACAACTGCCTTGATTTATGTGATGGAAAAGGGAGCAAAAAGTAGGCTGCCATCGGCTTCGGACAGAACCTTCAAACCGTGACAAACAAAGTTGGGCCCAGACAAATTGTAAAGTGATTGAAATAATGTCTCTTCATATTAAGCTTAGTGGCATGTCTCTTAATAGCCCATGTAGAAATTACGATTTTAATTTATAAGTTTGCAAAAGTAAATGTATCTGCATCTGTCAAAGAACATTATGAAGTCATAACACTTTAATCCAATGTTTAAACCTTGGTGTTAGTTGAGAAATGAACTAAAATTGAATCAAATTATGAATCAACAATTGGACTTTTTTCATTAAATATAACTTGTAAAAGATTATTTATTTGAAATGGCAAACTACTTTACATCAAATATCCTAAAATTACTTTATGCTCAGGTATTGAACTTGAGATCTCTCACTAAGATGTAAGGGCCTCTACCAAATGAGGTAACTCCACATTGACACCCATAGAAGTGTATTAGTTACACTTTTGTATACTAATTTGTTTAATATATAAAAACATAGATAGCTCTATAAATAAACTATACCTAGTAAATAATTAATTATTTTCGTCACGTGACACAATACTACTACGAGGCCAAGATTTTTTCCCATTTTTTATTCTTCCTTTGTATATATAGTTGTAAAACATAATATATTAACTTATGTGAAATATTTGACTTTAAAGATATTTAATTATTAGTTAGTAACTTATACATAATTTCAGTCATATCTTATCTAAAAATATCGTTTTATTATTTTTACTATTTATTTTATTTAATTAACCCGTGTAATACACAAGTTTCTAACCTAGTAAATTGATGCAGAGCGGAAGCACCGAAGATAAACATAGAGTAATTATCAAAGAAAATTGGATTAAAACTGAATGAGAAAAACCACATGAGGTGTCCTTTTATAAAGATTTTCTTTTTTAATTTAACAGGTTTGGCAAATTTTCAATATTACTAATTACTAATTGAAATGGAAATAGTGAATTAAGTGCGTAAATAGACACGTAAATTGATTGTATAAAATATCATGCGCGGTAAATACTGAAAATTTATGAAATTTAGGAAAATCTTTTTTTTTGAAAAATTAACTTCATTAAAAAACGCAAGCGGACCTCAAAGCAAGGACCGCCGCAAACCAATTACAACATATACAACGGATTTAAAACCCAATCTTTCCAGACAATATTCTTAAATCTGGAACGAGATCTAAGCCACAAAAAAGCCAAAGATTTAATACTAGCAACAACGTCGACCATATTCGCCTCCTTTCTTTTAAACATCTTCTCGTTACGAGCTTTCCAAATCACCCACATAGTTATCATAACAATACCTTGAATGACTTTCTTGACCCAGGCATTTCCTTTCCTGTCCGAAGCCATATTCAGAAGGTCCTTTATCTCAAGAGCAAACAACGGATCCAATCTGCACCACCTGATAATCGAAGACCAAACCCCAAAGGAAAATCCGCAGCCAGTGAAGATATGCAAAGAATTCTCAGAATCCACATCACAAAGAACACAAGTTGAATCTGGGACATTTATTCTTCGTCTAATCAGCGCCATACGAGTTGGAAGACGATCCATCTCGGCTCTCCAAACAAAAATTTTGTCCTTTAAAGGAATCCAAGCTATCCAATGCATATGATGCTCCCTATGCTGGTTTCTGTCTTTGAGAAGTAAAGCTTTGAAATCAGCAACTGTAAAGCTGCCGCTTTTATTACCATCCCACCTCCACTTATCAGCATCGACGGACAAGCGGAACTGCTGTAAGGAAGCAATCAAAAGATTAAGCTCTTGTAATTCTTCATCAGAACTCGGATCCCTTTTCCAGCTACAAGTCAAGCGACCCGCATTAACACTACTTTCCACAGCTTCATTTATCCAGCTCTTTTTATCAACAGCAAGCCTAAACAAGTTTGGAAAAGAGTCTTTAAAAACTTCTGTCCCACACCACCTGTCAAGCCAGAAGCGGATTGCACTCCCATCGCCAACAGTACCTTTAAAGAAAAGGTGAAAGTTACGGCCCTGCAGAGAGAATTTGTTAAGAAAATTTGCGATAGACTTTCAACAGCCAGCCATGCTCCTATTAACGGGCAGAAGATTCCAATCCTTTTTTTGAGAATGACAGGCAACAATAACTCTATGCCACATACTATTGACCTCCGGTTTGTAACGCCAAGCCCACTTCGCTAGAAGAGCCGAATTAACATCAATCAATTTAGAAACGCTTTAACCACCATCTTTTTTAGGCATTGTAACCACCTCTCAAGAAACCCAATGAACTTTCTTAATGTTGTTATCGCCGGCCCATAAGAAACCTTTCATCGTACTTTCTATTTTTTCAATAATCTTCAATGGGGCTTTGTAAATTGAAAAATAATAAATCGGTAGACTTGCTAACACCGATTTAATTAGCGTGAGACGACCTCCAATCGATAGAGTTTTAGCCTTCCAAGTTGTGAGCCGAGATCTACACTTTTCAATAACCGGATCCCAATGACTAAGACGATTCATATTTGCACCCACCTTGATTCCAAGGTAATCAAAAGGCAAATCACCGGGTTTACGACCAACCACACCCGCTATGTATAGTAATTCATCATCGTCCATCCCAATCCCATATATATTCGATTTATGTAGATTAATTTTCAGCCCCGAACAAAGGTGAAAAACTCTAAGTATTCTAACCGCCTTTTGAAAATTAATAACAGACCAATTGCCCACAATTAACGCATCATCCGCATATAGCAAATGAGACAAGGAGGGCCCATTATTATCAATACGAATGCCTTGAAACTCACCCACATCAACAGCCTTATTAATAAGAAAAGTAAGTGCCTCCATAACAATGAGAAAGAGAAAAGGGGAAAGAGGATCTCCTTGTCTTAAACCTTTCTCACATTGAAACTCATAAGTAGGAGTACCATTTACAAGCACCGCAGATCTGGCTGATTTTAGAATCCCATCAATCCATAAACACCAACGATCAGGAAACCCCATTTGATTCATAATTGAAAGAAGAAAACCCCAATCCACATTATCATAGGCTTTCTCAAAATCTATTTTGAACATAAACGCTTTTTCCTTCTTCTTCTTCAACCACGAAATCATCTCATTAATAATTAACGGCCCATCAAGAATAAATCTGTCTGATAAAAAAGCGCTTTGAGGCTCAGAAATAATAAAGCCCATAACTTTCTTAATTCTAGTCGCCAGCACCTTAGAGATAACTTTAGAAATAATTCCAATCAATGTAATGGGACGATAATCCTTTAAACCCACGGGATTCTTGATTTTGGGAATAAGCGTAATGAAAGCGGAGCTGCACCCGCGATTAATGACCCCGTCTCATAAAAAACATTCATCAAATTAGCAAAATCATCTTCAAAAAAAGACCAAAAATGTTTCAAAAACCTGAAATTGAAACCGTCTGGGCCAGGAGCTCTATCACCAACACACTCGAAAACCGCCTTCTTGATTTCTTCTTTAGAAAAAGTGGCAACCAATTCCTCTAAACACCCTTCTGGCAGTCTCCTAATATTATCACAAACGGGCCGCGGTCTATCAGAAACATTAGACGAGAACAACTTCTTATAATGTTTAAGCACCTCACGCTTAACCAAAGTAGGCTTGGAGACCCATTCACCTTCTATCAACAAACCCGGAATATTATTTTTGCTTTTCTTCCATTTATCACCCCATGAAAAAAGGCGGAGTTCTCGTCCCCATGAGTCGCCCATCTCACTCTAGACTTTTGTTTAAGATCCCTATTCTTCATATGCTCTATAAATTCAATTCCTTTTTTGCATTCCTCATAAATCCAGAGATCTGTATCATCTAAATCCCTATCCTCCATGTCCAACTCTAGGCGCTCTAACTCCTTCTGCATAGACTTTAGATCTTCGCCTTTTTTATTAACCACCTCCGCCCACCACTTTTTAATCTCTTCCTTAACTCTTTTAAGCTTTTGAGAAATAATAAAATCCGGGGGACCATCGATCGCAACTTCTTCCAAAGTTTTAATAACCGTATTCTCACAACCATCCCTCTCCAACCAAGAGTTAAACCAACGAAAAGGTTTAGCCCCATAGTTAGAGTTCTCCAACAAGAGTAAAAGGGGACAATGGTCAGATCTCTCTCTAGGGAGAGCTCGTAAACATGCCTGAGGCCATCTATTGAAAAAAGATTCGACAAACAAGCATCCTCTCAATTTTGCTGAATTTGACGCTTCGACCATTGGCAACCATAAAGGTGAATTTATTTCCTCGCATAGGATATTCCTTGAAAGCCACTTCATCAATGAACTTATTAAGATAGTACGCACTAACGGAATTGAATTTTGAGTTCCTTCTATCTTCTTGAAACCTGACCACATTGAAGTCACCCAACAAAAGCCAATGACCACTATGAATCTCAATCACTTCCTTAATCTCTTCCCTTTTTTCAACAACATTCTGAGGACCATATACATTCATGACATTCAAAGAAGATCCATCTCCGACTAAAGTGCCCATATTCAGCAAAAAAAATTTGATTTAGAATAGACGACCTCTTTTTAAAAATCTTTGGATTCCAGATATTAACCAGACCTCCCAACCGCACCGCAGCGTCAACTATAATCATCATTACCCCATAAATAACTCAAATTGAAATTGCTAACCTGTTCCGATTGGGATTCTTGAATAGCTACAAAAGAGACATCATTCTTAACCTTTAAACCCTTGATCCACCCTAACTTACCACTAGTCCCCAAACCTTTGACATTGATAGATAAGAAGTTCATTTGTTAACCGATTGTTTACCTTCATCCAAAACGGTCACGGACAAGCTCTTCCAAGTTGTTCAATTGCACACCCAATTTTAGCCCCATCTCTACGGTTTCCGTCACTTCTTTCACCTTCAGTCTTCTTGTTGAGACCCAATAGAACATCAAGTCCAAAAGGGTCCAGCCCATTAGGATCAAAATCCAATCTGGGTCTTTTGACTGAACCCACCCTTATTCTTCTTAATAGACCTTCTAGAATACTTCCCAACCAATTCCTCCTTTTTCAAATCATTTTTATCCGTTGACATATCCATTAATATGGAACCTTCCTTGCCAACTTTGAAATCACCACCAGTTAAGGAATTTATGTCACAATTATTGGGCATATCATTTTTGCCAAAGTTTCCACACTTTCCTTAACTGTTTCCGAGTTACCCGCCTTTCCAAAGTTATCGAAATCAACTTTGTGGCAACATCCATCTCCGGCCAAAGTTATCGAAATTTTCTTCTCCTCCATTGTAAAACAACTTCATCCATGATACGTCTACCATCTCCGACCAAAACACCTACATACTCGTAGGATAAATCGCCATCCTCCTTTCGAACTTTAGCTTTATGAATGACTTTTCCAAATCGAAGGGTTTCGTTGCAAAGCAAATTCAACGGAATTCCTTGCACCTTCAACCATGCGACCCTTTCAAACGGGAAGGATTGACCCTGCCACATCTCAACCGATTGAAAGACGTCACTCCGAGCGATGGCCTTTTTCCTTACATCTTCTGCCTCGCCGTTATCGTTGAACTACAACAAGACCGATAAACCATCCAAAAACTGTGTGCTCCCACCTGCCGGCGTTTACTTTTTTAAGAGCCTCAACATCAAAAACTCTAGCCACCAAGGACTTACCATGCCGATCGCTATATTCGTTGATACCATCCAGTATAACAACCACCGTAACGTCCTTATTATCATCTTTAACACCCATCAGTTTATCTCGAAAAGAAATCGCATTCATGTCTTCGCGTATAACGTTATTCATATCATTCTTCTTGACTTCCAAAGGATCGGTCTTCACTGTTGCACTAGAAATATTTGTACGAACATCAACCCCTGTGAATCTGGCCTCATTTGCTCTTAGTTTATAAGATCTCAACCACAAATTCCTCATAGAACGATCCAACTCTTCTTTGTCTTTTATTTTCTGAAACGTGACGAAAGCAAATCTTCGACCCTCTCTATCCTTCTTCCTAGCAATATAGATCTTCGATATCTTCCCAAACTCCTTCAACAAAGTATCCAAATCGTTGCCACTGCATTTCTCTGGTAGATTTGTGATGTAGTATTTGACTGTGTCGATATCCTGCAACTGCTCCGGCTGTTTGCCTTGACGTCGGTAGTTGTCTCTCATGACGCTTGATTCACCCCTTTTTAGGAAAATCTTGATTAATGAAATTGTGGTCTTAAATAGTCTGACAGTTGGATTTAAATCATCTAACTACCTATGATTGTTGCCACATAATCTATCCCCCGATCATGAGCTCCATAACTTCAACCATGATGTAAGTTATACGTGTTAAAATTTAAGTCTTTATTTCCCCATTATCTTTAATCCAAATAAACATCTCTCAACTGTGATCAACTTCTCATTATAAATATATAGAAAAAATCTATGAGAAGACTGTACTCGGCATCTAAAAGCATCTTTTTTGGTTTTGTTCCACATCTGACTTGTTATAATAATGAGTTTTAAAGTCCATTAAAATACTAATCTTAGGATGATAATGTATTTATGTGATTATTAATATTTTATTTATTATAATAAATCTATGATAGCCTGGACATGGGATCAAACAAAAATGACGTTTTTTTCTTCTGGATTCTTACATTTTAATTTAATCATAATAAATATACAAATAATTACCAATAACTTTGTGGAAATTTGAAAATTAAACTTAAACAATCTAGAAATCCTTAGATTAAAAAAAATAAACTGATTAATATTCTTTATATTTTATTAGAACCTACATTTTACAAAAAATAACATAAATTTTTGTTTTTTTAATGCTTGGGCATAGACTTCTTTTGATGTCATACATCATAAAATAACACTTTACAAGCACCTTAACGTGGACTTCTTTTGTCCCTTTTGCCTTTGATACTTTTGGCTCCCTAGCGCTAGAAGCTAGCCACTTCTTGACGAGGGTTCAACGGGTCGTCTACAACAATTGTTCAACCCCAAGGGGGCAAGGGTTTGTATTTGGAATGTTAGGGTTTGCAATTCAGAAAGGATTGGCGGCGCAACTTGTTGCCCGGCTACCTTCTGTTTTGATGTAACTTGGCAAGCTTTCTGGCTTATATATGAATTATATTTATGTGCCAAAAAAAAAAATTTCACAACCATGGTACAAAATATGCATCAAGGGTATATAAAGTTGGATATTCATTTTGAGTCCAATATAAAGTCGGATATTCATTTTGAGTCCAATATCGCTCATGTTCATAGTCGATATACATCTAACGTGGTACAATCCGTAGCGGACCCATGATTTTTCTTAATAGGTATCTTCTTTTTCCGGTGTTAAAATTTTTTCACAACTCAACATTATAATTTTGAGGTCGCTCACCGTTTAGGTTGGATCGGAACGAGGAACATAATAAAATGCAATATCATAGTACATTGTCATTCAAAATGAAAAAAAAAACTTTACAAGTTTTTTAAAGTTGTTGTTGATACACGTTTTGTGTCTGAGCTTGTATTTTTTATTATACTTTACTTACTGTCTTTTGTTTTGTATGTTTGACTTTTGATGTAAGTTGACCAAGTCAAACATCCTCCTGTTTAACTTGGACATCATGTTAGTGATTTTTGTGGTTATATTTGTCTACTCATGAAGGTGTCCCACGAAGGACCTTCATGGTCCTTCGTGTGGAGTATCAACGAAGGTGGTCCTTTGTGGTTCTCAGGACCTGCTTTGTGTGACTAATGTGGGGTGAAGGCAAACCTTCACATGGGAAAAGTCACCTTCGCCTGTCGACTAGTCACCTTCATGGAACCTGCTGGGTATGTCTATATATACCAGTAATTGTTCTTTTGAAATGTAAGAGAGCACTTCAGAGAGTATTAGAGCTTTATTGTGTGTTCATGTACTGTTTCTCTGCTAAAATAAATACCATGAAGTTTTGAAGTTATATTCATCTTGTTATTGGTGTGTTCTTGCTTTGGTTTGTACTCAAAATTGGATTCCACACTTGTTTGTGTATTAAACAACAAGGAATAGGTGTTATGTCGATCATATAAGGACCCACAAGTGGTATCAGAGCTTTGGCTCAATTCCTTGTTGAGAACCAAGCATTTTGGTGAGTTTTTGAGTGTTTTTGCGAGATATTTGAAGTTTTCTTGTACAAAAATACTAAACTCATGTTCTTGAAAGATAAAATGGATTAAAACATGATAAAATGACTTTGTTTACTGAATATCATAATCAAAACCTTGTAAAAATCAATGGAGACAATGAAAAACATGGTGTTTTTTGAGTTTAGAACATAAAATTTTGAACACCATTGTTCCGGACAAGATTCTGGTTTGAAGTAGTCATCGGAATAGTACAGACACACTGAAAAATCCTATTGGTTGACCTGCAAGGAGTAGTGGGGCAGGAATTGTACTTTTTGTTAGCTGGTTGGAGTTTTTGTGTTTTCAGCGCACTTTCGCGTGAACAGTGCCAATAGAAAGTGAACCTTCGCCCTAAAGGAATCTTGGCAAAGGTCAATACACAAAAGTACTCCTTCGTATCACCTTCGTGGCCACTCACCCTCGTGTCACCTTCGTGGTTTTTATTGTCTTTCGTGTAACCTTTGAAAAGACTGACATATGGAGTTCTGAGAGGATTCTCCTCCATCTTTTCTATTTATTTTCATTATCATATTAAAATAATTTATCATACTAAATTATTACTTGAGTAAATTACAAGTTTTGTCCTTTATGTTTACATCATTTTGTAAACAGTGTCCTTTAGCGCAAAACTTTGCCAGTTTTGTACTTTCTGTATCAAAATCTTGCACGTTTTAACCTTTAGTGCTAACCTAGTTAAAATTTTTGATTCAGTCAATGTATTTTTTTAACTCTAGTAGGCAGATAAGGGTATTTTTGTGATTTTATCCAATTAATTAAAAAATATGTTAATTAAAAAACATAAAAAATTAAAACAGATATAAAGTTGAAACCCTATCTCTCTTCAGTCTTTCTCTATATCTTTATATCTCTTTCTCTCCCCTCTCTCTCTCTCTCAGTTGTCATCCACCACAGTTCACCACCACAACCTCCGGCGACCCACCCTATCCTCCTTCTTTGCCACCACGACCATAGACCACCACCACCTCCGACAACCACCCCTTCACCCACCGGCACCATGAACCCACCACCAGAATTATATATGAAACCGATTGTTATTCTAGTGACAGATGTTGTGCTTAGGTTTTATTGCGAATTAGGGTTTCAATTTTCGGTTGATGGAGAATCGATTGCTGCATAGAATACATGAATAAGGGTTTGTGGTATTTTGATGCTCCATTGATCACAAATCAAAACCAAATATGAATCTAGAGAGGTTTAGAGAGAGAGAGAGCAGAGGTTTTTTAGAGGGAGAAAACGATTGGAGAGCATGTGATATATATAGAGAGAGAAGAGATACGGAGAGAGAGTGTTTGTTTTAAATAAATATCTTTTATTTTTACAAAATAGTCCATGTATACAAGTTTTTTACACAATTACCCCTGCAAAGATGAGATGACAATAATACCCTTATGTAGAAAGCACATGACCATACTTAACTAAAAAAATTAACTAGATTAGCGCTAAAGGTTAAAACGTGCAAGATTCTGAAACATAAAGTACAAAACTTGCAAAGTTTTGCACTAAAGGACACCGCCTGCAAAATGGTGTAAACATAAAGAACAAAACTTGTAATTTACTCTTATTACTTTTAAATCTAAAGTCGTCCTTTTAATTACCATGTTTTTGCCAAATGACCCATGAGTCTCCACAAATGTGATACAATGGAAATAACATTACGAAATCACTTGAACCATCCACAATGCAGAAAGTGCTACATCTGAGGGGTGGACTAATGGAGAAACGCCCTTGTACAAGGGCTTAAACAAGTGGTGGTCTATGGAGCCAGATGATTACAAATATGTGTTTTCCTTTCAGTTTGATTTTGGATTCATTAATGACTCGTACATGGTTCAATGACTTGTATATATCTTTTGTTTTACATACTTTTAAATTATTTTAGAGCCCTTACATTGAGTCTCTGTCCTTTTTTGTATCTACAAAATTTAGAGAAACACATTAAGAATGTAAAAAAAACTATATAGATCCGTTCTCTATAATAAAGAAAAAAATATAAACATGCAATAGTGAATCTTTTAGTATAGAGAGACTTATTGTTTATTCTACATACGTATCTCTAAAATGTTTAAGAGTGGAAGAAAAATAAAACTGGTATAAAAATAATTATTTAACTCAATGGAGATCACTGGGTTCGTGATCCAGTGGTAAGGCAAAACATTTAAAACACCTAAGTATGAGACTTTGGGTTGAAGCCTCACAAGAAGCAAGAAATTCGTCGTAAAAAAACTAATTGGAGACATGTATGAAAAATCAGATGTGAGGAATTTTTAAAAGGCGAACAAAATCTAGAGATAAAAATGTTTTAAGCAAGCTTATAACGATAAAGGTTGAGTAGCTATCGCAGATGCTCTTTATAGCATTTACATCCTTTTTACCAAATCTATCATATAATTCCACTAAAAATAATTATATTTTCTCGCTCCTTTCAATTAAATAATATTTTTTTTTGCATTTTTATCATTATCTTTCTCTCAGTCACTCACAACTATATTCAAAATATATTAAAAAATTATAGAAAGTAAACAGTGTACTCTCAAATACACATGAACAATAACATTTCTCTCTCCTCTACTCATAACAACTACTAAGATGACGATATATGTAATAAGTAACTTTAATCCTAAAATCTTCAATGTATTACCTACTTTCTTAATACAACAATATTTTATAAAAGTTGTCATACTAACATAATATTTATTTATGATAATAAGTTAATCAAAATTTTATAAATAATCTGATTTGGTATAAAAACAACTTGAATAAGGAAAATAAATAAAAAAAGTGATGATGTGGAAATATAAAGATTGATAAGTGTGGACAAGGAAACATAGGCATTTTTTAAAGAATTTATGAAAATCAGATATATATGTGTCTGCTGGCTAAGAGAGTCTATAGTGTTTTTAGCCCTTTGCACTATAAATAGTCTTATCATATATAATTATATACTAGGATAAAACAATTGAGATAAAACATCTAATTTATGGTGGTAATGTTAAGGTTAAGAACCAAACACGTTACAAAGTTGCAAAATTGAGATTAATCTTTTAATTAAGATTATTGTACCTAAAAACGAATTAATAGTTGGACAAGTGTGATAAAAAAGTTTTAGAATAAGCCAACTAATATGGGTACTTAAGTTAAATATTTGAGTTGTGTGTTTTCGTGTGCACATATATAGAAAATCACTGTTGTCTTTCTAAGAACTCATAATATCATTAGCCCAAAAGATGGGGAACTTTGTGTCTTGCTTTACCTCATCACAAGAAACCCAAACTTTTCCAATTGATACCAGCTTCAATCTTCCATCTCCATTGCCTTCTTGGCCACCAGGTTTTGTTCACCTCTCTCTATAAGTTTCAAAACTTTAATTTATATATAATCATTAGTTATTATATAAACATAATCTAAAAAAAATACTATTCTTGATTTGTTTCACAGGAGAAGGTTTTGCTAGTGGAATAATTGATCTTGGTGGACTTGAAGTTTGCCAAATAACATCTTTCACCAAAATATGGTCCACTTCTCAAAATGGATCTGATGCCACTGATGTCACATTCTTTGAGCCATCATCCATATCAGATGGCTTTTCCATGCTTGGTTGTTATTGCCAATCCAATGACACCCCACTTTTTGGTTGGGTTCTCTCCGGAAAAGATGTTTCCGGAGGAACCCTAGCTGCTCCGGTCGACTACACTCTAGCCTGGAGCAGCAATGATTCATGTTATGTATGGCTACCAACCCCACCAGAGGGTTATAAGTCAGTAGGCTACATAATCACTAGCTTGCCGGAAAAACCTTCACTCGATAGAATCCGGTGTGTTCGAGCTGATCTAACCGATGAAGCCGAAGTAGATGCGCTGTTATGGAGTTCTAATGATGTGAATGTGTATCGATTAAGGCCAAAAGTTAGAGGCAGACAAGCTCAAGGGGTGTCTGTAGGTACATTCATAATAAGCAAAAGTGGAGATGATACAAGTTTATTATCTCTTTCTTGTTTAAAGAATAACAACTTTGAGAACTTAAATTCTTTCATGCCAAATTTAGACCAAATTGATGCCCTTGTTAAGGAATACTCGCCAAGATTCTATTTTCACCCCAAAGAAACCTACTTTTTTGCTTCAACAAAATGGTATTTCACCAATGGGGTTCAACTTTACCACACAGGAGAAGAATCAAACCCTATCCCTGTGGATCCCACCGGCTCGAACCTTCCTCAAGGCGGTTCAAACGATGGCACATACTGGCTCGACCTGCCAGTTGATGAAGCTGAGAGAGAAAGGGTCAAGAAAGGTGACTTGCAAAGTTGTGAGGCTTATCTTCATGTTAAACCAATGCTTGGAGCCACATTTACAGATTTAGCCATATGGGTTTTTTACCCATTTAATGGCTCTTCAACTGCTAAATTGGGGTTGGTGGATATCCCTCTGGGTAGGATTGGTGAACATATAGGAGATTGGGAGCATGTGACCCTTAGGGTTAGCAATTTTAATGGACTTTTATACCGTGTTTATTTCGCGCAACATAGTCGAGGGATGTGGGTAGACGCCACGTCTCTCGAGTTTTTAGACGGTAGTAACAACTTCGCAGCTTATCCATCACTAAATGGTCACGCAACATACCCGGTCCCAGGACTTGTACTGCAAGGAAATGACGTGGTTGGTCTTAGAAATGATACTGCAAAAAGTGATAATTTTTTTAACGTAAAAGAAAGATATTCAATCATGGCAGCCGAATATATCAATGATGTAATCGAGCTGCCATGGGTGAATTTTGCAAGAAAATGGGGTCCAAAAATAACGTATGAGGTTGGAATTGAGATTGAAAAAATTCAGAATTCAGTAGCCGGAACTTTGGCATCGCCAATAGGAAGCTTGTTCGGCCTGATACCGAGGGAATTTTCAAGTGAGGATGGACCTATCGGACCTAAAATGAAGGTTGACTGGGACGGCGACGAACGTTGATTAATCAATAAACTGTGTTTGTTAACTATTTTACTTTCTTTTTTCAATTTATGTTACATTTGCATTTAACTCGTTTTGTATGTGATGTTGTACGTTTTCTTGCTATGAAATATTGTTTTGTTTGACTTGTTTATATAATACCAACATGTTAACAAACCCTATCTGCCGAACACATCACAACCACAAGGAGCCAACCAGACAACTTTGACTTGTACACACCATCAATGACATGTGGAGGGTGGACACCTTCTTCCGATCTAGATGGTAGAAATGTCTGATAAGAATTTAATAAATGTGTATATATTAACTGGCAATGACCATTTCGATTCTGATATATTCAATATTAGGTTATGAAACGTGTGTAGGTTGGTGTAGCGGTGTTTATGGATGACTGATTGGTTAATAATCAATGAATAAAGAAATATGTATAGAAATAATATATATAATGTTCTGATTTTTTTCTAATTAACATGATCTGTTTAACTAACGACTATCTGATTATTTTTTGTTGTTTGTCAAATGAAATGATCTTATTGATTAGTTTCACATCAACTTAGGGTTGACCATCACTTTTTTATTTCTTTCTAAAAGATAAAACCATATTTAATCGTAAATTGTATTCATGTCCTTAATTTTTATAGAAAAAGAGGAACACGTATTTCATTTTTTGATTACTTTAATGACCGATACCTTTCAACATCTTTATTTTTTTACATAATAATGAACATAAAAATCATTAATCATATTTTGGTCCCTGCTAACCGTTAGGCTAAATAAACAACAATTAAAATTTTGAAAGTAGGTCCTCACATATAACTCTCACTATGTGTTTGTGATGTGTTCATTTTTTAACTTAACTTCGATATAAATTTTGTCATAATCTCGGTCGTTTTCAATGTAATATATTTTATTAGAGACAACGCTCTTTTGTGATAAGGTTAATATTAAAATACATGTTTATACTAAAAGCTAACACTTTCAATATATAGCTTATTTGGTAAAGAAATATTCTTTTTAGAGGGAGGTGCTAATTTCAAATATGTGCAATGGAGTATTTTAAAATAATTGATGTATGCTAGAGTAAGAGTAATCTTTGTGTTGAAAAAAGCAACACTACGATGTAAATTATATACAAAAATTCCTAAAAAGTAAATAGTCATTTTAGTCATGTCCCTGGCGTTTGCATTTTTTTGTCATTTTCCTCCAACCTACTAGCTTCATTCATTTTTAACGTTATGTGAGAGTCATTTATGTCATTTTATATATGCGTTTTTTAATTTTTATTTTTTACAATTTGTATAACTCCATCCATTTCATCTTCCTCACCCACTACCAGTCACCACCCCACCATGATCACATCACCACCACCCCCACCACACCATTTTAATCACCGCCACAAATGGCAACCATTTTAACATTAGGAGGATATCACGTTTCAGAACCGCCACCGTCTAACGCAAGTATATTGCAACGAAATAATATCTCAATCGTCCCAATACCACCTTCGTTTTCAATATCTCGTGTGTGAATATCTCAAAAAGGATCATAATTGAAAAGATAAAATTCATGATTGATTCCACGCGCAAAAAAATCGTGATCCCGATTGAATGAAACATGTAGTGGTGATATACTTCATTTAAAATCGGGTGTTTTCATGTGAAGATTTGAACTTAGGGCACCATTGTATACCGGAGCGGAAGAAAGTGACTGAGCCAACCACAAACGGTATTGTCCTCGTCATCGCGAGTGTATTGAGATTGTGGTTGTTGAGAAGAGGTTATCCTGACCGGTTCCAGTAGTGATGCGAGATCTTCGCCGCCATCTGTGGTATTGGGCATAGATGATAGATTTGATCGATGTCAAGGACTAGTAAAAGATAAAGAGATATGTATTACTATTCACCTTATCTAGTTAGAGAAAGTAGGGTGTCGAACCACAAAGAGTTTATGGGCGATGGCTAAACTATATTTTGATCATCAAAAGAACATAGTTCTTACTCACAGGTTTCCAATATTCATTGGTTGGTGAAAACAAGGGGTAAATTGGAGGCGATGGAAGAAGCAGAGCGTGTCATCTTTTTTTCCCCAAGGAAAGTAGTTCAAGTAAGAGCAAAGAAAATAAGAGAAAAGAGAGATAACTGACCTGCAAATCTTGTTAGATTGATTGATTATAACGAAGAAATGAGGAAGAGACGATGGTTATAATGGTAACAGATAACGGTCTTACCGCATGGGTTACCGAGTCAAGTCTTATCAATTACCTCATCTCTTAATTGTCATTTGAAATTTGAATTGTAAAAATCTTTACAACTGTAAATAAAAGCTGTAAACTTTGGGGACGATTGTTAGGGGTCATCTTTATGGTTCGGGATCCTTAGGACTCAAGACATTTCAGTATCCTGCTAGAGTTGGGGATCCCGAGTTCTGGTGCTACTAACCCTTGTTTTTATCCTCGTTATTATGCGTAGGTAAGGCTGAAGTTAACGACTCTTTGGATAGACCTTCCCGAGAGAAATCGGATAAGAGGGTAAAAGAAACATGGAGAAGACCCATAACAGTCACCTAGAAAATGACTAAGTCTTATGGAGATCCCGGATTTATTAGAGACATGGTTAGGATTTTATTTCATGTTTATACTATAAATAGAGCAGTTTTACGACCAAGGAACACACTTGAACACTTGATTACCTTTCTGTAACACTTAGCAATCGATTAGCTGCTCCACATTGCACTAATTTCTTCCATTTTCAATAAGATCGGAGCTAGGCAATTGTCAGCTCCCGTGGTTTTTGTCACACCAAGACCTGTAGCGGTTTATTGACCGGGCAAGATGATTGTCCATACCTCATGACATCTATTATAAGTTAAAATATTTAGAGCATGATTAAACTAAAATGCCACACATATCATAGAAATCTCATATAATCCATACATAGTCCCAAAGTTATAAAACACAAAGAAAAATCCAATTTATTAGCTAAGGCATGTCATACATGTCTTCGTCTTCACCCAGTCACACATGGTTACCTGTATCATGCGTAAAAAGGGTTTTTGGGTCAACATAAAGTTGGTGAATAGATTTAAGTTCAAATAAAATATTTTTGCTTTATTAGTTTTTAAAGTAGATTAACATGCAGCCTCAAGTGTGACGGATATATGTTGATCCCAGTTAATAATGCTTTATCTTAAGTTGGCAAGTGATTCAACAAGTATGAAAATAATGTGTGGAATTTGAAATCAAACTTTCAAGAAACACAACTACGGAATTTTCAAGTTTATATCACTTTGAAAAACTTACAAGGTGATTGAGAGATCGTTGACTAGTACAAACGAATACTTAAAGAATTTTGTGATGAAGGGTAGTGGAGTTTTGTAGTATCTATTGAATATTTGGCTTAACTCATTTTCCCTTCAGAGTTATATTCTCTATTTATAGAGAATGTTTGACATGAATAAACATTTATTTATTCATGCATTGACTGTGTAAAGTAGCGTTTTAGCATATTCATTGAATTCATTCACGTCCACTTGCTACTTGGGAATTCGTGTAGAACCTTAGCCATTTGACAAGTTGTTTCACCAGAATTTCTGACAAACTTCTTATCAGAAATTTGATGTGATCAGAATTTACAATATTCTAATGATAAGTATCAGATTTATCAAATTGGACTTTTCTGATAATCCTTCATTGTTTGTGATCAATTTCTGATGCTTGTTGAAGATGATGCTTATCTTTCTATTGTTCTGCCTTGTATCTTCTTTCTTAGATGACATGTTGACTTTGTTATATTCACAATTAGATCAGAATGATCTGATTTTTCTTCAACACTTACAAAACGTTTCCTAATAATATATCCATAGAAACCAACAATAACCACAACAAACAAACCAACAATAACCACAATCGCCACAATCGCCATAACTAAATATAATACTACGACATAATGATAAAGGACAATAGACACAATGAGATTCAAGTCCCGAAGAACGAATCTAAGTAATGTTGGTGATACCTAGTTCAACTCATGGTCGTGGGAACCAGTCAACCAGTGGATCCACAATAGAAACAATAGACACAAAGCGAGTAACAAGTAGATACATGTATATGAAACAATAGAAACAAGTATGTGAAATAATAGATACATAACTTATAAAACAAGTAGTAACACATTGATATTGCATGTTGATGATTTAAATAGAAACACAAGAAACAATGACACATGATACACCACAAAAAATATTTGATGACAAAATAGAGGAAAGAAATAGATCCACTCATAATTTTGCATTTCGTTTAATCCTTACGTAAACCGCACGAATGTTTGAAGAAAAATCCAAAAGGCAATAGCTACCCTAAAGAAATAAATATAACATACTAAACATCCAAATTTCAAAACTATAAAATAAATCCTATCACTTAGCGCTTTTGTCTAATCTTAAAACTGCATCTATATTAATACTAACATAACTTATTAAAATATTGTTTGTGACAAAAATATATAATGTGACATATCTAAATTATTACCTTAACAATAATTACACCATCACTTTCATATTTTAACATATGCTAAGTCTAAAAATACTTTAACCACAAATATTTATATTCGAATCCAAAATTATGATATGCATAACGAAATGTCTAAAATTAAGAAAATAAACAATGTTCGAAAATAACAAAATTTTATGTTATTATGTGTAGAATACCAATTTTAACAAATTAGTAAAACCCATCCTAAAAGTTTATAAAAATTATATAAGTCTACATATCATGTTTTATCTTATATTTTAAAGAAATTATCAAATTTGTAAAAATATATTGATGTTTAATATTTTTTTAGTCCTTTTATTTAAAAATATTTTTCCAAAGAACATGAAATCTGAAAAAGAATCACATGTCCTATTTATTTTATAAAAATCAGAAATATATTGTTCACGATTTTTTTTTTATTTTGATAAATCCAATTTTTTATATAATTCCATAACTTGTAACATATTCAAATTTCAAAACAAATCTAAGAGACATCCAAAAATCTTCAAAAATCACACAAACTTATCTAATGTAATAATGATTAATAACCTAAGTTCAATTTCATCAAAACGTAATCCTAAATCAAAAAGGCCCAAATACTAGAAACTAAGAATCCTAGATATGAAAATATCAAAATTAGATTTGTGTGCACTTCTATCGAAGAAATAGATAGTAGGATGTAACGACTCCTATTTTCCCCATTTTCATTTATTTTAAGAAATACGTTTCGATATTCTATCTTTTTGAATTACCGTCGAAACCAGACCGAAAAACAGATTAAAAACGACAAACGCCGGTTTTTACGCGATAAACGAACGTGAAGGTCAAAACCGATTCCCAACGTGTTGTTAAATATTTACGGCATTTAATAAGGTCAGAGTGTGAATCAGGTTTTAAAAACGTGATCGGGCCACTCAAAAACCTTAGAACCGGACACATGGGCCTTGGGCCCGCCTAATACATCAAACCCTAAATTCATTTAATTATAAACCCACACACTAAACACACACACACACACACACACCGCCACACACACATACGCACACACTGCTCTCTCTCTCTCTCTCTTTCCCCCAGTTCCGGCGACCGGCACAGCCGACTAAAGTCCGGCGAGACTCACGGCGGCCGACCACCGTTTACGATGGTCTGGCGACGGCGCTTGACGGCGGTGACAAGCTTTTCCGGCGCTTTTCGCGGCGGACCCCCTGAAACATACCCTCTAAACCCGATTCCGGCACCTATATTTCGTTTAGAGCAATATTGGAGCAGAGTCGAGGCTCCGGCAGCCGCGATTCTCCGGTAAAGTTTTGATTTCTTCCATTTTATTTTAGATCTCTCTAGATCTACGTGAATCCCGACCGTTTCTGGTTGTTTCAGGCGAAGAAAGAACGAATAGAGAGGGAGAGATGGAGAGATGAGCAGCGAGAAGAGGGAGAACACGGCAGAGACGCCGCTTCTCCGGCTTCGGTTCACTGGCTGTGGCGCCATCGCAGGTGGCGGCGATAGTGATTGTTTGGGGTTCGCCTGAGTTCGGATTTTGTTTCAGCCCAGGTATTCGTTTTGAGCTTATTCGGGTCAGTTTTGGTTTCTATTTGGGTTAGCTCGGTTCAGTCTAGTTTCAGGTCTTGATTCGAGTCGGTTCAGTTTTGGCGTCGGTCAACACCGTTCAAACAGTCAACTCAGTCAACTGTCTGGTCAGACTCGGTCGACTCAGTCAGTTCGGGTCATCTAGTAAAACACGAGACTTGTGACGGCGTTAATATTACAATTTTAAAATTTGTTATCGCGACACCGAACGTTATGTAATTTATTTATAAACGTCCATAGAAATACATATATTTATACTTGGTGTTATAAACTGTTGCGTTTTGTAAAATAATCGACAACTTGTGTTGTCGGGACCGTCCAAAAACAGAGGAAACTCTGCCCGTTTTTCATAAAAGTCCATGAAATGAAACATATTAAGTTATAAAACGAAGCCTATCGAATTCGATACATTCTTATAATTATAAATATAAATGTATATTAATTTTTAACAACCCATTTGGTAACTCTCATTTTCCTATTTGAGGTGACCTCGGTGTCCATCATCCCACCTTCACCACTGTGTGGATTTACCAACGGAAGCTTCGCAAGAATGTGAGCATACTCGACCCTTTTCACGTTTATAATATATTTTTTTGGTGCAACATGTATCAAACAACAAACGCTCATTTATACAATCGAGAATATTTGAATACTCAATCCATTGGACGCATCATCCGTTATGCTTAGGATAATTATACGTGATAGATTTTATTTGTATACCCATGCTAATTATTATGCTTAGGTCGCTTGCGCGTGACTATTGCAACTTGTTCATACGTGCTAAATGTTGAGTTAGATTGTTTACACGTGTTAACCTTTACTTGTCTATTCATGCTGTTTGTTATACATAGGTTGTTTATGTATGCTAGCTTCACGTTAATGCAAGTTTCCATGTTGGAATTGAAATGACCTTTATACTTATATTTATATTCAAACTTGTATGCTCGCCAATACTTTTGTATTGATCCATGCTTTTAATACCTGTTGTAGGAAATTGATGACGAAAGGAATCTAGTAGGATTGCCTAGAAATGCATTAAGCTTTAATACTTGTTATATGGTAACTTACTTTCAAACTTGTTGTATCTTGTTTCCAAATAATGTACTTAGTTTATATCAATGAAATGAAAGTTTATTATTTGAATAATTGTTGTAATTGATGTAACCTTGTTATACATTATTTCAAGCAATGCAAAATTAATAAATAAATACTTGGCGCAAATAACGTTATGAAGTCTCTTGCAATCTCGTTTTCGTCTCACTCCGATGTTTCCGCCATCAGTTGGGGTGTGATATAGGATCTTGTAGAGCATGAGAAATTAAGCAAATTAGACTTTCGAATTACCTGAATTGGTGAAGGAATGAAGGAGATATCTGTTTTGGTCAAAAATTATCGAAGCAATTTAGTGATCAAATTAGTTTTGTGAGGTAGTGTGCTAACAATGTTTATAAAAGACGTGTTGGTTTGCTTGTTTATAAAAACAGTTTTCAGGATATAGCTCAGGATATTGAGCTATATTAACAATCAAACAATGAGCGAAAATGTAAAGGTTGGCAGGAGATGTACGAGGAAAGCCCTTGATCAATCTAGATCTCCGGCATAAAACCTCGGGAGCTGACAATCGCAGCTGCCTTGTTCTTCTTCTTACTTCAAAACTTAGGATTCAGGATAATCCCCAGATCATTGCTAAGTGTTACAAAAATTGCTAGTGAAGAGTATTTGTGTGTAATTGCGAGAGAAAATGTTAGAATACGAGAGTAGTGAGTGTTAGTGTCATGACCTATCGATCTAGTTATCTGGTATTTATAGTTACAAAGAAAAACGAACTCTCCTACAATAGTGGGATGCCTTGGAATATTCGCTAGTGAACGTTATTGACCAAGTATTGTGGCTTCAACGTCTTTCTTCTAACCATTTAGACCGACCCTCAGGTGAACGAGTCTTCGTGAACGTTGTGATCCTGCAGCTATGACCTGCACATGAATAATTAGCAGTCACCAGGATACTGCCCCAGGATGTTACCAATATCCTGGTCTAGTATCCTGATCGTTAACAGCTATAATTAAGTCAAGATATAGTTCAGGTATGGGCTCAGAATTTCACCCATAACAATTGTCCCCAAAAATGCTGCCATTTGAGGATACTGAGCCCTAACGGTTACATTTTTCACGAGTTTCAAGGTAATTAAGTGATAGGACTCTGACGCGACAACTTACAACTGCCCAGGCTATAAACACTCATCATCCCCTATATTGTCTCATCCCCGTTGTCATTTGTCTTCTCCAAGAGATCAAAAGGTAAAGTGTTTCTCCCTTTCCTTATTCCTTTTCTTCTTCTTATCCTTCTAATTCCGGCAAAAATATGGGGAGACAGACAAGATCCAGCTCCGGTGAGTCTGCACCTTTGTTCACATCACAAAACCTTCTTCAATATCCTGAGAAAGAAGTCTATTCGTTCGACAATGCACACCTGTCAGCCCTCAGTACTTCGGGTATCTTCCCGGAAAGGACGGTATTCCTGCCATATGATCGGGAAATCCGGTCAGATATGGTGTCCGATGAGTGGCTCTGTTTTAGTGCTTTTCCGTTTACTTTGGGCCTTCGATTTCCCTTTCTGACTTCATCACCGATTTCTTTCATATCACCCGTCTTAGTTTCAGCCAAACCATGCCCATGCTTTGGAGGGTTTTGGTAGTTCTTGATCGTGTTCCTAACGAGCATATCCCTGAACCACAAGTCAATGATCTTCCCCTTGCTTACCAATTAAGATCCCATGGGTCTTACTGATTCTTGTTTTACTCTACTTCCAGCGACCCTTTGATACTCCGGGCCACCAGGAATGAAGAGGAATGGAAATCCAAGTTCTTTTTTGTAAAAAGGGATTCAATTCCTGGTGGAGCAGACTATCCAGTGAAATTGTTAACCAAGGGTAGGAACTAGGGTTTTAGAGTTATCCTCAGATATATCATGTTCACTATCCTGTTTAATATCTTCCTTATGTTTTTTGTGCAGCCGACTTCAGAAAATTAGCACCTCCCTCGCTGATTCAGAGAAGAGGATTAAAGCCATCTACCAACTCCCAACCTCCAAAAGAAGTTTCATTCCGCCTCCAACATCCTCAACCCAACACTCAAGTTCGAACATGTCTGGTAAGGATCCTGTTTAATATCCTGTGTATATTCTGTTAGTCAGGATATTGAATTATTAAGTCTAAAATTACCTCCCTGTATGCAGCATCAGCCAAGACCCTGAGGTTTTCGATCTTTATGAGTTGGATAGCTACTCCGGACCTGCACCAGTGAAGAAAGAGCCAAGCTCCAAGCCTTCAGCCGCATCGAAGCCCTCTTCCAGCTCTAAGCTTGCTTGTCACACCCTCAATTTCCACTTGCGGAGTTTTACCGCGAGGCGTGTGAACAAACCAGAATCTGAAACACTAGTACGTCGAACGACTCTATATGATTTGATAATACGTTTTCAAAAATCATTTGTCGTAGATTTTATATTGTCTTGATTAGTTACCAATATTTAGCAGATGCATCAGTTTTTAAAGTTTGAGCGGAAGCATAAATAAGTAGTAAAGCGGGCGCCAACACAAACGCCAAAACAATTGAAAAATCCCAAAACAATATTAATAAATAAGACTCGATAAAAGATGTCTTGTTCAATGCATGTGCGTGCACCTAGAGCTCCTAGCGTCCTGAGAAACATGTAAAGAAACAAGTGTCAACATTAAAGATGAGTGAGTTCACAGGTTTTCATAAATTCGTTTGTTCGATTATAGTTTGTTTTCTCCGTTATCCCTAACCCGGGATAACGTATCGGTTCCATTATTCCAACTCGGAATAATAAGTTGTTGCTTCCAATATTCCAAACCCGGAATATTAAGTTGTTGTTTCCAATATTCCATACCAGGAATATTAAGTTGTTGCTTCCAATATTCCAAACCCGGAATATTAAGTTGTTGTTTCCATTACTCCAAACCCGGAATAATACAGTTGATTCGTAATTAAGTTCAATGTTAACATATATAGGTAGCTAGCCTAAAGTTATGTCACGTAAGAGTTCGCGATCGAAGCTGACTGTTGTGCCTCTGTTTTGCCAGGCCTATCACATGACCATGGCGAGGTTAGGCCAAATTATTCACCCGTTGACCATACCCGGTCGGCTAGCGCGACTAGCTCGGATGGGGCTTGTCGGGCCCAGTAGTACTACTTATAATTCCCCCGCTATTAAACCCAATACTAACGATCCGAGAGATTGACGAGGACTTAAGTGATAAAGCTGCTTAGTGACCATAACATTACATTAACATTAACTTAGTTACCGAGTAGTTATGTGACGTTAAATTCGTATAACGTAAAGAGTTTGAGTTTGAGAGTGTATACATGTTTCTCCCCCTGTTGTTTAAAAACCGGATAAAGTTAGGGGCCGTGAACTCACCTTTATTTGCTCGGTTAGTGTAGCAAAGATGTTATAAGAGATGGCACCGCTAGTTGCGTCCTAACAAACCAATTAATTCCACGTTAGTGTGTGAACACACCAATACAAATTCTACACGTAATTTACTCACAAATTGATACACACAAACAACATATCTAACACTCAAACATGCATGCAAGTATCCTCATGTGATCATAGTAATCAAAACAACTTATCATAAACATAAACCAATTCATGCCACAATTTGGTGCACACAATCACAAGTTATCAGTTTCAGCTTAACACTCATAATTCAGCTGTTTTCTAGGATTTTTATAAAATAGTTCCAACAATCCAAAAATTCCAATATTTTTACAGTAGGTGACATCTATACCATAGAAATTTATATAAATTTTCCAAGTCCTAAATCTTTACCAATTAACCATAAATATTAATATACCAGGCTGCAGTCAGATTTACCGCTTTCTGACTGCAGTCCACGGAAGAATTTATTTAAAAATCACTGATCGTCCAATTAACAAAATTCCAGTTGGAGTTGCCCGGAAATTTCCATACCTAGTTGCTGTACAAAAATCATGGCTCAACTCCCTACTGATTTTAAAATCCAACTCGATAAACAACTAACAAAATTTCAGGATTTTCACAGTTTTAGTTACTGAACTTATTTGGCCCTTTAAAAATATCAAACGACTTCAGAAAATTATGAATCCAGCGCCATTAGATTCCTTATTCAAATCTCTACGTTCTAGAGATCAGAAAATCCGTTTTTCGACAACTAACGACCGAGTTACAGCCAGATGAAGTCGGCTGTAACTATTACTCAGCAGTTATTTTCAGCATATTATTATTACAATTTGCATAAACCGTTCCTATTGATCAATCTAAGCGAGCAAGAACCGATTTTTAATCATAGATCATTACTAATAACTTATCCATGCAAACCCTAGTTCTTACTTCTAGTTTTTACAAACAAACACAGCCTATATATTCAGCTTTCAAACAACATTCCAACTTTCAATCTAGTGTTACAATCCGAAACAATACAATCATCCATCTCATTCTACCATGCAAATCCGAGAACAACAAACTCAAGACACATATATCCGACTATGATCTAGCAACATATGATAAATTCTAGACTTTTAATGATAAGGTAAACGAACCGTGAGTACTATAAGAGATCGGTGGTCAAGGATGCTTGCGGCCGAGAGGAAAGAAAGGCTGATCTCGCGACCGAGGAATGAGGCTAAGCTGTTTGTGATCGAGATGGAGTGTATCAAGACTGAACTCGCGACTGAATGGAGGTGAAGATGGCGATGGTTGCTGCTGCTGCGACCGAGAGGAAGGAACGAACGAGGGAGGAAGCTGTCCGCGATCACAAGGCTGCCGACGGCAGTTTTTGTTTAGGGTTTTTGTGTATGTGAATGAAGCATGCATGTGAATTGTATTTATAGGCAAAGAGGGAGATGAGGGTTACGGTTTGGACTAGTTCTCGCGGCCAAGGGCTTGGGTGGGTTCGGTTTGGGTTTGAACTCAATAAGTTCGCGGTTTTGGGCTCGATTTCGGCCGAGAGTGTTTTGGTTTAGGGTTTAGGTTTGCTCTCGGTTTGGGTTTGATCTTGGCCGAAGACTTGAGTTAAAGTTTAAAACTTTGTTACTCCTAGAGTCACAATGAATCGAAGTTGGTTCGTGTCGCGGTTCGGTTCAGTTCGTGTACATATCTACTGTAATTACTTTATAACTAACACAATCACCCAAACACTCATCACGTATTCATTTAACTCGTACACGTTCATACACATAGCACGTAATTAGTTTGACAAGTATTACGTTTAAGTTATCCGAAAAACCCGGGATATCACATTATCCCCATGTTGAAAGAATTTTCGTCCCGAAAATTGAGTAAACGCGGTTTAGCATGTAGCGTACAGCGTACATGTTTAGAGTGCCACGCACAAAGAGTTAGTTCGTTAATGATGGTACGCAACGTTACAAAAAGTTCCCAGGTGCCATACACAAAGATTTCCAAGTGCCATGCACCAGGATTTAGTCAACACTAGTACACGAAAGTATGAGAAGTTTCCAGGTTGTCACATTATCCCCATGTTGAAAGAATTTTCGTCCCGAAAATTTAGTTACTGGTATCGTTAGATTGCTGCTCAGTTGCGAAGAGATGTGGGTATTTGCTTTTCATTTGGTCCTCTCTGTCCCACGTGAACTCCGGTCCACGCTTAGAGTCCCAACGAACCTTAACGATTGGAATCTTGCTGTGCCTTCGAGTCTTGATCTCACGATCCATGATCTCAATAGGCTTTTCCACGAAGTGTAGTTGTTCATCCACTTGGATCTCATCCAATGGAATAACTAGAGTTTCATCTGATAGGCACTTCTTCAGATTTGACACGTGAAATACGTTGTGAACTCCACTGAGTTCGGCAGGAAGGTCTAATTGATAAGCTACGGGTCCAATACGTTTCAAGATTACAAACGGGCCTACGTACCGTGGGTTTAGTTTTCCCCGTTTTCCAAAGCGGATTACACCCTTCCAGGGTGACACCTTTAGTAGGACGCGGTCGCCTACTTGAAATTCGAGCGGTTTGCGTCGTTGATCAGCGTAGCTTTTCTGTCGATCTCGTGCCGCCGCCATGCGGTTTCTGATTTGTACAATCTTTTCGGTAGCCTCAAGTATTAACTCAGGGCCTGTGAGTTGACTTTCACCGACTTCTGCCCAGCAGACCGGTGATCTGCATTTACGACCGTATAATGCCTCAAACGGTGCTGACGAAATACTCTTGTGATAGCTGTTGTTATATGAGAATTCTACTAGAGGCAGGTGGATTTCCCAACTATTTCCGAAGTCCACTACGCATGCCCTAAGCATGTCTTCCAAGGTCTGTATGGTCCTTTCGCTTTGACCATCAGTCTGGGGGTGATAGGCTGTGCTCATATCTAAGCGTGTTCCCAACGCTTTCTGGAGTGACTGCCAGAAGTTTGACGTGAAGCGAGCATCTCTGTCTGAGATGATGGACGTTGGCACTCCGTGCCGAGAAACTACTTCCTTAATGTAGATGCGAGTCAACTTCTCCATCTTATCTGTTTCTTTAATAGCTAGGAAGTGTGCGGACTTAGTTAAACGATCCACGATCACCCAGATGGTATCGCAACCACCCAAGGTTCGCGGGAGTTTAGTGATGAAATCCATTGAGATCTGATCCCATTTCCACACTGGGATCTCAGGTTGTTGGAGTAGCCCCGATGGCTTTTGATACTCCACCTTGACTTTTGCACAAGTCAAACATTTACTCACGTAGGTGGCTATATCGGCTTTCATGTTGGGCCACCAATACGCAGCTTTAAGGTCTTGATACATCTTATCCGAACCCGGATGGACAGAGTATCGAGATTTGTGAGCTTCATCCATGACTAGCTCTCTGAGGTTTCCGTAGAGAGGTACCCATATGCGATTCATGAAATACCGGGCTCCATTGGGCTTTACTTCCCAATCGCGTTCCATTTTTCCCACTGATTCGGCTTTGATGTTTTCCTCCTTAACTGCTTCTAACTGGGCGTCGCGTATTTGATCGGGTAGCCCCGAATGAATAGTGAGTTGTAGTGCTCATACACGACGAGGTTTCAAGTGTTCCTTCCTACTGAGGGCATCAGCTACCACGTTAGCTTTACCCGGGTGGTATCGAATGGCACACTCATAATCGTTCAAAAGTTCGACCCAGCGACGCTGTCGCATGTTCAACTCCTTCTGATCAAAGATGTGTTGGAGGCTTTTGTGGTCAGTAAAGATTGTGCACTTCGTTCCATAGAGGTAGTGTCTCCAAATCTTAAGTGCAAACACTACTGCTCCCAATTCCAGGTCATGCGTTGTGTAGTTTTTCTCGTGAACCTTCAGTTGTCGCGACGCATACGCGATGACCTTATCGCGTTGCATGAGTACGCATCCCAATCCCTGAATGGAAGCATCACAATACACTACAAAGTCATCTGTCCCTTCCGGCAAGGACAGAATGGGTGCACTGCAAAGTTTCTGCTTCAGCAATTGAAATGCTGCTTCTTGTTTGTCACCCCAAGTATACTTGATGCCTTTCTGGGTGAGGGTAGTAAGCGGTTGTGCGATCTTTGAAAACCCCTCGATGAAGCGTCTGTAGTAACCAGCCAATCCCAAAAATTGGCGGATCTCCGTCGGTGTCTTAGGTGCTTCCCAGTTTTTAATGGCTTCAATCTTGGCAGGGTCTACGTGGATACCCTTTTCATTCACGACGTGCCCGAGAAACTGAACTTCCCGAATCCAGAAATCACATTTCGAAAGCTTGGCATATAGCTTTTCCTGTTGGAGTAATCCTAGTAGTAACCGTAGATGTTCAGCATGTTCTTCTTCACTTTTGGAGTAGATGAGTATGTCATCGATGAACACGATGACAAATTTGTCGAGGTATGGTTTACACACGCGGTTCATGAGGTCCATGAACACCGCAGGTGCGTTAGTGAGACCGAATGGCATGACCAAGAACTCGTAATGGCCATACCGAGTGCGAAATGCCGTCTTAGCGATATCCTCCTCCCTGACGCGTAGCTGGTGGTAACCAGACCGCAAATCAATCTTGGAGTAGTAGCTTGACCCTTGAAGTTGGTCGAATAGATCGTCGATGCGAGGTAACGGGTATCGGTTCTTGACAGTAACCTTGTTGAGTTCCCTATAGTCGATGCACATGCGGAAAGTCCCGTCCTTTTTCTTGACAAAAAGGACTGGAGCTCCCCATGGCGAAACGCTTGGTCGGATAAATCCTTTCTCTAAAAGTTCCTGAAGTTGGGTGGACAGCTCCTGCAGCTCGGCTGGAGCTAGGCGGTATGGAGCCTTGGCGATAGGAGTTGCATTGCTTGCCAATTCGATTTCAAACTCCAATTGTCGATGTGGTGGAAGACCAGGTAGTTCTTCTGGGAATACATCAGAAAAATCACGGACGACAGGGATGTCTTCTATACGTTTCTCGTCCTTAGGCTGTTCGGTAATCAGTGCGAGTAAAGCGAAGGAGTTCTTTCTCCAAAGATACTTCTGCGCTCGCATGTAAGAGATGATGTTGGTGACGGCGCTTGCCTTATCGCCTTGTACCGTCAGGATTTCGTCGTTCGAGAGTGGAATACGGATAGATTTTTCGAAGCAGAGAACTTCAGCCCGGACGTCGGATAGCCAGTCCATTCCGACTACCACGTCAAAACTACCCAGAGTAGTTGTCATCAGATCAATGGTAAAAGTGTGGCCCGTGAGTTTGAGTTGACAGCCGGATACTATTTGGGTCACATCTACAGATTTACCATCGGCTAATTCTATAACATAAGGGGTCTCTAATGGTTTAAGCGTGAGTTTTAGGTTCTTCCTAAAAGACTCAGATATAAAGCTCCTATCCGCACCCGTATCAAAAAGCACAGTAGCAAAATGTTCATTAAGGGGAAACTTACCGGTGACCACGTTCGTGTCGTTTCTGGCCTCTCCGCGGCCCAATGTAAATGCGCGACCTTTGGCACCTCCTGTGCCACCGTTCCCATTATTGTTGTTGTTATTATTGTTGTTGTGGTTATTGTGGTTGTTTCCACCATTATTGTTGTTGTTACGCAACTGTGGGCAGTCTCTTCTGAAGTGTGCAGTACTACCACACTGATAGCATCCCCGGTTTATACCCTGCTGCTGACCCTGGGGCTGATTTTGATTTTGTCGGGACATGATTTCCCCACGACAATCCTTTGCCGCATGTCCCACCTTGCCACATCTTTGGCAGCGAATTCCGGCACAAGGGCTGTTATGGTGGAGATTGCAGCGGTTGCACTGCGGCTTTCGACCTGCATAGCCGCTTGCGTTCGAGTTGTTGTTGTTGTTGTTGTTGGCGGGCTGATTTTGGTGACCCCGGTGGCTGTTGTAGTGATTGAACCGTTTCTGGTTCCCTTGCTGCGGATGAGATGACGAAGACTGTCGAATGGTGGAGTCTTCAAACTTTCTTTTGTTATCCGGGGCAACTTCAGTTGTACCCCGTGCTGGCAGTTTCTTCTGTTCCACCGCCTTATCGGTGAGTTTGTGAGCCAATCGGATCGCTTGATGTTCTGTCACAGGGTTACTAGCCATTACCATACCCTGAATTTCCGGAACCAGACCCCGAGATAGAACTCGAGTCTTTTCTCCACAGTGTTGGCCAATTCGGGGCACAGAAATACCAAATCATGATGTTTTTGCGGTGTAAGCTTCAATTTCCGATCCCACCATCTTGTGGTTCCATAAAGCTTGCTCTAACTGTTGCACTCTGTCTCGTGGACAGTACTCCTCTTTAATTAGGGCCTTGAACTCAGCCCATGCCATTGCATTCGCAGCTATAAGTCCACGTGTTTGGACTTGTGCATTCCACCATGTCAATGCCCCATCTTCCAGTGTTGAGGCTGCGTATTTGACCTTGTTGGCCTCGAGGCAGTTGCACATTTCAAAAACGGATTCAGACTTTTCGATCTAGTGGACCAGTCCAATGGGTCCTTCCGCCCCCGAGAATTTGCTTGGCTTTGCGTCAAGAAACATCTTGTAGGGGTTAAAGCCCCCTCCTGCTGACAGAGAACAGGAAGTCAGCAAGGAATTTTACTAGCCTCACTATTAGATTTTCACGCGAAAATTTAATAATGGTTACCTGCCGGTTGGTTCTGAACACCCGCTAAAGCTGCATTCACGTGCTCTTGAATCATGGCAGCTAGCTCTTCGGGCGTCAAGTTAAGGTTTCCACGTCTTCCAGTTGCCATTTAGATCTTCGAAACACAACACAAACACACTCCGATAAGTCTATATATCCAATATAGTTATCCTACTTCGTACTTTAATAATTAGTAAGTTATGTCAACTCAATATGTTAAATAGTCAAAAGAAATACTTGATTAACTGAAATTTCAACGTCTTACACAAGTGCAAATCAAACATACGAATTCACTATAAAGCCTCAAGTTTAAACACAAGTGGGAAAATAATAAACTGAAGGAAAACAAATAAAATAAGCGGGACGTGTTAGTCGTCTACGTCTCCATCCCCCAAGTCACTGTCGTTGCCGTCATCCTGTGCGGCATTTCCAGCTTCTACAGCGGGGTCCTCCTCCGGATCCTCTTCAGGGTCCTCCTCTGGATCCTCTTCCGGATCCTCCTCTACCGGCACTGGAGGGGCCGGTGCTGGTGCAAGTGCTTGATTTTGCAGTTCCTGAATGTTCCAACTATTTTCCAGGACTCTGTCCTCAAGCCAGTCGGCTCTTATCTGCTCAGCACGCAGATCTCTGGCTATGGTGTTACGAGCTATCTTACTCGTACGATGCTCTTCCTCGAGCGAGTCGGTCTTACCTGTAAGGTGTCGGATCATCCATCCTTGTGCTAGGATGGTTTCCTGCATTCTTTCTAACTGTTTTTGTTGTGTATGTACCAGGATTCTAAGCATGTCAATTCCTATTCTCTACAGTATTAACCGGTTCAACCGGTACAACAATAGTTGGGCGTAACGACGACTCCTCCCCCAGAGCGAGCCTTTTCCTCGCAGCTGAGCGTGTCTCCACGCCATAAGGTGGTATGGGTTCCACCATTGGTGCCTTTCCTGGTGCCCTTGGTGGCGTAGGTCTGTCGGATGATGATGACGATGAGGATGATGACATTGCCTGTTAGGTCGTGTAGTTAGTTACGAGTTGTTTTCATTTCTTATTATGAAGGCATAATCTACCAAACACAGTTGTGGTATATTACATAACAAGATATAATAATTCGGTGCCAAACTAAGTCTAGTGTCGTGATGTCAGCTATAGTTTAGGTCTACTTCTAATGCAAACCTGGTTCTCTATAGCTAGTAGCTCTGATACCAATCTGTCACACCCTCAATTTCCACTTGCGGAGTTTTACCGCGAGGCGTGTGAACAAACCAGAATCTGAAACACTAGTACGTCGAACGACTCTATATGATTTGATAATACGTTTTCAAAAATCATTTGTCGTAGATTTTATATTGTCTTGATTAGTTACCAATATTTAGCAGATGCATCAGTTTTTAAAGTTTGAGCGGAAGCATAAATAAGTAGTAAAGCGGGCGCCAACACAAACGCCAAAACAATTGAAAAATCCCAAAACAATATTAATAAATAAGACTCGATAAAAGATGTCTTGTTCAATGCATGTGCGTGCACCTAGAGCTCCTAGCGTCCTGAGAAACATGTAAAGAAACAAGTGTCAACATTAAAGATGAGTGAGTTCACAGGTTTTCATAAATTCGTTTGTTCGATTATAGTTTGTTTTCTCCGTTATCCCTAACCCGGGATAACGTATCGGTTCCATTATTCCAACTCGGAATAATAAGTTGTTGCTTCCAATATTCCAAACCCGGAATATTAAGTTGTTGTTTCCAATATTCCATACCAGGAATATTAAGTTGTTGCTTCCAATATTCCAAACCCGGAATATTAAGTTGTTGTTTCCATTACTCCAAACCCGGAATAATACAGTTGATTCGTAATTAAGTTCAATGTTAACATATATAGGTAGCTAGCCTAAAGTTATGTCACGTAAGAGTTCGCGATCGAAGCTGACTGTTGTGCCTCTGTTTTGCCAGGCCTATCACATGACCATGGCGAGGTTAGGCCAAATTATTCACCGTTGACCATACCCGGTCGGCTAGCGCGACTAGCTCGGATGGGGCTTGTCGGGCCCAGTAGTACTACTTATAATTCCCCCGCTATTAAACCCAATACTAACGATCCGAGAGATTGACGAGGACTTAAGTGATAAAGCTGCTTAGTGACCATAACATTACATTAACATTAACTTAGTTACCGAGTAGTTATGTGACGTTAAATTCGTATAACGTAAAGAGTTTGAGTTTGAGAGTGTATACATGTTTCTCCCCCTGTTGTTTAAAAACCGGATAAAGTTAGGGGCCGTGAACTCACCTTTATTTGCTCGGTTAGTGTAGCAAAGATGTTATAAGAGATGGCACCGCTAGTTGCGTCCTAACAAACCAATTAATTCCACGTTAGTGTGTGAACACACCAATACAAATTCTACACGTAATTTACTCACAAATTGATACACACAAACAACATATCTAACACTCAAACATGCATGCAAGTATCCTCATGTGATCATAGTAATCAAAACAACTTATCATAAACATAAACCAATTCATGCCACAATTTGGTGCACACAATCACAAGTTATCAGTTTCAGCTTAACACTCATAATTCAGCTGTTTTCTAGGATTTTTATAAAATAGTTCCAACAATCCAAAAATTCCAATATTTTTACAGTAGGTGACATCTATACCATAGAAATTTATATAAATTTTCCAAGTCCTAAATCTTTACCAATTAACCATAAATATTAATATACCAGGCTGCAGTCAGATTTACCGCTTTCTGACTGCAGTCCACGGAAGAATTTATTTAAAAATCACTGATCGTCCAATTAACAAAATTCCAGTTGGAGTTGCCCGGAAATTTCCATACCTAGTTGCTGTACAAAAATCATGGCTCAACTCCCTACTGATTTTAAAATCCAACTCGATAAACAACTAACAAAATTTCAGGATTTTCACAGTTTTAGTTACTGAACTTATTTGGCCCTTTAAAAATATCAAACGACTTCAGAAAATTATGAATCCAGCGCCATTAGATTCCTTATTCAAATCTCTACGTTCTAGAGATCAGAAAATCCGTTTTTCGACAACTAACGACCGAGTTACAGCCAGATGAAGTCGGCTGTAACTATTACTCAGCAGTTATTTTCAGCATATTATTATTACAATTTGCATAAACCGTTCCTATTGATCAATCTAAGCGAGCAAGAACCGATTTTTAATCATAGATCATTACTAATAACTTATCCATGCAAACCCTAGTTCTTACTTCTAGTTTTTACAAACAAACACAGCCTATATATTCAGCTTTCAAACAACATTCCAACTTTCAATCTAGTGTTACAATCCGAAACAATACAATCATCCATCTCATTCTACCATGCAAATCCGAGAACAACAAACTCAAGACACATATATCCGACTATGATCTAGCAACATATGATAAATTCTAGACTTTTAATGATAAGGTAAACGAACCGTGAGTACTATAAGAGATCGGTGGTCAAGGATGCTTGCGGCCGAGAGGAAAGAAAGGCTGATCTCGCGACCGAGGAATGAGGCTAAGCTGTTTGTGATCGAGATGGAGTGTATCAAGACTGAACTCGCGACTGAATGGAGGTGAAGATGGCGATGGTTGCTGCTGCTGCGACCGAGAGGAAGGAACGAACGAGGGAGGAAGCTGTCCGCGATCACAAGGCTGCCGACGGCAGTTTTTGTTTAGGGTTTTTGTGTATGTGAATGAAGCATGCATGTGAATTGTATTTATAGGCAAAGAGGGAGATGAGGGTTACGGTTTGGACTAGTTCTCGCGGCCAAGGGCTTGGGTGGGTTCGGTTTGGGTTTGAACTCAATAAGTTCGCGGTTTTGGGCTCGATTTCGGCCGAGAGTGTTTTGGTTTAGGGTTTAGGTTTGCTCTCGGTTTGGGTTTGATCTTGGCCGAAGACTTGAGTTAAAGTTTAAAACTTTGTTACTCCTAGAGTCACAATGAATCGAAGTTGGTTCGTGTCGCGGTTCGGTTCAGTTCGTGTACATATCTACTGTAATTACTTTATAACTAACACAATCACCCAAACACTCATCACGTATTCATTTAACTCGTACACGTTCATACACATAGCACGTAATTAGTTTGACAAGTATTACGTTTAAGTTATCCGAAAAACCCGGGATATCACATTGCTGCTATCCCCAAGCCTTCTTCAACTTCAAAGCCTTGAGCCACTAGTTCTCGAAAGAGAAAGGAGATCAACTCCCCTGCCGCTTCTGTTGAGGCTCCTTCCTACGAGAACCTTGGATTTGCAGAATCCCGTAGCCTCATGACTTCCCTTCTCAACCAGGTAAATATCCTCATCCTGTATCCTGCGAGTATATACTGAATTGATATCCTGGTTAGGTATACTGATATTCATACCTTGTACTTTAGGGTCTTGAGCGCTTGACACATCTCCAGGTCATGGCCTGTGATTCTGTAAATGCGTTGGAAGCCAAACTAAAGAAGACAGAGATCGCTAACGAGGAACAAAGGAAGATCACTGAGGCTATGTCACAACATTACGAAGACAAATTCAAGGCCGTGACCCAGGATGCTAAGCTTGCTGCAGAGAAGGCAGCTCAAGAAGCTCAGGCCAAATTGGACACCGCTCAACTTCAACACGAGCAGGACCTGATCTCATATCGGGAAGGCCCTAAAGGTTCCGTTGTCATCTCCCTCCTTCAAGCCAGGCTAAAGATGGCTTATGAAGCCAGAGCCGCGGGCTTTGAATGCCCCTCCTGGAACATTGAAGCCTGGGAAGTGAAACTGAGGGGCCTTGGTGGCAAGCCTGTGGAGTGTCCTGTCAAGACAGCTATCGCAGAGCCTTCGAAGGCGACTGCGGTGGCGGTTGAGGTGCCGGTTGAGGCTGAAAAGGATCCTGGAGCTGATGCTGGAGCGGATGCTGGTGATGGAGCTGGTGGCGAAGGTGTGGTGGAGAAGGTTGGTGAAGAAGGTTGGTGAAGATGCTGCTGTGTGAGAGCATCAAAGTGGGCAATGATGGATATTATTGCTTAGGCCGGAGCCCACTTTTTAAATTTAATGGTCTGTAACCCCCAAACAATTTACCTTTCCTACACTTGAACACTTTATATTTCCTGCACCTTTAAATATTAGTATTTTGTGATGACCGAAGGTGGAGGGATCTGGGTTCCAGGGCGAAGCCTTCCGTCATCGATGTTCATATGCTATTAGAACTTATCACACTTCTTGGTGGATGGGTCTTGGTTTAAGACGAAACCAAGAGTGTGACATTTCGGGTTGCTAATAATAGACTAATCTTTTAGCCTTATCTGTTGTTGTTATGTTTTTGTTATTTGAGAGATATGTTTGAAATATTCTGATCAAATATCCTGGTCAGGATACTAATAAAACGTTTAATACCTTTGTTATCTTTAAAAATATTAGATAAAAGCATGGTTGAACATTACTTTATAGAAAACTTAGGTTATTCAGATAGGGCTTTCAAGTTTTGAAAAATAAAAAACCATACCAGAAACGCTTATGCAATAATTTCCAACTTCAACCTTAGAATCCTTCGCAATGTCCCCAGTGTAGATGTCCCCTGTCTGTACAGGATTTTGTATCAGTTCATGACATACTTGAGGATTCCTTCATTTTGTAATTGAACTTCGTAGCTTTTTCATCCACAGAGAATGTGTGTAAACATAATCGTAGTTTGCTATATCCTTAGAATTTGTTAACAACTTTAGTTTCAGTGAGGACAAATCCTTAGTATACTGGGGATAAACCCTTAGTACCCTGGGGATAAAGCCTTACTTTCGTGCGCTACAGGCGGGAGTGTATAAACTCCAAGACTTAGAAAGGCGAAAACCTTTAAACCTTAGAGAGTATGAAAATACCCTTTCGCGAGAGAGGGTGATCAATCCTCATATACCATAAGGATCCGGGATATAGCCAACAATAACGAAATTGTCAGCCACTGTTACATGGACTGGTCCCGCCATCTTGAACTATACCCGGATACTTGCGCTACAGGCGGGGTGTTTAAACCTAATTCGGGAGAAAGGTGAATACCTTTAAACCTGTGAAGGGGTCTGAATCTCTTAAACGTGAGAGAGGGGGCCAATCCTCTAATCTTTCGATCCATCTTGAGAAAATATCCTAGAGCATTATCCTGAAGCATATCCTACAAAACACCCTCAAACTAAGGTGGGTGTTAGCTTGGCTAACACCCCTCCGATGCTTAAGTCAGTATGGGTTTCAAAGAATAATAAATTAAATTAAATATATTTGGAAGAGATAAGATTCATACCATCCTGAGTTAGAAAATAAATTTTAAACTCACTTGAAATAAGCTTTAAGATGTATAGCATTCCAGGATGTCGGTATCATTTCTCCCTCCATGGTCTTGAGCCGGTATGCTCCCTTTCCAGATTCTGCTTCAATCTCGTATGGTCCTTCCCATTTTGGGGCTAACATCCCATCGGCAGGGTTGGTTGTATTCTGAAACGCTTTCCTCAAGACCCAATCTCCAACTTGGAATCTCCTAGTCCTTAAATTCTTGTTGCATGACCTGGCTATCCTCTGTTGATATGGTGCCATCCTTAGCTTTGGTGTATCTCTTGTCTCGTCACAATCTAGTTCTTGACACAAGACTTCAGGATTTGCTTCAGGATCCCGTAGGCTTGATCTTGCCGTAGGTATCACCATCTCTGTTGGAATTACTGCTTCTGCCCCGAACACCAAAGAAAACGGGTTTTGTCCAGTAGCATTCTTCACAGTTGTTCTATTAGTCCATAGGACAAATGGTAGTTCCTCTGCCCATTTTCCTTTCTTGGCACCTAGCCTCTTCTTCAAGTTGTTGACAATTATCTTGTTGGAGGATTCCGCTTGTCCATTAGCCTGAGGATGTATCGGTGTTGACGTGATCATCTTAATTCCCCAACTTTTGCAAAAATCAGTAGTTCTTTTGCTGATGACTTGAGAGCCATTGTCACAAATTATCTCGGCCGGTATCCCGAATCTTGTCAGGATATTCCTCTTGATGAAATACACCACTTCTTGATCCCTTACTTGGACAAAGGCTTCCGCTTCAACCCACTTGGAAAAATAATCTGTCATTGCCAACATGAAAACTTTTCCTCCTGGAGCCTTAGGTAGTTTCCCTACTATATCCATACCCCACTTCATAAATGGCCAAGGGGATATGATGGGATATAATGGTTCAGCAGGCTGATGTAGTATATTGCCGTGTCTTTGACATGCATCACATTTTCGAGCATACTCCGCAACATCCTTTCTCATGATCGGCCAGTAATATCCCGTTCTCAACACCTTCGAGAATAAAGATATGCCCCCAATATGGTTGCCACAGCCTCCTTCATGTATATCCTGAAGTACCTCCTTGGTTTCAGGATTTTCCAGGCACCTTAGATATGGACCTGCAAGGGATTTCTTATACAAAACATTATTTATAATAGTAAAACGGGATGCCTTCATTCTGAAAGCTTTGGGATTCTCATCCTTTGGGATATCTCCTTTGTCAAGATACTTCACAATTGGAGTCATCCAGGATTCAGGATACTCCTCAGGATACTTCACAGGTTATCGCTTAGAAACTTATGAAAGGCAATTGCCATAGCGTTTGAACTAAGGGGATCCTTTAAAAATTGAGGCATCGTTTAAGGATTAACGTCGTTTAGGAACCAAGATGCCGCTTGATATGTTAGAATTATCACAACATACCAAAATAACAAAATTCATAATTTCATTTATTATGGTTCGAGTCCGGTTTACGAACGGGTCGGGTTCTAGGGTCCGTTTATAGTGGGTGTTACAGTTTTTGTGCCGGTGATCATCTTTCGAGATATCAAGGGCTTATCTCCGTAACAAATCTCGTGTGTTTAATTGCTATATGTTTTTTCGTCACTATACATTCCACTTTGATCAATTTTGTTAAGTTTACAACTCACAAATATGTTTTACAAACTAGTATCCCGAAGTCTATCTTAGGGATCCTGAGACTACAACTCATAATTCCGAAAAGCACACTACCTCAAAAATAAAGTTTTGGTTACTAAATTCATTTTGTGAATTTTTGACCAAAACAATTAGTATGAGTCTCATCTTCTTTAAACTCATCATCCATATTAAATTTCATCTCCAATTTTGATTTCTTCTAAAACAAAATCCTAGTTTTGAATAAATTTTGATATCGTGTTAATTTAGCGCATTTTGATATAAGAATAAGAAAGAAACTAAAAAAATTGAGAGTTTTTGATATATTGTGATAGCATTTTATAATCTTCAATGACAGCAACAACTTGAATACTTGATGGCAAGAACACTATGTCGGTCATAGGTGAACCGAGATAGCCATGAATTGCAAAAAGAAAAAAAGAAAAAAAGAATCACAAAACATAGAACCATGATAACAAACAACATAAATCCAACATAATCATGAACGACATAAATCAAGTGGTGCATGTAAACAACTAAACAAACATGAATCATGAACTAAAAGAATCGTGAATGGCGAAATCTAACCTAGTATCAAAGGGAAGAACTCGTCGTTATGAGATTTGATGATGAAAATCGCCATGGATATAAGAAAGTCCTTGAACGAGGCAAATCGAACATGTGTTTTATTATTTTTGTTATAAAATAAAAAATAATTAAGTTTTCACCTATTTTGGTAATTACATTTTAAATCGTACATTTTTATAAATAATTTTCTCATATACACTCATTTAGAGAAGTCAAACTTTGTCCTTTTATTTTAATAAATCAAATAACGTGAAACCTTCCCACAATATGGGGCATTTTAATTGCATATCTACGTGGTTTATCAAAATTTTGGATTTGATCCCTATCATTATAAAAGTACATGGATGATCCCTGTAGTTTGCACTTTGTAACGCATTTTGTCCTCAGGCAACAAATCTAAAGATTTTAGCAGGTTCAAGGTTAAGGACAAAATGCGTTACAAAGTGCAAACCTTTCGGCAAAGTTGAGGAATAAATGGGTTACATAATGCAAGCAACTAGGACCATCTGTGTAATTTTGGAAAGCTAGAGAAAATTCAAAATTCTAGTAAACAAAAGGGACCATCCATACTCTTTTCATTTATTTTACCAGCGTCTTGCCATAAGATGTATACATACATAGTGGAGGGGTTGAAATAAGAAGATTTTTTTTGTAAAAATAAAACAAGAAATTTCAATTAATAAGAATGTTTTATGTATTATGTGTTTTTAATGTTATTGTAAGGGTATATTTGTAAACTTACTTAGATCACTAATTTATAATTTTTCTCTTTAATAGCTAATAACATTAAATTTGTAACTTATTTTCAAAATATATATTTGAAAAAAATAATTAGAGTGTAAGATAAATCACGAGAGGTGTAGGATGCAGTATGAGTTGTGTAGGGTAAATTTTAATATGTGTAAGATAAAGTTTGAAATGTGCAAAATAAATTTTGATGTGTGTAGACAAAAAAAAATATAATGTAGGAGATGATAGTTTTTCATGACTAATTAATTAATCAAAGATAATAATAAATGAAATAAAAAATATTAAATGTTTTATAACTGTACTTTTTTTTCTCAATTAGTTTTTTTTTTCTCAGATGACCCTCTCCTACGTACATATAGATGTTTATACCTATTAATTCGAACTAGTCTTAAGCTCCTTAGCGTTGCGGGGTGAGTGTAAAACCATGTTAAGTAGCAACCAAATGACGATCAAAATCGGAATAAAAAAGGTAAAATAAAGAAAAATTCTAACATCAAGTGACTCACGTGACGTAAAACATTGACGAAATCAAATTTATAACGATACGTATTAAAAAGTTTTTAGAAACTTTTAGAAAATGAGGGCAAAGTTGACTACTTTGAAAGTTGAGGGGAAAAAAACTTCCACTACATGAACAAACTGAGGGAACAAACATGACCACTAAACACCATATTAAATAACAATCGAATGAAGACGAGAACCAGAAAAAATGTATAAAAACAGGAATTTCTAACACCAAATGATTCACGTGGCCAAATTCTTGCTACCCGCATTTGCGAATACAAAAAATCCTAAAGTTTACCATGCTTAAAAAACAAAAAACACAGAAAGACAATGTCATAAATTAATACTATAACAATATACAATTTATTTTTCTCAATTAATTTTTTTCTCAAATGACCCTCTTGCCTCATACATATAGATGTTTATACCAATTAATTTGAATTTATATATGACAATGACGATAAGTTTTGTTAACACATTGAAATAATGGATGGAAATTGCATTTGCTTTTAGCACTCCTTCACCTCTTCACTACGCATGGCCTAAGACTATGGAGATATTTGTTTTTTTTTGTGAAAAGTTTTTCTGATCTTTTATGCATGCCCCACGCAAATCACGTACAGACGTTTGAATCTGTGTTTGTATTTTCGAAGTGATTTCATTACAAAAAATGTCAGCCCATGCTTTTTGGTGTAGATGTGGACTCTCATCTTCTAACTTGTTTTCCTCCTCTGCCCTATTTTCAAATCCTCCCACAAAAACCTAGCAGCTTCTCCTCCACCCCTTCCTCCAACCAGCCGCAACCTCCACATCTCCGTCACCTCCTCCACTCTCCACAATCCCTGTCGTCTCCACCACCCTCTACAGCGTCTCCGCCACTCTCCACAGCCATGGTCATTCCTCCTCCTAGCCGCCACCTCCATAGCGCTGCCGTCATCTCGGCCACCCTCCATAGCCATCGTCACCATCTTAGCCACTGATTAACGCTCGATCCTTCACAGACACCGAATTTTGGCAGCTGTTGATCTCTTCACAGCACCGAACTCGAACTCGAACGTGGGTTGTAAATCTTCAGGTGAAACTTGGTATTTGTTATGTTAATTTTCTGTTTTTTGGGTGTTAAATTTTAGAAATTTTGGTGGTTTGTTGCTGAATTTTGGTGTTACTTTTGAGTTTTTTGTTGTTAAATTTCAGAAATTTGGTGGTTTGTTGCTAAATTTTGGTGTTACTTTGAGTTTTTTGGTGTTAAATTTCATAACCCTCCTTCAATTATAGATATAATAGATCATCTTTCTCGTATATTCTTCACTTACAGTTACCCATGTTAACAGAACGGCTCTGCTGCCAACCGGCTTCATTTCCACCCTATTGTTTCAGTTTTGGACAATTAAACTTAAAGTGTCCTTGTTCCCCACAATTGAAGCATCCAAAACCTTTCTTTTTGAAACACTTTTCAGTTGTATGTCCTGATATCTTGCAATGGTTACAGAAACTAAGTTTCTCGAATCTACATCTTCCTAAATGTCTCTTCTTGCAAATCTTGCACTCAGGAATTTGAATATCCTTTCGTCCTGACTTCTTGTCAATTTTCATCTCATGATCACCCTTCTTCTTTACCTTTATTCTCTTCTTGTGTTCTCACCATCCCATCTGTCAACAATCCAGCCAACTCCACAACTGAATCGATAGTTCTAGGCATAGCAGACTTCACCGTGTCCTGATTTCACTAACAAGACCCCAAATATAACGTCGGATTAAGTTTGGTTCTTGTTTTGCTAGGTATGGCACCAATCGAGAATACTCGAAAATTGTCTTTGTATATTCTCGAATTTTCGCTCCCTCCATCCTGAGATTCAAAAACTTTTCTTCAATCTGCTCCTTCTCATGCATGGGACAGAATTTCTGTTTCACCAGTTCACAGAATTCTTCCCACTTCATTCTATACGCTCTCTTCCTACCCTTTGTCTGGATAATTGTGTTCCACCATTCCAGTGCTTCATCTTTAAACGAATTGGCGATATACAACACCCTATCCTTGTCAGCACATTTACTGATGGCTAACACAACCTCCATTTTTTCCAACCATCGTAAGACAGCGACAGCTCCTTCACTACCATCAAACTCTACAGGCTTACAAGCTTGGAATGCCCTATACGTACATCCCTCCTGTTTTGTCTTTTTATTCTCTGATTCATCCTTATCAGAGTCACTACCTTCATTAGAGCTTTGGTAGTCTTCCACCTTTCTTTTTAGTTTTGAACTTGCATATTCGTGTTCTGAAGATTCATGTTGCTTCATGGCTTCTATTAGCGTAGGTATAGCTTCTGCTATTCTTTGTTTTACATTTGCTGAACATCTTCCTTATTGATGATGGGTTCAACAATGTCGTTAACTTCTATGGTTTTGTTCTTACGTCCCCTCGTGTTTCTGGAGGGTCCACTATTCTCCACTGGCCTCGACATTCTAAGACAAAATTTTAACAAAATTGTCTTAACTCTATGTTTAGTATTAAAAACACAAACATATATTAATTCCCAAATAAATATATCATAGTATAATAGTGTACAATATTCCATGGTATGCAATATTATGTCTCTATATTCTACACACAGTTGATTTCCTTATAGATGTTTGTAAGGTTAATCTATCATATACTTTATTTATTTTTATTTTATTATCAAATCAGTTTTAATAAATTATTGATATTCAATTCATATATTGAAATCTCTAAATCCACACAATTTTGTTAAGAGCATGTAAAATAAATACCATTCGGATATAGTGTTAGCAGTTCAAAGTCTAATGTACACGCTTTTTTATATTTTTTTAATGAAAGTATAATACTATCATTTATAAACCTAGTCACAAACTTTCCTTAGGTTTATGAAAATATACTTAATGAGAAAAACTAAAACTGAGACTACAAGACAACAATTCTAGCTTTTCCTTTTTATCTACTCAATTTGACTTGAATAAATAATTTTTTTTTTCATATTCATGTTTTATCGTAAGACCTTTTCTTCTCTTTTTTTAACACAATTATTTATACTTACCTATATTATCTATAGGCATCACAACTTAGTCCGGTTCAAGCCTAGATAATAATCAAATATCTAATTCGCTAAAACCTGTGGCGTTGATACCAACCTGTCACACCCGGATTTTCGATACCCCGGGCATACGACCACTCGGTTGGTACCTGTTTTGATAAATACGCAGCGGAAAAATGTTTATATTTATTTTATATATTTAAAAAACTTTTAAGTTGAACGAACATATCTTATAAACGGTAAACACTCCTTTATTCATACAAAATGTGTCATACATATGGTAATCAAAACTTCTGTCTAACGACAGTTTTACAAAATATTTTAGCCACAAGGTCTTTCTTTGCCTAGGGAATCGTCCTCCTTTCAGCACTAGTCTTGCTATTCATAAATATTCCTGATTACCTGAAAACGTTTTGAAAATAATACGTCAGCGAAAACTGGTGAATAACATTTAACCGACACCAAACCCTTTTTAGCATAAGCAATATTAAAGCTATTTAAAACATAATAGTAATCTACACATTCAGCGAGTTCCCCGCCCGTTTTACTACTGAACTTCGTGCCCGGTTTTACGTTTCTCTCCTACCGAACTTCGTGCCCGGTTTTACGGTTTGTTACACGTCTACAATTTGATCAAACTATATGTGCACTTATGATCTGAATGCTATCCATAGAATACCATATGCAAAAATATATTTAACACAACTCATGCTATTATAAACATTTTAAAAAAATAGTTAAACGTATTCACCTTTGATAACTTTTGCTTAGTGAAAGCTTAGAACTTCTAAACGAGACATGTGTTCACCACCCAACTATTTTGCTATCGGTTGTTACTACCGTAAATCTCTCAATTTATATGTTTCTTTCTTGACTCAGATAACATATTTCTTAATTTATATATACATATACCCGTAAAGTTGAAGAATACTTCACAATTCTAATTACTTTATGAGTGACAAGTGACAGGAAGTGAATGATACATTTGTCATTCTAAAATTCAATGAGGTGGAACATAATTATATACGTGACACTAGACAAAACAATAGTCATCACCAAATAATTGTGATCTGGCTTAAAAAGATTAACATGAAATTTATCACTATATATATAAAAATAAGAAGGTAGCTTGTGCTCTAAGAAAATTATAGAGATTGACATGTTTTACATTTAATTATTAAAAATGTCTATATCCATGCAACATGGAACAATTTTGAAAGGCCAATGTTAACGTAGCATCCATATTATGCATAGATTTCTTTATATATTATCATTATATATATGTTTTTTTTCCTTATATACGTAAATATAAGTACTTATATTTAGTATTATATATCACTACTAATTAATTTAACAACAATCTTGTTTTTCTTTTATAACTTTATATAGTGTTTAACAAAATTACATGTATGTAGTTTAAACCCATTTTTCTTTATAATTTAACCTAAGTTTTAGTTAAAACAGAGTATGGTCAAACATAATATATATTTTATAATTATATTAAAAAGGTTCTTATGAAGGTACATGATGATTCTAGATTACTCGTATTTCTAATAGTCATCTTACTCGTTACCTATTTATGAATTAATATAAGTTTCATATATTTTCATGAATTAATATAAGTTTCATATATTTTATTTTAACTCATAAAACAGAAATGTTACATTTTTGTTCTCTGAACCTTTGAATTCCTTAGATAGGTGCCGATTTTTTCCTACACAGCTAAAACGGCCTGCTCTAGACGAAGCTGATCATTCAGTAAAATATGGCGTTTTGGTTTTGGGTTGATCTTTTGTTGAAGTGGTTTTTTTGGATGTCAGAGACATAGATCGACGCCGTATGTGTGGATGCTATTATTGGGGTGTGATTGCTAGTGGGTTTTTCGCTTGTTTTCCAAAATAGCATTACACATGCCATCATCCTCATGCTCATCCCACTCTACATCATCTAATAATATAGTCCAAAATAGCATTTAAATTGGTATCGGTCTCTTCTTCTCATCCAAACCTTCCTCAAGAACAAAGCATACAAAATGACATATCCTTGTCACTAGCCTCGTTTTCTTGAAGATTTGTCTATCTCATTTTGCAAAAGTGTATGGGTGTGACCAAGAGAACATGGCGTTTTAAGTGAATTGTTTTCCAAGAGAACATGGCGTGTTAAGTGAATGATTTGCCAAGAGAACATAGCTTTTTTTTGTGTTTTGGGTGTGACCAAATGATTACTGAGATGTTTGTTTATATAAGAGTTTTTGGCACGTAGTTTAAGCGGGATTTTATTATAATAAATGGTAGTAATAAAGTATCTGTCGCTTCAGTTACTATTTGTAGTTACTGTTTGTTCAGCTTTATCTGTCAAGGCTGTAACACGTCCCATCTTTCATGTTGGCGTTTTGTATTTTAATGGCGTTTCACTGATAAGAATTATAAAACACACTAGTTAACTTTTTGGTGTTTTGCAATTGTGACGTTTTGGCGTTTTTTAGCTAATTGGAGAAAATAGAATTTTTATTATTTAAAAAGTACATAGAAAACACAAAAAAAATTGCACAAAAGAAAAAAAATAATACTCCTGGTCAGAAGGGATTTTGTATGAGAAATATCTATCACTCCCTTCGTCTTCTTCTTCAGATTCTTCTTCCAGTTTCTCATCCAAGTTATCATTTTCACTTTCATCCGAGAAGTATCCATCACTCCCTTCGCCTCCATTTGAACATGTCATGCAACAACTCCATTTTCGCGTTTATGCCTGTGTTCAAACATGTTACGTTGTGTAACTCCTCTATGAACATAAGATCCTGCTTAGTCATGATGCTTTTAAGCATGTAGTCTCCTGCTCCCCGTTGTCACATATAATGGTGACCATGTCAGTGTCATCATCAAAACACCATGATCTGATGACTGGGTCCATTTTTGCATTTGCGTTGTTTTGTCCAAAATTTCTGGTTAATTTTCTTATAACCGTATGTGTTTTATCACAGTGATTATCTAGAGAGATGCCAAGTGCTAAGATCCCCCTTTGTACTTCTTCTTTCAAGTTCAATATGGCTTTGATTGTTTTAACAAACACTCTTCTTCTGTCAAAACGGATTACAATCTTCTGGATCTGAGGGTGTATCTGCATGAAATGATGGTTGCCAGTTTTCTTCCCCTCAGAGTTTTTTGTTTTTGAAATTTGGCATTTTGGTTAAAGATGGCGTTTTAGTATGATCGATTTTTTGAAGTGATAATTGAAGTGATTGTAACGTCGTTTATATAATGTTTTTGGCGTGTAGTTTAGGAGAGATTTTTTGTAATAAATTTTAATAATTAATTTTCAATTACCTTTTTGTTCACAATAAATATCCGCAACACGTTTTATCATTAAATGTCGTCGTTTTTGTATCAATGGCGTTTTAGATACAAATGTCGTTTATCTGCAAGTGAGCGTATGGAATGGCGTTTTGTCATTAGTGTGGCGTTTTGTTTTAGAGCAGTAGAAAGACCTTTTTACCCTTAATGAAACATGTCCAAGTAATAAAGTTGATGTTATTTACGAAAATGACACCGCGTCATTCTAATCCGTAGATTGTTTTGATCCAACGCGAGGGTGTTTTTCACCGTTTTCACACTGTTAGGCGTTTTCCCCAAATCCCACCCCTATATATATATATATAGGGGTAAGGTTCTAGAGTGAACACTATGTTCAGAGTAAACTTTGTGAATTGATCTGGGCCATTGATTTGTATCATCTAGAGATTTATTATAATGGCATGATGGTAATTATGAATTATTGTTTTCCTAATTTAATTAAAATGAAAAGGGTATTTTGTACTTACCCACCCCCAAATTTTACAAAGCCAGGAAACCTAATAGTTTCATTTTCTTATAATAATTTTCAAATCCCTCATTTCTTTCTTTGTCAGTTATTATATATGTACATTCATTTATTTTAGATTACAATTATTTGTCTCTCTATCATAACCTCGATCAAAAACATATCAGACAAATTAGAGGAGCGTCGTTTATTTTAGATTACAATTATTTTAGAATGAAGCATCATTTATGACCGTCTTGCCAGCAATGTACACAATACACATGTGTACAACTTGAACATACACATGTGTACACCAGAAACATACACAAGTGTATATGAAAAAATACACATGTGAAAATCTAAAAACTGATATATACTTGTGTGTGTCTTGTATATACAAATGGTTTATATGTTTCGTATTAAAATATACTATAGTTAATTGAATCTGATAGACCTATAGTTAAAAATTGAAACACTTGTGTATTGACGTTTGTTCCTTGTGTATTAACATCAGCCATACTATTTTTATGTTTAGGTTTGTTCGCTTTAGAGCACAAAACGTATCGCCGATTTGTAATTATTGTGTCGCCTATTTTTTTCTTTTTGTGAAGTCCCCAAACGGATACCAAATCCTGCTAGTTGTGTGTACTCCTCATACATTGCAATGGCTTCCTCTATAGAACTAAACCTAGCTTTCAGATATAGTTTGAATCCGGGCACAGTCGGCGTCCAATACCTAGACCCATTAGGAGTTTGGTATACGTTACTCGCAATCGACTCTGCACTTTTATATTAAAAAGAAAGTTAAACAAAAAGTATTGTAAATATACACACAAGCGGATGATTTCTATAAAAAGCAAATTATCAGATTTGTTCTAAATATAGGTATGGGAACTCCAGATTAGATGTACACAACTAAAACAGTTAGGGCACATATGGGAGCAACCTATGTTATACACATGTGTACGTATAAACATCCATTACCAAATACAAATATCTCTGCTCAATCGAACTTAAAAACATGAACTGTACGTATGTGTATAACATGGGGTAATCTAAGAACACGAAATTCCTTTCTATTGCTATAAAATATACGTATGTGTATTAACATGAACTGCATCACTCAGCGACACCAACTTATGGAAGCAACCTATGTTATACACATGTGTATGTATAAACATCCATTACAAAAACAAATATCTTTGCTCAAAATGTTTTATTAGGAATAATTATGATGACATAACGCAAACAACATACATCCAGCGACACCAACATTATTAATCTCAACCAATTACTATCGGATAAACATTCACATGAAAACAAATGTATCAGACGAACCATGCTCTAATACGAATTGAATAGGAAAAAAACACAAGATTCGTATATGTATAATCATTAATCTTAAATATCATACGATATAAAACCTGGGAGATCCATTGTTGTAATAGAAACATTATCTTTAATCGGATTGTAGTCTTCATCAACGTGTTCATCAAAAATTTGATTGTTTTCTGGGGCGGCCATGATAAATATTCAGGAAGAGGAATGCGTAACTGAAAGAACAGTGGAAGAATATTGTGAAGTGCTTGATCGTAGGAAAAAAACTAACGTAATCTTGTTTTTATGTTTCAGATAATAATCTTTTTAAATTTAAAAGATATTATGGATAATCACTAAATAATAGGAATTTTGTAACAGAATTTCAATGATTAAAATAAAGATTTAAAACTATTTATTATTGTATAATTACAATCTTACCCTTAACAACTAAAAAGAAAATTAATGGTCAGGATTAGCTCACATAGTTCAGTATTAAGACGTTGTTCACAAATAAACCTAATCCTATATATATATATATATATATATATATATATATATATATATATATATATAGGGATGGGGTAAAATGAGAACCACCTTGAGTTGTGAGAACCGTAAGAATCATTATCCACCATAGATCATTCATGTATGAGTGGTTGAGATTGAGTTGTTAAAGTTTGATTTGTCTTGTAATGATTTATTGATTAAAAAAATAATAAATAGTACTAGAAGGGTATTGGAAATTTTGACTTGTGTACAATTCATATCAACTTGTCAAATATCATAGATTACATCACCCTTTATGTCAACATTAATTACGTTTTCTATTAAAAAAATAAATTATAAAACATAATTTTTTATGCAAAAAAATTACACAACATGTATTAAAAGAAAACGTCTTTAATCTCTGATCTTGATCTTCATTTTTTGTTCGTTATCCTCGTCATTTGAACGTAAAAGCCCAACACCTAAGGAAATCAAAGAAAAAAACAGAGCGTTTAGATTACACAAACGTTTAGAGGAGCTTGGTCCGACGATCAGGGCATAAAAACATTTTTTTTATCGTGTCTAATAAAAAAAAACATTTTTACAGTCGAGACCATGCGCGATTTTTTTACATTCGACACCGTACAAGATTTTTTTTAAAGTATGTAAAAACTAAACATTTATGCGATCAGAGCGTAAAAAACATTTTTTTATCGTGTGTAAAAAACATTTTTTTATCGTGTGTAATAAAAAAACATTTTTCTACAATCAACACCGTGCGTGATTTTTTTTACATTCCACACCGTGCGTGAATTTTTTTTACATTCGACAACGTACGAGAATTTTTTTTTAAAGTATGTAAAAACTAAACATTTATGCGTGCCATTTTTACATACGTTTGAAAAATAGATTTACACGTGACGTTTAGAGGAGCTCGGACCGACGATCAGGGGGTAAAAAACATTTTTGTTTCCACTCGACACCGTGTGCAAAAATAATATTTTACATTCGACAACTCACGTAAAAACATTTTTCAAACGTACGTAAAAACTATTTTACGCCTTCCGTTTTATATACATTTGAAATTTAGATTTACGCGTGACGTTTAGAGGAGCTCAGGTCGGCGATCAAGGGCGTAAAAAACATTTTCTATGCATGTTGTCAAAATATTTTTTTATTTATTTTCTTACATAGTGGTGTTCTCATATTCCGTTCGTGTAAATGTTTACGCACGTTGTTAAACTTTTTATGTATGTTGTTTTAACTTTTTTACACACGTTGTCAAAACTTTTTTTACGCACGTTGTTGAATATTTTTTTTTTAAAAGTTGTAGTGAAAAGTCATTAAACGTTAACGAATGAAATAGAAATTCTCAATAAACATGTAAGACAAATATAGTTTGCATTTTATAAAGAACATTATGGGAAATAGAGTAAGAAGAAATAGATATCATTTTCGATAATTTTGTATTTTCTAATAAACATATAAGACAAATATTTTATAAAGAACGGTATGTCATAATTAGGAAAATAGAGCAAAAGGAAATAGTTATTATTTTTGATATTTTATATATTCTAAATTAAGTAATACTTTTAGCGTTTGAATATAATACCTAAGATAATTTTCCCAATTTTAAATATAAAAAATTATAAAAGAGATGAAAGGAGAGAGATATTATGATGTAATGTGTTTTAGAGATAAGAAAAAGATGTGATATTGAAAGAAAAAGACTAAAATATTTTTTGAATTAAATTAATTATAGGTGATGTATTAAAATTCTATTGGATAAGAGGAGTTCTCATGGTTTTCGCAACTGATAGTGATTCCTCCTTAAACCGAATCATATATATATATATATATATATATATATATATATATATATATATATATATATATATATGAGAAGGTTCATGCGAGAACCACCTTTATTGTGAGAACCGCGAGAACCATCATTATTGCAAAATAAAATCTAAAAAAATCAAAAAACACCCAAATTTTTTTAATATATTTTTAATAAAAATCGTTATATTTCATTACAAAAAAAAAACTTTATTTTTTTCGAGTAACAGTTATCCATGCACATGTGCATATGTATCATAACTTCGACAAATTCAGTAATACTTTATCACTAGTAGACAATTGCACTTTAATTTACAATATCATCCATATTACACTCAATTTTACATTAAATGCACATGTGCATCATTATGTATAACAGTTATATACCGTGTTTTAGTACAAAAAATTTGTGATTTTGAATGATGAAGTAGACTCATATATATGTTTTTTGGTTAGTTATATCTAGTGGTTGATGAGTTCATTATAGTTGTCACTTTATGATGTAATATGTTGATTGGATGGTATAAACGGTGTTGATATACATGTCATAAAGTGAAAATATTGGTATTGTATTATAAATGGTAGGAGGTAATGGTATTGTATTATGGAGGGTAGGAGGTAATGGAAGTGTATTATGGATGGTATGATAGATGAAAGAGAAAGTGTATTCAAAGTAGTGTATCAAAACACCTTATTTCATGTTGATATATATAGATGCACATGTGCATTCCTTATATTGTATTACGAAATTTGTCAAAGAAATGATGAAAATGCACATGTGCATGGTAGTGTATTATGGATGGTATGATAGATGAAAGAGAAAATGTATTCAAATTAGTGTACCAAAACACCTTATTTCATGTTGATATATATAGATGCACATGTGCAATGCTAATATTGGTAGCGCAAAAAGTAGTGTGTTACACATGGTAGTGTAAATGAAAGTACAATTGTCTAATGTTTGTAATGTATTACGGAATTTGTCAAAGAAATGACGAAAATGTACATGTGCATAGATAGTTGGTACTCAAAAATTTTTTTATTTTTTTTTTGAAAGTTTTTTTTATTGTTTAGTAAATATAGCGACTTTTTCAAAAAAAAAAATATTAAAAAAAACAAAAAAAATTGGTATTTTTTTTATTTTTTTAGCTATTACTGTTTGTGTTCACACTGGTTCTCGAAATAAAGGATGGTTCCTAACGGATCCTTGTTCTATATATATATATATATATATATATATATAGGGGTTAAGATCAAATAAAAATATGATTTTGCCTAAGTAGGATAAGAATGAATCTTAAATATTCATTTTTCAAATCAATGATTAAGATGAAAATGTAGGAAAAAAGAGAGTTGTAAGGGTATCTTAGGAAAATCATATTGATTGACTTTCTCTCTCCAAATGCATAGCACATGCATATTTCACTCCCATTTTTTAGACGTTCATAATTTTTTTATACGACATTATTTTTTTATAAAAATTTCACCATAAAATCGAGCGTCTTTTTATTTTTAATATGAGTACCATATTGCTTATATAAAATATGTCGACTAAAAAAACTCACAAAATGTGTTGTATTTCTATGTTGTATAACATCTTTTGTGCTGAATTTTTTACTACATTTCGTGCTACATTTTTTGTGTTAAAACTTTTTGTCTTCAATTTTATTTTTTTCTAAATTTTTTGTGCTAGATTTTTTGTACTATTTTTTTTGTGCTGAATTTTTTTGTGCTATATTTTTTCTACTAGATTTTTTTTTACTATATTTTTTGTGATATATTTTTTTGTACTATATTTTTTTGTTAAATTTTTTGTACTAGATGTTTTGTTGTATTTTTTAGAAAATAAAAGAGGTGTCACATGTTATTTCACCCTCCTACTTATAAGGACCAAAATATTTTTAGTACCAAAATGTCTTTCCTAGTTACAAGGAGTGCCACATGTTATCATCACAATCCTTTTTAGGTTTTTTAGACAAAATCCACTTTTTAGTAAATCCTTTCCATATATATATATCAATCAAAAAGTAATATAATATATAGTAACATGCTTATGTGCCGGTACAAACTCAACATATGATTCTTCGGCTTGAACAAGTTTATTGAATGAACGCCATTTTGATTTTGTGTTTATACAATTTGGGGTTGCAAGTCTCAATGGTGGAGAGGTAAAGGCAGATTAAAGAATAAATTTATAATTATATCTTTTAGTCTTATAGTCTAGAAGGCTGTTTTAGACTTTCGAAAAAAAGTTAACTGAAATTTTAACATTATACTGTTAAAATTAAAATTTAATATTCAAACTTGTTACTTTAAATCCTTAATTAATATCTAAACATGTTATTTTTAAGAAATTACGACTAACCGTGTAATTAACTTTTCAACTAATTTACAGACGAAACTATTTGTTTACGCCTCTTGTTACTACATATTATTTCTATGTTCAATACAGTATATGGTCGACAAATTAATGTTCAGAATCATTATTACTTTTTTTTAGGCCCATGCTCATGTCCATTTGCCACAAGTGGTCCTACCAACAGAGGTAGAAAGTTTAGAGAGGATAAATGCAAAATAGTTAACATCTATCAAACACATTAAAATACTTTTTCTATACTTTTTCTTACAGATGTAGAAAGTTTAGAGAGGATAAATGCTAAATAGTTTACATCTATCAAACACATTAAAATACTTTTTCTTATAAAATATAAATAGCAAGCGTATGTTTGGTATGTGCTAATGAAATGGATGAGGGAATGAAATAATTATCATAATTAAATGGACGAGGTAATGGAATGGGTAATTACCATTTCATATCTTGTTTGATTACCATGTGAGAATGAAATGAATCATTACTTTATGTTGTTCGGTAGGAAGAAAAGATGAGGGAATAAAGTCGATGGTGACCGGCAATGGTGGTGGCGGAGGCGGCGATAGTTGCGGTAACGGTGTTAGGCGGCGACGTCGGTGGTGGCGGAGGCGACGACGGTGGATGGCGACGGTGGCACATGTAATAACTCGGAAATTCGTTGTTATTTTATTTTCCGTTTGTACCGTTTGTATCTATCGTTGTACTCCGAGATTCGGTTATGAGAAAGTTTGTGTTAAATAATTTATGTTTTGTCACAATGATATCGCACCTAATCGCTTAGTAAACGCATCGCTAACTCAAACGCAATCACAAGTAACTATGTTACTTTAATAGCCGAGTGTGTTGTTGTACAATAACCACTTGTGCCATCGCATCGCTTATCTCATCGCATCGCAAAACGCAGTTAATTATGTAGAATTTATGTTTTATGTGTGTTATACTTGTTATGTTGTGGTTGGTAATCGCTAAAATGCTCACACGCTCACACAACTCGCTCTCTCTCAATACAATGGTCATATAACACTTAACTCTTCGCTAAAACGCTTAATATAACTATCTAATACGAAACCGAATCGTCAAACGAACGCTTAACGCGAAAATAATGAACAAAACTTAGCTACCAGGCCAAGTTCGGCCGAACTTAATCACACCAAGTTCGCCCGAACTTAACCAGTGGTGCACAATTAACAGTTTTCCCCCAAACTTGACCAACCCAAGTGAGACAGGCCAAGTTCGGCTGAACTTGATGTCTACCCACTGTTTCCCATTCACCTATAAATACCAAACTTCTCATTCATGCTCCCCTTGCTAACCAAGTTCGCTCAGAGCTCTCCCGATCGAATACTTCCGTTTTCTAAGTAAGATTCAACCCGTTTTCAAGTTACAACAACATTTTACAACGATTTTGCACAAGGCTTTGCCGTCGTTTTCATCAAATCTCTTCTGTTTACGAAAATCTCCATCTTTTTCTACAAAACTTCCCTTCACTTAGATCTACACCTAGATCTAAGTAAAACCTTTTAAAACATCGATTTTTACACAAATTTCGGACTAAATGACGTGTGTTTCGTTCACTATGAAGTGGAACGAGGCGTGGTCAAGCAAGATCTCAGATCCGGAAGCACAAGGATGAAATCGTCACTTTACACAAGCTGGACTAACCCGTACGAACCATCAAGTTCGCCCGGATTAGCCCGAGTTTCTATAAAATGGCTAAACTCGCTCCAAAAGACCTCTCCAGCCTAAGTTTTACTCAGTGGCTGGTTGGAGGGATGGTGTAACAACTCGATTTTTACAAAGCAGTATATTAAAATAAAAATGATGATAATAATAATTTTAGATTTAACAAATATCGTATTTTGTTTTCATATTTATGATTTTGTTACAAAAACAATAGGATTTGTTTTCATATGTACATATATGTGAAACTAATGTTTTGTTTTAATTAATAAGTATAAGTCGATGTTTTGTTTAAATTAATAAGTATAAGTTACAAAATGAAATGGGAATTCTAGAAATTCAAATGGGAATCGAAGAATTAATGGTGGATGCTTTTACTTATAGACTTATTAATAATTTTCAAATCCATGTTGATTCTCGTTCAAACCCTAACCCATATTAAACAAAAAGGACGAGAATTAAGGAACAAGATTGGCAGATCATTAAATCTTTTTAAACCCTATAAACCTTGCCTTTGAAATCGTCCTTGAATCTGTCCCTTCAGAGTTTTCGTCGCGCCGCACCATGACTCTCCAGCAGCTGTGAACCGGCACCGCGACACCCTCTAGTTCGAACGCCAACTTATTTCTGGTTCATCTAGTTGCAGGCGTTTGTCACAGCCGCTCATTGCTATACATTCGGCCGCATTTTCCGATTAATGGTCAGCCGTTGTTCAAGTCGTCGCAACCGCACTCAGCCATTGCTCTAGGTTAGTCGCCACTTTACTCCGCCTTGACTATCACCGCACCGCTAAACCGCTGTTGCGAAGCCCTCGTACCGCCACCGCCCGACTCGCTTACGTTTACTCGCGCATAGCTGTTTCGTTCTCTGTTACGTCCGACTCATTAGGTAAGGATCTAAACCACATTCTTGTTTCCTTCGTTAATTTTCCTATTGAACAGAGACCATGGCTTTCTTTTGATTTGTGGTTGGGTTGAAGAAGATAATAAGCCAAGTTCTTTGGTTCAATGTTTTAGCCACTATCACGTAATTTTTAAATGAATTTGTGAAAATCTCAGTCTCGTAAATCCATTGTAAAATAAGAATTGTTGAATATGTAATTATCATTATTTTAAGGCTTGCAACCTATTACTTTTCCAATGATAAATCACGCGCATGAAGATATCATGCAAAACCTTATTCCATTGGACTATTGGGGTATTATCTACAAACTATAGAAAAGTTTTGTTAAGTTATAGGTATAATAAATAAGATTCAAATATTTGTGGTGGGAATTCCTTAACAACCAATTAGTTAAAGTAAATAAGTTTTTATGAAACTGATTTACGTATACCGGGACAATAGGTATTTTGATTTTGAAGACGAGTAGTTTGTTGCTTTCCTCGCTAAATCTAAGGTACGGATTCTGTTTTCTTTTAATCGTAGTATACTTTTAAATTTTCGTTACTCGTTGGTTTGGATTCTTGTCCTTGCCATCATGGTATTTTATTCATATCCCTTTGTAATACGGATCTTTACGTTAGATGTTTCGATTCGTATTGTTATATGATTCGTATTTATTGTAGCATGCAATAGACCTTACATTTTGTGCTCGTTATTGCATGTTCTCTTTAGACTTATGTGAAGATACTTTTATTTCTGATACGCTTTGTACTATGTCACCCGGGCAATTATATGTTTAGACTTGTCGTTGGGGCGTCAACGACATGGCACTCATCGTGACCGTGCGTAACTAAAGTTCACGGTGTCTCTAGTTTGTGCTTGTGTAGCACCAGGCCTCTAGAGGCGAATAGATCGATCTTAGCTCTGACTCCTGACTCCTGTTGAGATGGAATAATGTGTGCGCGCCTACACGCACCATCTCGGCGCATGGACTATGGCCATGCATGCCTCTGTTTAGGCTCGTGGGTGCTTCTATATTACGTGACTTGTTTTATTATTATATGTTGTCACGTAGGTCTTGTCTCCGTTATGATATGTTTATATGCATCTGATTATGTTCGGTATCTGTTATATGTTCAGTATAAGTATAAGTTTTGGGATTCAAGTTACATAAGTATCCGTTTCAGTGCCAGAATTTCAGTATCTGTTTTCAGCATGTCCTGGTGTCCGCCTCATTATTTGTTTGTAGAACAGTTTTGTTTCGAGTATCCGTTCTCAAGTTTTCAAAATCAGCTTATCTAAATTCTTTTATTTATTAAATATATATATTTTTAAAATTAGAAATATGGTTCTTTTGGTTAAATAATGATTTGTTACGAAATTCGAGTTATCATTAGATTCTGGATTTTACATCTAAACGTTTATTTATAATATAGTAGTTTCGACAATTCTCTTGTTTTAAAGGAAGTGGGATTTTTAAATAATATTATATTATAAGTAAAGCAATTTGAGAGAAGGGAAAATTGATTTTGGTCTCAAATATGGCTCAATGTCAGTTTTAGTTCAACTTCCGTTATGTGGGGTTTCGTTCTCATCTGTTCGTCTGTTACATGTACTATTGATTTCTCCGTTACTGAGCAACTTTTTGGCTCAGCCGTATTTTTCTTTTGTGTTTGTCGTAATTGTTTGACAGGTAATAAACACGGGGAAATGAGTGAGGAGTGCCTTGAAGATCAAGTTTTGTTTCATTTCAGTAATGTAAGAAAATGTAATTAGGAATCTTTTATTATTTTGTTTGATTGGTTTTTGGATTGATATCTGTAAGAGTGACACGTCAGCCATTCTGGGTTGGGGTGTTACAAATGGACGCTCGATTTCCTCAGCAAACGACGCGAAAACGTACAATTTGGATGCCAAAACAGTCAAGTTCGCTCGGAAAACATCAAGTTCGCTCGAACTTGTCACCAGAATGGTGACCAAGTTCGCCCGAACTTGATCAACTCTTGACAGAAAGCACACAAGTTCGCCCGAACTTGTGCTTATTCCAAGGAATCGGGACAAGTTCGCCCGAACTTGTATCCCACCTCAACAAACAGGGCAAGTTCGCCCAAACTTGTCCAGTTTCTCAGGCGACTAGACAAGTTCGCCTGAACTTGTACCACCAGTAAGTTCAAACAGTCAAGTTCACCCGAACTTGTACCCCAAGGTACAAGTTTGCCCGAACTTGTCTACTGTTCCTTCAACCGTTAACCGTTTTAGCAATTCGGAAGACTGATGCACTTCTGTTCGCTTACAGGCTGAATCGGCGCTCCATTTCCTCTACATCAGATCCCGTCTCTCTCTCAAAATGCACCAACTGTGAGTATACTTGAACCCTTTTACGCTTAAACGCACTTTTGGGTGTCACATATGTTCCCATATCAAATCACATCACATAACTCAACACGCTTATTCGAAATCCACTCGTGCTTGACTATACGTGAAATCTGCTGAATTGTATGTATTACTTGATTGCTTGTACGTCACCCTTAACATGATAGCTTGTTAGAGGTTGACCCGCCACCCGGAGGCCTGGGGTTGTTAAGGCTCGCATTTTTATTTCACTTTGTTTTTCTCTTTTGGATTTGGACACTTGTTCGCATGCCTCGATCAATCGCGGTTTGTTGGTTTGCTTGAATCTAAGTAGATACATAGTTCACAACTCTTACGTATGTCATGCGGTGTATGCTAAACGCTTTTATATCTATTATGTACGCAAACCTGTACGCTCACCCTTACTTAATTGTATTGACGTTTTATTTTAACATATGTGGCAGGTTGAGGATTATCTACTTTCGCAAATGGATTAGGATTGGTCATCTAGAAACGCATTGTAATGGAAATCTAGGGGATATCGAACTTGATTTGTTTTATGAGATTGCTTGTATTTCGTAACTTGTTTAAGGATTGTGTGTTGATAGTATGGGATATTGACATTTAAATATTGTCGCTTAAATAGTGTTATGGAATTTCTCATGAGACAATCTGGTTCGCCTAGTGCCACTACCCCGATGTTTCCGCCATCGGTTGGGGTGTGACAGCATAGGTGTTGGCGGCGACAACGGCAAGGATGATGGATGTGGTGGTGATGACTGGAATTGGTGGTGGGTGGGTGGCTGTAACTCTTCGCATTTATATTTAGAAAGTTTGTATTCATTTTCTACTTTTAGAAACCTTTTAGTTCGTATTTCACATATATAATCCGAATATTTGATCATAATCGATACACATTTCAATATATTACTTATTTAAATCCATTCATACTTAATACTTACTCACTTGGAAATGCGTGTTTTATATGCAATGATACGCAATGTTTTCGATGCTCATACCCATCCAAGTTCGTGCGTATAATTTAGACACAACTGACACATTGAAGGGGTATGGTCCCAAAAACTTTGCGCCAGCGCAGATGACCATACCACCAAAATAATACAAATCAAGTCTCAGGACCTTGCGCTTGCCGACAACGGTATGATAACCATAAAATACAATTCTTATCATTCGCGCATACCAAAAAGCAAAATAACTCCATTTGACACCCTTGCGCCATAACACGCAAGGGATCAGTTAAGCTTGAGTTAAGATGGTGAATTCGTCTGTTATATAGACATGGCCGCGCAATGATAAGATAAAAACCTGAAGGAATCTTTTCTGTTGTAACGAACTTGACACGTGGAAAATGATCAGTGATTCACAGTTGTATATCTTCTAGAAGCATTATATGACCATCGTGCAGATCTTCATTCGGTTATAACCGAATATGACGTGGCAGCATCTGGTACGTCGATCAGCAACACGATATCAACATTACTTGTGCGAGATCTAGGTCAAAATTACTTTCCACGTGGCATCTCCCCAGCCATGGATCAAGGTATGATCCGTATGGAGACAGAACTGCCAAACGGAAGTAAAGATTCCGTTAATTCTCCGTTAGATTTTGGCGCCCAAACATCCGGCTATAAATAGAAGACTTGAGGTACAAGTTAATCATCTACTCTCACTCTACTTTACTTACACTTACTTATTTTTCTCCGATCACTGTACTTATTCTCACGCCAGAGGGTGGTCACAGAGAGAACCCCCATTCTCCCCGTGGCGAGGCTAACGGCATTGTCTGTTTTGCAGTGATCATCGGCGAAGATCAACCCATCACCATCAAGCAGGAGATTAACTATTTTATGCAGAAACCATGTCCACATATATAGATTGATTCCGGTCATTTAGATATGGTGTTTCTTCACACATGTTTATGTTTATTTGATATTGGAATTCAATCAATCATACACCGTGCACAATATGCTTAAACACTATTTTTTTACCCTAGTTTACGCTTAGCACATAAGTTTATTGCATAATATAACCTAACTAACAACAGGGAGGGGCTAAAATGTATTTTGTTGGAAACTGAAGGTGGATACGGATTGTAACCATATGGATACGGTCCGTAAGGGTGTCTAACAGCAGATTCTTTTTTCAGCTTCGCCAATTTTGCCTTAATTTCACTTTTCACCGAACTAGCTTCCACATAACCTCATTAAATGGCAAAGCCTAATATCCACCTTATAAATAAGCCTCCTCCACACTCTCTTAACCCTTTACACTCTCCTAATTCACTCCCAGGTTCTCACAATTCATCCAATCTTCCAAGTGTGGCAGATTGCACCTTTGCTCAATACAATAAGTTTTAACCACTTTCTTCTACTTCTTCATGTTTTCTTATATCAATCTACTTGGATGACCTCCAAGTATGTTACCCAAGGTTCACCAAGGTGTAACCAGGTGGTACATCAGTAACATAAGAATCCAAAGTCAGATTTACAATCTGATTTATAAAACCTTTTACAAACTCATCTCCTTTCATTATTCATCTTGTGGAATCTTATACCAAACTTATCCTCAATCAAACTCATGGTTGTGGGGCTTGTGTGTGGTTGATTTCCAGAAGATTAAAGGCCTAAAAACCTCACTTAGCTACTTCCCAAATAGGTTCAAACAACCTACAAAGTGTTGAGGTTAAGCCAAGTCTTCAATCCTCAATATTGGAAGGCTTGTGTTTTGGTAAAGTGTGAACAATGAAAGCCTTGGCTTTCCAACTATGATCCCACTACCTCACTTTCTTGATTAGTTAGATTATCTTCATATTACTACACCTCAAAACAATCTACAAATAAAGGGACAAGTAGGGCTAGCAATTTTAGACACGTACACGTACATGAATATACGACACAGACCTACACTAAGTTAATAGGTGTCGTGTATGGCCTTAACAGGTAACAGGTACTAAACAGGTAGACACGAAAATGCCTGTTAATTTTCGTGTCTAAACAGGTAAAATACTCGTTTGCCTGTTTAATACCTGTTAATACATGTTAACAATTTTAATATAATAAAAGATATAATTTAGTAAACCTGATCTTAGACTATGGGGTGTGGGGCGTGGGTTGGTGCGGGGGAAGCCAAGCAACGTCGGGTCAGGCACACCGGGCCAACGTTGGCCATGGTATTGTGCCGCCGGTGTGGCTTTGAAGCCTGGCGTAGGGCGAGGGGAGAGATGATGTGGATGGCTGGGATTGGCTGGTGACATAAGGCCGTTGGGCTAGCCGTTGGCCAACAGCTATTAAAAAAAAATTCTTTTATATATTTTCTATATAAATCAAACAATCCTTTCGAAAACCACTTCCCATCACCCAAAAGAAATATATACAATGAATTCTTCAAGTTCAATGGATTTGTCTGATAGTTATGATTTATCATCTTCATCAGACGATGGGGCGGAAATATTATTATCAATAGTGGCGACGGTCCTGAAAGCTATCGTTGAAGATTCAGATGAAGGGACTTCTTGATGACTGTGGTAAGTGTCAATAAAAAAACCTAAATAACCTAGATAGCTAGGGTAAGTAGGGTATCGAATCCAGAGGAGTCTGGAGGAAAGTGTTATGAATCAAGTACTACAAACTAATTACAAAAACATAAATCTTGTTTGTTTGAGAGTTGATTAACTAATGAATTACGAAAACAAGAGGTTGTAAACAGTTGGAGGAAACAATGGTTCCTCTGGATTTTATATTCAAAGTAAATTCAGTTATGTGTTCGGTTGTTTACAATTACATAGACATAATTGTATAATCTGAATAACTGATTGTGATAACCTAAAGACTACTTACTTCGATTGCAAAATAACGGAAGGTTATCATATAAGTTACAAATTGCAATTACTAACCCTAACCCTTATCAAATGTATCCCAATTACTAGAACTCTTGGAAATTGAATGAGTTCGAATTAAGAATTAAAGAAGTTCGAATTAAGAATTAAAGCAAGAACAATCGGTTACAATCAATCAAATCAAATCAACCGGTAACAAGCATTGAATGCTTAGATTACCGGATTCTAACAATAGTTCAACACATAAACCTAATCACTTATAAGAATCCTCCATCTGGAGGAAACCACTAAAAGGTTTAGCCGCTCATCTCAGTTATGTACTCTTCAAAAGCTTGATTTTCGGTTAAAATCATGATCGGTGTGATTGATTTTGTGAAGAATATGATGAACCCTGGTGAAAAGCTCCAAACTTTGGCCTCTTTGAACTTTAATTTTCGTCCCCAGAAGTGATCGATACAAGTTAGGGTTTAAGAAACCTTTTATACATCCAAAATAGGCCAACTTGCGTTTTTTCAGATATCACCACCGTAAGCTACAGTCGTAAGACCGTAAGCTACGGTGCATAGGTTCTGTTTCTTTTCATATCCGCTACCGAAACCACGGTACAAACTGTAAGCTATGGTTTCTACATGTTGTTGATTAGTTGATTACCCAACCCCAACTGTAAGCTACGACCACAGGACCGTAAGCTACGACGGGTTTTCTCACTTATCGTGCTCCTCACATATGACTTTCAGTTAATGACCAATCAGTCCCTAGACCTCATTGCTTCGCGTTTCTTGTACCTTTGAAGTCATTTGATCACCCGACCAAGTAACGAATGATGTAATGTATCTCGATGATCATCCTTGCTCGTTCCCTTATACCACTAAACCCTTCAACTCTACCGGTTTAAGCCGATTAACCTGTAACATCACAAACTCTCATGTTACTTTATTCAACACACATAAACGCTTAAACACCATAAAACACATTATATAACCCACATTAAGACTCGTGTTTCACACTCTCCATCACTTCCCAGCCCCAACCCAAACGGAGGTAGTATATTGTCCGTGAACGCAAAGCTACAAACGATTTGCTGGTAAGCGATTATTTGTCACCCGATCTAACGTATGATGAAAGAATGTTTAGGCGTCGTTTTCGTATGTGTAAAAAATTATTTTTAAGAATATTAAAGGATTTAGAGAATAATTATGCTTTTTTTCCGACAAAGACCCGATGCACGTGGTAATTTAGGATTTACCACGTGGCAAAAGGTTACGGCCACCCTAAGACAATTGGCTTACGGGAATAGCTCTGACATAATGGACGAGTATTTACAAATGTCGGCACGGGTGGCTAGGGAAAGTCTTCACAATTTTTGCTCGTATATCATTGAACTATATATGAAAAAAGATACTTGAGAAAACCAACGTTTAGTGATATGCAACATCATACTGAATATCATGGTCTCATCGGGATGATAGGTAGTTTGGATTGTATGAAATGAGAGTGTTCCAACTGTATGACAAGGCTCTCACACAAGCGGATATCATGGAATGCTGGCTATGATACTTGAAACTGTTGCATCACAAGATCTTTAGATATGACATACATTCTTTGGTATGCCCGGTTCACATAACGATATAAACATTATTCATCACTCGCCCATTTTTAATGAACTAATACATGGTGTTGGACCTAAAGAAACATTTTTTTTGTAAATGATGTTGAATATCAGTATGGGTACTATCTTGTTGATGGAATTTACCCTAAGTGGGCTGTTTTTGTAACATGTGAATTACTTTGATCTAGACTCTTAAATTTTTATTTAATAATACAAGTTTGTTTTTAGGTTTAAGTTATATATAGTAATTTTATGTTCTTATGTTCCATGACCATCCGAATCATCCTTGTGATGATTTGTGTATGGGTGAACATTAGGGTTAATGAATTCATCTAACCCATGCATGACTATACATGAGTAACTAACACTTGGACTACTAACAAACTATATGAATACATTTATGAATATATATACATATCTTAACCAAAGCTAAGACACTAACCAATCCATGGTTGGATGTCATGAGGAACATGGTTAAAATATCTAGATATGAACTCCTCGTAATATTGGACTTCCAATAGGTAAATTTGTGCCTATAAAGAACACCACATTATGGTGTCCAAATTTGGCTATTTCGTCGAAATAAATTTTTATGTATTTTTCTATCGAATAATCATCTTGCATTTTGCATTCAGAATCCAAACTCCGTCGAACTCATACGCATCGTTGATCCTTGTAGGATAACTCGGCGGTCTCGCTCAAAATCTCAAACCCATCAACTCACGTACGGGAATTTACAACGCAAACCGTGAGTATACTCGATCCCGTTTTCCATTTTATACACTTTGAGTACAACATATACACATTATTACAAATCACATATCACGATTAAACTTATTTAATTACACACTCTATCCATTAAAAACATGATACTTGTTATATTCTTTGTTATCACATACTATGTCATACTTGTGTTCTATATGCTCATTAAATTTGCAAGCCTACCTTAACAATTATAGCGTTATAGGAACAACGCACCACCCGTATTCTTGTGGTATTGTTGAGTAAACTATGTTACGGCCTTGTTGTTTCGGCGATAAGGATATGCACAGTTGCGGTATACTTTGGTTTGACTTATAGTTACCACATGATGTTATGTTAGATGACAATGTATGCAAATTACCATGTTGTACATGAGATAACTTTTAGACTCGATTATGCTATGTATTTAAACTTAGATACTTGCCAACTTTTGTTGACTTTATTTTAATACGTGTTGTAGGAAACTAGTTGATGACGAACGAAGAATGTACTTAGGGTGGATTAGAAACACACCTAGCTTTAAACTTATGTATTTGTTTCATGATGTTACGTTTACTTGCACCATGTTGTACTTTCCTGTCCAAAACGATGTATTTCCATTTTAGTATCAATGAAATTCAAATTACTTAATTATTCTCACAATTAACAAGTTATGATGTCTCGAGCAATCATGTTTTCATGTCACTCTGATGTTTCCGTCATCAGTTGGGGTGTGATAGTGGTGATGGCAAAGGTGGCGGCGGATGCAAAGACGTCAGTGGCGGTGGTGGGTGGCGTGGGGTGGTGGTGGCGACGGTGGTGGGTGGCGACAATGGTGGTTGTGGTGTTTTTAGTGATTGGTGAAATGGGGAATGGAATGGAAAAAAATAGGAGGGTGGATGGAATGGTTTGTGGGAATAGACGAGGTAATGGAATAGACAAACACTACCTAAGGGTCTATTTGGTATGAGGTAATGGAATGGATGAAGTAATGGAATAAGCAAAAGAATGAAATGGATCTTTACTATCTCATGGTCTTGTTTGGTTACCATGTGGAAATGGAATGAATCGTTACTTTGTGTTGTTTGGTAGTAGGAAAAGATGAAAGAATAAAATCGGCGGTCAGTGGCGATGGTGGTCGCCGGTGGCAGGAGGTGGGTGGCGGCGACGGTGGATGACGGGTGGTGGTGATGAAGGTTGAGAGAGGGAATGGAATGAAAAAAAACAAGGAGGTGGATGGAATGAATTTGAGGTTTTTAGGGAGAATAAAATATCTTATGTTATGAGTGATTCCATTAACATGACCAACCAAACATTTTTTAATATCTTACAGTAGTCCATCACATTCCACCTATCATTCCTATCAAACACATTAAAATACTTTTATATTCATATTTGTGCACGCACACATGCACACACGCTCACATATATACATATTTATATATATACACATATATATTTATACACGTATCTTTTGGTTTAATGCCTATGAAAATATCTGATGCAACAAAAATGCTTAACAATTACTAATACACTTGTGATGAAAAAGCCCTAAATTTTAAGACAATTTTTGACAAAATAAAACCCTGATTAAGTCATATATGTTGCAAATGTGTCAGAAACTTTTCTTTAAAATATATAACTTAATTATTTTACTATTATCAAACAATTTTATTTTTTTATCCAAAATATTTCCGATGAAAACCCATTAATTTGATATGTACTATGCTATAGTCTTTCAACCAAGGTCGTTTTGTGTTACAAGGTCTTATTAGTATTGCAATGGTTTAAGGAGGAATCAAAAGGAAGGCGGAAGTGGAGGACACATATATATCTATACTATATTATATTGCATGTAAGGACGATAAGAAGGAAATATTACTTAACTTTAAGACTTTAACTAATTATAATTTTGAAAACACATGATACAATCTTTTAAAACATATTGTTGACTTTTAAATAAGCTTAACCTATGATTTTTAAACAAACTTAACTTTTTAAACGCTATATTTTTTTTAAATAGGTACACCATTGAAACGAGCATTTTATTCTTTCTTAATTTAAGTATGGTTTTGCTATATTCTATTTAAAAAAAATTAACGTGTAATTTGTATGCATGGATAGAATGGAAAGGGAGCAAAATAGACACTTTTTATGGGAAATTTGCGCAGAACAAGAGCGGAAACAAATAGAACGGAAAGAAAGCGGAAAATAAAAGCAAATTGAATACATTATGAAAAAAACTAGCCGATAAGGAACCCCTTAAACTATATGTTAAATATTGTGTTAGTTTTGTAATCAAGTACATGTTTAATATATGTTATTGTTAAACAGGTCTTGTAGAATATTTTATGTAGTTTTTTCGTAAAAAAATCTGGTTTTTCCAAATTATTTTGTATTTGTTAGAAAATTGTGGTAAAACGAAAGGTAGAAAACACTAATTGTCAAAAATTTATGGGAAAACGAAAAGTAAACAACGATAATTTTCATAAATTTGTTGGAAAAAAACTAATAATAGTGATTGTGGGAAATTTGTCGGTAATACTAATTTACTAGTTCTTGGAAATTCGTCGGTAAAAATACATTACTAAAATACTATTGTTGGAAAGTCGTTGAAAAACAAAAATTTGATTGATAGTATTTTGTTGTTATTATTGCTAATATTTGTTATTATTTTTAAATTTAAAATTAAATGTAAAATAAAGCACAATTTTGTAAGAAACTTGTAGCAACTTCAAAAAAAAAATTGTAACATATTGATTGTGGGAAAATTGTCGGAAACTAGGGACGAATCATTTTTCTCCCTCCGTAGCTTTGCCAGAAAATTGTCGGAAACGATTTTTTCTCACCATGGTTTATCGACAACGCGTTTTTGTTAGAAATTTGTCGCAATACTTATTTTCCAACAAAAGATGTGTGAAAACTGCCTATTACATAGACCATTCCTAATATTTTTGTCGGTGTATCATGCAAGTGAGAGAGATAAAATTCATTGTAGGATGATAATACACTTTGTGAATACGTCAACTACATGTATCCTTAACTTAAGAAAATTGACTCATTTAATAATCAGGTATGAATATTATAATCACACATGTAACATGTGAATTATTTTGATCTAGACTCTTAAATTTTTATTATAATACAAATATGTTTCTAGGTTCAAGATATATATATGTATACATGTATGTTCTTGTATATATATAGATAATCCTTGTTGTTTTTCTAAGAACTCACAGTGTCATTAGTCCAAAAAAATGGGGAACTCATCGTCTCAACTTCTTCCTGTTGATACCAGCTTCAAGCTTCCTTCTCCCTTGCCATCTTGGCCACTAGGTTTTACTTATTCATCTCTCTTTATAAGCTTCAAAACCTCAATTGATATATATGTATTATTTTTTTATATATAATAATTATTATTATTTTTGATTGATTTCATAGGGGAAGGTTTTGCTAGTGGAATAATTGATCTTGGAGGACTTCAAGTTTGCCAGATAACATCTTTCACCAAATATGGTCCAATAATGATGTCACGTTCTTTGATCCATCACCCATACCAGATGCTTTTTCCATGCTTGGATGCTATTGCCAAGCCAATGACAACCCACTTTTTGGTTGGGTTCTCGCCGGAAAAGATGTTTCCGGCGGAACCCTAGCTGCTCCAATAGACTACACTCTAGTCTGGAGCAGTAACAATTCATTTTATGTTTGGCAACCAACCCCACCGGAGGGTTATAAGTCGGTAGGCTACACCATCACTACCATGCCTAGCAAACCATCACTGGATAAAATCCGGTGTGTTTCGAGCCGATCTAACCGATGAAACCGAAGTAGATGCATTGATATGGAGTTCTAGTGATGTGAATGTGTATGGGTTAAGGCCAAAAGTTAGAGGGAGACAAGCTCTAGGGGTGTCTGTAGGTACATTCATAATTAGCAAAAAGGGAGATGATACAAGTTTATTATCTCTTTCTTGTTTAAAGAATAATAACTTTGAGAACTTGACTTCTTTCATGCCAAATTTAGCTCAAAGTGATGCCTTGGTTAAAGAATATTCTCCAAGATTTTATTTTCACCCTAAAGAAACTTACTTTCCTGCTTCAACAAAATGGTATTTCACCAATGGGGTTCAACTCTACCACACAGGAGAAGAATCAAACCCTATCCCAGTAGATCCCACTGGCTCGAACCTTCCTCAAGGTGGTTCAAACGATGGTACTTACTGGCTCGACCTGCCGGTTGATGAAGCTGAGAGAGAAAGGGTCAAGAAAGGTGACTTGCAAAGCTGTGAGGCTTATCTTCATGTCAAACCAATGCTTGGAGCCACATTTACCGATCTAGCCATATGGGTTTTTTACCCTTTTAATGGCCCAGCAACTGCTAAAGTAGGGTTGGTAAATGTCCCTCTAGGAAGGGTTGGTGAACATATAGGAGATTGGGAGCATGTGACCCTAAGGGTTAGCAATTTTAATGGACTTTTATATCGTGTTTATTTCGCACAACATAGTGGAGGGGTGTGGGTAGACACCACTTCCCTAGAGTTTTTAGATGCGACTAACAACTTCGCAGCTTACCCGTCTCTAAATGGCCATGCAACATACCCGGTCCCAGGACTTGTACTGCAAGGAAACCAAGTGGTTGGTATTAGAAACGATACTGCGAAAAGTGACAAATTTTTTAACGTAAAGGAAAGATATTCAGTCATGGCAGCTGAATACATCAATCAAGTAAGCGAGCTACCATGGGTGAATTTCACAAGAAAATGGGGTCCTAAGATAACGTATGATGTAGGAACGGAGATTGGAAACGTGCAAAGTTCAGTGGACGGAACTTTGGCATCGCCAATTGGAAGCTTGCTTGGCCTTATACCGAGGGAATTTTCTAGTGAGGACGGACCTACCGGACCTAAAATGAAGGTTGATTGGGATGGTGATGAACGGTAATAAAAAGTGGGCTTGTTGGCTGTTTAACTCTTGTTTTTTAGGTTTATGTTACACTTGAATTTCTTTCATTTTGTATGTGGTGTTGTTTGCTTAATATGAATAATGAAATGTTTATTTTGACTTGTTCATATAACACCAAACCAGTTAACAAACCCTATCTACCGAACACATTACAACCACATGGATCCAACCCTACAACTTTTACTTGCATACACTAACATTGAACAAGTGGAGGGTGGATGCCCCTCTTCTTGCTATCTAGATGGTATAGATGTCTTTTGAGGGATAAAATTTAAAAATAAAAATAATAATAGCTGGCAATGACCATTTTGATTGTGACATACCCAATATTATTAGGTTAATTATGAGACATGTGTAGTTAGGTGTACTGTAGTGGTGTTTATGGGTGATTAATTGGTTAATAATTAACGAATAACGAATGTAGTTTATTTTTATAAATTAAAAAAAATTGTTTAACTAACGAATATCAGATTTATTTTTTAATGTCAAATGAAATGATCTTAATGATTAATTTCACATCAACTTAAAGTTGACCATCATTTTGTTTGTTTTCTAGAAAATAAAAGCATCTTTTAATAAGAGTAAATTGTATTTTTGTCATTGGGTTTATCGAAACGTTAGGGCCCTTAAAGTCTTTCTTTTTTCGGTGTGAAATGTCATTTTTATTACCTATTCAGTTAATTAATTAAAATGACCGAATATAGATACATTTTTATGTGGTTCTAATCTTTTTATTTATGTTTTTAACGTTTCATGTGGTTCTAATCTTTTTATTTTTGTTTTTAACGTAAGGGTTAATTATTTTATCATTTAAATTTACAAAAGTGATTGAAAAGTATATAAACATCCATTTTAGGGATCAAACAGGTTACATTGGAGCAAACAGTAAGGACTTAACTTGTGGTTAATGAAAGTTACACCCAAATCCATAACATGGTAATAGACGGCCAATACACTGTTTAAAACCATACATTCCTTTTAGGCACCTCACCCTGCTTATACGCGTTGAATACACGGCAACGACTAATTTAACCAAATTATATCCATGATCTTACCATGCTTTTGTCGAGATGACTAATAGTTTCAATGACAATTCATCTAGGTGTATACGATCATTGTCCTTCCTCTTCTTATTACCACCAACGCTCCTCTCTTCTCAACCCGTCACCATCGTTGTATACCATTGCCGTTTTTCAGTCGTTCTTCCTGTGTTTTTGGGTTTGGCTAATACTTTTGCCAATAACTTAATACCCTTGAACAAGCTTTAGATAAGCTAATTGTATAATTAACTTAAGAGCTTGATGTATAACCAATTACTAGAGAGCAAAGGAGTAAAATATTAAACATCTCGGTTTAATTACACAAATAGTGGAATGAAAAAAAAAAAGAAAAGAAAGAAAAAACATTCAAACCATAACAATAGAAGTCACAATCGTTTTCCAGCTTCTTTTTAAAGCTAATCCATTTTGTATTACTCTTCTACCGATCATCAATAAAATAATCCAGATTAGTTCACTGGTATAAGTAGAGGTGCACAAAAAACCGTATATGGAACCGTACCGGTAAAAAACCTGAAACTGGTTTTTTTAATAGCCGGGTATTCTATACCTGAAATTGGAACCGACCCGACCCGTATGGTGTATGCATTTTGATCTAAGTACCTGGAACTAGAACCAGAACCGATTATACCTAATTAATCCCCGAAACCGGAACCCGATTATACCCGGCTATACCCGGTATATGATTCTAATATCGTTCTTTTAAATGTATGTTAGTGCATTTATTTTAATTTTCTTACATTATAAAATGCATATTTAATAATAACAAACAAAAAATACGAGAAAATAGAGTAATAAAAACACAATAGAGTAATAATAATACGAAAATAGAGAATAAAAAACATCAGAAATAGGGTTTAAAAACCTGAAAATAGGGTATCAATAATACCGGTTTCTTAAGAACCGGAACCCAATCCTACCTGGAATCGGGCACATAGGGTATGGTTTTTTGGTCAAATAATCGGAACCGGAATCGAACAGGTTATAGCAATAACCGGTTCCAACCCTTAAAACAAGAAACCGAAACTAGTTCTATAACTGGAACTGGTTATTAAAAATATCGGGTTGGTGCTAGAGGTGCACAAAAAAAACCGTACCCGGTAAAAAAAACCCGGAACCGGTTTTTTTAATACCCGGGTATTCTATACCCGAAACCGGAACCGACCCTACCGGTAGGGTATAGACAGGGTATGCATTTTGATCTCAATACCTGGAACAGGAACCGGAACCGGAACCGATCATACCCGATTAATACCCAAAACGGACAAGAACCGGAACCGAAACTAATTATACCCGGCTATACCCGATACATGATTCTAATATCTTTCTTTTAAATTTATGTTAGTGCATTTATTTTAGTTTTCTCACGTTATACAATGCATATTTAATGACAATAAACAAAAAATACGAGAAATAGGATAATAAAAACGCAATAGGGTATTAAAAATACGAAAAAATATAGAACTATCGGAAATAGGGTATAAAAACCCGAAAATAGGGTATTTTAATACCCGGTTTCTTAAGAACCGGAACCGAACCCTACCCGGAACCGGGCACATAGGGTATGTTTTTTTTTTTTTGTCAAATAACCGGAACCGGAACCGAAACGGTTATAGCAATAACCGGTTCCAACCCTTAAAATGAAAAATCAAAACCGGTTCTATAACCGGAACCGGTTATTAAAAATATCCAGTTTGTGCACCTCTATTGGTGCACCTCTAGGTACAAGTGGCCTGCAAAAGATGTAGTCTTATACCAGAAAATGGGCCTTGAAAAATATGAAAACCGCTGGAGCTGTAGCTGTTGGGCCCTGATTCTTTGGGATTATGCGATGTGGGCTTATATGCGTTTTTGAAATTGGGCCGTGATTAAATCTTATATTCAAACTCATTTGAAGGATTATGAGTTGGACTTGGACGGTATTAAAAAAATTTTAACAAAGGGAAGGATTCAGACTTGGGCCTTATTATGTGAGTTATATAGTACAAATTCATGATATATCTTGGATATAGACCGTAGTCCACACACCATTTTACATTAGGAATGAACATTTGGTATCGGGGGTATTATATACTGGTATTATGGTTGATTTATCTTCAAATGCCGTACTGATTATTCTCGATACTGGTACCCATTATGGTTGCTTTTTGGGACCAGTACCGGTTCGGCACCAAGCTCATCCCTATTTTACACATCTTGATGCATCAGAAGCTTTGTATAGGATTTGTCATGTTTTTGGTTGATACTGGTTGTAATAAAATTTGGGCCAAGCTCAATGGTAGGGCTTGTCACTGGGTTAGTTGGGGTAGGTATGCTTATATGTTTAGGGCCCACTTATTTTGTTTGTATTAAGAGTTCTGTTTTCATTTTATTTTTGAGACTCGTCCCAAAACTAGTGTAACACCCCAAATCTTGTATGAAAAAACTCATGTATGGATATTTAATTGGATTAAGGTTTATATTATTTATTTTGCTTAGCTCATGACTAACGTCCATGCAAGGCCAACATGTTTATATATAAAAAGCTCATGAAGGGCAAGTTAGTAATTTTCCCAACAGACTAACCTTAAATGGGCAAAAGGTGAGCCTCCAAGCTCATCCATTCTCATCTAAATTCAAGTTAGAGAGGGAGAGAGGAACATTTCTAAAGAGAGAAAGTGATGATTTGCTTCTTTTTTGGGAAGGATTTGAGTTATAAAAGGGAACAACAAGGGATCGTTCCTATCCATTTCCGAGTAGAAAGTGGGTCGTTTGGATCATTTTTAAATAGGTAAATCAAAGCTCCGAGTTCAGTTTCGAGATTTGGTTCAAAAGCAAGGTATTTACATGTTAATATTTGCGTGTTATCATGTGTTTTTGTTTACAAAGGTGTTGTATATTGATTTTAATGCTTATTAGATCAAAAAGTTGTATTATTGGCAAAGATACGAAGAGAGAGGGTGCACCCGCATTAATGACATATTAGGGTTTCTGCACACAAGTTGCGCCTAACTGTTTAGGCACAACTTGTCGGAAAGCGAAACCTGCCTTATGAGGTGTAAGGTTGTTAAGTGAAACCTAGGGAAGGGGCACTCTAGATTTCCTTAGAGGTTTACACAAAATCTTTTATTTTCAAGTGTAACCATGTTACATCCAATGTCTATGTGCAAGATGGTTTTGTTTCACGTGAAAGTATTGTCATGCCTTAGTTGTTCTGTTTCTCCCATGGATAATTATCAGTTTTCAAAAAAATGCATATTATCATGTGTTTTCGTTTACAAAGTGGTTATGTATTGATTTTGATGCTTATTGGATCAAAAGTTTTAATCTTGGCAAAGATATGAGAAGATAGGGTGCATCCGTCATTAATGGCGAATTAGGGTTTCTACAGACAAGTTGCGCCTAATTGTTTAGGCAAAACTTGTCGGAAACAAAACCTGCCTTATGAGGTGTAATGCTGTTAAGCAAAACCTAGGGTGGGTCCAAACTAGTTTCGCTTAGAGGTTCAGACGAAATCTCTATTTTCAAGTGTAACCATGGTACGTCTAATGTCTATGTGCAACATGGTTTTGTTTCACATGAAAATATAGTTACACCTTAGTTGTCTTGTTTCGCCTATGGACATTTATCAGGTTGACGGTGGGATAGGACGATACATTAATTGGTAAAGATTAGTGTATGCACATGTGGGTTCCTAGACCCATCTTTACAATACTGTTTTGGGGCGGTATCCATACTCAATTAAGTTTTCAAAGTAGTACATTATGTTTTTAACATGACATAAAATTTGCTAAAGTAATAATAATTGTTAAGGTGCTAAAGTGTTAGTATGCATATTTCATGATAAAGGCTAAATGAGATTTATTGCGTCTAATGTTCACGTCGGTGTCTAAATTTAATACCAAATTTCTCAGACAACGTACTAAGTTAAAGTTGGGGTCACATGAGGGGTCTAAAGTTATCATCGTGACCAAACGATAAAGGGAAAAATGCCTTTATGGATTGTCGGTGGTTGATCAACTAGTTATAATATAAACATGTATGATACTGTTTATAGTAAAGTGTTGCAACTTATGTTATAATGTTAGTGTTAAGTTATATGACATAGTGGTGTACCTTGATTGCTTCACGTGTGTTAAAATTTATAGTTGCTTTGTTAAACTAGAATTCATTAATAGTTGAGACCACCGGGCCCGGAGCATTTCAATTGGCAAACTCTTTTTCTTTGCAAGTTTTTTTTCTTTTTAGTTTTTCTTTGTAATTTATAAAATTCTATTGGGGTGTGGTTTCCAATTAAAAGAAAAAGAGATACCGTGGTTTCCATTTTGAAAATTTGAGTGTAAAAAAATAAAGCAGACTATAAACTTCACAAGGATCAAGCTCCTCTTTTGAGTGTAAAAAATAAAGAAACAACAATTTGGACATCTTGAATTCTTGAGGATGATTGTTCATCGATGGGGTCAAATCGATATTCACTTGGGTGGTTGAGAATAAAGGAGATGAAATTAGGAGAGTTAATGGGGTAAAAAGTTCTAGGAAAGAAACAATAAACTAGAATGGACGGAAATATTTCTTACGTGAGATGAGATGGTTTAACTAAATGTTTATATGTTACTAATTAATTGATTTCTTACGTGAGATGTATATGAGATGGTTTAACTAAATGTTTATATGTTACTAAGTAATTGATCTAAACTGATAAGATTAGAAACAATAGATCCTCGATGGATTAAAAATACAAAGAATAGACGAATATAGTTGCTTGCCTATGGCTTTATAGCCTAGTGGCATCTTCAGGGTGAGATAAGGCTTTGGGACCAATAGATTCTGGGTTCGATTCTCACAATGGTGGTTTTCCTATATTTATTGGATTTCCTCCTGAATTGGTGTATAGACATTATAGCTAGTGAAGATGGATATAATCGGGTAATTCCGTCAAGTGATTCCGTTAGTGGCACGATGATACTCCAGTGATCCAAATTTACTTTAAAAAAAAAGACTCATATAATAAAAATATGACCATAAAGATTAGACTATATGACCAAACCATAAAAACTTAAATATTACTCTTTGAAATTTTAATCAAAACTCTATTACCAATCTAGCATTCTAAATATTAATGTAACACTTAAATAAAAGTCGACACTATCCAACGGTGGCGCATTTACCCCCGTCCCTATCCCATCCTCCGTAATTTTTATCATTTCAGAAACACAAACTTCTCATTTTCCGATCACCGGAAAGTAACCGCTTCTGGTGATCGGACCACCATGAATTCGCCGGAGCGGATAGCGGAGGCCAAACAGACGCCCGTCGTATACCTATTGCTCCGATGCTCTATCGCTCTCCTATTTCCTCTAATTTTAATCCTTGTAGCTGTCTTTTCCGTTGTGATTTTCGCCTTGTTCGTTAGCAATTTCTCGATTTCGTATCCGATCTCTGTCCCCTGCCAGTGCAGGATTGTGTCCAGCAGTAAGTTTTGTTGTTAATTGTTTTGATTTTGATGTTTTAGGTTTTGGTGTGTTGATGAATTGAAGTTGTGTGATTTGAGCAGTAAGTTTTGGTGTTTGTTGTTATGATTATGATGTGTTTGATGTTGAAGTGTTAGGTTTTGTTATGTTGATGAATTAATTTGTGTAACTTGAGCAGAAAGTTTTGTTGTTAGTTGTTTTGATTTTGTAGTGTTTGATGTTGAAGTTTTAGGTTTTAATGTGTAGATGACTTGAATTTTATGTAATTTGAATAGTGCAAATCAGAATACCTAATTTCGAAGAGATTGTTTACTCGGTAGAAAGACAGTTTTCTAGGTTTTGTGTAACTCATTAGATTTGTTGCTTCTGAATAGAGATTTTAATCAATATATAGAATGCAGTGTTTAATGTTAAAATTTAGGTTGTAACGCGTAGATGAATTGATTTTGTGTAATTTAGGTTGTAACGAGTAGATGAAGATATACGATAGTGCGAATTAGAATACTTAATCACTGTTATAAATATTATAGGTTTTGTGTATTGCATAGATTTGTTGCTTCTGAACTGAGGTTTAAATCAATATTAAAATATAGTGTTAAATATTAAAATTTAGGTTTGTAACGAGTAGATGAATGGAAGTTGTGTATTCTGAATTGAGATGAAGATATATGATAGTGCAAATTGATTACTTAATTTGTGTTGCAGTCTAGGTTTTGTGTAATTGCCTAGATTTGTTGCTTTTGAATGAAGGTTTTAACCATATTAAAAATTTAGAATATTGTATTTCAGGTTTTAACGAGCCTATGAATTGAATTTGTGTAACTTATATAGAGATTAAGATATAGGATAGTGCAAATCAGATCGTCTACTTTGTAATTACGGTTTTCTAGGTTTTGTGACTTTTGTCTAATCTCATAGATTTGTTGCAGATGTAGATCTTAGGTCAACAAAAGTGTGTGAACTTGGGTTACTAAATTATAAAGCAAAGCATGTGTTTTATCCATCCGAGAAGAAGAAGTTCAGATGCCGCCATGATTATTATTGGGCTTCTGTATTCGAGGTATATACTTCAAGCTTTCATATATATGGTCAAAATGGTGTCTGTGGGTCAACCCAAGCTGACGTGGTCTGTTGCGACCCATACTAAAAATGACCCGACCCGAAATAATAATGCACGATCTTATATCTTAGTTGCTTTGTTCTTGCACAGGTAGAATATACAGATCACTCTGGTCATCTTCATACTGCGTTTGCGGAAGCTCCTAATGAGGCTCTCCCACTTGATTGCAGACCAACTTTCAACGCTGCATGGATGGCAAAAGATAGATTCAAGGTAATCTACATGACCCACATGATTTGTGAACCTTGAAATTCTTTCCGTTAAAAACGCTAATATTATCACACTTTTGCGCTTTTGTTGTTAGGTGAATGAAACGTATGATTGCTGGTATACACTCGGCATTTCCAAACTAAACTTATATTATGATGAGTTTTTTAATTGCCAAGCTGACCACCCGTCAACGACTGAGATGCTTAAGCGCTATCTTATCCTGTGAGTTAATCAATTATTTAAATTCTCTCTGAATCCACTTTCTTTTACTTGCTATAGATATTAATTTCAACCTTTCTGTACAAATTAATGATATTTAATTCTCTGCTACATAGCCTGGAACATGAACTTAGTTATAACATGTTTGAAAGATGGTGTGTATGTATCACTTGATTTAATTTGGTGAGTTCATATGTTAATATCTAGGGCTGCAAATGAACTGAATGAACAGGAACAAGACCTTGTTCATGTTCGTTTGTTAAGAAATATATCTGTTCATGAACACTTACCAAACGAGATTTTATGTTCGTGTTCGTTTGTTAATTTTAGGCAACAAACAAAAACAAATGTTGATGAACACAAACTAATGTTCATGAATACAAATAGAAACAAACGAACACAAACAAGCGTTCATGAACAAAATATATAATACACTAACATTTACCGAGTATTATATTTGTCGGGATTTTGAAGTATTTGAATAAAATATATAAACTAAAAACACTAATGAACTATCGAACATAAACGAACATGTTATCGAACGTTCACAAACATAAATGAACGAACGCGACCTTTGTTCACATTCATTCATGTAATTAAACGAATGAAATTTCTTCTTATTGTTCGTTTTTTAATAAACGAACGTACACAAACGAACTTCCCACCGAACGGTTCACGAACTGTTCCCTGAACATTTGGTTCCTTTGCAGCGGGTATAAGAATAGAAGTGTGGTTGAAACTTGAAAAGAGTACACAAACGAACTTCCCACCGAACGGTTCAAGAACTGTTCCCTGAACGTTTGGTTCCTTTGCAGCGGGTATAAGAATAGAACTGTGGTTGAAACTTGAAAAGAGTAGAGACTGGAAAATAGGTGGGTTGTGTAATGGCGAAACGGGTAGTTTAGATATGGGTCAAAAAAGGTGAGTTAACTCAGTTGACTAGCCAACATGTTCTTTTGTTAATTTCCTACTTTAATTGGTAGTTAATCTGTTAAACATGATTACAGTGACTTTGGTATTAAAAACCATACACTATTTTTAGTTTTTCTTCCAACTTTTTGTAGGTCCATGGAGATGTTCACGTCGTGGTTTTCTCAAAAGGGCCGGTCTAACATTGTGAGTTGGGGAGCGATAGCTGGGGCTGTTACGGGTTTTGTAACCTCTTTGATAACTGTCGCGTTGGGTAGAATGCTATATCTACTCAAATCTCGCATTGTTGGTACGAGTATGATAAGGGATGCATATTTGATCCGTTTGAAACGGGCGTGTTTTCTTGTAGCATATTTTTCTTTTGTGAGTTGGTTAGCAGTTCAGTATTGGGGAAAGCTTGGTCTCTTGGACATCTTTGGTGCTCATACATAGAAGGCGTATTTGTATATATATATATATATATATATATGCAGCGCCTGTTTATATTGTTTATTTATTTAACTGTTAGTTTTTAACAAAGGAATGTAAAATAAGAGTATAACACTCCCTCTGAACAGGCGGTTTGATTGATACTATCTGCATAAGTAGAAGGTTGATGAGTTGATGAGTTGTTTTAGCTCAGCCCGACCAGACCCACATAAGAAAGTACCCCTTACCAATCCACATTTCCACTCTTTAACCTCTACTCCCCTTTAAATATTGGACATGTATAACAGTTAACAAATAAGTAAACGATAATGGACTTGTTTTAATATTAGACATGTATAACAGTTGACATATATGTAAATGATAATAGACTTGTGAATAAAACGTGTTTTGGGTCGATCAGAACTGGTTTCAACCCATGCCATTATTATCATCAATGTTCTTGTGATACTTCCCCGCTTGTGCTTTTGTATGTCGGGTGTCGCCGAGCTAAGTTGGAGCTCGTCAAAGCTTGAGCAATGTTTGGACTCTGCTCGTTTATTATTTAAAAATGTTTAAATATTTTATTATGTACATATATAATCATATATAATGGTTAGTTTTATTGTAATTATATACGTAATTAAATATGATGCATTTGTTTATTTAATATATAAAATAAAAATTATTATATTAGTATAAATAACGGGCTAGCTTAGTCTTGTGAGCCTACTTAAGATTGGTATTTGAAACTTGGCTCGAGATTGTTTGACAAAAATGTTGGTTTAATCTGGGTTTCGAGCTTCTTTATTAAATGAAGTCAAATATGGGCTTGTGCTTGGGATCAAACTCGTTTAAGTTCGGGTCAAGTCGAGCTTTTAGCGAGTCGATCTTGATCTAAATGCAGCCATAGTCATATATGTTTATTAACTGCGTTATACTTATGGTTTGATTTCTTATATCAACTCACGTGACGATATTTCATATAACAAGATCGTATCGATCAATTCCGTTTACTTTTTCACCGAGTTGGAGGTTAACTATGGCAACAACGTTAATGGTGTGTCCATTGAGTCTAAATCTCGATGAATTAGGGCAGATTGCATAAATCAAATAAATTATTATAAAAAAGTAGTTCATGTATGATGTACTAATGATTGATATAATAAAATAATGCAACTGGGAAACACTATATATTATAAAAAGAGGTACACGACACACTTATAGTAAGTTTTTGTTGGGTTTAGTACGAAGAGGACGGTGATGATGACAATGATAGCCATGAAAAGGATGTTTGCCATTGTCGTTTAAAGACATTGTCTTTAGCATTTATGGTTATAAAGTAGAGGTGTTTAAACGGCATGTTTTCGACCGTTTTGTTATATTTCAACTTGTTATTAGCGTCTCAAGATTAAATATCTAAGGGCGTGAAATGTTCGTCAGTTGTTTGGTGATTGCTGAGTTGAAGTTGTTTTTTTTACATGAACCTACACGTGTTATATATGAATATGAAACGCGTACACGTATTCATGATTGACACAAAGCACCCCATAATACATGAATTTATTCCATATATAGTATACACGTTAAAAATATCTTTTTTCTTTGTTCTTTTAATGAGTTACCTGTCATTTTCGTCCCTGTGGTTTATCCACTTTTGCCATTTCGATCCAATTTTTAAAAATGCACCTGAAAACGTGCCAGTTCAGTCCAAAAATTAAAACACAGTTAAGTCAGACATGTTTAATGAAGGGTATTATTGTCTTTTCATTTGTCAGACATAAAATAAGGTGAAAATAAAATATATATGAATTGGCAATAATACTTTTCATTAAAATTGTCTGGCTCAACTGGATTTTAATTTTTGGACTAAATATGTCAGGGAGGAAATTGGTACATAAAAATATGTCAGGGAGGAAACTGGTACATAAAAATTGGACTGAAATAAAAAAGTGAACAAATCACAGAAGTTAACTCTTTTCTAATTGCTTCTTTTCAGAACCTAATTTACTAATGTATTTACTAGCTTCAAACCGCATGTTTTGCATATTCCAAACTTTATATTTTGTTAAATTGCAATTTTAAACCACAATTTGTTTTAAACTAATAATATAATATATTAAATTGTTTATGTGGTCCTCCATCATCGAAAATGATCAGACCAATAAACCTCTATGACCGATTTATACGTATAAAAGCATCCTTTCAAAGCAAATATGTTACTTTTTCAAAAAAAAAAAAACAAATATTGCGGTTGCTGGTCACAACAACACGGTTACTTTTAAGGAAAAAAGCACTAAAACAATACAATTTTAATACGGATGTTGTAAGCTCAAATAACCATTTTTTTTACATCTTGTGAAAATGACAATATACACAAATAAAGTGGTGCATGACATAATAAACAACTATTTCTGTAACCAAATATTTCACCACTCTAAAACTAAGTATAAAAGACATCTAATTTCAAACAGACACACAATTATCCTCATAGATGGCCTAAAACATTTAAGTAGTGTAAATTGAAAGTGTAAGAATTTGGTATAGTTACTCATTCCATCATTTTACGTATGCCACCGGTATACATAAAAAAAAATTTGTACAAGTGATATATGCATTACAAATTTAAACACAAAAATTAAAAAACAATATCTAAAAGTATATTGTCCAAACAACCTTTGGTGATCTTTAAAATAAATATCATATTGAATGATTTATTATTACATTTTAAGTTTTGTCGTGTTTTTTTTAATTATTATTAAGAGTTCACTGTCAAAATGGTATTTGAGGTTTCGTTACTTTTGCCGCTTTAGTATCAACGGCGAAGCTTGGGGGCTCGTTTTTTCTTAAACCATGGGGGGGGGGGGGGGGGAACGTATATACCTAAAAAATTATATATGAAACGTACATACATAACACTACGCATCGAAAAATTCAGGGGGTGTTTAATACAAAACTCAAACCTTTTGATTTTGAGTCCCTGTGGTTTCAATTTTGTTACCATTGTCATTCAAAAGCAAAATCTGGTCAGATATTTCTGTTAACATCCATTTTTTTGTCTTTTTCCTCCCTCTTAATGATAGACAAAATGGTTAGATTTTTTTAATTTGTTATAATAAAGCGTTAAAAGACCTTTTTGCCCTTCATTAAAAGAGAGGAAAAAGACAAAAAGAAAAAAACTGGATGTTAACAGAAAAATCTAACCAGATTTTGATTTTGGATCAAAATGACAACAAAATTGAAACCATAGGGACCCAGATTCAAAAGGTTTAGGTTTTGGACTAAAGTGACAAAAGTGACCAAACCTCAGTAACCATTTTGGCAGTGTACTCTATTATTAATATGCTACTTAACTATTTTTTTATTAATAAATGGAAGTAGATGTGAAAGTAAAGGCTAGCCCATTTGGTAGAGGCTCTTGCCTCTTAGGCTAGATAGTGTGATTTAAAGCATCTAGGGTTTTATTATGCCAAGTCAGCATTACCTAGGCGTCACCTCATATGAGAGGGCATTAAAACCCCCCTTCCTTTAACTTGTCTGCAATGGTTCAAAACCTCCTATTATGATCACCTAACTATTACGTTTTACTTGTATTTTTTTTTTCAATTTATATACCATTTTTTTAAAACAAAACTGAAAAAAATAATTTCAAAATTACAAAATACTTAAAAAAGAAAAACTTACAAAGTTGCTCAAAAACAACCAACTAAAAAATAAAAATAAAATAAAAACCTACTAAAAACTATATATTTACTTGGATTTTTTGCCTTATGAGCCTCTAAAATGATTCGGTCCTCCTCCGGTAGGTGGGAAAAGTCTTTCTCGAGAAACTTCATATCTTTCTCGATTTGTTTATCCATTTTAAGCTCACGTTCCTTTTCCTTGATCGAGAGAAGCCGAGTGAGTCTATCGTCGAATTCGTCCAACCTGATGGGCCATCCGATGGGGTTGAAGAGAAGGTTTCTCGTGCTTGTGCTGCTGCTTTGCTTCTATCCCTTCCCTTTGGTCGTGGCAGATCTTGTAGTTCCTCGAAATGCAATTCATCCAAGTCGTCGTTTAAGTTAATTGTAGTACGAGCATCGGACTCGGATGGTTCGCTAGTCGTTTTTGATTTGGAGATTTGTGAAGAAGCTCCTACGAAGGTATCATCGTAAACAGATGCCCATGATACATTCTATATTCGTTGTGGGCGGCGGTCATGATATCCACGTCACTTGAACCGCTTCTTCTTGTGTGATTGTTGATGAGGCTATTGTGTATGTTGTTGAAGTTTTTAATCTTGGTGCGCATTGCGGTCCACTTGCCTGAAAGGAATCGGGCGTACAATATTCACCACGACCCATTGCAACGAAAAACTTCTCACATACACGCCTCCAAAAAAGACTATATCTTGGTCGGCTGCTATAGTTTGAAAAAAAAATTAGAAGCAACAAAATAAAAATAAAAATATATTTATAAAAAGTTAATGGAGAAAAATTACAAACAATCGGATCCTCCGACACGTCGAGCTATGCTTGTGACAATGCAAGTTCTTCGGTAGGCGTCCATCTCTTGATCGTTTTAGGAGCACATTCGACATTCTCGCTCTACTTTTGGTGCCTTCTCGATCGTCCATCTTTTGAGGAAGTGGGTTGGGTTTCGGGTATGTTTAGGGTTTGGGATATAGGCCGTAGATTTTGGCAAAGGGGTTGGGTTTGTGGAAAAAAATGGTGGTTGATTTGGTGCGGAATAGTATCCAAAAAATCGGGAAGCGGTTGTGGTGTTGTCGGATGAGGGGAGGTTGGGGTGGTATGTGACATCAGATAATATCCAATCTCACCAGTTCGTGGGTCTTTTCGGTATCGTTCTTCTTGCTTGTTGTTTGCTAAATTACCCCAAAATGGATTGTTAGGGTCCCACGCATTTTGATTGTTGGGAAACATTGTGTGAATTGGATAGAATGTATAAAAATTATGGAGAATAGATGGTAGAAATGGAACAAGAATCACAGTTAGTTATACGCTTATTACTCGCAACGCTAATGCAACAAGAATCACAGTTAGTTATGTTACTTTAATTGCCGAGTGTGTTTATTTGTTTGGTAACCACTCGCGCCTTCGACCTCGCTTATCACACTAATCGAAAACGCAGTTATTTATGTGGGTTATGTAATGCCGTGTGTTGTATATGTTTGTGTTTTATATATAGTTAAACTCTCGCTTAAACGCTCGCTCGCTCACGCAAGTCGCTCTATCGCATTATATCGTTAACGCAACGCATAATACCTCGCTAAAACGCTTATTGAACCAAAACTAACTAAAACGAACGAAATCACCAAACGAAAACAGCCCAACGCTGAACCAGGCTCACTCGCACGAGTGAACCATGGCTCGCACCAGGCTCAAAGACTCGCACCAAAACGTTCAGCCGTACGAAAGATCACTTGCATGAGTGGCCATTCGCACAAGCACTCACTCGCACCAGCACACCTGCTCTCACACTTCTCCTATAAATACCACACTTCATCATTCATGCTCCCCTTGCTGTCACTCGCAGGAAACCTCCTTTATACGCTTTTCTCTGCTTCCAAGTAAGAAGATTATGATTTTCACGCAAATTACAACGATTTCTACAACAATTTTGCACGAGATTATCTCCGATTTCATCTAAACTTCTCTGTTTACGAAAATCTTCATCTTTTTCATAAAACCTTATGTTTTTATCAAGGATTCACACTTGAACGAGTATGTTTGAGCTAGCTTTGGCTTCTCAAGTTAGAAAACTTAATGTTTCCAACTCACCAAGTGTTCAATCCTAACAAAACTGTTTTATACTCGATTTTTACACAAAAACGGACTAAACCGACCTATGTTTCGTTCACTAGAAAGTGGGACGAGACGTAGTCAGAATTATACTTGAAATGAACTCGAAATTACATCTATTCCAAGTGAAAACTCAGTCCCGGTAGCACGAAGACGCAAGAACAAGCACTTGTACTAACTGGACTGGCTCGCACGAACCACTCCGTGTTCGTGCGGCCTAGTCTGAGTTTCCACAAACGACTAACTCGCTCTAAAGACCTCCCCAGCTTTTGGTTTGCTCGGTAGCTTAAGGTTGGAAGGATGGACACTCGATTTCCCAAAGAAACGACGCGAAAACACTTGATTTTGGAATGGAAAAACAAGTCACTCGCACGAGCATTCGCTCGTACGAATGATGAATCGCACGAGGGTGATGCCTCGTGCGAGTGGTGCTTCGTACGACCCACTATTTGTCCCGCACAACTCTCCGTTCAACTGTACAAGCTATCGAAGACTGATGCACTTCTGTTTCCACGCGTGGGCTAATCCGACGCTCTTCTCACTCTCCCCAGCTCACCGGTGTTTACTGTTTAAGCAATCATGGTGAATATACTTGACCCCTTTTCACTTTAATGCACTTTTGAGTGTTACATATGTTCTCTATCAAACGATCACACACACAACTCTCAACCGTTTTCAAAACACAAACCCACTATCGCATGACTGTACGTGAAACGCTGAACAGCTATGTGTTAATTGTATGCCTCGAGATTTCCTGACCACCCTTAACATGATAGCTGCTATAGGTTGACCCACCACCTGTTCATTCAGGGGTTGTTAAGGCTCGCTCTCGCTTTACTTTACTTGTCTCACTCGCGGTTGTATTGGTTAGTCTATTTCGGTATAGGTAACATATATGTGTTCGTTAGTGCATGTTGGTTTCGTTAAACACTTATTTATTATTAATATGCAAAACCTGCGTACTCACTTTTACATTTTTGTATTGACTTTATTCTAACGTATGTGACGGGTTGACGGTTATTTCACGCTGCAAACGGATAGGATTCCAAGAAACCCACATTAAAATCTAGGTTGTCGGATTTGTATTGTTTGAGGGACATGTAATCTGTATTAACTATTGTGGAATATTTGTTTAATTGTATGGGAAGTTAAACTTTTAAATATTGTCATGATAATAGTTGTTATAGATTATATTGAACAATCTGATTCGCCTAGTGTCGCGCCCCGATGATTCCGCCATCGGTTGGGGTGTGACACCTTTAACGACTAGGAAATGGGGGGAGGGGTGCCATCGACGATGATGTGGCGGGGGCGATATACCACACCGTCCGACCTTAGTGGGAGGTTTTGAGTTCAATCCCAAGTAAGGATTGGATTTAGTATTTATTTGGTGTAATTTAGGAGTATGTAAGGTTTGTCATTTCAAAAAATGTAAATGTAAAGTTTGTTATGTTATGTTTAAAATACCTAATTAAAACTTATGCGTAAACAATTGAAATCGAGAGTAGCAGTTAAACCGAAGTAAGTCAGACGTGTCACACCCCAACCGATGACAGAATCATCGGGGCAGACGTAAATAGATTGCTCGAGACTTCATAACGCTAATAAGTGACAAGTATTTAATAAATAGAATTTCATTTCATTGGTAATGATTCAAGTACATGATTAGGAAACAAAGTACAACAAGTATCGAATGACTAATCTAATAAACAAAATTCAAAGTTTGGTGCGTTTCTAGTCCTTCCTACTGAATTCTTTTCATTGCGTCACGATCACAATCTTGCAATATATAGTAAAGTAACATGTCAACACATAAAATATTGGCGAGCATACAAGTTTAAGTGTACTAGTATAAGTATAAAAGAGTTTGAGGAAATCCACATGGCAATAATGTATACTAAGGCGCTTTACACATAACTAGCATTCAAAACATACTTGTTAACCCAAAGTTTACCGCTAGCGTAATCTTATCATCGCAACGATAAGACCGTTTTGTTTACTTAACATGACCTCCTGACTACAGGTGGTGCGTTACTCCTATAGCGCTATACATGTTAAGGGAGGCTTGTACGAAGTTAATGACAAAGCACTATGCACGAAAGTTTCTAGCATGTATGTATTCCTAAGTATAACGTGTAAGCATGTAAGTTGGATTCGATTGCATGTATAAATTGTTTGCGTATAAGTGTTGGTGTGAGTTTTTGTATAGTGTATATATTGCACCCAAAAGTGTTAAAACGAAAAGGGATCATGTATACTCACGGTTTTACAAGCTTCCTAGCATTCCGAGAGTCGTTAAGTTGGAAGGTGGGATGTTTGTGGGTATTCTGAGTTGGCAAAGGATTTGGGGTTCGAAGGCAGAAAGTACAAGGTAAATACGGGGAAAATACCACTTCGTGCGAAGTGGACTGACTACCTCGTGCGAGCTGACTTGCAACTCGTATGAGTTGTCTTGTGCCTCGTACGAGTTGACTTGCGCCTCGTACGAATTGACTGTTCACCTCGTGCGAGATAACAGTCCTGGAATGTTTTAGCCAGTCTTGTACCCATTTCAACATTGATTTCTTTGAACGGGAGTTGTGATAACAAGGTAGTGTAGTCTATGGTCATAACACTAAATCAGAATATGGTAAATGTCATGTCCAGACTAGTTTATTAAGGAAAATACATTATGTTATGTATAGTTAGTCTAATTTAGTCAGAGAAGCCAAGCATAGGGGTGCGAACACCTCGTTATATGATTCACCAAAGCTCAAAGTTCATCAACAGAGTTAATGAACTCGGTTGGTCATGAATGTATAAACGAAATATGAAAATGTTCAAGTGAGGTGTGGAACTTAATTCGGGTAGCCAAAGCTCCCAGCGTTCTCACACTTGCTGAATACTCAAGTCCAATCCTAACGAGGATGATGAACTTAGTCACCTGCAACACTTGGTATAAAGGAAAAAGAAAAGAGAAAGATGAAGGAGTCACAAGTTTTGACAAGTGAAAGTGAGCTGAAGTCACTTAGGAGAGCCTGGAAACAATCTGCAACAATTTCGAGGTTTTAAGTGTGAGAGTGAGAGTGTACGGAAAGTGTGAAGGTGAGGAATAGGGTTGCATTTATAGGAAAACAGGTCGGTTTGTACGAGTTGGGAATCCCCTCGTGCGAGTTGGTGGTCACCTCGCACGAGTTGATGATCACCTCGTGCGAGTTGATGCGCCTCGCACGAGTGGAGGATTCCCTCGTACGAATGGTTCTTGGGTTGGGTTGTTTTCGCGCATTTTAACCGGTTTCAAGTATTTCAAGCGTGAGGTTGTAACGTATGAGTATTGTACGCATAATAAGTATGGGTTATCATAAAACATGCGTTTAAAATGGTTGCTTGCATATAAAATGCGTATGCACAAAGATGAAGTTTTGCTACGATCAAGGTCTTGGATTACCAGGTTGGGATTGGATACGACTATAAGTTTCTAAAAATAGCTTTTCGACTGCACTTTCTAAATAAGAAAGGTTCAGAAATGCGAAGCGTTACAAGACGGTTTTTGATCTAAACAATTAAGTTGTGGCAGTTTGTTATTTTAACAGTTATGCTCGTTTTAAAACTTAGAACAAATCATTTCATTTTTCGTTTTTATACATACATACACACATACATACCTGCATACATATGTGTGTGTATGCATATGTATGTGCGTATTATTTTCTAAAATATGTAGTTAGTTATATTTAAAGATCTTGAAAAAAATAAAAGTCTATTCAAATTGCCAAAATTAAACCGCCATACCGCTAAAATCAACTGGTCGCGCTAATCCAACCTAACAAACTTGTTTTGAGTTATTGTACTTCAAAATCATAGTTAACGATTTTCGTGAGATAACTAGTTTAACTTTGTAATTATGTAGGTTTGTTGTTGTTGGCCCGCCCGGTTTTTAGGTTTTTAGCGTTTCTACTAAAGTTTTCCTTTATTACTTAGAACTGTAGTTAACATATTCTTCTAGAACGTTTTCCAAACCATAAACACTTATTAAAAGTTAAAACATTATATTTCAAATATAATAATAGCATACATTAAATAAACCAATTTTAAAATAATTTATTAAAATGTGATGGTAATGGAATTAATTTTTAACAAAGAAGGAAAGAACCTTACAATGTTGAACATAAAGTCCCATCAAAGTGAGTGATTCTGACTTCCCTTCCACTGTTGGTTTCACTTCACTTTCCACAAAGTCACTTGAACCTTTGTGCTCTTCCTCCCACTTTTCATAAAAAACACACCCTTCAAATCCTTTTCAAATCCTTAAGGGTGAAGTAAACCAAAAAGATTCAACTTTTTTCCAAGATTATATGTGGGCTTTCTGTCTTTGATTCTAAATAATTCATTTGAATGTTACCCACAAACCATCATGGATAACTTCAATCACAAACCATTCACCATGAGCAGAACTTTTTCTGAAATTGATTTTGAAGAGTTGTTTAAGCAGTCAATGGGAAGTGATGCTGATCACCGGTGTCACCCGCCTTCGGACGGGTTGTTTTCGGCTGCGGATGGTGTGGTTTTTAGTAATGATGATAGCAAAAACTATGCTGCTGGTTGTTCTCCTGATGTTGTGCAGTATAGAAATCAGGTTTGATTTTTATTTTTTTTAAAATTATTTGTTGATTTTTTATTTGTTTATTGAGTTAAGATTCTCTAGGTAGGGCCCATATTAGACCAAGTTTTATTGTTGAAATGGAGTGATTGATTTTGAGTTCTTGATTTTATTTGTGTTTGATTTGAGAATAAGTTAAACATTACATGATTGATAAGAGTATGTTAAAGATGATGAATCTTGATGAGTTAAAGGTCAAAAGTTAAATTAAAATGAAAGGTTTAAAACTAAAGTTGTATATGTACAAGTACAATGGGACTTTCTTGTAAGCTCATTATTTAGATTAAAAAAATTATGGTTCCTCGTACCAACCAATAATTGCTTACGATGGTTTTTTTTGTTACACGAGTGGAACCTTCTCGGGATTCCGGGAGGTCCCCACTTGATTGCTCATACCCAAGCATGTTTAACATGTTTAATTGTGGAGTGCCGTTATACGCAGCTAGAGCGCCTTAAACACATTGGTGGTATTTGAAGTCGGACATTTCATATGACCCAATATGTCAGAGCCGGTTTTGGGGCTGGGTGGGTCGGTGACCACCCGAGGTCCAAAGCTCCCGAGGCCCGAAATTAAAAAAGGATGATATTTTATTTATATATATATATATTTATTTCTTAAATTTTTATTATATTTTTAAAGGTTTTTTAATACATTTTAAGCTTTTATATGTTTAAAAATATATATTATAGGGCCTGAAATATATATTTTAAGGCCTGTTTTTCACTACTCGCCCTAGATAGTTTTTAGAATTATCGGGAACGGCCATGCAGTATGTGGATTTTGCAAAGGTGACAGAACATTTGTTTTGAATTAAAGGTGAAATTTGAGATTATCATGTCACAAAAATTTTGAGTCCAAAATTCTCTCTTTTGATTATTACTGCTTTTTCCCTCTCTCTGACCATTCTTGTTTTCGTCTTCAAATTTTTAATTGTTTTTGTGCACATAAATCGGTTGCTAAAGATATGAACATTAAGATTATAGTCAAATAGGTGCAAGTTTGATGGTATCTTACATCAGTTTAAAATATTGATATTAGAATCAAGTGTGTATTGAAAATTGGTCACATTAGTTAGGTGTTCAATGTACCTTTGCTCTAATTTGTTCTTCTAGTTTAACCAATGAGTTTGTTAACCATTTTGATTACAGGATAATCTAAATAGGTTTTCAACTTCTGGCGTCATGACGGGTAACTCTATATGGTCTCAGAATATTATTCCACAGAACTCTAGTGTCACGATGACTATGGATGCTCAGTCCTCGATTTGTGGTATGGTTCGGAACTCATTACCTTATATCTAGACATGCGATGATATTTAAATATCACGTAATAACTTTTTAAACGCACATCCAAGCACCTCCATATGTTTTGATTTGGGTTATGTTTGATCTTTTACTGATAAAAAAATCTTGAATGGAAAACGGCCAAATCACCCAAAGGGAACTTTTGATTTATAAAATTCCTAAATCATTTTTGTTTTTAAAATAATTAGACATTCTTTACTCATAGATGAACAAAGTTTTAGGGGTTTTACATGGTTAGTTGATGATGTATTCCTATTTGGTCAGCTGAGAGTCCAACTTCAGAAATCAAACCAATAAGGCGGGATAACAATGCCATCGGGACAACCAGTGACGAAGAACAATCAGACTATGATCCAGAGATTGAAACCGGCCAATGTGAACAGAGCAACGATGTAGTGGATGCTAAAAGGATTAAAAGGTAATTTTTTGTCAAGAGTTTCTTTAATTAAACGAAAGGTTAGTAAATACTAGTTTAATACGATTGACTATGATTTCAGGATGGTTTCAAACCGCGAATCTGCTAGGCGCTCAAGAAGAAGAAAACAAGCACATTTAACAGATCTTGAGCAACAAGTATGTATGATGTATCTAGTATTTACTAACAATTTTTTAATAAGGCTTGGCGGTGTGGGGGTCGGCATAGGCCTGGCTTGGCTCGTTGCCGCCCCCAACACCATTTCCTCCCCTCCAGCGGCGTCATGCCCAGCCTCCCCAAGCCGATGATGCCGCCCACAAAATGACAAAACCATACTCACACACACATATACATACAACTCATATATATATATTTTAGGCCCATCACCCATTTCCTTACCTCCATCCTCTTTGTCCCATCCTCACACCTGATCTACATGGCGCCTACATAGCGGATCATCCTCCAAGAATGGGTCATCACCATACCGCATAGCCTAATGTTAATATAAAGCAATAAGAACATGTTTGGAAACAACAACTAAAAAATAGGTACGATAAGAGGAGGTTTTGACCTGTTTACTTATGAGCGGGTTAATTTGGGATATATCATATCCGAAGGGAAAATTCGAAAAAAAAAACTTAAAAGGAAACAGGTCTAAAGCCGCCGAAAGTGTATTTTTGATGTGTAAAGACTCTGTAATAATCCAAATGATTTCTTTTGACCGATTGCCTAAATAATCCAGGTGGAAAAACTGCGAGCAGAGTACTCAGTTTTGTTCAAGCAACTCACGACTGCTACGCACCAATACAAAGATGCGTCAACCAACAACCGAGTGCTCAAGTCAGATGTGGAAGCCTTGAGAGCTAAGGTATCTTCTTTCCTTAACTATGACTGTTACATACTTGTAATAACTTTTTCTTATTAATAAAAAGAAATTTTAAAATCCTAGAAAGTTTTAGAAAATGGGTCGGGTGGTGGTTCAAATGAGTTATGTCATAACGGGCAAATTTAAGTACGGGCTGGGCCAGTTTGACGTACCAACACTTTGTATCATTTTTTTTAGTAATTTATCAACATTTAATGTGTCATATATGATAACAAAAAGTACGCTATTAAATTAAAATGTTGATTTTGTTAAAATAAAAAGATGTGGAAGGTTGTCAAATTTTACGCAGTAACTGGTTTTCGACCCATTTGTCCCCTTCCTACATCGCACCCGTTATCAACAAAATACGACCTTTTCTAGTCAAACCTATTTCTCTACCAACCCTTTAAAGTCCATAGAACCATAAATTGGTGCTAAAAGAAAACGCTCTTCGATTACAGGTTAAATTGGCTGAAGATACCTTGGCTAGGGGCTCATTAACATCTAGCCTGAGCCACCTAATTCAGAACCATTTAACCAATCCCCAAATGTTCAACTATCAAAATATGCCTAGAATGGGCAACGTCTCTCCAACCATAACCGTTCGTGGGGATGAACATGGACCCCACTCTGGCCTACACGTTCCCGGGCAACATATGATGGCTGGACTAGGTGTTGAGCCTGATATCTTTAATGGTAATGCTAATAGCGGTATAAGCAGCGATGGTGGAAGTTGTGTAACTGAAATGTGGCCTCAGGATGCTCATAGTCCCATTTGAACATTAAATAAAAGGGATTAATGCTTTAGAACCTTCTCGTTTGTTTGTGTTCTTTTCTGTTTCTTTTGCGTAATCTTATTGTAATCTATGTAATGCTTGTATGAACTTAATCTTGTGACATGATCTTGGTGAAGTATATTTTGGTTTTAGTTTTGAAATATGATGCAACTGTGGATGGATGTTAGGGACAATGTTGTTACATTAGTTTCGACCCAATGTCGAAGTTGACAAGTCTAGAATAGTGTACTATTATGTTGTAGAGGAAAAAAAATCATTATAGCATGTTGCTCTAGAAGGATACACACACACACAGTCTCCTCTAATACAATTAATTTAAGTAAAGGATTGTAAGCATCACACCTGGTTAAGCGATTACATAGCCGCTTTATGTAAGGTGCATCCATGTGTAAGAGCAGTGACTTGTCGTTAGAGGTGCACAAACCGGGATTTTTTCCCTGGGCTTGTTACGGATTCTGTTTTTGAATCAGTTTTGGTCAAAATAACTTAATAAATCAAACCTAGCTAAAATAAAAAAATAAAAAATAAAATAATAGCTGGTGAGGCTAAACGTACCTCCTCTCTCACAAATTTGGGTGGGCCACTATCAAATAGTAATATCCCTCTCACATGGGGGTATGATTAGAAGAGGTGAAGTACGTTTAAACACACACCTTAATCTAAAATAAAACTAATAATTAGAAACTTTATTCAGATTTTCTAGAAGTTATTATTAGAAAAACAAGAAAGTAAACCATTACAACTTCAAACTAGTTTTCAATAAGCAAGTTCAGATTTAAGCACTAGAACTAGATAGTCATTTGTCATAGAATCCCGGTATAGGGAGATCGAGTTCTGAACAAACAAACTTGATAATCTCCCCAGTCAAACCACCTGATGATAATTCGTTTACGGTCACAGCAATTGCAAACCTGTTGTTTATGTCATAGTAACCTGTAGAACCACCTAAACCTGGGTGACCAACCCCAATTACCGACCCATCGGCTGCATTAAATCTTACAAACCCAAGCCCAAACTGCCCATCCGGGGACGATCAAATCCTTATAATCTCCACTTCCCAAAAGCACGTCATGAATTTTCCCTTTTGGGCTGGAAAAGATTTTGGTGTCAACTTTATCACTCATGGGGTGGCTTTCTGATGAAGAGGGGTGACGAGGCGGGACCACACCACCGTCCACGAGGGTGGCATAGTAGCGAGCCACCGCACGAGCCGAGAAGTGTCCATTGGCTGCAGGTTGTATAGCACGACGGACATTGAGAGTATTTGATAATGGTATAATGCTTGACATCATGTTGAATGTGTATGAGGAAGGCAGTGGTGTCGAGAACGAGTTGGGCTTATAGATATCATGATCTAATGTAACAGTTGCAAGACGAGACTCCACACCTGAAGGGAGGTAGAACATATTTTTTTTAAACTAACATTTCAAAAAGAATATGTGACATTGCATGCTTTGATGAATTAAGTTAATAATACCAGGTGGAATCCCTATATAAAGTTCGCCTTCGATGTTAAGTGGGCGCACAATAGCTTCCTCCAGAACGTCTTGAAACTTCTTTCCGGATGCATGCTGGACACTCAAAAAACTTATACATTATTCCACCACAAATCGAGTTGTATTTAAAATAAAGTACGTTTTAGTTTCATGATAGAAAAAAGTACTTTGTTTTTAGATGCCACTCGGTTTTGTATAAAAAAAAACTAAACTATTTATTTAGCGGTGGAGTGTTGCGACAAAAAAAACGTTGCGGCCAAGGGTACTAGATAGTGTGGTATATTGTTTTCAGCCCTAACAAAATCTCAGGCATGACAAAGAATTTGTGACAAAAAGTGGTCAAGTAATAGGGACCAGCTAATCAAGGTAACCTAAGATCATGAGTTTGCATCCTACATTTGTGTATTTGCCACAAGATTGTTATCTGAAGGTTGCGGTTCATGAGACATAAAGAAATTGAAGTTAAATAGAAAGGGAATCTAATGGTACCTCAATGATTCCACCACACAACCAGCCATATGATAGATAATGATACAACTGTACGCGACCAGTTTCAGTCTCAGGTGCAACCATAGCAATACGCTTTACACACTCGTCAAAATCACAAAATAATGTATCATCTTCTTCAGAAACGCCAGCAAGAGCATTGTGTAGACCAGCTGTATGATTAAGTACATGATTAACCTGAGAGAGAAAAGGAAAAATAATTAGTTTATTTGATTTTACTCTTTGAAAGTGATCCTCCTTGTAAGGTTGGGAGGTGCCCTTTGGCGCCCCCCCTTAACTCCAAATGGAGTTTGTTGATTTGCCTATGGGCTGACACAGGTCCACACCTCTCCTTCCCTTTCACGCCCACCATTTTACTCACGAGAGGAACTTTGGCGCCCTCGGGGTGGTGTTGGAGGCACTAAAGGCTGATTTGGGGGGGGGGGGGGGGGGGTTGATACCACACTACCCAGACTAAACGTGAGAACCTGTTACCATAACACATCCAACTAATACCTACTAGCCAATGGACTGGCTATGTAAAAAGCGGTTAGCGTTGGGTTGGTTGTCACCTTCAAGGGGGTTAAAGGCAGAAAATCACTAGACCTTGATGGAAGGAGTTAAGTGCTTACTACTTACTGCTAGAACATAATGTTTATTGTCACACCCCAGCCATGATGGGGTTTACTGCGACCGATTGATACCAAGTTAGCAACAAAACAATATTCATATTACATATGGATTGTTTACACTTTCTAGGTAAAACTAGAATTTTTAGAATTATAGAATTATCTTCTGTGATTATTCTTCTAAATCCTGTCTCATTTTCTAGAATCTCCATCTAATGTTAAGGTGAGACACATGCTTAAAAACACATGCCAATTATCGTCGATGAATTCATGAAACATACAACTTTACTCAATAAAACAAACAAATTTACCAAATGATATTCCTTGAGATGCGCAAGAAGTCACACTAGTAAATGTACATAAAATTGTGCTGGTGTATATGTATATGTATATGTATAGTCAAACCCGGGTCAATAAACCTGTAGATGGGTAGAATGATTTGTTTATATAACTTTGAATGCATAAAGCTGATTATTTGTTCAAGATATGTTTTAGAGTAAATTCCTTTTTAAGTCCCTGTGTTTTAGTAGTTTTAATCATCTGAGTCATAATAAAAAATTTTAACTACCTCATTTTTCAATTCGTAACCATTTGAGTCCAACTTACTAATGCTAGCAGGAAATTCTAGACACGAGACATGATTAATTAAAAGAATAACCGTTGAAGATATTTCTATAAATTCTAAGTTATGTCGTATTAGTTCTAGTCTTTCCTCGTAAGTGTAAAACGATCCATATGTAATATAAATAAGTTTCTGCTGCTAAGTTGGCATCATTCAGTCACAGTAAACTCCGTTGGTGTCACATTTATCCAAACATTAGAGTTAAATGGTTTAAAATGGGTAAAAGTATATCCAAAAACAACTTTAATCACTAGTGTTTACTATCCTACTGGAACAACTGTATCACGCATTAAGAAGACAACAAATAACAGAACTGAGATTATGGAGACAACCTTTATTGGATCTTTTCCATTCGTACCAAACTCTGGCCAAAAGTTTGCAACGTTTTCGTCAAGCTTCAGTTTCCTAAGATCAAAATACATCATATAATTTTCTATTTCCTACATGGGTATTAAAATCATCCTGTTAAAATATGCATATAATTTATCAATTGGTCATTTCAGTCTTTTATTTCAAGCTAAAAAGAAAACGGGTCAAACAGCTTAAACGGGTTAAAACACACTGACCAACTTGTATTTTAAATACATTCAACCCAAGTCATATTAGTCAAGTAATTATATGGTATTTATATTCAGATGTAACACACTAACTATATATAAAAAACAGGCTGTTAACGGGGACACAATATTACCCGTTATAACTTGTTACCCAAATGACTTTGATACCTCTAGCTTCCATAAAAATAAAAACAAAGAAACATACCCTTTATCAGCTAGCCAATGTATCATACCGGCTGTGATGGCCTTAGTTACCGAGAAGACAGGAAATAAGCTGTTAGGCTGAACTGGACGACGATTATATTTTCCAAGTACTCCAGCAGCAGTATCAATTATCACTTGCCCATCTTTGTATGCACAAACCTGAGAAACACAATAGCATAATATATATTAGCTGCGAAGGTTTTTGCGACTGAGTTTTCTTGTAACACATACGGGACAAACGGCTGCGATGAATTCACGACGGTTTCAGCCATGACAAATAACCAATTTCGTAGTAGGGGCGAAGCACACCTGGATTCCAAGTATTCTATCAGTATCCTTTAGTTCAACCAAGAAACGCCTCAGCTTTGCTTCTACATCGGAATTAACTGGACTGTCATATAACCACCTTGTTTCTATGGCAGCTGGTCCATTATTATTCATGTTGCTGAATGAAATTTATAGTTAGCAAAACAAGTGACAAAAAGTAAAATCCCTGACTTATTGTGTAATATTAATTTTAATTTTAATCAACTATATATAAACGTACAATAAAGATCATTATAAAGAAAACCTAGAAAAAAAGATCTCCTAATTGTTGTGAAGATAACTATTCTGAATTATAAGAAAACTAGTTTAAATCAAAAACCAAAAATTCCCTAAAAAACACACCTACTTTTTTTTCAACTTTTTTTCCTAAACTTTCTATTTGTAATTTATGAAAAAAGTAGTACACATGTGCATTAATACGAAAAAACATAAATCCTCTATAGATATTAAAAAAATTGTTTTATACATAAAAAAATAACGACTTTTTATAAAAAAATAAAATAAATTAGTTTTCTCATATACTCTCCCAAGTATTCCATCTAATATATATTAACAACAAGGTTAATTTAGAGATTGCTTATTAAAACGGTTTATCTACATGCTTGTTTTGAAATAACCTATTTTGAGTTACGAAACAACTCAAAACTGTTTATCGTGTATCAAAACACGATAAACAAAGAACAATACTGGAGTAACCGGACAGCCTGATTCAGCAAAAGGTCTCAGGAGTCACCACATTAATCTAACAATATATTCATCAAGGTTAAAGCTCTCAAAGATAGGAGTACAACCTTTCTCTGGACCCGATTGATTGACGATACCGATAGACGAGTTCTTCAAAGCGATCCACCGGAGCTGATGATCACCTTATTCATATACTGCTGACTGTGTGGTAAAGGTTGATCAGTTGCCCGACCTGTATAGAAATCTGGTGTGGTTCTTAATTTATAAGCATTTGTTACCCATGCACAGGCCAAAGTTGTCGGTAGGTTGGTGGGGAGGCCCTACATTAGGCCTCTTTGTAATGTTCATTTGTTTGTAATATGATCATATCACAATATCTTAACCAATATCTGGAATGTAATATGATCACTGTTGTCATTGTGTGTCTGGTTTTTTTTGGTGAAATCTGGTATGGAGTTATTGCAATGCATGGTTTCTTGTTTTTATCTCTATTAGACTTAAACAATAAATAGAAATTGGTATAAAAAGTAGAAGAAGAGTGTGAACATGTGAATTTGTAACGTATTATTTTGTTGTAAATTGATATTAATTATTAATCATCAATACAGTCCATTTATTAATAATTTTGATTTGATTAATCTGTAGACTCCAGCTTCCATTTGTTATTTGTCTTTTAACTAGAATTCGTAAATTGTCCCATGCGTTGCCACAACGTTTTGAATTTTTTTTATGTCATAATGTAAAAAAACTGAAAACGTACATAAAAATAATGATAATCATAAAGAAGATATTATATTTGACCACGTTAATTTTTGTAAAAAGTTTACGTCAAAACGTACATTAACTTGAATTTATACCTAAAAGTACATAATAATAAACATGTTAAACTCGAATAGAAAGCCTTCAGAAAGTTAAGGAGTTTTAAGTATTAATGCTAAAAGTTAAGAGGTAAAAATATAAAAATATAAAATAAAATAAAAATAAAAGAGACCTCTCAAATCACTGGTAACATGGTATTCTTTAGTGACACGTTCTCGCATTTTGGTAATTGTGGTATATAATAATAATAATCTCCTATGTTTGATCTCATTGCATGGTATAAATATGTTTGATCTCATTGGTAACATGGTATTCTTAGTGACAGGTTCTCGCATTTATAAAAAGTAAATATTTTTTAAATAAAGTAAAGCTAAATAAAATAAAATAAAATAAAATAAGAATGCTCATGTTAAAATTGCCAAGTAATCCAAAATATGCCTTCACCGGCCAAGTTTAAAAAAAAATAAACTGGTAAATGATCTTTGAGATTTGGTCACTTTTATCACTTTAGTTCAAAACTCAAACCTTTTGAATCTGGGTCTTTGTGGTTTCAATTTTATTTCCCTTTTCATCCAAAAAGTAAAAGATGGTCAGATTTTCAGTTAACATATAACTTTTTTGTCTTTTTCTTCCCTTTTAATAATGGGCGAAATTGCCAGATTTTTTTAATTTGCTATAAAATGTTAAAAACCATTTTGCCCTTCATTAAAGGGGAAAAAAAGAAAAGAAAATTGGATGTTAACTGAAAAATCTAACCAGATTTTGATTTTGAATGAAAATTACAACAAAATTGAAACTATAGGAACCCGGATTCAAAATGTTTTAATTTTGGAATAAATTGGCAAAAGTGACCAAACACCAGAGACCATTTTGACAGTTTAATCTTTAAAAAAGGTCGGAATGTACAATTGTTTGTATTTGAGGTGCTTGATATCTTGTTAGAGTATTTTAATTAACTACAAAGGTATTGGTCTGAATTGGGTTACTTCACATGTGGGTCACGGGTCAATATTTGGGTCGGTCAAAATTAGAGTCTAGCTATGTTTAGGGTTTTGGTAAGCAAATTTATTTGGTATAGTTTTTAATATTTGGTAAGGGTTGATTTATTATTTAAAGATAGGAGTGGGTATCTTGGATTTAGTATCTGTGTACTGTATGGGTTACAAAATTTGAATGATATAATTCATAAATCTATAAATAAAATTGTGTATTATTATAGTGAATAAAGACAAGGCTAAATTACAATTTTTAACTCACAAACATAAAAATAATTCACAAATGTCTAAAATTTCCTTGTATACAAATGTTTTATTTATAATTTTGCAATTTACATCTAATATTCTATTAATTTAACGTCATCCGTACTCTTTACTCTTAATAGTGCCACATACAACTATTCATGAGTGAAACCGGTTGTTTTGAGGATAAACCAACTCTCGGTAGTGTATTATATTTTAAACTATATAAAGTTACTTGAAAATGTCATATGTTTCATACCATTAGAAATATCACATTATGGAGTTCTTAGGACATCACCTACAAAAATAATTAAGAAGTTATTAGTTGTCAAAAACAATTTTACATCCAATTAAGATATAGTCAAAATTAAAAGTAAAATAACAAATCATGAAAATCTTACAATTTGAATTATCACTGCTTTTAGCAACTTTTGATGAAAATGAAGATTGACCTTTTGCTCTTTAAGACATATCCTAGTATATTGAGAGTGTATAAAAGATATTACAAAATCATAATGATTTAACAAAATGAAATACAAACAATAGTGGTATAAAAATTGAATTATAAAAAGAATATAATAATAAAAAAATCTATTATATACGGAGTTTTATATAAAATTCGGAGGTAACTAACGTTGTGAGTTTTATATTCTTAACGTGTATCTCAGAATCTCATGTGTCTGAATCGGGTTATACTGCAGGGACTATGGTGGGAGATACGTTTAAGGGAACCACAACGTGTTCACCGGGATTAGAATCGGGGTTTGTTACCGGCAACGACGTAGATGGTATGAATCGGCAACATGAGGTGCATGGTTCTCCAGTGGCAGCTGTTTAGTGGTTTAGTAGGGTTTCAGATTCTTAGGCCTGAAATTGGGTAGTGCGCATGATGGGGTGCTCTTTAGAACTTAATAAAACATCTCCTCCTGAATTTCCTTGTTATGTCAGAGGTGTGGAGGTGGTTTTGGGGCAATTGGGGATGGTGGGGATGTTTTGTTGATTGAGAGAGCCAAAAAAAATGAGAAAGAGAGAAAGTCAAATGACACAATTAGATGCCAACAAAGAAAAAGGAGGACAAAACATGATTTATGGTTTGATTTAAGGGTGAAAAATACTATTTTGCCCCTGTTTGTTAGGAACTTAACAGAAAATTTTGACGGTTTAAGAGGGATGGGCTGGTAGTGTAACAAACCTTGTAACACAAGTACTCAGGATGCAAAATTTCCAAAGTGGGGACTCAAGTTGACGTCGCCCCTGTATCACAAGGATGCAAATAGCACCTTACTCTGCTTACAGTTATGATTGGTTAATTCATTTGTGATCAACCCTTTATAGGGTTAGTGATTATATATGTATCTTGTTCTTCAAAATATAATTTTTTTCTTGTAAAATTTATTGACATTTACGTGTCTTTGGTTGCAACTTATCAGTCACTAGTGATTGTTTCCCGAGCCTCATATTATGCAAATTGATTTTTTAGACGTGTTTCTATTTGGTTACAGATCGTTTGGTCAACACGAATTCCTTTAGCTTATGATTATTCTTCTTTACAAGTTTTATCAAAATCATGTTAATGTAGTTTCTCGTTGGCAAATCAAATTGAGTTTTGCATTGTTTCACAAAACCTAAAACCCGAGGTGGTCATATTTCTCGTTGTTGTTTGAAATCAATTAGTGTATTTTCAATAAATCAAAACTAATTCAAAGTTCGGTTTCAGTTAAGTTATAGTAGAAATAATTAAATGAAATGAATAAGTTGACCACATGTTCATGGCCGAAATGACACGCCATCAGTTGCCACTATCTATCGGTCGTCAATGCCACCATCGTTATTAATGTCCCGCCATTGGTCGGTGCAACCATCGTTGTTACCACGTCGATCGCCCACAAGATGTCGCCACCACCATTGTCTATGTGGTGGTGGTGGCGATTGATCGGTAGTTGCGGCAACAATGGGGGAGGTGACGACAATCACTAGGTGGTGGGATGGAGGTGACAACAAGATGAAGGGTGATGGGGTAGGGGTGTCGGCGATGAGGGTTGGGTATGGTGTAGTGGCGGGAGTTGGGTAGGTTGGCGGAGACAATGACAACCTGGAAGTCAAGATTCCAAGTCCTTTAGTTAAATTCTTTCACAATTTAAAGAGAATTTTAAATTATGTTGCATGAAAGAATTTAAGGGAATTTGTTTCGATTAGAGTCTCAACCATAACATTAGTGGCCTTTTGACAATATGTTTTTAAACTTTATACGAAGAAGAGAAATGGTACAAAACTCTCCACATTTCCATATCTTCAAGAAATTAACGACAATAGTAAATGGTAGGTGGGTTTTGGACAAATGATAAAATTGGCGAAGAAAGATGCTATTGTTTCATTAATATTGTACTTGTGGTATTTGTTTTCTGGATGATAAATGTATATTACTATGTTTTCTGTATGGAATATGGTTTAAACTAGTGCGTCTCAAACATACTCTAGGACTTCACATCTAACCTCTGGCGTTTGCTCTCGAGACCCATTGTCACAGATGGCCTCATATATTTTAAAAACACAGTAGTTGGTGTGAAACTGCAAATTAAGTGATGGTACTAAATGCTAATAACTTCTTTAACTTATTAAAAAAAACTCTTATGTGTGTATTTTTTATTATTAAAAAATGCTACCCCTTAAGAATCTGTAATACTCATGTTTAGTAGTAATTCTTTTCTCAATGATTATTAATGAAACCAAACATAACTGATTCTTAAAGAAACCAGAAAGTGAAGCATTACAACAATTCAATATTCAACAGGTTGTGGTACAGAAAGTGAACCATTACAAATCAAACCTGGATCTTCAATTAGTAGACGATAGCATATCATAGAGTTGTGGTACAGGAAGATTAAGTTCCAAGCAAACGAACTTGATTATCTTCCCAGTCAATGCACCTAAAGACATCTTGTTTACGGTCACAGCGATCGCAAACCTATTGTTTATGTCACAATATCCAGTAGATCCACCTAAACCCGGGTGACCAACCCCAATTACCAAACCGTCAGTTGCTTTAAATTTTAAAAACCCAAGCCCAAACAGCCAATTCGGGACGATTAAATTCTTATAATCTCCACCTCCCAAAAGTGCGTCATGAAAATTTCCATTTGGGTTGTTAAAGATTTTGGTGTCTTCGAGTTCATTAGTCACCAGGCGACTTTCGAATGGTGGAAGGGATGAAGAGGGGTGGCAAGGTGGGACTACACCGCCATCCACGAGGGTGGCATAGTAGCGAGCCAGAGCACGGGCTGAGAAGTGTCCGTTGAAGGCAGGTTGTATTGAACGACGGACGTTAAAAGTATTAGATAATGGTATAAGGCTTGAAATCATGCTAAATGAGTATGAGGAAGGCATGGGGACCGAGTACAGGCTTGATCTATAAATATCGTGTTCTGGGTCTAGGAGGATGAGATCATCTGTATCTATTGTAACAGTTGCAACACGAGACTCCACACCGGGTGGAATCCCTATATAGAGCTCGCCTTCGATGCTAAGCGGGCGAACAATAGCTTCCTCAAGAATGTCCTGAAACTTTTTCCCGGATGCATGCTGCACATTCAGCAACATATACAATGAAATGTTTTAGAAAAGGATTCCCATCCATGCGTCACAACAGGGTAATTTATTGATCCATTTTAACAAGGGGGTTTTAGATATGGTTACCTATACATACATGCGTCACAACAAAATAATTTCTTGACCCATTTTAACAAGGGAGTGGTAGCTCGGCGGCCTCTTGGTGTTAAAATATGTACACTTACTTACTAAGGTGAGAAATACAACCTTTGGAAAGATAGCCCGCGCCTGGGGCAACCTCTTAGTGTAGTTAATGTGACTACACTGAGAAGTCACCCCTGGTGGAGTGATCTCTCAAAAAGTTGTAATTCTTACCTGACTAAGTCAGTGCACACATTTCAACACCTATAGGTCGTCCTTGCTAAGGGTGTCGACCACACTTGTGAAACAACTTCAAGGAACTACCCATATATGATGCACACATTGGATTGTTTTCTTATAGAAAAAGGTTTCTTTATGCAATGTCATTCAACATACTGAAGATAAAACATCCGGCTTTTGAACCATAAAGATCATGAGTTTGGAACACACATGTGGTTCATGGAACTTACCTCAATGATCCCACCACATAGCCAGCCATAAGATAGATAATGATATAACTGTACACAACCAGGTTCGGTCTCAGGTGCAACCATAGCAATGCGCTTTAGACACTCCTCAAAATCACAAAATAACGTAGGATCATTTTCCGAAATGCCAGCAAGAGCATTGTGTAAACCAGATGTATGATTAAGTACATGATTAACCTGAATGATCAGAAAAGGAAAAGTAATTAGTTTGTTTTGTTTCTCTTTCAAAATGAAATTTAATTATGTACTGCAAGTATAGAATTGATTAGCTAACGTATAATTATTGAAGGGTATAGAACCAAATAGGATAAACATTCCCGGAATCACATCTACCCCTTCCTATAAGGTTATACGTGCGCATGCGGTGAAGGGGGAGAGGGGACTACTCCCCTTGCAGGAATACTGTCAATGTTTGAGTGCAAAATACGGAGTGAGAGAGGACTACTCCAACGGGTGGAGCACCACTTATACCCTAGGATAAGCATTCCGGGATGCCCTCAATAGAGAAAATGCATCCCCTCATCCATAACGGTCAGAGTTGGATGCATACCCGAGCCACCAAGCCACCAGTTCCGGGGAAAACCCGCCGCCCGAAGGCCCACTGCGGTAAAACCCGGTTCGGCTCGGTTTTGAACTGGCAACCTCCAAAGAGGCCTAGTTCTAAACTTCATTGCCACCACCAATGACCTTCAAAGTGATGCTAGTGGGAGTTGAACTTGAGACCTCAAGTAGAGAAACCAAGTACTAACCACTAGACAATCTTATCAGGACGTTTGAATTTGAATATTAGGATAGTTATTGATGGTTTATTATTAGCATTAGTTGACTTTATCATCGTCTTTTTCATTAATAGTAATCAATATAAGAGGTCTACATTTTAGTTATTCAATACTCTAGAAAATATTCTTTATTAATACAATTTTTAAGTACGTCTGGACCTCAATGATCAATATTAATAGACTGCAAGCTAATTGTTTTCAAATGAAAAAAAAATGTGTTTCCAAAAAACATCCTTAATCACTAATGTTTGTTCTAATGGGACAACTAAAACATGCATTAATTAAGAAGACAGAAAATAATAGAACTTAGATTAAGAGAACCTGCCTTTATTTGATCTTTTCCATTCGTACCAAACTCCGGCCAAAAATTTGCAACGTTTTCGTCAAGCTTCAGTTTCCTAAGATAAAAATATATATTATATCTTTTACCCGTTTATAGATCAATCGACAAAATAGCTCGAATGAGTAAAGAAAAAAAAGTCAGTCCGGATTGTATATTAATGCACACAACCTCTTATTCATTTTACTCAACAAAAAGTGGCTATAAGTCTATAACAATCATATAGTTTTAATAATCATCTGTATTGCGTTAATGATGTATAAACATACCCTTTATCAGCCAGCCAATGTATCAATCCGGCTGTGACACCCTTTGTTACAGAGAAAACAGGAAATAAGCTGTCGGGCTGAACCGGACGAGGATCATCTTTTCCCAGGACTCCAGCTGCAGTATCAATTATCACTTTCCCATCTTTGTATGCACAAACCTAAAATACACAATAACATAAAACAAAAGTGGACCATCTTTGATAGTGAACACTAGCATTAGTAGCATTAGCGACCGAGAAAATTTGTCGCAAAAATGGCAATAATTTTCGCTTTATGTAGTAGTAAAAGCACACCTGGATTCCATGTATGTTATCAGTAGTATTCTTTAATTCAAGCAAGAAACGCCTCAGCTTTGCTTCAATATCAGAATTGACTGGACTGTCATATAACCATCTAGTATCTGAGGCAGCTGATCCATTATCATTCATGTTGCTGAACCAAAATTATTGCTAGTAAAACAAGGGTGTGAACAAATACAATAAGAGGATCAGTATAGTACTTAGTACAATCCTTCTTGGATGTAGTACCTTAATCAAGTGCTTACTCTGTAAAGAAATCTTGTGTGGTTTATCATCTTATTTGCGTGTCTATAAATGCAGCAGAAGGATTGTTAGGTGGGTGGGCCGCGGGTAAGGTCTCACTTAATGTTCATTTGTTTGTTATCACCACATGTTATGACCAGTCAGTGCTATATTATATATTGTCATCTTGTGTCTATTATTGTACGATTTGGAGAGATCGGAATGGATTCTTTAGGCTTAGAGAAAAAGCATCAAAGAATAGATAGAAAGTGATTGATATGAAAAATGAAGACAGAAGAAATGTATTGAATTTGTAATATGGGATTTTCTTGTAGTTTTATATTATCTATTTAACATCAACTTTTATACACTAGGTTACCGATCTGGGTATTACACAAGGTTAAATACTATAAACGATATCTGTAAAAACCTTTAAATACTTATGTATTTGAGTTAAATGTTATTTTAGTCCCTGTGGTTTGGGCCATTTTGCTAGTTTAGTCCAAAGGTTTCATTTTTCACATCTGGGTCCAAAAAGGTTTAACCGTTGCTATTTTGGTCCAACTGACTTAACCCCATCCATTCACATCTATTAAGTCAAGGACACTTTAGTCATTTCACTAACTATTTTAATTACCCTCCCTATTTAATTAACCCTTTACTATTACCCTCCCTGTTTAAAACTAAACCTTCCACCACATGTCAGCACCCACAGCAGCAGCTAGTACCACTAAAGATGTTGCACCACCTGCATCAATATTAAACTTGCAATACTTGAGTTTTTTCACAAGCAACACTAAGTAAACGCCATATATAAGCAAACTCAAACAAAAACATATAAACCACATGACAACATAAATCACAAAGCCTCCACTTAAAGTTCGCTAAAAAAAGCACGCCAAGGTTCAGAACACATACCACCAGCACCACCATTCAGAACAGTGATCTGCCTCGAAAAGCCACCGCCTTCATCGGAGTTCCCACAGTGGCCGGCGGTGGATCTGGTCAGGTTTTGGATCTGCTTCTGCCGGCAGCGGATCTGAAAATGTCCAATTTAGAGAGCATGGGCTAGGTTCTTGAGTCGTAACATCCAATTTAGAGAGACACATGGGTAGTCGATGAAGTAGCAGCCATAATTACACCTAAATCAGGTGGTTTTGGAAGGATTGGAGGGATTATAGGTGGGATTTGACCAAAATCAGACATGGGAAGGTAGTGCAGAGAGAGTTTTCTAGAGAGAGAAAGTAGAGGGAGAGAGAAAGTGGGCAAGAGAAAGTGGGAGGGGAAAAATAAAGGTTTCATTAAATGAAAAGAGGAAAGGACTAAAATGCTCTTGACTTAACAGAGGTGAATTGATGGGGTTAAGTCAATTGAACCAAAATGGCAACGGTTAAACCTTTTTAGACCCAGATACGAAAAATGAAACATTTGGATTAAACTGTCAAAATTACCCAAACATAGAGACTAAAATGGCATTTAACTCTACGTATTTTTGTTATCATATGACAATTTACATAGCTAACTTGAATTTATCACAAAAACCGGACTATATTAATAACTAACATTGATAATAGGCCGTGTATTATACAAGTTGAATACTGAAAATATTAATAAATAATATTATATTATTACGTTATTATATTACATATAGAAATATAATATATTATATAAATAATATTAGTAGTATGTCATAAATTAGATTTGTTACCCTTATTAATATTTGTTATGTGAATTTAATTAATGCTTAGTTATTATAAAATTATGATCTAAGTTAATGATTTATATATGATTTACATAGTAATTTCATAATTAATAGTGATTTTTTATGTCACTAGTGAATAATAAAGAAACTAATAATATTAAAATAGGAATACTATATTTCCTACTTTATAAAATATTTTTTTTATTTAGGGTCATAGAGGAATTTGGGAGGCAAAAAATAAGGTAAAATATAGTGATGACACGTGTTCAACTTTTTATTCATTTATTAAGTTGTAGGTTGATTTTAGCAATTCTGAAATCTTATAAATAAATTTAAAGAAAGTAAGAACTCCAACCGGTGCTCAAATGCCACTTGCTGGCCAAATAACCCCCAAAATATTAATGTAGGACTCTTAACCGGTAGTGTTCGCTTGTTGCCGACTCAAACCCGACATAAACATGGAAATTTAAGTTGAACCTGAAAATCGAGTAAGAAATTATTAAATAAGATAAAAGATCAAGAATAAGAAAACTAAAGATTAAGTAATTAAGATAACAATGATACAAGCACGATAACAAAAACCAATTTCGGCGTCCTTAAACTTAAACAGTATCATTATTTTTCCATTACTTGTTGCAAATTAGATATGGAATCCGAACAGAGGTCTAGACAAATGTATATATAATTACATTAAATTAGAAAGAAAATAAAACATGATACTTGTTTCTCTATCATTATAATTTGAAGTACAATGTTCAATCAACTTAAGTTACTTTATAAAGTACACATATGTAATTATAAACTTAACATATCAATTCATGAATTCATCTTATGGATTTAAACAAGTGTTATTTATTTAAATGTGTTTGCGGGTTAAACTCAAACTCATTTTGATTAGACTCAACCTATGAATTTTATTACCTTTTCTTTTAGTGTAAAAAATTCACACCTTATTTTCCTTCATTGGCCATTGGAAACACGTCAAAAATCATGTTTTCTAACGAATTTGTAACAAAAATGTGATGTCCGAAAACCCCAAGTAAGAAACAGGAAACTGGTTTCCTACTCGATTCTGACATAAAAAGGGAGTTGGAAATCGTGACATTTTTCCTACAAATTTTCTTAATTACTTAAAAAAAAACCCTTGCAGGAAATAGGAAACTGATTTCCTTCCCATTTCTGACATTAAAGGGTGTTGGAATTGTGACACTTTTCCTACAAATTTTCTTAATAATTATTAAATTTTGTGTTATTATTATTATTATTATTATTATATAGTTATTTGTTTTACAATTGTCTTAATTAGGGACACGTTTGCGACAATTCAACAATTCAACATTGGTTGTCTATGTTCCTAATGATTGATAGCTAGTATTTAGGACCAGCGCTTCACGCCAGACAATTAGATTGGACATAAAAGTAAACATAAAAACGTTGAACCAGACATAGAAAATTAGACTGAAACGTAAAATATAGAAAAAAATATCTAAGTCGACTTAGGACATGTGCATTGCGAAAGTACTATTAAACCACAGAACAAAATAACGTAAAAACTTTGAACCACACACGTGCGTTATATGGTTTTAACTCGCAAAATATAGATCAAACCATATGACAAATTTGTAAAAAATAAAAAGTTATATGAGATCACAGTTGAAAGTGGAAAAGTAATAGGGTTAAAGATGAAAAATGTTTAGTGACAAAGTTGTAAAAGACAAAAACTATAGAGTAAAAAGTGAAAAAAATTGAACTATAACTCTTAATCACAAACCAAAAGTTGATAAAAGTAAATGAATCAATAAATCAAAGAGGAAAATGACTTGTGTTGTAGTTAATTATACACAAAGCTATATTAATTTATACAAAATTAAATAGTAGAATCAACTTACAAACCATTTTGTGAATTAATAATAAACTAGATGGAACCCTGCCACGTTGTGGCAGGGGGCATACAAATTAAGATGTGACGTATACAAACGTTGCAGTGGGTAATGTTAGATAGCATTAAACATTAACCATTTAAAACCTATGACATTTCAAAACATAAAAAAATTAAACATTAAGAATGTAAAACCTATAACATTTCAAAACTTAACAAACATCAATCAAGTTGAATTACAAAAAAAACATATAGATATGTTTCATAAGGTAAGCAACATTACAGTATAAAATGTTGTTGATGATTGATGGTGATGAACAATCTTCTTCAGCTCCACTGCTCTCGTTAATTTCCAAAAGCTTATGAACTATGTTCTCATATTGGATTAGATTAGCAACATCATGAGAAGAATAAGGTTTAAGAAAAGAAAACAGTACTTCAATCATGAAAATATTATCTCAATTGACTGAAAAGTCAGGTAGTTCATTCAGCATATCCTAATGAACTGTTCAAACCTTGGCTATAACACTTACAACCCCAAAAGTGGGTACGTTTCCGTATCGGTATTTGAGGGTGAAACACGGTACCGAAAATGTTAAAAGTCGGTACCGAAAATATACCCGGTTATATAAGTTCGATACCCGTACCCAGTATCATTTGTTCATCCCTAGTTTGGTCTCTAGTGCACTGGAGGTCTACCAATACAACTATTATTGCGCTATTAGAAAAAAAATGCAAATCTATTAAGAACACCACTTAAGCTAATGAATGGTAAAACAACATGTTGCCAAAACATGTTACAAATTGATAATTATATAAAATTATACCGATGGTTAATCACAAAATTGTCCAATCATTAAAATAAAGAAATCAAATAGCTGATATTAGTTTGGGTTATTGGATTTTATCACCATAATTATTGGCTATTGGAAGCTCCCACCCCTAAGTATTACTTTGACGCCCACCATCCCCAACTTGACACTTTAGTTGTCCTGTCACTTTGTCTTAACCAAACACTAACTCGGTTAGCTTTTTAATCCTATGTGACCAATTTTTTATAACGTGTCTTGTTTTTAAAAGAAATCCATATTCTAATTATAATATCTATATATATATATGTGTGTAATATATACTTTAACACCTAAACTTCACTCATCCCTTCCCCTTAAATTCGAACCAGACCTCATCCTGATTCACTTCAATCAAAAGCAGTTTAGGGTTAATAAGTTTAGGGCTTTTGTTTCTAGAATAATAGTCTGCCAGGTTGTAATATGTTTGTATATAAGTAAAACCTCTCTATTTCTCGAGCTTTCTTTGTCTCTCTACCTCTCTCCAACCGCCACCCTCCAACCCACAACCACAACCACCTCCTCTATCGGATCCAGAGTATTAATTAAACTGTAAAACCTCACCTCCCCCATTCACGAAGAGCAAAACCTTCTTATCAAATAGCGACGGAAGCACCTGACCACCGGAACTGAATATTTCGTCAGCATCTTCACCTAAATCATAACACTGATTCACACCGCTCAATATCAGAACCAATGAAGAATCGAACAGTGATGAGGTGGCGGTTGAATTGTATACTTTTCCCTCTATATTTTCACCTCAATCTCGTTGTAGATGTGCGGTTGAGGCTTAGTTGATAGTGGCAGTGGTGAGAATGGGGGGAGGAGGGAAAGAGGTGGTGGTGGAGAAGGAGGTGGCCAGAAAGAGGGGTTTATATAAAACTGATTATTTTTTAAATTAGATGAAAAAAGTCACGTAGGATAAAAAACTAACTCAGTTAGTCTTTGGTTAACAACGGGCCGACGGGACAACCGTAGTGTTAAGTTGTGGGTGGTGGGAGTCAAAGTGATAGTTGGGGCTGACAACGTCCAATAGCCAATAGTTGGGGGTGATAAAATCCAATAACCTTGTTAGTTTTGATAAAACTAATAAACTAAAAAAACTAGGGTTAGACTTAAATACATAGTCCCCTAAAACTAAGAAGTCGTAGGAAGGGTATCAAATGAGTTTCGATTGACCTCATTCAAACGACACCGGATACGTCTTATCGAACTCTATTATATGTGATTTTATGTTTTCTCTTTTAGATTTTTAGCTTGTAGCTTTAATAATTTTTGTTTCGATTATCGTGTCTTTTCAATATTTACGTCATTGTGTCCTTTATGCGACTCATTGTGTCTTTTTTTCCTCGACATTGTGTTGTATTCTCGACAACGTGTTATATTTTATTGGTATACATGACTGAAATTATGTAGTATTATACTACATCTGATAATATAATAATGTATATAAATATTATTATTGGTATGTCATAAATTAGATTTATTACCCTTATTAATATTTGTTATGCGAATTTAATTAATGGTTAGTTATTATGAAATTATGATCTAAGTTAACGATCTATATACATACATAGTAATTTCATAATTAATAGTGATTTTTTTTGTGTCGCGAATGAGTAATAAAGAAACTAATAATATTAAAATAGGAATATTACTTTTTTTATTTAAGGTTATAGAGGAATTTGGGCGGCAAAAAATAGGTAAAATATGGTGATAATACGTGTTCAGCTTTTTATTCGTTTATTAGGTTGTAGATTGATTTTAGCAATTCTGAAATCTTATAAATAAATTAAACAAAAGAACTCCAACTAGTGCTCAAATGCCACTCGCTGGCCATGTAACCACAAAATATTAATGTAGGACTCTTAACCGGTAGTGTTCGCTTGTTTCCGACTCAAACCCGGCATAAACATGGAAATTTAATATTTTAATTCAAACCTGAAAATCGAGTTAGCATTATTAAATAAAACAAAAGATCAAGAATAAAAACTAATGATTGAAGTAATTAAGATAACAGTGTTACAAGCACGACAACAGGAACCAATTTTGTCGTCTTTAAACTTTAGTTGAATCATTATTTTTCCATTATATGTTGCAAATTTCCATAATATAAATAAGCAACATTTTGTTGCAATATGTTATTGTATTACATGCATAAGGAGTATTTCAAAAAAGAAAAGTTCATTTTTCAAATTAAACTCTTTTGATATTTTTACTTTTAACACAAAGTTTTTCACCTTTTAAAATTTAATCACAATAATTTTTTTAACTTTGGTTCCTCGTACGTTTAATCTTTCGCAACGTGTGTGTGGGGTTCGACGTTTTTTCGTCTTATTTTTTCCCATTTAACACGCCCGTCACAACGCGTCTATTTTTCTCCATTTGACCGATTCGTCGCAACGCAAGGATCCTATATCGACTTAGTAATTATTTTCTATGTTTTTGTTTTTGGTCTAATTTCTTCACATTAACACGCTACAACGGGTGTGCGTGGTTCAACGATTTTACGCATGCTTTTTGTTTGGTGTTATTTTTTCCTTTTTTATATATTTTATTTTTACGAGGTTTTACGATGTTGGTGGTCGCTGGCAGTAGTGTGGCATTAGTGCTAGATGACACAGTTTTACGGGCGTTTTTAACCTATTAACTTTTTACTAATAATTTGTTTTGAGTTTACCCTTGTACCTCCTTTACTTAAAAACTAATTTTACGTACATATTTATATGTATATGTCGGTATGAATCTGATTTGCTCTATGTTTTGACGTAAACTTTTTCTAAGTAACGAGTCATGTCAAATATAATATGTCTTTGTTTAAAGAGTTAATTACATAGTTAGTCCCTGTGGTTTGCACAAAGTAACATACTTAGGTACTAATAGTTTAAAATCACATTCTAGGGTATTAACTTTTCATTTTGTAACGTTTGGAGGTATTAACGTTAATTGTTTGTTAAACTATTAGTACCTAAGTATGTTATTTTGTGCAAACCATAGGGATTAACTATGTTAACACTCTAGAAGTTAATACATTCAAACGTTACAAAATGAAAAGTTAATACCCTAGAAGGTGATTTTAAACTATTAGTACCTAAGTATGTTATTTTATAGAAACCATAGTGATTAACTATGTAATTAACTCTTGTTTAAAAAACATTTTTACCTGCATATTTTTATATACATTTCGCTATAAATTTGATTTGGTGTACCTTTTGACGAAAACCTTTTGCGAAGCGAGTCGGGTCAAATATAATATGTTTTCGTGTTTATTTATGAATGTTTCGTAAATTTTTGTTTCGAATCGGGTGGATTAAAATTGTGGTTTCTTTGCTTCCATTTTTTTCAAAAGCTCCAATTAATCCCTTATGATTAAACGTGCCAGCTTTTCCGTTATGCCCATCACGTTTTCTATGTATAAGTCGGGTCACATATGATATGTTATGATTGTACAATATAATTCGATCTACTTTATGTTTTGATTCAGTCACATTGCTTATACTGGTTACAATGACTTCAATCAGATAAACCGAAACACACATTTTTATATGGTTGCATCACGTTTGGACTAATGCGTTCAATGTTTGTGATGTACCCGTGCCGTAACGAGCGCGGGTGTTATTCCTAGTTAGACATGAAATTGGAATAGTGGTCTAGACAAATGTATATAAAATAATTACTTTAAATTAGAAAGGAAAAAAATTGATACTTGTTTCTCTATCTTTATAATTTGAAGTGTGGTGTTCAATCAGCTTAAGTTATTTTATAAAGTACACATATTTAAATTATAATTTTAACATATCAATTCATGAATTCATCAAATGGTTTTAAACAAGTGTTGTTTATTTAAATGTGTTTACGGGTTAAACTCAAACTAAGTCAAACTCATTCTGATTAGACTCAACCTATGAATTTTATTATTTTTTCTTTTTCACACCTTTTCCCTTCATTGGCCATCGGAAACACGTCACAAATCGTGTTTTCTAACGAATTTGTGACAAAAATGAGATGTAGGAAAACCCATTGTAGGAAATAGGAAACTGGTTTCCTACCCAGTTCTGACATAAAAGGGAGTTGAAAACTGTGACACTTTCCCTACAAGTTTTCTTAATTATTATTAATTTTTGTATTATTATTATTATTATTATTATTGTTATTATTATTATTGTTTTGGTCAAAAATCATAATAAGGATAATGTAGCCAAATCTGATTTTGTGAGGTTGGGTGCTTGCGTGTAGAACAATTGAATGAACAAATTAGAAATGTAATCAACAATGAACACCAGGATTTATACGAGGAAAAGCCCTTGATCAATGACTGATCTCCGGCACAAAAACCTTGGATAGTAAAAACTATCACTATCAATTGTATTGCACAAAAATGATTACAACTTTGGATGATATTGAGCTGTTACAATGAATTCTAGTGAGTGTGTGTTCGAGAAAATTTTGCGAGAGTAACAGAAGTGTTATACTTAAATGTGTGTTCCTGTATGTCTAAGCTCAATATCCCGAATATATTTGGTTATAAATCTAATTAACTAACTATCCGCAAATCTTGCATGTATCCCACGATCACCACAACGTCTCTCTTGCTCCATTTGCACTTGCAGAATACAAGCATATTTTGTGAGTTTTCCGCATAGAACAAGTCCATTTCGCGATACACCTGTGAATACAAACTAAGAACATAGGAAACAATTGCTATATAACATTAATAATAATAATAAGGATCCTTGATCCTCAGACTGCCTGCACCGTCAATGAAGGATAAATGATCCAGGTCAAATCTCAGGATACATGATCCATAGTATTGAAATCTATGCCCTAACAATTGCTCCCAAATATGGCGAATAAGAAGTTAATCTAATTAGCCATATTTCCGTTGATTTCGAACTAGACGTTGTAAACGATAAGTATCCGTTGCGAGTGCTGATGTCATGATGTGATCACCTGCAACAATCATCATTATATAGGATATAGATAGAGATGATACTCCCATTTAAAATCAGGATTTCCCATTTAAATCCTTATTCCGGAGATCATTCAGGTACTCTTTCTCTCTCTTTTCTCCATCTTTTATCTTTAATCTTTTCATCCCCTTCTTCTCTCAAAATCCATGGCGAAAATGGCTACACGATCTTCCCCGCTCAAGGATCCCAAGCATGATAGTCCACCTAGGAGCCAAAACCTTCTAAAGAACCCTTCGTCGGAGCTGTGCCGATTCATTGATCCTGAAGTTGATCAGTTACGTCACTGTTTCCCGAAAGGAACCATCTTCAAACCTTTAAATTCTTCTTTGAAAAGTGATTGTGAATCTGGAACATGGGTTTGCTTTCCTGCAGCCCCCTTTCAAATCGGCTACAATTACCCATTTCCGGTTTTCACCCAGAGCTTTTTTTGTCACACCGGTTTGTGCTACAGCCAGGCAATGCCCATGCTTTGGTGAGTGTATACACTCTTGAACAAATCGTCAGCAGAGAGGGTCTAAACCTTGGTGATAGGACCGTCCTCCCCAGCTTAGGAACCTAGAATTTATATCTAACGTTCATATAGGCAGAAACTATGTGACGTGTTAATTATTTTACTTCCTCCTCAGCTTAGGAACCTAGAATTTGTATCTAACGTTCATATAGGCGGAAACTATGTGTCGTGCTAATCATTTTACAAGAATTACTCTTTAAATGTTTGTTTATTGATCAATATTCATAAACGTCAAGTTCCAGATCGGACGGAGCTTCGCCTCTATTCTGCAAAAAGTTATTAATGAGAGATCACAAGCTACCTATTTATATACTGCCAAGTTCGCTTGGGATAGACAAGTTCAGGCGAACTTGTTCTCACATCATGATTCCGGGTGAACTTGGTGTCTTATCTACATAAATACCTCGTTTTCTAATATGATCTCACCTATTCTAAACAGACTCGATACAAGACTAAGACATAGACATATTGTACTAACAGACTCCCCCTTGGATATCGTCTTCGTCTTGATCAGTCTTCAGAAGCTCCGTTCATTCAGACTCGATCTAATATAATGACGTAGGCAACAGACATATGCACTAACATACTCCCCATTGGATGTTGTAGTAGTCATTGACTTCAAATAAGCTCCTGAGTCTTTAACATACTCTTGATCTTTAGTCTTGAATAAACTTTAACGTCCTCGACCTACAAATCTTCTTCAACTCTATTTCTTAAGCTTAACAACTTGATAAAACTGTTAATCACCATGCTCCCCCTAGCTTTGTGCTTTAATCTTTAAACTCCCCCTTGCTTTGAGCTTTCTGGTATCTTCAATCAATATTTTATCTTGCTCCCCCTAAAACTTTACTTCCTGTTTCAAAGTTCTAAGACATTCAAATAATCATTTCAGATTCAAACTTTGAAATTTTGTAACATCAACATTTCCAATTTTAATCTCCACTATAAACTTTTCAGACCTTTAGATATCCAAGTTCAACTTAATGACCTTGAATACTTTTACATGTAAGACTTTGATTTTTCATATGATTATCAATTATGAAATCCACTTAGTTGACCAAGTCCAAGTTAATGACCTTAGTTAACCAATTTTTTTACCAAGTCCAAGTTAATGATCTTGATTTGACCCGTTATGAACCAACAGATGTTTTCTTCAATTTTAAAGTTTCAATTTAATGAACTTTTCATCATTTACGACCATTTTGCTTTTTAACAGATGTCATCAAGATTTTCCCATTTTAGCATCTTACCAGACTTCGAAGAACTGTTCTCCAACATTGGCTTGTAGAAACTAATATAGAAACAAAATCTTTTTGAACTTTTTTAAAGTTTATGCTAAAACACACTGAAAATCTTTTTGCTTTTAATATGAAAAGCAAATAAAGCAAGTAAACTATGTACAAACATATTTACAGACATATTTTGTGAATTTGTGTTTAAGGATCATATCAGTTGATTGAGACATATCACCAGTACTGTTGACCTTTTAATGACTTTAAGTTTAAACTTGTTTACCTAGATTGTAGATATATTTGTCCATTTGAACTTCGACACATTTCTCAATTGTTCCAAGATGTCTTAGTTAGAATTTCGCATCTCATAATATACTCCCGTATCAAGATTCCCTAGATTTCATCTTACAGGTGAATATAGCGTAACTGATATCTGTATCTGGGTTTTGCGAGGCCTTGAGAGCTCAGGGTAGTACCACCGTACCGACAGAGAGATGAAGGCTCGACTTTAAGTTGTGTTTAATTAAGGAATCTTTTAATCACTACAAATGATTAGATCTTTCGATTCTTTTCAGCTTTTGCATGCAGTTTTAGAGTTTTTAACAAAAGCATTATAGAAGTTGTAGGCTATTGCTTCCGCAAAATTAGAAGAACTTGTAATAATACCCCAGGTGTCAATCATCTATAAAGACCTTGTATCTCAGAATCAGGCAACCTCTCAAACGAAATTTCGGAGTACTAAGTCCATATATCCGAGAGATATTAAGCCACAAGTTTAAGCAGTTGTAAAATTTAGTTTATATCCCGGAAATAATTTACTAAACGTGTAAATCCTATTGACACATCCACAGTAAGACTTGTTTATCACTTTTAAACTTTACAATTCTTTAGCATACTGTGATAATCCACTGATGTACTATCATTTCCTTTGTGACACAAAATTCTTTTTATCTTTTTCAATGTTTTTGTACTTTTTGATTTTTCCAAATGTTTTGATTTTTCAACTTTTTCATATGTTTTTGATTTTTCTGAATTCAATTACTCCCCCTAAAATCAAAAACATATTTTTGAATTTTAGTTTTTAAGAAACAAACCAATAAGGACCACGAGAACTCGTCGTCAGATCCTTTTTCAACATCTGCATCTTCACCTGTACAAAAAATAAATCATTAATTTCATTTATGTGACAGAATAAATGGTATTGATATAAAAATTAGTGTTTTGTTCAACGGTGTGGATTTTCACAATTTGTTTTTCATAAATTTTCTTTTCAACTTCTCCCCTCAAAATGACAAAGATTATGACATTTTCGGAATAAGTTAAGTGACAGGAAGCTCCACCATCCAGATTCTACTTCAATAGAGTGGATCTTTAGAACTCCTGCACATGAAAAATAACTACTTGATAGAGAAACCCAAGCCTTTTTGGTCTTAGGTTGAACTTGATAAAGATCAACGTAATCACTGTCAAACTCATCATCGTAATCAAAATTGTCATCAAACATTTCGTCCAATGTCAACTTTGAAAACTGCTCGACCTTTTCTTTCTTTGTCGGTTCTACAACATATTTTTTCAACTTTGAAAGATCATTTTTGATTACGGATTCATTTGATTCGACATTATCAGTTCTTTTTGAAACAAACTTTGGACTTTCAGATGATGAAGAAACCTTCTTTGCAACCTAGGATTGTGACTTACTTCTTGCTTTCTTGATATAGAATCTAAAATCTTTGTTTCGTTCAATTTTGAAGTTTCACCTTTCTCAAAAATTGAGTTTTCAAACTTTGTTTCAGTTTTAGGTTTCACTTCGAATTTAGATTCATAGTTTCTTTTTAGGACTGTGACAGGTTTCTCAATCCCTGGTTGCTTTTGTTTTTATCTTTTGACACTGTTTTTCTTTGTGGATACACAGGCTTTGATTTCGAACACTTGCGAGCAATGTGACCAACTTCATTGCATTTGAAGCAAGTCCGAGTATCATGAGAATGTCCACTAGTAGGTTTTACTCCACTTGCAGATTTAACCTTGTCCCGAATTTCTTTTTCTTTCTTGAACTCATCATTTGATTGCTTACCAATCAAATTCTCTTCTTGAACCGTGTTTGTCCCATACACAAACTTCATGTTTTTACCTTTGTATTCGTGAAATGGAGACTTCTGTTTCTTTTTCGGTTCATCTTCATTTACCTCCAAACCCAAACCTGCTCTCCTGTTCTCAAGAAAATCACCATCATTCTTTCGGTAGTTGTTATAGTTCCTTTTGGGTTTTGAGTAAAACTTCTTTTCATTTTTCTCAAGATGAAACTTCCACAAGTTTGAACAATTTATCGATTTTATCTTCTTTCACGTTTCGAATCGGAAAGCTATCATCGAAATATAATCTATCAGATTCTTTAACTTTGTACATGACAACGTTAGGATCATCACATAGATCATTTTCTGATGATGTATCGTCATTTTCGGATTGTGATTCCAAATTGTTCAAACTTGAGTTGGCGCTTTTAAAGCTGCCGTCATCATAATCATTTCCCAAGACATTTTTACCACATTTTTCACAATCGCTTCACTGTCATCGTTTGATTTTGTATAGACTACGTCAATGTTATCAGGAAATTGATCTTTATTTTCTGATAAAAGCGTTATGTTTATTGCCTTTTCAATACCATCCTCTTTCTTACGGCAGAAACTCGCAAGTAGTGGTGGTGGAACATTTCCGTACTCTTTACGCTTTGTACCTTTCGGTTTATCATCATTTTCCTCCGACTTAATCGTAGGAAGAATGTGATCAATGACATAAGCGTTTGTTGTGTAACTTTTTAACAATTGTCTCACTCTCTCAGTTTCAATTTCATGTCCTGAATCTCTTGACTTGTTTCAGCAATGGTGTTAATGTACATGTTAATTGCTTTTTGTTTTTCAATTACTGTTGCACTTAACATTGTTACATTAGCACTTAATTCAAGATTAACTTTTTCAACATTGCAATAAGTGCCCTTCATTTTTTCATAAGCTTCTTTCATCATTCTGTAATCATTTCGAAAATTTTCGTTATGCACAGTCATTTCGCTTATGATTTTAGACTTCTCAGCTCATTGCTCACAAGGATTTGTGCACTTTGTGCAAGGTTTTTCAACCTCCACAACTTTCACAACTTCCTTTTCAATCACTTTTACCTCAGAACTTACCTTTTCATCTTCTGATTTCGTACCCTCAGTCATTTGCTCGTGCGATGTATTCTCGAAGCATCCTACAAAATTAGGATTAGAATTAGCAAACATAGCATTCTTCTTCTAAATTTCAAGATACACCATCTCCTCTTCCTCGGTTCTCTGCAGATATTGTTCAAGAATCGCATTTTCTAGCATAGCGTCATCAAATGTTGATTCCGATTCATTCACTAACTCTGCCATCATAGTAACAGTAGTCTTCTTTCCAATGTATTTGTTCCAATCAAACCCTTCGTCTTCATGAGACACGACTAGAGCTTGTTTGGTTGGCCTTGAAGAGTTATCTTGAACTTTAACTTGTGTTCTTTTCGGGTATGGCTTGTATTGTAGCACTTTCTTGAAATAGTCGGTATTATTCCCGAAAGGACTTTGATTTCCACTTGCTTCTTGGTTCGTGCACTAGCGTTTAAAATGCTCTTTTGCCGACATTTGAAGCATGTGACTTTTGACTTGTCAAAACCAAGCTTGTTACTTGAATTACCAATGTCTCTTCCAGTTATTGCTACAAACTTGGTAACTCTTCTGATAATCGAAGCCAGACTCCACTTGATGTCCATCAATTCCAATTCTTCTTCATCCACCTGATCGTAATCCTCAACAGTCATTTCAAGATTTCCGATCTTCCCAGCAACTAAACATTCGTAAGATTCTAGAACAGTAGCAAGAAGTGCTATATGCTGTTTAGCACTTTTTCAGGAAAGACATTCTTGAGATTAACTTCTATGTTGCATTGGAAAACATTTGGATCAGAACTGGATTGGTTTGTCTGATGCGAGTGATGTAGGTCCATTATACGGATCGTTCAGGCACTAATCTGACAAACCTAAGGTAAACGTGCGGAATCCGTTTGCATAGGCGACATTGGATACACTCATTTGTTTCTATTTAATCACCGTTTCATTAATATTCAACGTTATCCTGGAAACACTTGGATAGAGCTTCGCCTCTGTCGTGACAAAATCTCTGAATGTTACAAATGAAATGACAAGACTCCTATATATAGGATGTCAAGTTCGCTTGTGGGATGCAAGTTCGGGCGAACTTGCTTAGTCAAGTTCGGCCGAACTTGACTACAAAACATACATTTCAAGCAAACTTGGCCTAAAACATACATAAACTTCGTTATTTCGCTCCTAAATACAGACTCGATATTATATGATGACGTAGGAAACATACATATGCATCAACAGACTCCCCCTTGGATGTTGCCGTAGTCATCATTCTTCAAATATGTTCCTGAGTCTTTAATGTTCTCTTGATCTTTATTTCTTGAATAACTTTATCATCCATGCTCCCCTTACTTTAAGCTTTCTGTTATCTTCAATCAACATGTTTATCTAGATCCCCTTCAAACGATGCTCCGAATCTCTAAGATTTGACGATTAAGAACAATCACATATATCCACACACAAACAATTTCTTAACAGTCTCGTTGGTCCGGCTCACATTCAACATTATTAGGTTTCCATGGAAGATATGAGAAAAAAAACTTTTTGGATTTTTAATATTGAATGCAGAAATGTAAACACACTAAAATGTAATATTTACAGTTTGTATTTTTGTGAGAAAACGTGCTAGAGGATCATATCAGTTTTTGAGACATATCACCAGTACTGTTGATCTTTTAATGACTTTAAGTTTTAAACTTGTTTACCTAGATTGTCGATATGTTTATCCACTTAAACTTTAACACATTTATCAATTGTTCCAAGATATGTTAGTTAGAATTATGAAACTTGACTTAACTGCGGTTCCCACTTCTTGAATATACTCCCGTATCAAGATTCCCTAGATTTCTTCTTACAAGTGAATATAGCATAATTGATATCTGTATCTGGGTTGTGCAAGACCTTGAGAGCTCAGGTTAGTACTACCGTACAGACAAAGAGATGAAGGCTCGACTTTGAGGTGTGTTCCAATTAAGGAATCTTTTAATCACTGCAATTGATTAGATCTTTTGATACTTTTCAAGTTTGCATGCAGTTTGGGGTTTTTAGCATAAAGTATTATAGAAGTTCTAGGCTATTGCGTCGCAAAATCAGAAGAACTTGTATAATATCCCAGATATCAATTATCTATAAAGACCTCGTATCAGAATCAGGCAATCTCTCAAACGAAATTTCGGAGTACTAAGTCCATATATCCAAGATGTGTTAATCCACAAGATTAAGCAGTTGAAAAATTTAGTTTATATCCCGGAAACAATTTACTGAACGTATAAAGCCTATCGACACATCCACAGTAAGACTCGTTTATCACTTTTAAACTTTACAAATCCTTAGCATACTGTGAAAGTCCACTGATGTACTATCATTTCCTTTATTCGCACAAGTAATCTCATTTTTCATTTTTCCATGTTTTTGATATTTTAAGATTTTCTATTGTTTTTGGAAACATTTTAAAATGATGTTTTTCAATTTTACAAGATTATTTTTACAATTTTTAAAATTTTTTCTCTCCCTAGAATTGAAAACATCTTACTAATCGAAAATAAGAATCTTCAATTTTAACCATTTAATGACTTTTTACGAATGTGAATACGAGACTACCATTTTGTTTGTGTGGAATATCACTTCTGTCTCTTGTCTCTCTGTATGAACAACCACTGCTTCTGAAATGACCTTTGGCTTGAAGTTTGGTTATCCTGCACATTCAAACAAACTTTAATCAGTTTTGAATTGGAACCCAATCCATTCTGGATTTAGGTTTACCAAAATCGTTAACATCTGAGTAAACAAACATTCACACTCTTTTTGATATTCAAACAGTTTTATAGAAACTTTATTTAAAATTTTACTTTCTTTGATTTTTTAACTGTTTGAATTATCAAATTTTTCTTCACTGCTCTCTCTTTTGTCCTCAGATTTGTATCTGATGAATTCGTTTTACAGGACTATAACTAAAATGATTCATTAGAACTTTTATCTGATTTATTAGACGTATCCGAGGACAAAATCTTTTCCAAATACTCTCTAACTTTTTTCCTCTTTTTTCTCAATATGTCTTTTTGTCCTTATGATAACTTGACTTTTTGTTCTTTGGGCTTCTCTACAGTTTTCTTCTCCTTTGGTCTTTTCTCCCTCTGAGATTTAACCGATCTTCTTTTCAGATTAGTCGGACAATCCTTGGAAATATGACCTTTGATATGACATTTATATCATCTTCTCGTCAAATCTCTTTTTCAGGCAGTTAAGAGCAATGTGTCCACCAAATCCACATTTGTAACACACTCTGTTTTCGTACCAATTTCTCCATTCAGACCAAACACCCAAATCAGCACATTGATTTGACATGTAGTAGTCATCTTTCCTGCTTCTTCTGTAAAATTGATTTGACTTTGAAGCACTGTGGTCCGACTTGCACCACTTTTCTCAAAATTTTGTGAGTTTTTATAATGATTGGATGACCGTACCGATGAGCTTTTATTTTTGTTTTGAAAATTTTTAGAATTTTGTTTTTCATGTTGTTTTTGTTCTTCATTCTGCTTAGAAGGTTTTTGCGATGAGCATTCACCTTTTTCAGTAGATTGTAGAACAGTTTGTTGAAAATTTTCTTTTAATTTTAAAAATATTTCATTTTTCTCTTTTTAGCATTTTCATCATCGATATCATCATCACAATTCTCAATTATGACCTTGTCATAATTTGTGACTTTTTCACTTATTGGAATTTTATTTTTATTAACATTGATTGGTTTTGGACATATAAGTTCTAACTTTAATGAGGAAGTCACAAATCCTTTTAATAATTTTGCTGAATTAGCAGCTTTATTTATAACAGTCTCAACTTCTTTTTCAAGTTGAGCTATTTTCTCAATATGAGAATTTATTGCTATTTGATTTTCTATATTTAATTTTTCAAAAACAATTTTATCATTTTTAAACATTTTTATTTCATTTTGAAAATCTACTACCATTTGTAATTTTTCATTTTCTAAAATTTTTATTTTGTTTTCAAAATTCTTTTCATTTTCTTATAATTTTTTATTTTCTAATGTCAAACTCTCAATCTCATTCAAGAGTTTGGCATTATCTGCCTGATAATTGTCTACATCATAGACCGAGCAGACTGGTTTAGAACTTGAAGACTCATTTGTGGATATACTTGAAACTAGAGCTTCACAGTTCTTAACCACTACACTCTCTTGAAACTTATTCTTCAGAGATGTCCATAATTCTTTCGCAGTCTTGTATTCTGGTAAAAGTATCAGGATGTCTTCCTTAACCGATTGCTGGATAAGATTAATCATTTTCTTTTCAGTAAAATAATCATCTTTCTGTTGAGTAGAATATTTGCACTTCTCCAGAATTTTCTGATTCTCATCTCTAGGAACGACATAACATGTCTCAATCGCAAACTAACTGCGGAAATGCATGGCTTGGACCCAGTTCACGAATTTTTCATTCCAGGCTTCGTACTCTTCTAATCTCATCAACATTGGCAGTTTTATAGACCCCATTTCGTTTTCCAAACTAATATGTCGTTTAAAACACTTGAAAAATAATTAGCAAACAGACAATTTTTAGAAAAATTGACTTTTTAATCGACAATATTAACGTATCGGTTTACTAAAAATGTTTAAAATTTTTTCGGAAAACTGTTTTTACCAGATTAGTGCTTGAAACTCGTCTCGTCAATACGAATCTAACGATATATGATGTCCGAGACGTTTTTTGAATTTTCATGCCTTGTAATAGTCAAGTTCGGGCGAACTTGTATATTACTTGACAAGTTCGAGCGAACTTGTGAGATTTTTCAAGAGAACTTACAAGTTCGGGTGAACTTGTAGGAATTTCAAGAGGCTTTACAAGTTCGGGCGAACTTGTAATATTTTTCAACAATATTTAATCAAGTTCGGCCGAACGTACCAAAAAATCTTGAAAAATCAATCAAGTTCGGGCGAACTTGATGAAAAATTGTGAATTTTTCAGTCAAGTTCGAGCGAACTTGTTGTCAAGTTCGAGCGAACATGTGTTTTCAAACATGGTTTTTTCAAATTTTCGACATGAATTCGTTTGCTTTAAGCTATGATCTTTTCAAGGGTTTATCTATTATGGATTTTACGTATTATACTTGAAAATCAGTCCATTTATCTATTATGGATTTTACGTATTATATCATTTTGTCTGTGCATAGGCGACATTGGATACACTCATTTGTTTCTATTTAATCACCGTTTCATTAATATTCAACGTTACAGATCCTGGAAACACTTGGACAGAGCTCCGCCTCTGTCGTGACAAAATCTCTGAATGTTACAAATGAAATGACAAGACTCCTATTTATAGGATGTCAAGTTCGCTTGTGGGATGCAAGTTCGGGTGAACTTGCTTAGTCAAGTTCGGCCGAACTTGACTACAAAACATACATTTCAAGCGAACTTGGCCTAAAACATACATAAACTTCGTTATTTCGCTCCTAAATATAGACTCGATATTATATGATGACGTAGGCAACAGGCATATGCATCAACAACTGATTGTTCTGATTTTGAAACGAAGAATTTGAACCAGTACTTGAATATCCTGTGTTTAGAGATTTCTGATTTTGTGACGAATAATTCGAGGAATTCATGTTTGCACTGAATGTTGTTTGAATTTTCGGGCTCTGAATCTGAGTGTGTTGAACACCTCCTTTGTAATATACAGCAACATCTTGAACAACATTTGCATTCTTTGATTTTGCAATCTTTAACAATTCCATTTCGTGACCTTCTAATTTGTCGATGAAAGATGACAACTTTAAATGCATCCAGGCTGGACTATTCCTTAAAACCATCAGATAAGTTGACCATTCTCCCTCAGGAAGTGCATCAACTAACTTTTCTATCTGCTCTTCGGTAGTTTTCTTAATATCATGTCTTCGCATCTCGACCATTAGATGACAATATCTGTCAATCATTTGCTTCATAGTCTCACCTTTGATCATTGTGAAGATTTCGAATTCTTTCTTCATTAACGCCTTTTTGCTCTTTATCATTTCATCGCTTCCTTTATATTTATCACAAAGAGCTTGCCACAAATCTTGTGAAGTTTCACATTCTGGTAGTAATATCAAGATTCTTCCATCACAGATTGTTGTATTAGATTAATCATTTTCTTTTCAGCCACGTGTGCTTCTTTATCAGCAGGTGTAAACTTTATCAGCGGAAGATCTTGTTCAGTTCATCTTTTGGCCATTTGTATCCGTTTTCTACCGCAACCCAGCTGTGGAACTGATTGGCTTGTACCCAGTTTATAAACTTTTCCTTCCATCCTTCAAACTCGTCCATGCTCATTAGCTTTGACGGTTTCGTAGAGTACCCATCTTGTTGTCGAGATTCATCTGGTTAGCCGCAATAGCATTAGATGTTGAAGCTTGAGCTACTCCCGCAGCAAACGCCTTATGGAAATCACCCATCTTGAAATCAGGCAATTTATCTGAAAACACGTTCGAAAATTCTGGAAAACTGATTAGCAACTGACAAGTTCAGTCGAACTTGTGATAAAAACAGATTTTGAATTCAATTTCAACAAGTTCGGGTGAACTTGTATGAAATCTTCAACTTTTTTCACAAACAATCAAGTTCGGGCAAACTTGTTGTTAACTTCTGAGAAAAATTTCACCCTGATAAGTTCCGTCGAACTTGATAAGAATTTCCAAGAGAATTCACAAGTTCGGGCGAACTTGTATAAAATTTTCAACAAGATTTACTCAAGTTCGGGCGAACTTGATAAAAATTGAAGAAAAGAAACAAGTTCGAGCGGACTTAGCTGAAATCAGTGAAAAATCAATCAAGTTCGGGCGAACTTGATGTCAAGTTTGGTAAAACCAACTTTGCAAAACATGATTTTTCAACTTTTTGACATCAATTCGTTTGAATTAGGTCTTGAAACTTTCAGGGGTTTGTAACATTGTGATTATTTATGACATGTTCAAATTTTAGCCATTTTTGTCCATGAATTCTTCAATTGTGTGAAAAAGTTAAGAAAAATGGTAGAAATGAGTAGAATAAGAGTAGTTCTTGTGCTGATTTCACCAAATCTAGGTATCCAGGCTATGATACCACTTGATAGGACCGTCCTCCTCAACTTAGGAACCTAGAATTTGTATCTAACGTTCATATAGGCGGAAACTATGTGACGTGTTAATCATTTTACAAGAATTACTCTTTAAATGTTTGTTTATTGATCAATATTCATAAATTTTCAAGTTCCAGATCGGACAGAGCTTCTCCTCTATTATGCCAAAAGTTCTTAATGAAAGATCACAAGCGACCTATATATAGACTGCCAAGTTCGCTTAGGATAGACAAGTTCGGGCGAACTTGTCTTGAACAAGTTGAGACAAGTTCGGCCGAACGTGTTCTCACATCATGATTTGGGGCGAACTTGGTGTCTTATCTACATAAATACCTCATTTTCTAATGTGATCTCACCTATTCTAAACAGACTCGATACAAGGAAAAGACATAGACATACTGTACTAACACTTGGTGTCACTAAACTTCCTCACCTGTATAATCTTGTGTATCACGGATCCGACTGATGTCTCTTGAAAGCTAAGCCTCAACAGCTTTCTCCATTTCTCAAAACCACCAAAAACGACACGAATTGGAGAAACCAGTTCTTCTTTGTGAGGAGAGACTATATGTAACATCCGTCAAAAACAGATCCAAGAGCCCGACTCGATTTTGTAACCCGATCCGTTTTCATATTCCACGTAATTTTGTTTAATGTTTAAGCAATAAAATGTCTTGGATTCTATGTTTTGATCATATATGTTTTCATATCTTGTGATTTATAGTCTTATACATGCATTAGATAAGTTTATAAATTCATTTCCATGTATTTTGAAGCAACCATCCATCTCTCAAGGCCTAAGACTAAGGTTTTCCTTAAGATAATAAAAAACTTTGGAGACTTCATGAAAATACCTAACACATCATATCCTAACCTTCTAATCATCCAAACTTCATTATATGCGCGCCTTAAAATAGGATATTGTGTTTTGGAGGGTTTAGATGTAAATCATAGCAAGTAAGAAGCTCTACATGTTATATTCTTAGTTTTGTCATAAGATGACTTTCGGGTGACTTTTTTGCCGACTTTTCTCTATCCTTGTGCTATCATTCTGGTCCATTCAAATCCCCAAGATATACTTGGGATACTAAGGATCAAGGGAGGTTCAAATGGTGCATAAAACAGAGCTCAAACGTAACGGAAATCACAAACACAAGTTTTAGAACATAACCCTCGACCCGCATCAAGATCTAAGGTTTAAGCACAATTCTCAACACCATGGATGTTGTATTACTATCTTCCATATGATAGTACTCTACAAATAATGAACGTAGGCGAAAACCATGCGCGAAACGGAGTTATAAGAAACGGGAATCCCGAAAACAAGTTTGGGTTTGTTGCTGATTTGCAAGACGCGAAAACCATGTTTTAAATCCGTCCCACATCTCTGCAAATACCATTTTGTGCTCCCTTTCACACCTATAAATACCATTTCTTGGTTCCTTATAGCTTGCAACACCTACTTTGAGTATTAACAAGTGGAATAACCAAATTTGGTGGTTCCACAAGCGCAATACCCCTTTGGGTGTTGTGTGTAGTAGTTTTTTTCGCTCTCGACGAGGAGGTGCTGCCCTTCAAGCTCTTCTCACTTTGTAAAGTTTTCTTCTTGGTAATCTTAATTTCCTTTTTGTTATTGATTTATTTATTGCTTTCTTATTTTAATTAGTTTAGTTTAGGTTCTTAGTTAAGGAGCATTAGGCTCGTTTAGGTAGCCTAGTTTAGGCTCGCCTCTAGGTTTGGCGTAGCCTTGTAGAGGCTCGTTAGGCCCAACGAGTCCAACATATCATGTTTATTCATTTAACTATGCCTAGCGTAACGTTTACCCTTTACTTGTTGCATTCGTTTGTCTGGTTTAAATCACGCTTGTCTTTTGGATTTTCTCCTTTTACTCGTGCCTTATTTTTCACAATGAACCGCAAACGCAACCATTGTGAGTGAATCTTACAAGTCCCCTTTTTATTTTTTTATATACATTTTTGGGGTGTATCATGTGTCGCATATTTTTTCCCATTTTACAAGTTTAAATACATGCAATTACTATTATGTGAAGTATCTATGTTATATGTTGTTTGGTTGTTTATCATTTGGTGCATTTTCATACATTTTGGACATCACATCATCATAGGCTCGTTTGTTCCCCATTACCTAAGAGCGGAACTTGACGTTGCCAACCATACGTGGACAACTCCGTTTGATTGAGCTTAGATCTTGCAGCACACCATAATACCGTGCAACATACATTCATTCATTGGCACACCACAATACCGTGCAACATACATTCATTTATTGGCACACCATAATACCGTGCAACGGGCATACATTTATTGGATCATTTAAGTTAGCTTGTTTATTGTTTGAGGTTGTGTTATGTAAAACCATTGTTATGAATTAATGAATATTTAAAACAACTAATAGGAGGTCATAAGCTTTGATGAAAACCCAATCATGCCCCGATCACCTATTCCACTGCGGGTCAGGGTGTGACAGATTTGTATAAGAGCCATTGACTTTAGGGATATAGGATAGGTTATTAGACCCTTAGAACCTATACTTTAGTCAACTAGGACCTATGTGCTTATGTGATTTTATGTTATGTTTGACTTATAATTTGCTATTGCTCTGGCATTTAAATTCCTTACATCTCACACACAAATGCATGCAAGCACCATACCTGTTACATGACTACGTGTTTCATACAATGTGTTATAATGCAACGTATATATGTCATTGATATATCTCTCACTACACACACAATGTACTACCTTGTACTTATAGTACCTTTATTATATGTTCTTTTTCCTCCAAAGTTTTCCGAAAACACTTATCCTTCCAATTTCAATGATATTTACCCTTCACTATTAAGACTTTTGTAACGTTTTTGTTTTCAAATTTCATCAAAGTGAGTTCATGTGACGGGCATGTAGTAACTGGAGGGGTTCGAGTACCGGTAGTCGGGAGGTCCTGTCTAGGATTGGCATTCATATAAATCCGAATTAACGGACTAGTTTGCCTACCTGGGGACTAACGATGAGAGTACGAAGGACCTATTAAGCAAAAGCATGCCACACCAAACGTCGTGTGAACTAACCCCACTTTGAGTTGTCACCGTGTCCAACCAAGGATACCCTCCGACTTTCATACATTACATTCATATTTCTCGATTTTCTCCAGGTTTTAGCGTACGTTACCAGTCTAACACATGCGAACCATACGAAAGCCCGGTAATCATGGGGGCCCACATGATTAAAAAGGTGAAGTATGGCGGCATGCAACGCCCAATTACGAGCAAAGCCCAAGAACACTTTAAAAGTGTTGAATTATCACGAGTTATTGTTTTCTAATACACCCCAACAGTTTTCATTCTATCATACGTTTATATTTCTCGCATACCTGCTAGCAAATCCATCAAAAAAATCTCACAATTTCGTTGCGTTGATTCTCGTAGAAGAGCCAAAGACAACCAGGACTGAATCATCCTCCCGTTTCGATACCACCCGAAAGCATAACGGTAAAAATTTCATCGTTACCTCGACTAACCTAACTCTACAAGCCGTCCCAATCACCCAAGTGGAACCCAACCCAGCTTACCCAAACAAGAAACCCTACACTGGTCCTCACCCTCAATGCAACAACTACCACTATCACCACCAACCCACCGTTCCTTGCCGACTGTGTGCCAATTGTGGGTGTTATGGTCATTTGGGTAACACGTGTCGTGCTCCTTAAAACCAAGCTCCACTTCCTGCCCAGAACATGACCCAACCCTACCAGCAGCCAAACCACCCCATGGTACCCAATGTTAGAGCTTTCTTTAAATGTGGAGATCCTACCCATTTCATAATCACGTGCCATAGACTGGTTAACATCATCAATGCTCAAGCTCAAGCAAACCCAGTTAACCAAGTGAACCATGCAAACCTAGCACCCCCACCAACAAGGGTAGAGCCTATAACATCAACGCAAACCCAGCTGAGGTCAACGACAACGGTGCGAACGAGTAACCCAACTAGCCCTTTTTCCGTCATGAAGACTCAAGACTCCGCTCCAGTTGTTTATTTTATTTTTATTTCCGCACCAAGTTTTTATCAATTCCATTTCTTGTTTTGACTATTCAAGTTACCGTTGTTTTCAATTTGGGTTGTAACATTACAAGTTAACATTATTTCATATTACTTCCATCGTCGCAATTAATATTATGCTACACATATTGTTCTTCATTACATTTCATATCATATCATTTTACATCGATTAAATTTCATGTCATTTCATGTCATCATACCTCACGGTGGACCTCCTCTCATAACTTAAGGAAAGTGGGTCACGTCTCACTTTTTCATAGGCTGACCAGTTCCTTATAACACAAGATAGAGGTACCACCATCATTTAGTCTTGCTTTCTTCGGATTCGAGACTCAAGCATTGGTTGTTATGTTTGGTAGATTTTAGGATGAGTCACTTAGAACTAATCATGATTTGATAACAAAGCCAATGAAAATTTGACAAGGACATGGTGGATACGCCGCTGGTACTTCCTATATATAAGTGTTCTTGTCAAATGATCAAAAGCATTGTTAGATTGTCATGAGAAGTTATGTGTAAGTAGTGTCAATCACAATTCAGATAACAATGTGGTTAATGACTTTGTTTTGTAATTTCTTATGTAACTTTATCATTATGACGCTTTGGTTTTCTCAAAATCCCTTATCAAGATACAATATCCAGTTAGACATCATGAGTATAATTACAACTCAGTAGTAAATCTTTGTCACGGGCCATCTCTGTGTTATGACGCTTATCACTTCTACACCTCTGGCAACAAAGAGCGATTCCTCTACCAGGAACGTTATCGCCAGAATCGAACCTAAAACCTACTTTGATTCCATCCTAATGTAAACTCCTAGGGAATATGCTAAAACAGTTATCGATCATGGTTTCCTCTTAATTTTGGGACGAAATTCCCAAAAGTATGGGAGACTGTAACATCCGTCAAAAACAGATCCTAGAACCCGACTCGTTTTTGTAAGCCGATCCGTTTTCATTTTCCACGTAATTTTGTTTAATGTTTAAGCAATAAAATATCTTGGATTCTATCTTTTGATCATACATGTTATCATATCTGATGATTTATAGTCTTATACATGTTTTAGATAAGTTTGTAAATTCATTTCCATGTATTTTGAAGCAACCATCCATCTCTCAAGGTCTAAGACCAAGGTTTTCCTTAGTTAATCAAAAACTTTGGAGACTTCGTGAACATACCCAACACATCATATCCTAACCTTCTCATCATCCAAACTTCATTATATGCGTGCCTTAAGATAGGATATTGTGTTTTGGAGGGTTTAGATGTAAATGATAGTAAGTAAGAAGCTCTACATGTTGTATTCTTAGTTTTGTCATAAGATGACTTTCGGGTGACTTTCTTGCCGACTTTTCTCCATCCTTGTGCTATCATTCTGGTCCATTCAAATCCCCAATATATACTTGGGATACTAAGGATCAAGGTAGGTTCAAATGGTGCATAAAACAGAGCTCAAACGTAACGGAAATCACAAACACAAGTTTTAGAACATAACCCTCCACCCGCATCAAGATCTAAGGTTTAAGCCCAATTCTCAACACCATGGATGTTGTATTACTATCTTCCATATGAAATTACTCTGAAAATAATGAACATAGGCGAAACCATGCGTGAAACGGAGTTATAACAAAGTGGAAATCGCGAAAACAAGTTTGGGGTTTGTTGTTGATTTGCAAGATGCGAAAACCATGTTTCAAATCTGTCCCACATCGCCCCAAATACAATTTTGTGCTTCCTTTCACACATATAAATACCCTTCCTTGGGTCCTTATAGCTTGCAACACCTACTTTGAGTTTAAACAAGTGGAATAACCAAATTGGTGTTCTACAAGCGCAATACCCCTTTGGCTGTTGTGTGTAGTAGTTTTTTTCTGCTCTCGACAAGGAGGTGCTGCCCTTCAAGCCCTTCTCACTTTGTAAACTTTTCTTCGACGTAATCTTCGTTTCTTTTTCCTTATTTATTTATTTATTGCTTTCTTAGTTTAATTAGTTTAGTGTAGGTTCTTAGTTAAGGAGCAATAGGCTCGTTTAGGTAGCCTAGTTTAGGCTCGCCTTTAGGTTTGACATAGCCCTGTAGAGACTCATTAGGCCCAATGAGTCCAACATATCATGTTTTTTCATTTAGCTATGCCTAGCATAACGTTTACCCTTTGCTTGTTGCATTCGTTTGTCTAGGTTAAATCACGCTTGTCTTTTGGATTTTCTCCTTTTACTCGTGCCTTATTTTCACAAGGAATGGCAAACGCAACCACTGTGAGTGAATCTTACAACTCCCCTTTTTATTTTTTTATATACGTTTTTTGGGGTGTATCACGTGTCGCATATTTTTTTTCACATTTTACAAGTTTAAATACATGCAATTACCATTATGTGAAGTATCTATGTTATGTGTTGTTTGGTTATTTATCATTTGGTGCATTTTCATACATTTTGGACATCACATCATCATAGGCTCGTCTGCTCCCCATTACATATGAGCGGAACTTGACGTTGCCAACCATACGAGGGCAGCTCCGTTTGATTGAGCTTAGACCTTGTAGCACACCATAATACCGTGCAACATATATTCATTCATTGGCACACCACAATACCGTGCAACATACATTCATTTATTGGCACACCCCAATATCGTGCAACATACATTCATTCATTGGCTGTCACACCCCAACCGATGGCGGTATCATCAGGGTAGTGGCACTAGGCGAATCAGATTGATCAAGAGATTCCATAACAACCATTTCAAAGATAATACTCAACATTCAATATCCCATACGATCAAACTCATAAAACCTTCAAAACAACCATTATAATTAAACAAAATCTCTTAAACATAAATCCAATTCGATCTCCCCTAGATTTTATTACAAACCATTATAAAAAAACTAAACAAAACAAACTAAACTACGCATGCAACATCCAAGGCATCCAAGCTATAAATCCTCAACCTGTTACATACGTTAAAATACAAGTCAAGACAATTATGTAAAGGTGAGCCTACGAGTTTGAATAATACTAGCATAGTCGAGGAAGCGTTTGCGAAACCATCTAATTACATATCATGATACACCCAAACACTTAACATAGCATAGGCTCATTTCTCATGCTAACTACCGTGAAAAGGATTGCGCGACCATCCTAACTAGACCCTGTCGGGTGTTAGCCAAACTATAGTGCCATACTTGTTAAGGAGGCAAGTTAACGAAAATAAGTCCTAGTTACATGTTTCTAGTATCACGTATCGAGCATATATAATTAGATTATTCGCGTGTGATAAACATTTTTGATTTGTGAAATGATTTTTGATATAGGAACATATGTAACACCCAAAAGTGCGTTAAAGCGAAAATGGGTCAAGTATACTCACTATGGGTGCGTTTAGGAGAGAGAGTTCGGGATCTGCGAGGAGTTGAGAGGAGCGCCGGATCAGCCTGCCTACGCGAACTGAAGTGCATCAGTCTCCGAAAAGCTGAAACGTTTAAGTTTGAGTTGGGGCAGTAGCCAAGTTCAGGCGAACTTGTGTGTAAACACACAAGTTCGAGCGAACTTGTATGGATCTTGGTGTTTTAGAGTCAAGTTCGGTCGAACTTGATGAGTTTCCTGAGAAACTTGTCAAGTTCGGGCGAACTTGTAAGGAATTCTTATTAAAAAGACAACTTCGGGCGAACTTGTAAGAAATTTTGGAGAAACTGACCTAAGTTCGGTCGAACTTGACCCATATGGGTGCAAGTTCAGTCGAACTTGACCAGTGAGCTGGGGATTCTTGAGCGAACTTGATGTTTTCGAGTCCAAAATCTTGCGTTTTCGCGTCGTTTGCTGAGGAAAATCGAGTGTTCATCCCTCTAACACTGTGCTACTGAACAAACTTAGGTCGGGGAGGTCTTTTAGAGCTGTTTTAGCCGTTTTACAAAAGCCTGGGCTAATCCGGGGGAACTCGGGGTTCGTTCGGGTTAGTCCGGCTTGTGTAAACCAACGTAAACGTCCTTGTGCTTCCAGATCTGGGATATTGAATGACAAATTCTTCGTTTCATATCAGAAGATGAACAAAACATCATCAAAAGTCCGTATTTTGTGTAGAAATCAATGTTTATCAAAGGTTTTTCTCAGATCTATAACTTACAAGCCGAGATCCTTCAGATCTCGTGTTTGGGAAGCCTCTGCTAACACCAAACGAACCCATATTGTGTAGATCTAAGCTTAAAACAGAAGTTTTGGAAGAAAAAGATGAAGATTTTCATAAAAGAATTGGTTTTGATGAAATCGAAGGCTATGCCTTGTGCCAAAATCGTTGTAAACCTTTGTAAATCGTTGATAAGCGTTGTTGTAGTTGAAATCGGGTTGATTCTTACTTAGAACACGAAGGTTTCGGGTTTTTGAGAGCTCTGGGCGAACTTGCAGCAAGTTCAAATGCGAGAACAGAGCTGAGTATTTATAGGAGAAGGCAAAGAGGTGAGCTGGTGGAGTCAAGTTCGGCCGAACTTGGGTGATATTTGGAGGAGTTGACTCAAGTTCGGCCGAACTTGACCCTTGAATGGCAAGTTCGAGCGAACTTGAGCAAAGTTGAGTGATCTCGGTTAACCAGTCAAGTTCGCCCGAACTTGGGGTTACCAAGTTCGAGCGAACTTGACCCAATTGTTGGGTTTTCTTCGTTTAATTCGCGTTAAGAGTTCTTTTGGCGATGCGGTTAATATTAATTAGATATATTAAGCATTATAATTGATATAATAGCGTGATTTAGCGATTCAAGAGTGCGAGAGCGATGCGATAGCAAGCGTAATAGCAACTACAAACACACGTAACACATATATAATATAAAACCACATAAATAATTGCGATTTGCGATGCGATGAGATTAGCGATGCGATTTAGTAAGAGATTAGATGTGATATAACATACATAAACTTAATTTAATCAACATAAACTTTTCTTATAATTCGAATCTCGGAATAAATGAAAATACAAGAATAAAGATAACAACGAGAAAATCGGAGCTGTTACATTGGCACACCATAATACCATGCAACAGGCATACATTTATTGGATCATTTAAGTTGGCTTGTTTATTGTTTGAGGTTGTGTTATGAGTTTGACATATGACATAGAGCATGATTACTTACATCGGTTAACGCACGTTTTCTAAATAAATCAAATTTAAACCCTTATTTTAAAATTTTCAAATAACAACAGGTATGAAGAGGAGATTGGACATAGAATGGGCCTTAGTTAAAAAGAAACGGATTTATGAAGCTTTATTATTTGAAAAAAAAATGTTTATATACATGTAATTGTTTATTGGATTATTTGTTATGTAAAACCATTGTTATGAATTAATGAACATTTAAAAAAAGTAATAGCAGGTCATAAGCTTTGATGAAAACCCAATCATGCCCCGATCACCTATTCCGCTGCGGGTCGGGGTGTGACACTCTATCCATTTTGGGGATCATCTTCCTAGAAAGTGGAAATTGAATGGTAGGATGTAGGATCCTTAGGATAGGGCTGTGGAGAATTTTATCTTCTGTTTTTGTAAGGATAAATGATCCTGTTATATTCATTTGTGCAGTGACCAACTTTGCTGCTCTGAGAGATATTCCCGCCACTGCTTCTGCTGAAAGAATAGCTGCTTTCTGGGCCCTAGACGTAACGGTTAGAACATTCAACCCAAAAGTCAAGGATTTAGAAGAGACCACCTCTGCCTCCTACATCATGTCAAGTAAGTATCCATATATGCATATATAAATGTTAAATTAAACTAATAAGTTATGAATACTTATATGAACTTTATCCTTGTAGGCGCTGCTAAGTTTTCATCAAAGTCTGCTTCCAAATTTGGCCTACGAGAGCTTGAAGGCATCATCTCCCCTCGATCCTTTAAGAAAGAGCTGGCCACAGTCCCAAGCCATCAGGAGACCAAGAGCATGACCACCCGCGCCAAATCTGGATCAAAGAGGAAGAAGCCAACCGAGCCATTAGGAGACGCCCTCCAGCTTAAACAGGAGATCCACGACTGTGTCTCTGAGGTAAGGATCACTGACTTTGTCGTATAGGAATTCTTTTAAGGATCACTGATCCTAGTCATTGTACATTGCCACATGCAGAAAGTTGCTCAAATCCAGGCTCTCCAAGGAAAACGCGTAGCTGATGCTGAAGAGAGTGTTGTTGATCTTCATACTTTCTGCGTTACCAAAGATAAGAGGATTTCGCAGCTGGAGAAGGAGATCAATCGCTTGGAGAAGCAAGTTGTGGTGGATGAAATCCAAGTGAACAAGGACCGGTTGGAGGCTGCTGATGAGGCCAAGATCTCTGTTGTAGGGTCATTCTGAAGGCAAGGATCAAGATAGTGCAGGTGACTATGGATCCTGCCTTTGACAGGGCTGAATGGGATGTTGCTGCTTGGAAGCAAAGGTTGCATGAGCTTGGTGATGAAGAAGACTCTGAACCGGCGACATTACCGGAGGCTGAGCCAAGCGGCACAAAGGAACTGGTGGATGCAGCGGCTGGCGGTGAAGGTGATGAAGGTGGTAAAGGTGGCGAAACATCGATGGTGTAGGCTGCTGAAGTGGGCGATGAAGGATGTTTATGCCTAAGCCTGAGCCCACTTTTTTAAGGTTTTGTGGTTTTAATTGATGATGTTTTTTATTCTAACAATTATGGTTTGTAACTTTAAACAGTAATTTCTCTAGTTTAATGATCACTAATCCTTTAGACAATAGGGGGTGGAAAAGGTTGATGGGTCCTTCTGTTTGTAGAGGATGAAGCCTTTAACGCCCTCACTTTCAATTTCCTGCACTTATCGAACAGTTAGTATGGACACCCTTTACCAACCCAAGTGGACGGGCCACGGATTGCTGGTAGACGCTTGGGTTGGTAATTTTGACAAACTTTTAAAGGGTTCTTATAAATAAAAAATTATCTTTTGACTACACTTGGAGTTGTGCACTTATTTTACATCTGGAACATTATTTTGATATGTTTATGTTAATTGACCTTGTTCCCCAAAACTCAGAAAATCTTGATTTGTTAAAAAGATACTAAGCAATTTTCAGAACATTTAGGTTAATGCATGATCAAGGATCACATGTTTTCAATTCAAGGTCAAAGGTTAACATAACAACATAAATGAAATAAATGAATTACGGATAGATCATACCAGGGAATCCGAGTCAGGATTTTAAATCCTTAGAACTTACTATTGCACAAATAGAGCACATGAATTAGTTATAGTTTGAGAATCCAGGATCCTTACTGGAAAAACTTCTGGAACCTGTAATTAGCAACTTGGGAATAAGCCAAACATTAACGAGTAAATGGATAACTGGGGTTAAGCCAAAATATACTGGGGAAAAGCCTAACAAACTCGAACAAGCCCAATAATATTGATAATACTTGATCTAACGTGAAAATGTTAGAAACCTTAGGATACTGGGGTATGGCCCATGCTGGCGACTATCCCATGGTGAGTGACATGAAAATGCCAAAACCTTAGGAACGGATGTATGGTACGTCTACCATTATACTTAGGATCCTACATATAGCCAACAACAATGAAATTGTCAGCCCCTAAAGCGGGTACTGGTCCCATTGCTTCAAACTATACTTGGATAACGTGCACAACTGGCGGGGTGTCAAAACCCAATTCGTGTGAAAGGTGAAAACCTTTAAACCTTAGAAGGTAAATAGATACCTTAAACTGGGGACAAGCCCAAGAACTTTGGAGGGGTGGCCAATCTCTGGATCCTTTGTCAAAAATGTTATAAACTCTGCAAAACTTAAAACTTGATAAAATTGGATGTTAAGAATCTAACATCCTTTTCTCACAATGAATAATAAATATAATATGAGATAATTAGTTAAATATTACCAAATTAAGGATCATATATCCTTTGAGGATTCTCTAGCCTGAATAAATATAAGAAAATCCAAGGATCCTTGATCCTTCTTACATAAAGTACTTCTTTAAGTGAATAGCATTCCAAGCTCTTGGTAGGAGATCACTACCCATAGTCAACAAACGATATACCCCCTTTCCAGCATCAGCTTCGAATTGAGTAAGGGCATTCCCACTTTGGTGCTAACTTGCCATCAGGAGGGTTCATGGTATTCTGAAAGGCTTTCCTTAATACCAAATCACCAACTTGAAATATCCGGATCCTGACATTCTTGTTGTATGTACCAGCCATTCACTGTTAATAGCTGGCCAATCTTATCCTTGCCAAATCTCCAAGTTCTTCCACAATATCCAAGTCTTGTGTCAGGCTTTCAGCATTTGTCTCAGGATCACGGATACTCGTTGTGGCTGTAGGGACTACCATTTCTGTAGGGATCACTGCCTCAGCTCCAAAAACTAGGGAGAATGGAGTTTGACCCATAGCACTCTATGGGTTGTTCTATTTGCCCATAAGACGTATGGCAACTCTTCAGCCCATTTCCCTTTCTTGGATCCAAGTTTTTTCTTCAAGTTGTTGATGATGATCTTGTTGGATGATTCCGCTTGATCATTAGCTTGTGGGTGGACTGGTGTTGATCGTATCATCCTAATCCTCCAGTTGTCACAAAAGTTAGTAGTACGACTCCTAATAAATTGAGATCCATTATCACAAAAAATTTCAGAAGGAATTTCATATCTAGTAATGATATTTCTTTTAATAAAGGATATGACTTCCTTTTATCTGACTTAGACAAATGCTTCTTCTTCTATCCATTTAGAGAAATAATATGTCATGGCTAACATAAACACCTTTGGTAATATCTATGCCTATTCAACCATCGTAAAATTCTGAACAATTTCGAATCCAATGAGATCTTGTGTTTCATTCCCAAGAATTGTATAATTACATGTGACATTCACACATTTCAGTCCTTGTACAATTTCATCTTTCGAATCGTTTCTAGAAGTGGTACCACAAGCTGTTACGCAACGTAATCAGTTTAACACGACATACACTTCAGAACAATGACATAAGCTAAACATACCCTAAATACCCTTTACATAACTTAGAAATAAGTTTTGAAGGATTCGGTATGGCAATAACATGCTTATTCAACTTCAGGGGCTATTTTGTAAATTCTGCGAAACTATGCCGTTACGCGTATTTCCTAATCCGGAACATGTACGTACATCCAAAAAATTTTGTAATCAATAAAATCTTGTATTTTAGTGATTGGAATGCAAAAATATCATTCATTACACACTTACGGTCATTTGCGCGTTCGTTACGATTTTCATCGTAATTAACCGAAAACCGCAACTGTACGACCGAACGAACCGACACCCGGGACATTTTTGGATATATTTCAAGTTCCTTATGCTTTATCATCCTTATAAAGCTTTAAAATGAGGTTAACGGGTGTTAAAAGTGCTAAAATGCGACAAAAACAAGTTCAGGGGCTATTTCTGCCATTTTTGAAACTTCTGCCCCTACAAGGGCCTTACAGACCGTAAGGCAAAACCCCATACGTTCCGTAAGGGGTCCCCAGGTCAGAAGCTTCTTAAATGCAACCTCGCAGCTTCTTGTTGCATTCCTTGGCCACCAAGTCGTGATTTTTGCCACCTTTAACCTACAATGGACACCTGGGAGGACACGAATCACTTCTATAACACCTGATCAACACCTGTCATCATTTGGGAGCTCCAAGATTAGTATAAATAGCCTTGAACTTCAACCATTTTCTTTGCCCATTTTCTTGTTTTCTCTCTATAACTCTAAGTGGAGACTACCACATTGTTGGAGGTCTCCCATCTGAATTTTCTTGAGCTCTTGAGTGTTTTTCAAACACAAGTAAGTGCTCTTCCTAGTCTTGTTTAGTTATTTTAGCTATTTCAAGCTAAAAGTGAAACAACGTTTAACTTTCAGCTTTGACCATTAATTGGTCAAAGCAAAGTTCAATTGAACTTTGCAACGTGATTGTAATCACCATGGTTATGATCTATAGAGATCATGCCTACTGATTACCACGTTTACTAGTTGTAGTGACGAGTCAAAGTTTCGGTCAATAATGCGCAAAGTACGCATTATACGACGAAACTATTTTCGGGTATCAAAACCCTTTGTTTTGATACCAAAACAGTTTTATAAACTTAGTTAGACATGTCTAACTCGTCACTTTAAGTTTAGTGCTTGTTTAGGGTCGTAAGTCGAGTGGTCTTGACCACCGCTTTGACTTTCGAATCCGACCCATTTGGTCGATCTTAGGATCCGACCAAACTCATATTAGTGACCATAGTTGTATAGGGAATAACCCTCTGAGGTTATACCTTATGGTCACGTCGTTTGGTTAATATTATGTTAAGTCGCTCGTTATGCCTTTATAATTGACCAAAATGTCCTTTTTGCGCATAAGTCAACTTTAAGCATATGTGACCAATGTTTTGACACATAAACTAATTTTGTAACTATATTAGACTTATTTTGGCATATTAGACTTATCATAACACATATCTAACCATCCAAACAAGTATTTACGTAAATGATCCGTTAAAGTAGCATAAACTACCTTAACGAGTCATAACGGGTCAAAAGCACTTAGGAATCCTTTTCAAATCAGAATGTAGACTTTGTTAAACCATTTCATATGAGTACCATAACTCATTTGGTTTACAAGACCTCATTCTATCCGATCCGCCGATTAAATCCCGATATTTACATAGTTATCCAATTCTAGGACACGTTTGACTTCTCGGACATTTGAGCTTGTTTAATCTTTGATTCAAGGATATTTTTCCTATTCACAATATTCAAATGTTTTGGGGTGATTCATATGTGCCTATTCACTATTTTCACGTTTTTCAAAGTTATATGATTTCGTATACATAGTACTATATCCATCAACGATTTGAAACCATTACCTATGGCTAAAACAATGATTTTCAAAGTTTGTGAGACTATTGTTGGTGCATATTTCTTTTATGCATTCATTAACAATGATCAAGCCGATTGGTAGTATGATATAGCGCTATAGGATTTGACACCCCATTCTTGTTGTATGGAATGTTAGAAACCAAGTTTAAACCAAATAGATTTTGCCTTCGTGGTAAATCTGTAGTCACCAAAGTATAGTTTGATATACTCAGGTTTGAATGTATTGCCAAACGACCACAATGTATGTTTTACAAAAGGTTTTCTAATTAAGCCATAAAAACTTATCTTTTATTGTTTCACTAAACCAAAGTATATTTTGACATACTACCAAATCACAATTAAAGTATATTTCGATATACTTCCAACGCATTGTTTGATATGCTAACAATGTGATATTATTTATAAAAGTATAGTTTGATATACTCCCGAATCTCTTGTTCTTAAACGAAAGTATATTTTGATATACTATCGATTCCTTACTATTTACCAAAGTATAGTTTGATATACTGTCGATTCTCTTATTGTATACTAAAGTATAGTTTGATATACTACCCAATCTTTTAAATCAAAAGTATACATTTGATATACTACCTAAATTGTTATTTCAAAACCAAACGTATATCTTGTAAATATATTACAAACACTTTCTATAAAAAAAAAGTATTTTAGATACCAAACTTTTTGTAAGGATTCATGGCTATTTTTGAAAACATATGTTCTTTTCTTAAAACATTCAAGCCATGAATCTAATTCACAAAACCTATGTTACTCACATGCATTTTTATGCTGACCGTACCTATTTTCACATATGTTTCAGGTTTATTTACATGATGATTGTTGCTGCATGCCACATATAGGATGGACTCGGGCCTTAGCTACTTTAAAACTTGAAAGACAATTTAATTGTATCTCATTTCTGATACTCCAAGACAATGAAGTTCGATAATTCAATAAAACAAAACTTCAAATACCATGTGTTGAGACAATTTGTAACATGACTCCCTAAGTGTTTCCGCCACGTGTTGCTTTACGCGATTTGGGGTGTTACACCATTCCTCCTTGTGCCTTGGGAAGCTTGCCTACTATATCCATTCCCCAACTTATGAATGGCCAAGAAGAGGATATAGGATGTAGGGGCTCAGTCAGTTGGTGGAGAATGTTGCTGTGCCTTTGACAAGCATTACATTTCCTTGCATATTCCACAACGTCCCTCTTCATCGTAGGCCAATAATATCCTGTTCTAAGGATCCTTGAAAATAGTGCTTTGCCCCCAGTGTGATTTCCACAGTCTCCTTCATGAAAATCCTTCAAGACTTCTTGAATCTCTGGATCCTCAATGCACAGCAAGTAGGGACCTGCAAGAGACCTTTTATATAGCATATTGTTAATTATGGTGAATTGGGATACCTTAACTCTGAAGGCTCTAGGATTCTCCCTCGTGGGAATTTCCCCATTCAAAACATACTTCAGAATTGGAAGGATCCGGGATCCTGAATTCGACTACACGTCATCACTAGGTACGTACGATTGCAGCGTCATCCACTATCTTCATGGCTTCATTTTCCTCAATTGCAGGAGTCAAAACATGGATGATGGGTATCTTCACATCCTCAGGCTTATTTAAGGATGATCCAAGGTTAGCTAAAGCATCTGCTTCTGCATTTTCTTCCCTGGGTACCTATGTTAAACTGGAAAAAGCAAAAGAATCTGCCAGTTTCCTGACTATCTCTAAATATTTGGTTAGCTTTTCTCCTTTGATAGTGTAGGAACCGTTATAATGATTAGTAATTAATACATAATCTACAAATACTTGAAGATACATGATCCTCATGTGCTTAGCTAACTGCTAACCTGCTATTAAGGCTTCATATTCAGCCTCATTATTAGTGGTTTGAAACTCACATGCAATGGATTGGGGTATAATGTCCCCTTGTGGCGATTTTAGTAGTAAGCCTAGTCCAGTTCTCTTGACATTTGGGAAGAGTGTCCAAGGATCCTTAGTCTCCTCGAGTTGTTGAACTTCTAACTCAGCTTCCCTTTGTAGATCACTACTGAAATCAGCCACAAAGTCCGCTAAAGCCTGAGACTTGATGGCAGTCCTTGGTTCATATTAATGTCATACGCACTAAGCTTGACTGCCCACTTCGCCATCCTACCTGACATCTCAGGCTTCCTGAGAACATTCTTAATGGGAAAGTTAGTTTTAACAATAATAGTATGATTTTCAAAATAATGTCTAAGTTTAGTAGAAGCCATAATTAAAGCAAGAATTAATTTCTCTAAATGAGAATACCTGGCCTCTGCATCAAGTAGACTTTTACTTACATAGTATACCGGATGTTGTTGGCCTTCATGATCCTTAACTAGGACCGCACTTACCGCTTTACCTGAAACAACTAAGTATAAGGAAAATAGTTCTCCATCTTCCAGTTTCATCAAATCTGGTGCAGAGGATAAGTAATCCTTGAGGGCTTTAAGGGCAGCTTCATGCTTCTCGGTCCATTCAATTTTTTTTATTCTTCCTCAGAGTGTCATGAAATCCTTGCATTTTTCTGAGGATTTTGAGATGAATCTGTTCAAAGCTGCAATTCTTTCTGTCAAACTTTGCACATCCTTGGCAGGCAGGAGGTTTAATGTTCACAATGGCCTTGATCTGCTCCGGACTCGCCCCGATCCCTCTCTTGGTCACCATATATCCCAAAACATTTCCAGCTTTAACCTCAAAGTGGCACTTGGATGGATTCAACTTCATGTTTTATTGATCAAGGATGTTGAATGCTTCTTCAAGATCTTTCAAGTGATCCTCTGCTATTTTGGACTTTACCACCATGTCATCTATGTAGACTTCCATTGTGTGTCCAAGCTGTTTATTGAACATCATATTCACTAGCCTTTGGTATGTAGCACCTGCATTTCTTAAACCAAAGGGCATAACAGTATAGCAATATATACCGGTGGGTGTCATGAACATAGTGTCCTCTTGATCAGATGGTGCCATCTGAATTTGCTAAAATCCATATGAAGCATCTATACAAGTTAACAACTCATGACCCGCTATAGCATCCAGCATGGAGTCAATGTGGGGTAATGGGAAAGAATCCTTGGGACATGCCTTGTTTAAATCAGTAAAGTCAACGCATACCCTCCACTTTCCATTTTTCTTTTGAACAACAACCACATTGGCTAACCATCTAGGATACTTGACCTCTCTAATCATACTTGCCTTTAGCAACTTATCTACCTCTTCTTGGATGATGACATTTCTCTCAGGAGCAAATTTCCTCCTTTTTTGGTGTATTGGACTGAAAGACTGTCAATACCAAGTTTATGAGTAATAACATCTTTTGATATACCTGTCATGTCTTCATGTTTCCAAGAAAAGGTAGGTTTCCTTCTCTTTTAGAAGGATATTAATTCCTGTTCTGTAATATCCAGGATCCCAGATCCTACAAAAACTTTGGATTCCGGATTCCGAGGGTCTAATAGAATATCCTTGACGTCTTGTTCTTTAGCCTCCATGACGTCTCTTGGAGGATACTTTAATTGCTAAGCTTCCCTGGGCTTTGAAGTTAGCTTCATTGAGGAAGTATAACAGTTCTTCTCCTCCTGCTGATCACTCTCTATCTACACTACTCCCTGTGGGGTTGGAAGCTTGACACATTGGTGATACGTCGAGGGGATTGCCTTCATGTCATGTATCCACGGCCTGCCAAGGATAATATTGCAACAAGATAAGCAGTCTATCACACAAAAGTTTTGGACATAATTTACTCCCTCAATGTAAATTGGAAGCTTGATGTCCCCCAATGTATTCTTTGTTTCTCCACTGAATCCCACAAGCACTGATGATTTGGAACAATTTCAGATTCAAGAATGCTCCTTCTCTTGAGGACATCCAACTGGATTATGTTCACTGAGCTTCCTCCGTCATGAGGATCATGCGAACAAAATGGTTAGAAATAAACAAAGTATGTCAACACGGTCATCCTCATCAAAGGATATCATTTTCTGCTATGTTAGAACGGAAGTCCGAACAGGTCTATCCGCATTTTCCATCTTGGTCTCTTTGGTGTGCCTCTTAGCTGCAGAAAACGAGGTTCCACAAATATCGGACCCTCTAGAGATAAAGTTAATGATTTGAGCATCGGCTGGTGGCGGAGGAGCTCTTTCAGGAATTTTCTCAGAATCCTGGATCCCTGGTTTTTTCCTTCTGAGTAGCTCCTTCAGATAACCTTTACTCAAAATATATCCTATTTCCTTCCTCAATGCTATGCACTCAACAGTGAGGTGACCGAAGTCTTCATGATAAGCACACCATTTCGACTTGTCCTTGCTGGCTGGGGATTTTTCATTCTTTCGTGGCCACCTGGCTTTATCACCTAAATTCTGCAAAGCAAGGATTAGTTCACTATTGTTAGCAGAAAAACAATATCCAGAAATATGAGGATAATACTCATCGTCTTCCTCATGCTCGACAGCATGCACATTCTGGTTATCAGCATTGGAGTACTGTCTGGATCGATTATTCTTGAAAAAGGATCCTTGCTTCTCCTATTTTGAGGATCCTGATAATCTTTCCTGGATCCTTTTGTCATCCTCTAAGCAAATGAATCTCAAGTCCCTGTTCCTTACTTCGTCTAAATTCCTGCAAGGTGTCATAACAAGATAATTATAGAATTGAGAATCTTTAGGTAATCCCATTTGCTTCCACAGCAGTGGCAATATCTAAATTAGGGATTTCTAATGATTCTCTACTAAATTTTGTGATGTAATATCTTAATGATTCATTGCGACCTTGGGTGATCCTATACAAGTCACTAGTTAACCTTTCAAATGATCTACTAAAAGAAAATTGATTATTGAACAAGTTAACTAAATGAGAAAATGAAGTGATAGAGTAAGGAGAAAAACTTAGCAGCCACTTGAGTGCTGATCTAGTGAGTGTGGATTCGAAGCCCTTTCATAGACAGGCTTCCTTTAACCTTTCACGGATGGGGTTTATCTCCATCCTTTCTTTGTACTGAGCCACATGCTCCTCCGGGTCAGTAGTACCATCATACAGTTTCATGCTTGGAGTCTGGAAACGCTTTGGTATCTCATTATTGCTTATGCGAGGTGCAAAGCGAGATATCCTATGGCTACTATCCAGGATCTCAGGAATGGGTTTGACCATTCCGGGAACACTAGATATCATATCCTTGAGTTTTTGTAACTCTCTAGCCATAGCTTGATTGATACATGCATCTTGTATATAAGTGAGGTTAGTATCAAAAGACGTATTGAAGTTGCTACCTCCCGATTGGTTTGGAACTGGTATCCCAGAAGTTTGTCTAGGATAAGATGTGTCTGCTGTAACAGTGGGGCCAGAAGATGCAATGGTCTGCATGGGAATGAAGTCTCTTTCATGAAATTCAGAGCTTTTCCATGACTGTCCCCCTAGATCCCTGATCCTGGAACAAGTTAGATCCTTGAACTTGAGATGAGAATCCTTGATGTGGTGCATATAATCCTTTGGACTGGTACATCCCTTGAGATCCTATGGGTTCATAGAAGAATCCTTGAGGCTCCATGGTTCCCAGTGATCCTCGCTGAAGGATAGATGTCCTGGAGGCTGCAAGTAGGATCTTTGAACTTGAGATGAGGATCCTTGAGCCTTTGTCATTGCCAGTGATCCTTGTTGATGATTGGATGATCCTTGAATCTGGACACTGGATCCTTGGAATGCTGGATTGTTGATGATGGAGTAGCGAAACCCAACAACCTTGGCATCAATGGAGAATGATCCTCAACTGATTTCTTTTGCTTCTTGATTTCATCAATCTCGCGAAGGATCCTTTGGTTAGTTTTGTCCCGCTGTTCCATATAACCCTTCATTTGTAAAATCAAAGTAGAAAGATCACTGTTAGTAGTTGTAGACGAAGAAATAGTGGAGGTTTTTGATCCTATGTAAACAGGTGTTGTTTTCTTCTGAGGATTCTCAGCACTCTTCTGGGTATGCAGGGGGAATAGGAGTCAACGATGAACTGGTTTGGGATGAGGTAACTGCCGGCATTGTATTTGAAGTGAGTTTTCCATGAGAGGCCATGTGATGGATGGAAATGAACAGAAATGAATGAAATTAACGAAATTTTTAGAATTGAAGCACCAATTTCCCCAAGGTGGGCGCCAAACTGTTTTGGTCAAAAATCACAATAAGGATAATGTAACCAAATCTGATTTTGTGAGGTTGGGGCTTGCGTGTAAAACAATTGAATGAACAAATTAGAAATGCAATCAACAATGAACACCGATATTTAATACGAGGAAAAAGCCCTAGATCAAGGAGTGATCTCCGGTACAAAAATCCTCGGATAGTGAAAACTATCACTATCAACTGTATTGCACAAAAATGATTACAACTTGGGATGATATTGAGCTTGTTACAATAAATTATAGTGAGTGTGTGTTTGAGAGAATTTTGCGAGAGTAACAGAAGTGTTATACGTAAATGTGTGTTCCTGTATCTCTAAGTGCAATATCCCGAATATATTTGGTTATAAATCTAATTAACTAACTATTTGCAAATCTTGCATGTATCCCACGATCACCAAAACGTCTCTCTTGCTCCATTTGCACGTGCAGAATACAAGCATATCAGGGAGATTCCCGCATAGAACAAGTCCACTTCGCGATACACCTGTGAATACGAGCTAAGAACGTAGGAAACAATTGTTAGATAACATGAATAATAATAATAATAAGGATCCTTGATCCTCAGACTGCCTGCACTGTCCATGAAGGATAAATGATCCAGGTCAAATATCAGGATACATGATACATAGTATTGAAATCTAAGCCCTAACAATTATTATTATTATTATTATTATTATTATTATTATTATTATTATTATTATTATTATTATTATTATTATTATTATTATTATTATTATTACTATTATTATTATATAGTTATTTGTTTTACAATTTTCTTATTTAGGGACACATTTGTGGAAATTCAACATTGGTCTCCTAATGGTTGATAACTAGTAATTAATACTAGTGATTTGCATGGGACAATTAATTGAACAAAAAGTAAACATAAAAATGTTGAACCTAGAAAATTAGAATGAAACGTAAAACATAGAAAAATAGGGTTATTTGATTTTAATAATCCATAGTTTCATAAGTTGGCGGATAATAATCCCAACTTAAAAAAATTCTCTCTAACAATCCCAACTTGTACGATTTTGGCCCCCATCCATCCTTTTCTAACCGGGTTAGTTTTTGATAACGTGGACGCTGACGTGTAAAAAATGAGCTACTTGATTATGTGGATGATGATGTGGATATTAATATGAATTTGTTTTATATATACACACTCACCATCTTCCCCTTAAATTCGAACCCGACCTCGACCTCATCCTGATTCACTTCGATCAAAAGTAGTTTAGCGTTACTAAGTATAGGGGTTTTGTTTCTAGAATAATTTCAAGTCAACTGGTTGTAATATTTGTGTATATCAGTAAAACCTCTTTGTCTCTCGAGCTTTCTTTCTCTCTCTACCTCTCTCCAACCGCCACCCTTAACCACCAACAACCACCCTCCAACCCACTACCACAACCACCTCCTCCATCGGATCTAGAGTATTAAACTGTAAAACCTCACCTCCTCCATTCATGAAGAGCAAAACATTCTTATCGCATCTCACTAAGTGGTAGAAGCACGAGACCACCAAAACTCTTCAGCATCTTCACCTAAATCGTAACACTTATTCACATCGCTCAATATTGGAACTAATAAAGAATCGAATAGTGATGAGGTGGCGGTTGAATTGTATACTTTTCTCTCTATACTTTCTCCTCAATCTTGTTGTAGATGTGTGGTTGAGGTTGAGTTGACTATGGCAGTGGTGAGAATGGGGGGTTGTTGGTGGTGGAGAAGGAGGCAACGATGGTGTTAGATAGAGGAGATAAAGAGAGATAGAGATAGAGAGAGGGAGAGAATGAGTTTAAAGATAGTGGGGTTTATATAAACCGATTATTTTTTAAATTAGATTGAAAGCCACGTAGGATAAAAAAACTAACTGAGTTAGTGTTTTGTTAACAACGGTGTGACGGGACAACCGTAGTGTTAAAGTGATAGTTGGGGGTGAGATCAGCCAATAGCAAATAGTTGGGGATGATAAAATCAATAACCTTATTAGTGTTGATAAAGCTAATAAACTAAAAAAATAGGTTTAGAATTAAATAAATAGTCCCCTAAAACTAAGAAGTCATAGGAAGGATATCAAACGAGCTTCGATTGACCTCATTTAAACGGCACTGGATACGTCTTATTGTAAGACCCTAACACGTTTTGATCGAAAAGTCGCAGCGGAAATACGTGCCATAAAATTTCTTACTTAAAACGTTCCTTTATATTTGAAATCATATTAAAAACATCTTTATCTAAGGAACAACATTATTTGTCTCTCATTAGCGTGTCAATAATAACATACTAATACAGCTTACATGACCGCTCATCTCGTACAATCCGTGTCACTAACACTCGATCTTCAACCACTAGCATTCCATCGTGTTGATCTATGATTCTGTACCACCTGCACTCACCACATAACACCGTAGCGTTAGTACATATTTTATATAAACGTGATTCACAACCATGGAGTCTTGTGGCGTTCTGTCCTCGCACCCTTTCATTCCACATAATTCTTCGTGTCATCACATACAGCACATATTGATATAGTATGTACTTAGTAATTTCTCTAACATAACATTTGTGACCAAAGCCTTACTATGCTATTTATGCATAGTTGACTTTTAGAAAGTCAACTGTCTACCTTATGAATTATCAAACTAATCTCATACCTCTACATCGTTATAGTCAATTATACTACAGATATCATGTACATTCCCATTCACGTAGTAAAACACGCATACGACCACATGATTACATATGCACATGCAACATAACCAATTCCTTCCATACTAGTCATATTATGATTCCACAACTAACGACTTCATTCGAGATAAACTAAATTATCATTATCTTTACTAGTAATTCTACATGCCATACTATAACACCACTTTCGCCTCTTGACCCCTACCACAAATCAACTAGACGCATAAGGTGTACCATATCTTCGAGCATAGAGTACAAGCTCCTAATGCACGCTTCTACCACATCATACTAACAATTCCAATTTCCACATGAACTCCATCTAAAACATACTTCACATATTAGTTTGCTAACAATTTCATCATTATTACTTTCTATACATATTTATTCATTGATTAGCATGTAATTCCATATATTAACTTATACTAGGCATTTCATCAAACACTTGGCGTGCATTCCACTTTCTAAGCACAATGTACAAGTATTTTAAGCATGTTCTTCCCGTTTCATCTCATGAACATCATATCCAAGTAAAAATCACATAATCATCAATCCTACATCAGTTTTTATCTATCACAATCTATCATATAACACCCTATGTATCACAAGATCACAAACTAACATCTACATGTTCATCATGATCATCATCTTCACACAACACCCTATGTATCACAAGATCACAAACTAACATCTACATGTTCATCATGATCATCATCTTCACACTCATGTAATGCGTTTCATTCTAAATCATCTAATTAATCAAAATCATACATAATTCATGTTCCATGTGATGATTCTAACACATATACATGATCAGTTTCATTCAATTCCGTGGATCAACATAAACCCACTTCATACAAGATTACCAAATCTCAAATTACAACTTACCTTGTGTTCATCTTGTTTAGATGATCAAGAATCCATGTTCATGCATTAGAATTGGGTTGAATTCCCCCTTTGGAGCTCCCTTGGAGCTTCTGATCGACCAGAACACACACGAAGTGTGTGTTTGTGTGTGATATTTTCATATTATAATTCATCAATCAACTTATTCCACTTTCGTCCCTCGTGTTTCTCCTAAAACATAATTGGCACAACTTTCCTCCTATAATAGTTTCTATCATACGCTTAACTAGGTTAAATAGCCTAGTTATTTATTTCATGATATATCATAGAGAAACATATGACGAATATAAATATTCGAGTTTTGGGGCGTTACACTTATCGAACTTTATTATATGAGATTTTATGTTTTCTCTTTTAGAATTTTAACTTATAGATTTTATAATTTTTGTTTAGATTATTGTGTCTTTACTATATTTGCGTTATTGCGCCCTTTTTACGACTCATTCTGTCTTTTGTCCTTGACATTGTGTTGTATTCTCGACAGTGTGTTATATTTTATTGGTATACATGACTGAATTATGTATTTTACTACATATGATAATATAATAATGTATATAAATATTATTATTGGTATGTCATAAATTAGATTTGTTACCCTTATTAATATTTGTTATGTGAATTTAATTAATGGGTTAGTTATTATCAAATTATGATGTAAGTTAACGATTTATATTATGATGTATATAGTAATTTCATAATTAATAGTGATTTTTAATGTCATGAATGAGTAATAAAGAAACTAATAATATTAAAATAGAAATATTACTATTTCCTACTTTGTAAAATATTTTTTTATTTAGGGTTATAGAGTAATTTGGGCGGCAAAAAATAGGTAAAACATGGTAATGATATGTGTTTAACATTTTATTCATTTATCAGGTTGTAGATTAATTCTAGCAGTTCTTAAATCTTATAAATAAATTAAAAAAAGGAACTCCAACTGATGCTCAATTGCCACTCGATGGCCAAGTAACACAAAATATTAATGTAGGACTCTTGACCTGTAGTGTTCGCTTGTTGCCGAATCAAAACCGACATAAACATGGAAATTTAATTCCAACCAGAAAATCAAGTAAGACATTATTATAAAAACAAAAGATCAAGAATAAAAAACTAACGATTGAAGTAATTAAGATAACAGTGTTTGAAGCACGAAAACAAGAACCAATTTCGTCATCTTTAAACTTTAATGTATCATTATTTTTCCGTTATTTGTTACAAATTAGACATCGAATCGGAACAGGGGGTCTAGACAAATGTATATAAAATAATTACTTTAAATTAGAAAGAAAAAAATACATGATACTTGTTTCTCTATCTTAATAATTTGAAGTGAGATGTTCAATCAGCTTAAGTTACTTTATAAAGTACACATATTTAAATTATAAAATTTACATATCAATTCATGAATTCATCAGATGGTTTTGTCACATCTCAACCCATGGCGGAATTATCGGGGTAGTGGCACTAAGCGAATCAGAACAGCCATTTCAAAGACAATAATCAACATTCAATATCCCATACTATCAAACTCATGAAACCTTCAAAACAACCATTACATTTCAACAAAATCCCTTAAATATAAATCCAATTCGATCTCCTCTAGATTTTATTACAAACCATTCTAAGCAAACTAAAATAAAACAAACTAAACTATGCATGCAACATCCAAGGCATCCAAGCTATAAATCCTCAACCTGTTACATACGTTAAAATACAAGTCAATACAATTAAGTAAAGGTGAGCATACGAGTTTGAATAATACTAGCATAGTCGAGAAAGCGTTTGCGAAACAATCTAATTACATATCATGATACACCAAAACACTTAACAACATAGGCTCATTTCTCATGCTAACTACCGTGAAAAGGCTTGCGCGACCATCCTAACTAGACCCAGTCGGGTGTTAGCCAAACTATAATACCATACTAGCTAAGGAGGCAAGTTAACGAAAATAAGTCCTAGTCACATGTTTCTAGTATCACGTATCGAGCATATACAATCAGATTATTCGTGTGTGATAAACAGTTTTGATTTGTGAAGTGATTTTGATATAGGAACGTATGTAACACCCAAAAAGTGCGTGAAAGTGAAAATGGGTCTAGTATACTCACTGTGGGTGCGTTTTGGTAAGACTTAAGATTCTGAGGAGAGTTGCGGACTGCGCCGGATCAGCCTGTAAACGAACAGAAGTGTATCAGTCTTCCGAAAAGCCAAAACAGTGAAGTTTGAGTTAAGCAGTAGGCAAGTTCGGGCGAACTTGTATGTAAACATACAAGTTCGAGCGAACTTGCATGGTTTTGGTGAATTGAGAGTCAAGTTCAGGCGAACTCGTAAGTTTCTAAAGGAAACTTGACAAGTTCGGTCGAACTTGTGGGGTTTGGATAGATGGATTGACAAGTTCGGCCGAACTTGTGAAGTTTTCCTGAGAAACTTTACAAGTTCGAGCGAACTTGAGGACTTTCTGCCGAAGAATTGACCATTTTCACCCAAGTTCGGCCGAACTTGACCTTTTGAGGGCAAGTTCGAACGAACTTGGCTAGGCTGCTGCACAAAATCAGTTGAATATCGAGCGAACTTGATGTTTTCGGGTCCATAATCTTGCATTTTCGCGTCGTTTGTTGAGGAAATCGAGTGTTCATCCCTCCAACCCTGTGCTACTGAGCAAACTTGGGTCATAAAGGTCTTTTAGAACTGTTTTAGCCATTTTACAACAGCGTGGGCTAATCCGGACGAACTCGGGGTTCGTTCGGGTTAGCCCGGTTTGTGTAAACCAACATAAACGTCCTTGTGCTTCCAGATCTGCGATCTTAAATGATAAATGCTTCGTTTCATATCAGAAAATGAACAAAACATCATTAAAAGTCCGTATTTTGTGTCAAAATCAATGTTTAAAAGGTTTTGCTCAGATCTAAGAATAGATCTGAGTGAAAAACAGAAATTTTATGTAAAAAGATGATGATTTTCGTAAACAGATTAGATTTGTTGAAAACGAAGGCTATGCCTTGTGCCAAAATCGTTGTAAACCTTTGTAAATCGTTGATAAACATTGTTGTAGCTGAAATCGGGTTGATTCTTACCTAGAACACGAAGGTTTCGGGTTTTGAGAGCTTTGGGCGAACTTACAGCAAGTTCAAATGAGAGGAATGAGCTAGGCATTTATAGGAGGAGACAAAAAGGTGAGCTGGTGGAGTCAAGTTCGGTCGAACTTGCATGAGTTTCATGCAAGTTCGGGCGAACTTGCTTGATTTTCAAGAGAATTCAGCTAAGTTCGGCCGAACTTGTACATATGTGTACAAGTTCGAGCGAACTTGAGGATTTAAGAGGGATCCTTGTGTCTCAGGCAAGTTCGGGCGAACTTGGGGTAGTCAAGTTTGGCCGAACTTGGCCTGGTGACCAAGTTTCGTTTGCCAAGTTTGCGTTAAGTGTTCGTTTGGCGATTCGGTTAATATTAATTATTTATATTAAGCGTTTTAGTAAAGCGTTAAGCGTTATACTTGATATAATAGTGCGATCTAGCGATTCAAGATTGCGAGAGCGATGCGATAGCGGGCGTAATCATAATCACAAACACACATAACACATAAATACTATAAAACCACATAAATAATTACGATTTGCGATGTGATGAGATTAAATAAGCGATTAGATGAGATAATAACGTACAACACCATAAGTAACTAACATAAACTTTATTATCAACCGAATCTCGGGATTACAAAGGTAGATAAATGGGAAAACAAAATGGAAAGATAACAATCGAATTTTCGAGTTGTTACAGTCTCCCCTACTTTAGGGAATTTCGTCCCGAAATTCAAGTAGTAGCTGTAACAAATAGATGCGGGTATTTGGCGTTCATATCACTTTCCAATTCCCAAATGAACTCGGCGCCGCGTTTTCCTTCCATCGGACCTTCACGATAGGGATGCGAGAGCGTCAGAGTTTCTTGGTCTCTCGGTCCATGATTTCCACAGGCTTTTCCACGAAATGGAGAGTCTCGTTGATTTGCAGATCTTCGAGAGGGACATGCAGATTTTCTTCAGCTAGGCACTTTTTGGGATTAGACACGTGGAAAGTCGGATGTACATTATTAAGTTCCTCCGGTAGTTCGAGTCGGTAAGCCACTTTGCCGATCCTTTCTAGAATCTTAAAGGGACCCACATATCGAGGTGCTAGCTTTCCTTTCTTGCCGAAGCGGACCACTCCCTTCCAAGGTGCAACCTTTAGGAGAATGTGATCTCCCACTTCGAACTGCAGGGGCTTGCGTCGTTTGTCGGTGTAACTCTTTTAACGACTCCGAGCTTTCAAAAGATTGTCTCTGATCTGGAGGATTTTGTTCGTCGTTTCTTGAATTAGCTCGGGACCGGTTATTTGTGCTTCTCCGATTTTGTGCCATGCAATAGGCGATCAACATTTTCTTCCATACAGTGACACAAAAGGAGCCATTGAATGCTGGTATGATAACTATTATTGTACGAGAATTCGATTGAAGGTAAATGCGTATCCCAGTTACCACCGAAATCTATGATGCACGCACGAAGCATGTCTTCGATGGTGCGGATCATACGCTCAGTCTGACCATCGGTTTAAGGGTGAAAAGCGGTACTGAGATTGAGAGTAGTACCGAGAGAGGATTGAAAAATCTCCCAGAGACGCGAAGTAAAGCGACCGTCTCGGTCAGAGATGATGTCACGAGGCGTCCGTTCGACCTTAAAGTCTTCTCGTATAGCAATAAAGTGCGCAGATTTGGTAAGGCGATCAACGATAACCCAAATGCTATCGTGAGCGGATGAGGTACGCGGAAGTTTCGTAACGAAGTCCATAGCTATACTCTCCCACTTCCACATCGGGATTTTTGGTTCTTCGAGTAAACTAGAGGGCCTTTGATGTTCGGCTTTAACTTTCGAACAAGTTAAGCACTTTGAGACGTACAAGGCGATATACTTCTTCATGCCCGGCCACCAATACTTAGGACGAAGGTCCTGGTACATCCTGTCGGCACCGGGGTGAATGGAATATCGAGATTTATGAGCTTCGGTCATTAGGAATTCATGAAGATTGTCACGGCTGGGAATCCAAATACGATTGAGATAATAATAAATACCATTAGGCTTAGATACAAGCTGAGTTTCGGCACCACATTTCATTTCGTCTTGAAGGGTATTCTCTTTAAAGCAAGCGAATTGAGCGCAGCGAATCATGATTTCGAGATCATTCAAAGCTTGAGAGTCACGAACACTATACACATAGCTTCGTCGACTTAGAGCATTGGTGACGACGTTTGCTTTGCCGGGATGGTAGCGTATCTCACAATCATAATCGTTGAGAAGTTCCACCCATCTGCATTGGCGCATATTCAGTTCTTTTTGATCAAAGATATGTTGTAAGCTCTTATGGTCAGTGAAGATCGTACACTTTGTACCGTAAAGGTAGTGTCGCCATATCTTCAATGCAAAAACAACTGCACCGAGTTCGAGATCGTGGGTTGTGTAGTTCTTCTCGTGGATCTTGAGTTGTCGAGATGCATACGCGATAACCTTCTCTCGTTGCATAAGGACACAACCGAGACCAAGATTTGAGGCATCACAGTAAACGACAAAATCGTTGAAACATCCGTCGAAAAACGGGTTTCCAAACCCGCTTCGTTTATTAATCAAATATCCAATTATAAAATTTCGTTGCGTATTTATGGTCAATATTAATTTTAAACAATACATATTTAATAAACATATTAGAATTTAAAAACTATAATTATTAAAAAGTAAAAATAAGTGCAAAAAAAATAATATCAAGCTGCCGGGTTTCGAACCCGGGTCAGCTAGTTCATCAAACAACCACAACACCAACTGTCTTTGTTAACATAATGAAACAATTAATACTTATAATAAAACTCAAAACTCAAACTCAGTAATCAGCGCGCCCAATTCGCAGTCGCCGGAAATACCGACGACTTCGCCAATTGTCGACAGTTTCCTTTGATTAAACGCGTGTATTAACCTCGACATCGGTTATAACCGATGTCTAGTCCCCCAATTCAAGTCGTAATCGCCGGAGAAAACCTTGACCACGAATCAAGATCAAATTCGGACTCGATACATTCTGCTTCTTCCCTATAAATACACACCCAAGTCTCTGGTAATCTTTTCGCTCAAAATCGCACAATTTCTCGAAGTATTAGCACTCGAAGGAGATATTCTGCAATCGCCGGACTTTCGCCGGAAAACCGAGACTTACATCAAATCGGTAAATTTCTCGACTCTTTCGTCTTCAATCCATTGTTAGACATATACTAACTTAAATCCTTCAACCAGAATCGGTCCCAGGCGGTGTTGCCGGAAATTCTATACTCGCCGGAAAATCTCTGGAAATTTCGAAATCACGCTGTGAATCGGTACAATCATCTAGACCCCCCTGATATCTATTGTTTAGTAACTTAATTTCACAACTCATCGATCAAAATTGTTAATTGATTCAATCAGACGGAATTCACAAATCAGAGCCGACGACCATTGCCGGAATTCTGAGAAAGACATTCTGTTCGGTACATTCGATTCCGCTAACTCTCTTTATCCATTACATTTCAATCACTTATATGTTCGACGAACGATTTAAACCAGAACAGTTGGATATCGTTTGTCTGTGTCTTTGAATGAAGAAGACAAAGTCGACATTGTGTATAAGTTTAACTAAAACAAGATATTAAACCGGGTTAGACACACAGTCCAGTGGTGGACTGTGTGCAAACACACAGCGCACGTCATGAGTTCGAACCTTACAACATACCGACTTTCCGAATTAAAACCAATTTAAAAAAAAAACAGAATCAGATCAAGTCACAGTATGTCTTTAAGATTAATATAAACGGTAAGATAAACAGATTAGACACACATCCCAACTGGTTGGGCTGTGCGCTTACAAACCGAAGGACCCGAGTTCGATCCGGGTCCCTGCAACCGGTTCGACCATTTTAAATCCTTTTAATATAAACCAAATAAATTAACATTTAATTAGTATATATATATATATAATTAAAACATAGAATATTTCGGGTTAGACACGTAGCTCAGTTGGTAGAGCTGCGTGCACGCATACGAGAGGTCCCGGGTTCGAACCTCACTCAGTGCACACTCAACCACAGTCCGACCGGTCAACGGTCAACAAAAGTCAATTTTTTTATTTTTTTATTTATTTATTTAATTTAAAAATCAATTAAAAAACTTAAAAATAATATTTTTAAAGTTAGAAAATGACCTTAAACTCACAAAAATAAATCTAAAAATCCTATTAAAATTGTTAATAAAATCCACTTATTTACCGAACCATTTCGTTATTATTTTAGGATTAGTTTTTCCTCGTCGATCAAATCCCAAAACTCGTGCGCATTCAACATCATCAAAAGAACGCACCCAATGTGAGTGAATCTCTACCAATTCCCCGTTTTAATCACATTTTGGGGTGTATCATGTGTCGCTTAATTAATTATTATATCTAAACACTTGTGCATCCATCATATCCATGAACAAATGTGTATCCAATATGTATCAATTGTTGTGTGGTTTATGTTTAGATTAAATTTATCGTTTTCAGTACATACATTGCATTAGGCCCATCAGCTCCCCGTGGGAGACGGGTTGAGTACATGTGCCTCATTCGATCGGCTCCGTTTGATTGAGCCTTGATCTCACATACATCATCATACATTTCATACGATCGGCTCCGTTTGATTGAGCCTTGATCTCGCAATACATTATCATTCATGTCATTTACTCATTCAAGGTGGTTTGTGATTGTTTGTTTATATATGTTTGCTCACATATGATTATTGCACAATTTTTCCATATTAAATACAACAGGAAATCAATAACAAATGTTTTTAACAAGGTTCACTCGCCAACTTTTGTGACCCAAAATTCCCCACATTTTACACATGATACAGGTGATCCAGTTGAGGCAAGAAACACATAGGAAGGCTTAGAAGAATAAATCAGTTTAAGCTTTGGATTGTTTTATTTAGTTCTCATTTCCTTGTATTGTATGAACTTGATTTGAACATTTAAGTTGTAATTTGAATTTAATAAATATGAAACATTTTAGTAAACATCATGAGCTTTGGTGATAACCCAATTATGCCCCGACTTTTATTCCGCTGCGGGTCGGGGTGTGACAGATTGGTATCAGAGCCATGACTATAGGGATATAGGATAGGTTAATAGAATTTTAAAATTGTTTATGTGTTACATACAAAATTCATGATGTTTATATGCCTTATGTTTATGGTTACATTCAATGTTATGCAAGCATGTTCATAAGTACATATTATTATACAATGCTCATCATGAATCATATACTCATAACATATCATATCCATGGGAGCACACACCTCACAATTCCTATGATTTTTGCAACGATTTTTGTATTTTTCAAATCACATCAAAGTGAGTTCCCATGACGGGCATGTAGTAACTGGAAGGGTACGAGTACCGGTAGTTGGAACATCCTGTCTAGGCTTGGCATTCGTATAAATCCAAAATAAAGGACCAGTTTGCCTACCTGGGGACTAACGATGAGAGTACGAAGGACCTATTAGGCCAAAGCATGCTATACCAAACGTCGTGTGAACTAACCCCACTTTGAGTTGTCATTGTGTCTATACCTGGACACCCTCCTACCATACATCTCGCAATCATATTTCATGGTTTTCATTCGGGTGATGCGAGTGTTAAACCGCCAACACCAATGTGAATCCTACTAAGCCAATAGTCATGGGGGCCCACATGACTATACAGGCGATGGTATGGGGGACATTGGAGGCCCAAACATGAGCAAACCCAAGACATCCTATGGATGTAGTTGCATTATTGATGATTATGTTATTTCTTTTATTTTTCTTAACGACACATGACACCTAAAAAGACTCCTTAAACTCACAATTTTCCTATGTATGTTCCTGTAGATGTCGGCTAGGCAGCTACGTGGAGGTAGAAAGTCAGGAAGGTCAAACGAACGCTTGGCCACCCAAATTTCAAAACAAATGGCCGCGGTGCTTCCTGACATCGTAATCCAAGTCCAACAAGCTCTCACCGCGAATCCCATCAACGCTCCCAATCAAGAAGACCAGAACGTCGACAACCCTCCCTCCAAAAGGTGCTCCTACAAACACTTCAAGTCTTGCGATCCCCCAAAGTATGAAGGGACCGAAGGTGTCACTGCTCTCCTCCACTGGTTTGAGGAAATGGATAACACCTTCCTCAATTGCGATTGTCCCGAGGATCGCAAGGTACGTTACGCAACTGGGAGACTATTTGGGGTAGCCCTTACCTGGTGGAACATAGAAAAGGGTAAAAGAGGAGTCGAAGATGCTATGGCCCTAACATGGGGAGAGTTAAGGGAAATAATGACAAGACGCTTCTGTCCAAGAAGCGAAATCAAGAAGTTGGAAGATGAATTCCATTCGTTAAAACAAAAGGAAGGATGTAACATCCGTAAAAAACGGATTTACCAAACCCGCTCCGTTTATCAACCAAACAGTCAGTTAAAATTTTCGTTGCGAATTAAATGCCCAAAATAATTTTAAACGATACATAATCAATTATTATACGGGAATATATAATTAGTTTTTGAAAAACTGTTAAAAAACGCAAAATAAAAATACAATGTCTCTGCCGGGTTTCGGACCCGGGTCAGTGACCGGTCCGGAAACAGATTTAACACATAACACTTGAACCACTGCGCCACGGATGTTGTTTGTTAAATATTAGAATCATTTAATTGATATCATGACGTTACGAATTCAAAACCGGCGCCCAAAAGTTCAGTCGTCGGAATCCCGGTAATCTCGCGAGCTTTTAACAACATTTTCAGTTATAACGTAAACTATTATTAGGACATCGGTTATAACCGACGTTTGAGTCCGCGACACCTTCTATAACCGTCGGAGTTTTTATAACCGATGAATACAGTCAGAAATCAGACCAGGTTCTTCGACGATTTGCCCTATAAATTCACCCACAACCCACTGCAAACCTTTTCGCTCAAAACCACACATTTTCTCGGCGTAATTCCACTCGCCGGAATTAATCTGTTCGTCGCCGGAAAACCGGTTTCCTCATTTTTGAGCCTTACTAAACCATTTGAACTTATACCGAAGTCACCCACATATTTTGTAAGCTTTCTGAAGTTTCTCTGCTGCAAGACACTCGTCGCCGGAGCCTACTGCTGTCGCCGGAGTTCTGCCGGAAAACAGAGGGTCCACTCGGTATACCTCTTCGCTTAAATTCTTTTTCTTTTCACTTATATCTCATCATGATGAACTGAAACACACTAAGAAACCGATTAAAACTTCGAACCATTCTGTTGTCGATTCTGGTTAAAAACTCAGCGAAGAAGATGAAGTTCGGTATCATATAAGTTTAATTAAAATCAACTTATTAATCGGGTTAGACACACAGTCCAGCGGTGGACTGTGTCCACATTAAACGCAAAGGTCTCGAGTTCGAATCTTGTTTCCACACACGTCGCCTTAATAAAAATGATTTTTTTGATTAACTGAACCGGAGTCATACTGGTATATGTTAAGTATATTAATAACCGGAATAATAACCAAGTTAGACACACAGTCCAGCGGTGGACTGTGTGTATGTTTATATCACAGGTCACGAGTTCGAGTCCGGGCTACTGCACCGACTCGGACAATTATCTATTCTTTTTAATTAAGACAGAAAAGGAAATAACTAATTTGTGTTTAAGTATAATAAAAATCAGTAAAGTTAACAAGTTGCACACACAGTCCAGCGGTGGACTGTGTGTTAGTTTAAGCCACAGGTCCCGGGTTCGAGACCTGTGGAGCGCACCGTCCGGATTGATTTAAATCGTTTTTAAAAATAAAGGATTTCTGTTTAAACATAATTAATATATATATAATTAAAATCATATATATAACGGGTTAGACACGTAGCTCAGTTGGTAGAGCTGCGTGCACGCGTACGGGAGGTCTCGGGTTCGAGCCTCACTCAGCGCACTTATATTCCGACTCGAACCGGTCAACGGTCAGGTCAACGGTCAACGGTCAGAAAAAGTCAAATTTTTTTATTATTTTTATTTAATTATTTTAATTAAAAATCAATTTAAAATACTTAAAAATAACATTTTTAAGGTTAGAAAATAGCCTTAAACTCACAAAAATACACCCAACAATTCTACTAAAATAGATTAATAAAATCCGTTTACTTACCAAACCATAATGCGAATTATCTAGGTTAATCTCACTCGTGGTTAAAACCACTTCGCGTGCATTCAACATCATCAACCGAACGCACCCACTGTGAGTGAATCTTACAACTCCCCCTTTTAAATTACACGTTTTGGGGTGTGTCATGTGTCATAAAAATAATTAACTTATTTATTTAAACTTGTGCCATACCACATCATGACCTAAACTTAGATTGTTTATATTGTTGTGATTACTTATTTCCTTTTGTCAAATTATATGAAACTTATTCATTAAGCCCATCAGTTCCTCGTGGGAGACGAGTTGAACAACGCGTGCCTCAAATCAAATTCATTATTGTTCATGTGTGTATCATTGAGTTTATATTGTTTGTAGTTGTGTCATTCATATTATCATGTTTATGCAATTCATTCATTAGGCCCCTCAGTTCCTCGTGGGAGACGAGTTGAGCATCGCGTGCCTCTAAATGTTCCATTATTGTTCATGTGTGTTTCATTTAATATCTTATGATGGTTGATTAAGTTTACATCTATTTTTACTCATGTTTGGTTGTGCACATATTTCATAATCAATTTAAGTAAATTTGTTCAAATGTTTTCCATAGGATTCACTCGCCAACATTATGTTGATCCAAAAACCCTTTTACACATGATACAGGTGAACAGGTTGAAGCAAGGAAAACATAGGATATGCCTTAGAAGAGAACAAAGAAGCTTAGATTGATAGTTAGAACATGTTGTAATATCATTTGTAAATTTCCATTAAATTGTATTAATGAATATGAAACGCATAATAAATGTCATGAGCTTTGATGATAACCCAATCATGCCCCGATCACCTTTTCCACTGCGGGTCGGGGTGTGACAGATTGGTATCAGAGCCATGACTATAGGGATATAGGATAGGTTATTAGACCCTTAGAGCCTATACTATAGTCTGCCTAAATTTTTAATTGATTAGGTGGTTACATACAAACTTGTGATATTTATTTGTTTCATATTTGTTTACATTTACAGTCAAACATACATGCTTATATACATATTCATTATACATATATACATATTCATTATACATATATCGATGTTCATGTATTCAATTTATTTTCATACTCTCATTATCCAAAGATTTTGTGCAATTTTCAAATCTCATCAAAGTAAGTTCTGCGACGGGCATGTAGTAACTGGAAGGGTACAAGTACCGGTAGTCGGAACGTCCTGTCTAGGCTGGCATTCGTATAAATCCAATATAACGGACCAGTTTGCCTACCTGGGGACCAACGATGAGAGTACGAAGGACCTATTAGGCCAAAGCATGCCACACCAAACGTCGTTCGAACTAACCTACTTTGAGGTGTCACCGTGTCTACACCTGGACACATTTCGAATATCACACGTTGTATACATATTTCTCGATTTTCTCCAGGTTTTTGTGTACGCAACCTGGCAAACCCGTGCGAACCATATGAAAAACCGGTATTCATGGGGGCCCACATGATTACACAGGTAAAGTATGGCGGTATGTAGGGCCTAACAGCGAGCAAAGCCCAAGACATCCTATGGATGTAGTATTTTTCTATAATTATTTTATGAATGTTCATTCCTAATGCGACCATGAACCCAAAAACATCCAACTCATACTCTTGTCAAGTATTCCTTGTAGATGTCTTCTAACATCGCCCGTAGGAAGACGAGAGCAAGAAAAGCCCGCGAACGCATGGCTGCCTTAATCGCTCAACAAATGGCTGCCGTAATACCCAACATTGTAATCCAAGTTCAACAAGCACTTACCGCTAATCCTGTCAATCAAGCAAACCAAAACATTATCAACCCTTCCCCAAATACCACTAAATGCACCTTCAAGCATTTCAAATCATGCGACCCTCCGAAATACAAAGGGACTGAAGGCGTCACTGCTCTTCTCCATTGGTTTGAAGAAATAGAGAACACTTTTCTAAATTGCGATTGCCCTGATGATCGCAAAGTGCGATATGCTACCGGTCGATTATATGGGATAGCTCTTACTTGGTGGAATACAGAGAAGTCCAAACGAGGTGTTGAAGATGCTATGACCTTAACTTGGAACGAATTGAAGGAAATCATGATGAGACGATTTTGCCCAAGGAGCGAAATCAAGAAGTTAGAAGATGAATTTTACTCATTGAAGCAAATGGAAGGAGACCACATCACATACAACAAAAGGTTCCTCGAATTACATCAAATGGTTCCCAACATGTTTACTCCTCTCTACCGTTTGATCGAGCACTACATTTGTGGTCTTCCGTCAAAGATTCAAGACCCTGTAATAAGTACCAAGCCTGCAACTTTGGAAGCAGCAATGGAGTTAGCAACAGAGCTTACCGAGAATCGAATCCGAAACGAAGACTTCAAGGAGGAGAAGAAGAAGGATAAAGAACCGACTGAAACCTCCGACTCCACTCAAACCGAATCCCCTTCTCAACCCAATCCTAAGAGAAGAAGAGTCGGGCGACTTTTCGCTGCTACCCAACGTAATCAACCAGTGTTACACGCTATACCCATCCGAGCTATCCCAATCACCCAAGTGGCACCCAACTCAGCCTACCCAAATAAGAAACCATATCTTGGACCTCACCCTCGATGCAACAACTGTTTTTATCACCATCCCCATACCCTACCTTGTCGTCTATGTGCAACTTGTGGACGCTATGGTCATTTGAGCAAGGATTGCCGCACCTTTCAAGACCAAACCTTTTCCCCTACTCAAAACATGGCCCAAACCTATCAACAACCCCAATACCCTATGTTCCCATATGCACGAGCTTGCTTCAATTGTGGCGACCCTACCCACTTTAGAAACACATGCCCTCAATTGGTTAACGTCATCAACACTCAAGCCCAATCAAACCCAGTTAACCAAGTAAACCAAGAAAACCCAACCACTATGCCACCAGCAAGAGGAAGAGTCTTCAACATCAATGCCAATCCGGTCGAAGATAGTGACGGCCCAAACGAAGATACCCAACTAGTCCTCTTCGTCGAAGATCCAGATTCAACTCCTATCGTTTAGTTTTATGTTTTTTCTTTATCACATCAAACCAATCATAACTTAAGGATAAAGCCAATGAAACTTTGACAAGAGTACGGTGGATACGCCGCTGGTACTTCCTATATATAAGTATTCTTGTCAAAGGATCAGAAGCATTATCTGGCGGTTATGAGAGGTTCCATGTGTAGACTGTTAGAGTAATTATTGTATATTATATATTGTTTTCAGTATATGCTTTTGCCGAGGCCGCAACTCCCCATCCATCGAGGTTGAGCTTGATCCCCATTTTATTATGCGGTTGATCTTGGCGTGCCCGCACGATCGGTTCCGTTTGATTGAGCCTTGATCGGTTATTTCATTTTACATTTCAATACGCTCGGCTCCGTTTGATTGAGCCTTGAGCACACAGTTCAATTTACATTTCCAGTTTATGCAATACGTTCGGCTCCGTTTGATTGAGCCTTGATCGGTTATTTCATTTTACATTTCAATACATGCAATATGCTCGGCTCCGTTTGATTGAGCCTTGAGCGCACAGTTCAATTTACATTTCCAGTTCATGCAATACGTTCGGCTCCGTTTGATTTAGCCTTGAGCGCACATACATTTTCATTATCAATATCTTGTGGTTATGGTGTTTGTTGTAGAGTCGCATAGAACTAATCATAACTGGCGGATAAAGTCAATGAGAATTTGACAAGAATATGGTGGATACGCCGCTGGTACTTCCTATATATAAGTATTCTTGTCAAATGATCGGAGGCATTATCAGGCGGTTATGAGAGGTTCCATGCATAGGCTGTTTGTGTGATTGTTGTTTAGATTAAGTTGTTCAATTTCAGTACATTCACTACGTTCGGCTCCGTTTGATTGAGCCTTGAGCGCACATACAATTTCATTTTCAGTACATGCAATACGTTCGGCTCCGTTTGATTGAGCCTTGAGCGCACAGACAATTTCATTATCAGTATCTTGTGGTTGTTGTGTTTGTTGTAGAGTCGCATAGAACTAATCATAACTTGTGGATAAAGTCAATGAGAATTTGACAAGAATATGGTGGATACGCCGCTGGTACTTCCTATATGTAAGTATTCTTGTCAAATGATCGGAGGCATTATCAGGCGGTTATGAGAGGTTCCATGCATAGGCTGTTTGTGTGGTTAAGTTATTCATTTTCAGTACATGCAATACGCTCGGCTCCGTTTGATTGAGCCTTGAGCACACAGACAATTTCATTTTCAGTACATTCAATACGTTCGGCTCCGTTTGATTGAGCCTTGAGCGCACAGACATTTCATTTTCAGTACATGCAATACGATCGGCTCCGTTTGATTGAGCCTTGATCGCACAGATATATTTCATTTCAGTATTTTATGATTGTTGTATTGGTTGTAGAGTTATAGGACTAATCATAATTCACTGATAAAACCAATGAAAATTTGACAAGAATATGGTGGATACGCCGCTGGTACTTCCTATATATAAGTATTCTTGTCAAAGGATCAGAGGCATTATCGGACGGTTATGAGAAGTTCTATGTAGGATTTATTAGTTTCTTGGTAACCAATCATAACTTGTGGATAAAACTAATGAAAATTTGGCAAGAATATGGTGGATACGCCGCTGGTACTTCCTATATATAAGTATTCTTGCCAAAGGATCAGAGGCATTATCAGGCGGTTATGAGAAGTTCCATGTAGGATATAGTATTGCCTTGGTTGAAATTATGTTACATTTATATCATCTTGCTATTTAGAGAAATTGGAATTGTGTTCCATTTCAACATAAACTAACCTCTCCATCATAACAAACGAGAGAGGAACTTCCACCATTCAAACATATATGCTATCAGAATGTGGATTCAAATATTAGCTGTTGTGCTTATTTATGTTCAAATATTAGCTGTTGTGTTTAATTATGTTCAAATATCAGCTGTTGTGTTTTATTTATGTTTCCATGTAGGTTGTAGTGTTAGAAGTTTTGCCTTAGGATATAACCATACTTTTCCAAACGTATCTAAACTCTTATGCATGATATCATTTTTAGCGAATCATTCCTGCTTATCAATACTTATACAGTAGTCAACAAAAAGCGATTCCTGTAGTAGGGTACTTAACCCTTACAAGGAACGTTACCGCCTCGAACAAAAACTTAAACCCTTATTTTTCTAAGCATATAACTGTCAAACTAAACACCATCATTCTTTTAGTCAAATATATCACAATTTAAATTTCGGGACGAAATTTCTAAAAAGCAGGGATACTGTAACATCCGTAAAAAACGGATTTACCAAACCCGCTCCGTTTATCAACCAAACAGTCAGTTAAAATTTTCGTTGCGAATTAAATGCCCAAAATAATTTTAAACGATACATAATCAATTATTATACGGGAATATATAATTAGTTTTTGAAAAACTGTTAAAAAACGCAAAATAAAAATACAATGTCTCTGCCGGGTTTCGGACCCGGGTCAGTGACCGGTCCGGAAACAGATTTAACACATAACACTTGAACCACTGCGCCACGGATGTTGTTTGTTAAATATTAGAATCATTTAATTGATATCATGACGTTACGAATTCAAAACCGGCGCCCAAAAGTTCAGTCGTCGGAATCCCGGTAATCTCGCGAGCTTTTAACAACATTTTCAGTTATAACGTAAACTATTATTAGGACATCGGTTATAACCGACGTTTGAGTCCGCGACACCTTCTATAACCGCCGGAGTTTTTATAACCGATGAATACAGTCGGAAATCAGACCAGGTTCTTCGACGATTTGCCCTATAAATTCACCCACAACCCACTGCAAACCTTTTCGCTCAAAACCACACATTTTCTCGGCGTAATTCCACTCGCCGGAATTAATCTGTTCGTCGCCGGAAAACCGGTTTCCTCATTTCTGAGCCTTACTAAACCATTTGAACTTATACCGAAGTCACCCACATATTTTGTAAGCTTTCTGAAGTTTCTCTGCTGCAAGACACTCGTCGCCGGAGCCTACTGCTGTCGCCGGAGTTCTGCCGGAAAACAGAGGGTCCACTCGGTATACCTCTTCGCTTAAATTCTTTTTCTTTTCACTTATATCTCATCATGATGAACTGAAACACACTAAGAAACCGATTAAAACTTCGAACCATTCTGTTGTCGATTCTGGTTAAAAACTCAGCGAAGAAGATGAAGTTCGGTATCATATAAGTTTAATTAAAATCAACTTATTAATCGGGTTAGACACACAGTCCAGCGGTGGACTGTGTGCACATTAAACGCAAAGGTCTCGAGTTCGAATCTTGTTTCCACACACGTCGCCTTAATAAAAATGATTTTTTTGATTAACTGAACCGGAGTCATACTGGTATATGTTAAGTATATTAATAACCGGAATAATAACCAAGTTAGACACACAGTCCAGCGGTGGACTGTGTGTATGTTTATATCACAGGTCACGAGTTCGAGTCCGGGCTACTGCACCGACTCGGACAATTATCTATTCTTTTTAATTAAGACAGAAAAGGAAATAACTAATTTGTGTTTAAGTATAAAAAAATCAGTAAAGTTAACAAGTTGCACACACAGTCCAGCGGTGGACTGTGTGTTAGTTTAAGCCACAGGTCCCGGGTTCGAGACCTGTGGAGCGCACCGTCCGGATTGATTTAAATCGTTTTTAAAAATAAAGGATTTCTGTTTAAACATAATTAATATATATATATAATTAAAATCAGATATATAACGGGTTAGACACGTAGCTCAGTTGGTAGAGCTGCGTGCACGCGTACGGGAGGTCTCGGGTTCGAGCCTCACTCAGCGCACTTATATTCCGACTCGAACCGGTCAACGGTCAGGTCAACGGTCAACGGTCAGGTCAACGGTCAGAAAAAGTCAAATTTTTTTATTATTTTTATTTAATTATTTTAATTAAAAATCAATTTAAAATACTTAAAAATAACATTTTTAAGGTTAGAAAATAGCCTTAAACTCACAAAAATACACCCAACAATTCTACTAAAATAGATTAATAAAATCCGTTTACTTACCAAACCATAATACGAATTATCTAGGTTAATCTCACTCGTGGTTAAAACCACTTCGCGTGCATTCTACATCATCAACCGAACGCACCCACTGTGAGTGAATCTTACAACTCCCCCTTTTAAATTACACGTTTTGGGGTGTGTCATGTGTCATAAAAATAATTAACTTATTTATTTAAACTTGTGCCATACCACATCATGACCTAAACTTAGATTGTTTATATTGTTGTGATTACTTATTTCCTTTTGTCAAATTATATGAAACTTATTCATTAAGCCCATCAGTTCCTCGTGGGAGACGAGTTGAACAACGCGTGCCTCAAATCAAATTCATTATTGTTCATGTGTGTATCATTGAGTTTATATTGTTTGTAGTTGTGTCATTCATATTATCATGTTTATGCAATTCATTCATTAGGCCCCTCAGTTCCTCGTGGGAGACGAGTTGAGCATCGCGTGCCTCTAAATGTTCCATTATTGTTCATGTGTGTTTCATTTAATATCTTATGATGGTTGATTAAGTTTACATCTATTTTTACTCATGTTTGGTTGTGCACATATTTCATAATCAATTTAAGTAAATTTGTTCAAATGTTTTCCATAGGATTCACTCGCCAACATTATGTTGATCCAAAAACCCTTTTACACATGATACAGGTGAACAGGTTGAAGCAAGGAAAACATAGGATATGCCTTAGAAGAGAACAAAGAAGCTTAGATTGATAGTTAGAACATGTTGTAATATCATTTGTAAATTTCCATTAAATTGTATTAATGAATATGAAACGCATAATAAATGTCATGAGCTTTGATGATAACCCAATCATGCCCCGATCACCTTTTCCGCTGCGGGTCGGGGTGTGACAAAGGAGATCATACTTCCTACAACAAAAGATTTCTCGAGCTAAACCAAATGATCCCCAACTTGTTCACCCCGGTATACTGCTTGGTTGAACACTACATTCGAGGCCTCCCCTCGAAAATTCAAGACTCGGTTCTAAGCACTTCACCTGCAACACTTGAGGTCGCAATGGAACTAGCTACCGAACTTACCGAGAATCGCATCCGAAACGGTAAATTCAAGGAGGAGAAAAAGAAAGCCCCCATTGAGGCTCAAACTTCAAACCATTCTGTCTCCTCTTCGAAGTTTGCTGGTAAGAGGAAGCGAAACAACAGGAACTTTGCTGTCACACAAACAAACCCCTTATCACTGCTGCACCCATCACCCAAATTGCCCCCTCAGCTGCACCATATAAAAAGCCATACTCCGGCCCATACCCAAAATGCACCCGTTGCCAATACCATCACCTTCCCGAACATCCCTGCCAACATTGCACCGGCTGTGGCCGTGCAGGTCACACCATCCAAACCTGTCGCACACTTCAGCGAACGAACCGCAATCAGCCCTCAACCCAAACCCACCATCAGATAGTGGGTCAAGCCCAACAACCTTTACTCCTACCACCTGCCCAACATATAGCCCAATCCTACTACCAACCCAACTACCCCATGATGCAACCCATGCGAGCTTGTTACAACTGTTGAGACCCAAACCACTTTAGAAACACTTGTCCACGCTTGGTGAACATCATTCATGCCCAGGCTCAAGCAAATCCGGTGAACCAAGCTAACCAAGTTCCTCCACCTGCTAGAGGAAGAGCTTTCAACATCAACGCCAATCAAGCTAGGGCTGATAAAAACGTGGTTAACGGTACGTTTCTCATCAATGGTAGTTATGCATCCATGTTATTTGATACTGGCGCGGATAAGAGTTTTGTGTCCTTAGAATTTGAACCCATCCTCAACCAAACTCGTGATAATCTCATGGAATCCATAACGGTGGAAGTTGCTGACGGAAAACCGGTCTCATTAAACTCTATTATACGAAATTGTACCCTCACTCTGAACGATCACGATTTTCCAGTTGACCTCATACCTATGAAGTTGGGAAGTTTCGACATTATAATCGGTATGGACTGGCTCAGTCAACATCATGCTGAAGTAGTATGCCGCGAAAAGTTCATTCACATTCCTCTTGCAGACGGTCAGACCCTACGAATCTTTGGAGAAACCCCTTCGAAAGGACTCAAATTAATGTCCTGTCTTCAAGCCCGAAAATACCTCCGCAAGAACTATGTCGCATTCCTAACTCACGTCGTCAAGAAGGGAAACAAGGAGAAGAAACTCGAAGATATACCTGTAGTGAAAGAATTCCCACAAGTCTTTCCCGACGACATCTCAGGACTTCTTCCCATGAGAGAAGTCGAATTCCGCATTGATCTTATACCTGGCGCTACATCGGTCGCAAAATCTCCTTATAGGTTAGCCCCATCCGAAATGCATGAGCTGGCCAGTCAACTGCAAGAGCTGACTGACAAAGGATTTATACGTCCTAGCTCATCGCCTTGGGGTGCACCTGTTCTTTTTGTGAAGAAGAAAGATGGAACGTTTCGCATGTGTATCGACTACAGAGAACTCAACAAGTTAACGGTCAAGAACCGCTACCCATTACCTCGCATCGATGACCTTCTAGACCAACTTCAAGGCGCCACCTGTTTTTCAAAAATCGACCTTCGTTCGGGATATCATCAACTCAGAGTACATGAAGAAGACGTCCCAAAGACCGCCTTCCGAACTCGATATGGTCCTTACGAATTCATGGTCATGCCATTTGGTTTAACCAACGCCCCAGCAGTATTTATGGATTTAATGAATAGGGTATGCAAACCCTACCTTGACCGCTTTGGCATAGTCTTCATCGACGACATCCTCATCTACTCAAAGTCTAAGTCTGATCATGAACGACACCTTCGACTCATCCTTACACTCTTAAGGACAGAAAAGTTGTACGCTAAGTTCTCGAAATGTGAATTCTGGTTAAGGGAAGTACAATTCCTTGGACACGTCGTCAATGACAAGGGTATTCATGTTGATCCTTCAAAGATCAAGGCAGTACAGGAATGGCAAGCGCCACGAACCCCTACCGAAGTAAGATCATTTCTTGGTTTGGCTGGTTACTATCACCGCTTCATTGCCAATTTCTCCCGTATTGCTGTACCACTCACAGCTTTGACTCATAAAGGAAAACCCTTCATATGGGGACCCAAACAAGAAGAAGCCTTCCAAACCCTGAAGCAAAAGCTTTGTGACGCACCTATCCTCACACTTCCTGAAGGTTGCGATGACTTTGTAGTATATTGCGACGCGTCAGGGCAAGGACTAGGCTGTGTACTGATACAAAGAGGAAAAGTGATAGCCTATGCTTCTAGGCAACTCAAAGTTCATGAGAAGAACTACACCACCCACGACCTAGAACTTGGAGCCGTTGTGTTCGCTCTCAAGATATGGAGACATTACCTCTACGGTACCAAGTGTGAAATATACACTGACCACAAGTGTCTCCAACATATCTTCAACCAAAAGGAGTTGAATATGAGGCAACGAAGATGGGTCGAACTTCTTAACGACTACGACTGTGAAATTCGGTATCATCCTGGAAAGGCAAACGTGGTGGCCGATGCGCTCAGTCGAAAAGGTTATGCGAACTCCATTCGTCTTCTATGTTCGTAAATCATAACCGATATCAAGGATCGAATCCGAGAAGCTCAACATGTTTCTGTAACAGAAAACGACGTACGAGATGAGCTGTCATGTGGAGCAGAACTCAAAATCGAAACCAAATCCGACGGCATTCTGTACTATCTAAATCGCATATGGATTCCCGATCGCGATAGCCTTCGTGATTTCCTTATGAATGAGGCGCACAAAACACAGTACTCGGTACACCCAGGAGCCGACAAGATGTATCAAGACCTTCGATACACCTACTAGTGGCCTGGCATGAAAAAGGATATTGCTGTTTTTGTTTCCAAGTGACTTACCTGTTCCAAAGTAAAAGCTGAACATCAAAGACCTTCAGGACTCCTAACCCAACCTGAAATACATGTATGGAAGTGGGAAAACATAACCATGGACTTCATTACCGGGTTACCTCGCACCTCAGTGGGTATGACACTATATGGGTAATCATTGATCGTCTTACAAAATCAGCTCACTTCATTCCGATTCGCGAGGACTTCAAGAACGAGAAGTTAGCTCGTATCTACATCAGCGAGATCGTAAGCCGTCATGGTGTACCTTTAAGCATCATTTCAGACCGTGATGGTCGTTTCACTTCACGAACATGGCGAGTCGTACAAGCCGCCTTGGGTACACGATTAGACCTCAATACCGCTTTTCATCCTCAAACTGATGGACAATCTGAACACACCATCCAAACTCTTGAAGACATGCTTCGAGCATGTGTCATAGACTTCAAAGGGAATTGGGACGCTCATCTACCATTAGTTGAATTTTCGTACAACAATAGTTATCATTCAAGTATCGGCATGGCACCTTTCGAAGCTTTATATGGTCGTAAGTGCCGATCACCAATATGTTGGCACGAAATTGGAGAAGCACAAATCACCGGTCCAGAATTAATTCAAGAAACAACAGACAAGATCCATCAAATTCGAAACAATCTTCTAGCGGCACAAAGTCGTCAAAAGAGTTATGCAGACAAACGACGAAAGCCCTTGGAGTTTAACATTGGTGACCAAGTACTTTTAAAAGTATCACCGTGGAAGGGAGTGGTTCGTTTTGGCCAGAAGGGCAAGCTAGCACCACGCTACGTAGGACCTTTCAAGATACTCGAAAGGGTAGGACCTGTAGCATACAAGCTTGACCTACCAGAAGAACTCAACAGAATTCATCCCACATTTCACGTATCAAACTTGAAGAAGTGCCTCGCCGATGAAAACCTCATATTCCTCTAGAAGACATTCAAGTCGATGAATCTATGCATTTCATTGAAAGACCAGTAGAAATTATGGACTTCGGAGAGAAGCGTTTAAGACGAAGTCGTATTCCAATTGTCAGGGTACGCTGGGAGTCGAAACGAGGACCTGAGTTTACTTGGGAACGTGAAGACTCAATGCGCGAGAAGTACCCGCATCTTTTTCCTGTTATCACTACTACTTAAATTTCGGGACGAAATTTCTAAAAGTACGGGATACTGTAACATCCGTCGAAAAACGGGTTTCCAAACCCGCTTCGTTTATTAATCAAATATCCAATTATAAAATTTCGTTGCGTATTTATGGTCAATATTAATTTTAACAATACATATTTAATAAACATATTAGAATTTAAAAACTATAATTATTAAAAAGTAAAAATAAGTGCAAAAAAAATAATATCAAGCTGCCGGGTTTCGAACCCGGGTCAGCTAGTTCATCAAACAACCACAACACCACCCCGCCACACGCTGTCTTTGTTAACATAATGAAACAATTAATACTTATAATAAAACTCAAAACTCAAACTCAGTAATCAGCGCGCCCAATTCGCAGTCGCCGGAAATACCGACGACTTCGCCAATTGTCGACAGTTTCCTTTGATTAAACGCGTGTATTAACCTCGACATCGGTTATAACCGATGTCTAGTCCCCCAATTCAAGTCGTAACCGCCGGAGAAAACCTTGACCACGAATCAAGATCAAATTCGGACTCGATACATTCTGCTTCTTCCCTATAAATACACACCCAAGTCTCTTGTAATCTTTTCGCTCAAAATCGCACAATTTCTCGAAGTATTAGCACTCGCCGGAGATATTCTGCAATCGCCGGACTTTCGCCGGAAAACCGAGACTTACATCAAATCGGTAAATTTCTCGACTCTTTCGTCTTCAATCCATTGTTAGACATATACTAACTTAAATCCTTCAACCAGAATCGGTCCCAGACGGCGTTGCCAGAAATTCTATACTCGTCGGAAAATCTCTGGAAATTTCAAAATCACGCTGTGAATCGGTACAATCATCTAGACCCCCCCTGATATCTATTGTTTAGTAACTTAATTTCACAACTCATCGATCAAAACTGTTAATTGATTCAATCAGACGGAATTCACAAATAAGAGCCGACGACCATTGCCGGAATTCTGAGAAAGACATTCTGTTCGGTACATTCGATTCCGTAACTCTCTTTATCCATTACATTTCAATCACTTATATGTTCGACGAACGATTTAAACCAGAACAGTTGGATATCGTTTGTCTATGTCTTTGAATGAAGAAGACAAAGTCGACATTGTGTATAAGTTTAACTAAAACAAGATATTAAACCGGGTTAGACACACAGTCCAGTGGTGGACTGTGTGCAAACACACAGCGCACGTCATGAGTTCGAACCTTACAACATACCGACTTTCCGAATTAAAACCAATTTAAAAAAAAAACAGAATCAGATCAAGTCACAGTATGTCTTTAAGATTAATTTAAACCGTAAGATAAACAGATTAGACACACAGCCCAACTGGTTGGGCTGTGCGCTTACAAACGAAGGACCCGAGTTCGATCCGGGTCCCTGCAACCAGTTCGACCATTTTAAATCCTTTTAATATAAACCAAATAAATTAACATTTAATTAGTATATATATATAATTAAAACATAGAATATTTCGGGTTAGACACGTAGCTCGGTTGGTAGAGCTGCGTGCACGCGTACGAGAGGTCCCGGGTTCGAACCTCACTCAGTGCACACTCAACCACAGTCCGACCGGTCAACGGTCCGGTCAACGGTCAAAGGACCGGTCAACGGTCAACAAAAGTCAATTTTTTTATTTTTTATTTATTTATTTAATTTAAAAATCAATTAAAAAAACTTAAAAATATATTTTTAAAGTTAGAAAATGACCTTAAACTCACAAAAATAAATCTAAAAATCCTATTAAAATTGTTAATAAAATCCACTTATTTACCGGACCATTTCGTTATTATTTTAGGATTAGTTTTTCCTCGTCAATCAAATCCCAAAATTCGTGCGCATTCAACATCATCAAAAGCACGCACCCAATGTGAGTGAATCTCTACCAATTCCCCGTTTTAATCACATTTTGGGGTGTATCATATGTCGCTTAATTAATTATTATATCTAAACACTTATCCATGAACAAATGTGTATCCAATATGTATCAATTGTTGTGTGGTTTATGTTTAGATTAAATTTATCATTTTCAGTACATACATTCCATTAGGCCCATCAGCTCCCCGTGGGAGACGGGTTAAGTACAGGTGCCTCATTCGATCGGCTCCGTTTGATTGAGCCTTGATCTCACATACATCATCATACATTTCATATGATCGGCTCCGTTTGATTGAGCCTTGATCTCACAATACATTATTATTCATGTCATTTACTCATTCAAGGTGGTTTGTGATTGTTTGTTTATATATGTTTGCTCACATATGATTATTGCACAATTTTTCCATATTAAATACAACAGGAAATCAATAACAAATGTTTTTAACAAGGTTCACTCGCCAACTTTTGTTTACCCAAAATTTCCCCATTTTACACATGATACAGGTGATCCAGTTGAGGCAAGAAACACATAGGAAGGCTTAGAAGAATAAATCAGTTTAAGCTTTGGATTGTTTTATTTAGTTTTCATTTCCTTGTATTGTATGAACTTGATTTGAGCATTTAAGTTGTAATTTGAATTTAATAAATATGAAACATTTTAGTAAACATCATGAGCTTTGGTGATAACCCAATTATGCCCCGAATTTTATTCCGCTGCGGGTCGGGGTGTGACAATGGTCTTTTTCCGTCGGGGTAAGGTGAGAACGGGAGCGTTGCATAGCATGCGCTTGAGAGTTTGAAAGGCTTCCTCTTGTTTGGTTTCCCAAACGAAAGGCCTGTCATTATGAGTTAAAGCAGTAAGCGAAACGGCGATTTTTGAAAAGTCGGCGATGAATCAACGGTAGTAACCCGCCAACCCAAGAAATGAACGGATTTCGGAAGCATTCTTCGGTGTAATCCAACTCTTGATGGCTTCAATCTTTGCAGGGTCGACGTGAATTCCTTGACTATTAACGATGTGGCCGAGAAATTGGACTTCTTCGAGCCACATTTAGAGAACTTCGCATAAAGGCGATTACCTTGAAGAAGTTCGAGGACTAAATGGAGATGGCGCGCATGTTCGTCTCTCGACTTCGAGTAGATAAGTATATCATCGATAAAAACAATGACGAAACGATCTAAGAAAGCTTTACACACACGGTTCATCAAATCCATGAAAACCGCGGGCGCATTGGTTAGACCAAAAGGCATGACCATGAATTCGAAATGGCCATAGCGAGTACGAAAGGCGGTTTTCAGAATATCTTCATCCAACACGCGTAACTGATGATAACCGGAACGAAGATCGATCTTAGAAAAACAAGTAGCACCTTGTAGCTGATCAAATAAGTCGTCGATATGAGGAAGAGGGTAGCGATTCTGTATCGTAAGCTTATTAAGTTCACGCTAATCGATGCACATCCGGAACGATCCATCCTTCTTTTTCACGAAAAGGACGGGCGCACCCCAAGGCGAAGTGCTCGGGCGTTGAAACCTTTATCAAGAAACTCTTGAAGTTGGCTTGATAGCTCGCGCATTTCTGATGGTGCGAGACGATAAGGAGCTTTAGCAACGGGAGTAGCACCTAGAATCAAATCGATACGGAATTCAACGTCTCGAGTAGGGGGTAAACCGCGTAAATCGCCGGGAAAGACTTTAGGAAATTCACGAACAACGGGAACATCTTTATAAGTCTTCTTTTCTTTCTCTGGGTTCACGATGTGAGCGAGGAAGGCAACACATCACTTTTGCAAGCATTTGTGTGCTCGGGTACATGACAAAAGCATCAACTTCTTTGAGGGAGTTTCACCGTATACATGAAGTTGATCACCGTTTGGAAGGGGAAACGAATCATTTTATCGAAGCAAACAACTTCAGCATGATTCTCACGAAGAAATCCATGCCAACTATGATATCGAAGCTACCTAACTGCATAGATATGAGGTTGATCGAGAAGAGTGGCTGTTGAGATCGAGAGAACAACCACGTAAGACGGAATTGACGGTAACGGATTTTCCGGTGGCGACTTCCACATCGAAAGTCTTTGGGAGTTTAGCGCGCTTACATTTTAAAACCTTTTCGAATTCTAACGATACAAAATAGTTATCGGCACCGGTATCAAATAATCATGAAGCATAAATACAATTGACAAGGAACGTACCATTGACAACATTGTTGTCGTTCTGGGCCTGGCGGTGGTTGAGATTGAAGGCTCTGCCACGCGCAGCTTGCGGCGGCTGAGGCTGCTACTGTTGCGGCGGCTGAGGCTGCTGCTGAGGCTGCGGTGCTGGCTGCTCTTACTTAACAGGACGATTCAGACAGACATTGGCGAAATGATTCGGATCACCACACACATAGCACACACGTGCTTTTGGAGCTTGCTGCTGATTGGCTTGAGGAGGAGCGGGTAAAGCTGGAGCTACTGGAGCCTGAGGAGCTGGCTGACGAGGACCTGATCGGCAACTCACAGTAAAATGGCCGTAGATATTGCAGTTTGTGCAAAAACGGCAGTTGCCACCAACGACATGATGATAAGTGCACTTAGGACACAGAGGGTGAGGTCCGGTATACGCACGCTTAGCTGGAGGTGCGTTCGGAGCGGCTGACTGAAGCGGCTGAGGGTTTGCTGGAGCGGTGAGAGCATAGTTCTTGCTCGGGTTTCCTCTTTTGCGTCCCTGACGCTTTCCCTTTGGTTCACTCGATGATTTAGTAGCAGCGGTTGGTTCGACGACGGCTTGATTGGCGACTTTAGCAGAGTTCTTGAAATAACCATCCTGAACTCGCTGATCGTTGATCTCAGCGACGAGCATGTAGGTTTCCTTGATGGTTGTAGTACGAGCAACTTTCATGAAACTTGCAACACACTCGGGTAAACCACGGATGTACTTGTTGATAGCTTTCTCTGTCGTATCAACCTGGCTGGGACAGATGATGCTCAAAATCTTAAACCGAGCAGTAAAACCAGCATTGTCGGGACCATCCTGCTTGATGCCCTAAAACTCATTCTCGAGATTTTGCATTTCATGCGGAGGATAGAACTCCTTCATCATTACTTCCTTGAGTTCCTCCCAAGATAGACTGTAGGCTTCATCATTTCCACGCTTGTTTCTTTCGGCTGTCCACCAGTCGAGAGCACGGGACTGGAAGACTCCGGTAGCGTTCATGGTGCGGAGATCATCGGGGCATCCACTTTGCCTAAAAGTGACCTCAATAGCATCAAACTAGTGAAACATAGAAGTGTGTCCGTCATTGCCCGTGAAGGCGAGAGGTGCACAAGCCTTGAAGTTCTTGAAGCTGAATCGCGGCTTGGGATTCTCAGTTTTCGAGTCGACTGATGAGTTACTGCTCACGGCATGAATTTCCGAGACGATCTGCGGAATGACTTTAGCTATCTCCTTGGCTACCATTATAGCGATACGCTTGTCGGCGTTGCTGCGCTGGAGATTCCTTCGGGTGTGCGATCCCATTGAAGACATCTACTCGAAGGATTTAGATTAGATGAGATTCGATTATAATAGAGTTATGTTTAAATATTTATTGTTATTATCATTCATTCAAGGCACAAAATCATATAAACACGTAGGCACGTAAACACGTAAGCACGTAAGAACGTATTTCATGTAAGCATATACTTTGCACATATTCACCTTCTTATAAGTAGCGCGTTCGAGATGCGATAAAATTTGCGAGATATAAGCGATATACAGTAGCGATATAAGCGAGATAATACCGCGTATAGGACACACATGTCCTCATAAGTGTAAGCGAGTTAAGCGATTAGTTTGGTTGGTGTATTAATTTAGCATTTTAGATCTCGAGAGTTGTGCGAGTAGTGGATGCGTTTAGGGTGCGTAAAGTGATAAAGCGAGAAATCGATAATGCGAGAAATGAACAATTAAGCGAGAAACACACATAAATAATAATAAACTCGATGATGCGTAAATCGACGATATAAGGCTTAAATCAATTGGGATTGTCCAGGGTTTGGAGACGTTGACTACCCAAAGTGATTCGACTACCCTTTGCATTTGGACCCACGCTTTGGCCTAATAGATAAACTTTCTCACCGCAAGCGGATAACGACGTTTACCCTTCCAGTTAATCGTGTTCCAAACCATCGGCATAACCGAGACTTTGGTGAGATTGAAAATCGAGGCACGGAATTAGTTATTAAGATGCGGGTTTCACCCCTAACTTAACAACATCATTCCTAGTTGTGGCCACGCTCACCGATCACATAGGGCGTTCCACTAGATTGAAAGGGAGATGTTTGTCGAGGTTTGTATGTCACTCCTAACTCAACGAAGATATCTCGTGCGAGAGAATGCGAGGAGTGAATGATCTCATCGAGAGTTCTCGGTTTTCACACATATTCTCGACTTGATCACTTGTTGGTGAGATACGAGCGTTTCATAATCGTTTATATTGTATTAGTCTTAGGAAGGGCACATTTAAGCTTTTATGGCAAGTTGTTTAACATTTAAGTCAAAGATAGGTCAATCGGGTACTTAAACGTGCTACTAGGTCGATCATGGAAATTCTACCTATTAGCCTATGGTTATGGCGTTCTGATACCAATCTGTCACACCCCAACCGATGGCGGAATCATCGGGGTAGTAGCACTAGGCGAATCAAATTGATCAAGAGATTCCATAACAGCCATTTCAAAGACAATAATCAACATTCAATATCCCATACTATCAAACTCATAAAACCTTTAAAACAAAAAATTACATTTCAACAAAATCCCTTAAACATAAATCCAATTCGATCTCCCCGAGATTTTATTACAAACCATTCTAAGTAAACTAAAATAAAACGAACTAAACTACGCATGCAACATCCAAGGCATCCAAGCTATAAATCCTCAATCTGTTACATACGTTAAAATACAAGTCAATACAATTAAGTAAAGGTGAGCATACGAGTTTGAATAATACTAGCATAGTCGAAAAAGCGTTTGCGAAACAATCTAATTACATATCATGATACACCAAAACACTTAACAACATAGGCTCATTTCTCATGATAACTACCGTGAAAAGGCTTGCGCGACCATCCTAACTAGACCCCGTCGGGTGTTAGCCAAATTATAGTACCAAACTAGCTAAGGAGGCAAGTTAACGAAAATAAGTCCTATTCACATGTTTCTAGTATCACGTATCGAGCATATACAATCAGATTATTCGCGTGTGATAAACAGTTTTGATTTGTGAAGGATTTTGATATAGGAACGTATGTAAAACCCAAAAATTGCGTGAAAGTGAAAATAGGTCAAGTATACTCACTGTGGGTGCGTTTTGGTAAGACTTGAGATTCTGAGGAGAGTTGCCGAGTGCGCCGGATCAGCCTGTAAACGAACAGAAGTGCATCAGTCTTCCGAAAAGCCGAAATGGTGAAGTTTGAGTTGAGCAGTAGGCAAGTTCGGGCGAACTTGTATGTAAACATACAAGTTCGAGCGAACTTTCATGGTTTTGGTGAGTTGAGAGTCAAGTTCGGTCGAACTTGTAAGTTTCTCAAGGAACTTGTGAAGTTTTCCTGAGAAACTTTGCAAGTTCGAGCGAACTTGAGGACTTTCTGCTGAAGAATTGACCATTTTCACCCAAGTTCGGCCGAACTTGACCTTTTGAGGGCAAGTTCGAGTGAACTTGGCTAGGCTGCTGCCCAAAATCAGTTGAATCTCGAGTGAACTTGATGTTTTCGGGTCAAAAATCTTGCGTTTTCGCGTCGTTTGTTGAGGAAATCGAGTGTTCATCCCTCCAACCCTGTGCTGTTGGGCAAACTTGGGTCAGAGAGGTGTTTTAGAGCTGTTTTAGCCGTTTTACAAAAGCATGGCTAATCCGGACGAAGTCGAGGTTTGTTCGGGTTAGTCCGGCTTGTGTAAACCAACATAAACGTCCTTGTGCTTCCAGATCTGGGATCTTGAATGATAAATGCTTCGTTTCATATCAGAAAATGAACAAAACATCATCAAAAGTCCGTATTTTGTGTCAAAATCAATGTTCAAAAGGTTTTGCTCAGATCTAAGCATAGATCTGAGTGAAAAACAGAAGTTTTATGAAAAAAGATGAAGATTTTCGTAAACAGAGAAGATTTGTTGAAAACGAAGGCTATGCCTTGTGCCAAAATCATTGTAAACCTTTGTAAATCGTTGATAAACGTTGTTGTAGCTGAAATCGGGTTGATTCTTACCTAGAACACGAAGGTTTCGGGTTTTGAGAGCTTTGAGCAAACTTACAGCAAGTTCAAATGAGAGGAATGAGCTAGGCATTTATAGGAGGAGACAAAAAGGTGAGCTGGTGGAGTCAAGTTCGGTCAAACTTGCATGAGTTTCATGCAAGTTCGGGCGAACTTGCTTGATTTTCAAGAGAATTCAGCTAAGTTCGGCTGAACTTGTACATGTGTGTACAAGTTCGAGCGAACTTGAGGATTTAAGAGGGATCCTTATGTCTCAGGAAAGTTCGGGCGAACTTAGGGTAGTCAAGTTCTGTCACACCCCGACCCGCAGCGGAAAAGGTGATCGGGGCATGATTGGGTTTTCATCAAAGCTCATGACATTTATTATAACGTTTCATATTTATTATTTCTATTTAAAGGAGAATCATTACAATCAATAATACAAGTACAACATGTTCTATACATCTTTCAAGACTTCATTATTTTTCTTCTAAGGCAATTTCCTATGTGTTCCTTGCTTCAACCTGTCCACCTGTATCATGTGTAAAAATAGGGTTTTTGGGTCAACAAAAAGTTGGCGAGTGAATCCTATGAAAAACATTTAAACGTGTTTATTGTATCGATTATAAAATAAAGTGAATAACCACACATGAGTAAACGTAAATGTAAATTTAATCACAAAACACATAATATTAATTATTTCACACATATACACCAAATGATTGATTTTGAGGCACGCGTTGTTCAACTCGTCTCCCACGAGGAACTGATGGGCCTAATGAATGATTTTGAGGCACGCGTTGTTCAACGAACTGATGGGCCTAATGAATGTTTTTGAGGCACGCGTTGTTCAACTCGTCTCCCACGAGGAACTGATGGGCCTAATGAATAATTTGCACACAACTTGACAATATGTAATACATCACAACAAACAATATTTACATTCTAAGTTTAGATCATATAATGGTATAGCACGAGTTTGAATAAGCGAATTAATTTAAGCGACACATGATATACCCCAAAACATGAATAAAAAGGGGAATTTGTAAGAATTCACTCACAGTGGTTGCGTTTCTTGGATTGATGATGAATGCGCACGAATTTGGATTTAACCACGATAGAAACTAACCTAAATAATAACATAATGGTTCGGTAAATAAATGGATTTTATTTGAGATTAATAATTTTAATTCATAACCTTAATAGGATTTCAAGATTTATTTTTGTGAGTTTAAGGACATTTTCTAACTTTAAAAATATTATTTTTAAGTATTTTTAAATAATTTTCTGATTAAATAAATAAATAAAAAAATGTTGACCGTTGACTTTGACCGTTGACCGGTCTGATTGTGTTTATTATGTGCGCTGAGTGAGGTTCGAACTCGTGACCTCCCGTACGCGTGCACGCAGCTCTACCAACTGAGCTACGTGTCTAGCCCGAAATATTTCTGATTTTAATTATATTTATATACTTTTTAGTTTATTCCGAATTTTATTTAATTAAAAATGTTTCAAATATCGTCTGACCGGCTGGTTTAGCGGGGATCGAACTGGTGACCCTTGACTTAACTTGCACCCAGCCCGACCAACTGGGCTGGGTGTCTAACCCGTATTATATAGTGTTTGTATTATATTTAACAACATACTGTGGAACAATCTGTTTTGGTTTAAAAAAAATGGATTTTATTTCAGCAGAAGCGGATATGTTCAAGACTCAAACCCGGGACGTGTATGTTATGTTTGCACACAGTCCACCACTGGACTGTGTGTCTAACCCGGTCATTATTCCGGTTTTTATTATATTTATACGCATTTAAAAACTTCATCTTCTTCGATTTATAAAACCAGAGAATCAACTCGACTGTTTAATCAATAATTCTTATTGAATTAGTTGATTGATCAATACTGTTAACGAAATAATTTAAACAGAAAGGATTAAAGGTGCTGTACCAAACAGTTGTGATCTCTGATGAAGTTCCGCCGGCTGAGGTTAACTCCGGCGAAGTTTATCTTGCGACAGAGGACCTACAGGAGGTTTGAGGTGAGTGTGGGTGACTTCTGTCGAAGCTCTAGAAGTCCTATTTATAGAGTAAGGCAATAATGGGATAGATTCGGTTTTCCGGTGACCAATTCCGGCGAAATTGGAAATCTCCGGCGACGTGTTTCTTAGCACTTCAACTACGATAAAGTGTGCGGTCTTGAGCGAAGGATTCCTGGAAGATTGAGGGGGTATTTCTAGGGTAGAACAGGATGTATTGGGTCTGTATTTTGGTCAAGGTTCGTAGTCAAGATTTTCGGCGGTTACGACTACAATTGAGGGTCAGACGTCGGTTATAACCGATGTAGACGTCGGTTATAACGTTATAGTCAAAAGGAATATGGCTAAACTCGCGGATCGCCGGATTTTCCGGTGATTGCGAGTTCAGCCGGGCTGGAAGTCCGGTTTGAATTCGGATTTCATCATAAGTATTATTTGTTTCGATATAATAACAAAGAAGTCAAGTGGCGGAGTGGTAAAGTGTTTGTTTGTTGGAACCTGCTGACCCGGGTTCGAAACCCGGCAGCTCCCTTTTATTTTTCTTCACTTGTTATTTTATTGTTTATAAATTATAGTTTTTAAATTCTAAAATGTTTATTAATTATGTATTGTTTAAAACTAAAATAAACAATATATACGCAACGAAAATTTATGACTGACTATTTGGTTAATAAACGAAGCGGTTTTTGGAAACCCGTTTTTTTATGGATGTTACAGTATCCCCTACTTTTAGAAATTTCGTCCCGAAATTTAAGTAGTGGTATGTTTGACTCGAAAGGAGGGTGGTTTTGACAATTACATACTTAGAAGGGGGTAAGAGTTTAATTTTTTTTATTTGAGGCGGTAACATTCCTAGTAAGGGTTGAATACCCTGCTACAGGAATCGCTTTTTGGTGCCTAAGATAAGGAATATTGATAAACAGAGTTGATTGACTAGGTATGATCTCATGCACAAGAGTTTTGAGAGAATCGATACATTTGCAAAGATAAGGTTATATCCTAAAACAAAACTTCTACCATGACAATACTAAAACCTACATGGAACTTCTCATAATCCCCTGACGATGCCTCTGATCCTTTGGCAAGAATATTTATATATAGGAAGTACCAGCGGCGTATCCACCATATTCTTGTCAAATTTTCATTGGCTTTATCAGTAAATTATGATTAGTTCTATGTGACTCTAAAACATAAACAAACACAACAACCAAAACTTGAGTCTCAAACCTGAAAGTATACATGATTGAATGATGATAGTACCTCTCTCATTTGTTATGATGAAGAGGTTAGTCTATGTAGAAGTGAGACACAACCCAACTTCTTTGAATGATGAGATTGAGATACGTTGAGATGTATGATGATATGAATGCTAAATCAGTGAGTATAAATCAAACTTCAACCATGACAATACTAAAACCTACATGGAACTTCTCATAATCCCCTGACGATGCCTCTGATCCTTTGGCAAGAATATTTATATATAGGAAGTACCAGCGGCGTATCCACCATATTCTTGTCAAATTTTCATTGGCTTTATCAGTAAATTATGATTAGTTCTATGTGACTCTAAAACATAAACAAACACAACAACCAAAACTTGAGTCTCAAACCTGAAAGTATACATGATTGAATGATGACAGTACCTCTCTCATTTGTTATGATGAAGAGGTTAGTCTATGTAGAAGTGAGACACAACCCAACTTCTTTGAATGATGAGATTGAGATACGTTAAGATGTATGATGATATGAATGCTAAATCAGTGAGTATAAATCAAACTTCAACCATGACAATACTAAAACCTACATGGAACTTCTCATAATCCGCTGACGATGCCTCTGATCCTTTGGCAAGAATATTTATATATAGGAAGTACCAGCGGCGTATCCACCATATTCTTGTCAAATTTTCATTGGCTTTATCAGTAAATTATGATTAGTTCTATGTGACTCTAAAACATAAACAAACACAACAACCAAAACTTGAGTCTCAAATCTGAAGGTATACATGATTGAATGATGACAGTACCTCTCTCGTTTGTTATGATGAAGGGGTTAGTCTAGGTAAAAGTGAGACACAACCCAACTTCTTTGAATGATGAGATTGAGATACGTCGAGATGTATGATGATATGAATGTTAAATCAGTGAGTATAAAACAAAACTGAAATAGTAATTCGCATTAAGATTCTTGGATAAATTTCCAATTTATAATTGAGATACGTGAAGATTGAGATAACATAAACAAAACATAAAAACTAAGCGGTTGGAGTTGAATCTTGATTTTTGGTGAAGAAAACTAGTTGGGTGGTTCGTTTGGGCCGTTATTATCTTCAACAGGATTGGCGTTGATGTTGTAAGCTCTTCCTCTTGCTGGTGGCCTAGTGGTTAGGTTTTCTTGATTTGCTTGGTTAACTGGGTTTGCTTGAGCTTGGGCATTTATGATGTTAACCAATCGAGGGCACGTGTTTCTAAAGTGGGTAGGGTCGCCACAATTAAAACAAGCTCGAACATATGGGAACATGGGGTATTGGGGTTGTTGATATGTTTGGATCATGTTTTGAGTAGGGGGTGAGGTTTGGTTTTGAGAGGTGCGGCAAACCTTGCTCAAATGACCATAGCGTCCACAATTCGCACATAGTCGACAAGGTAAGGTAGATGGATGGTGATAAAACAGGTGTTGCATTGAGGGTGAGGTCCAAAGTAAGGTTCTTATTTGGGTAAGTTGAGTTGGTTGCTACTTGAGTGATTGGGATAGCTTGGAGGGGTACAACTTGTGAAGCTGGTTGGTTGTGTTGGGTGACAGCGAAGATTTGTCCATCTCGTTTTCTCTTAGAAGTGGTTTGAGAAGAGGATTCGGTTTGGGTGGAGTTTGGGGTTTCGGTTGATGCTTTATCCTTCTTCTTCTCCTCCTTAAAGTCTTTATTCCGTATGCGGTTTTCGGTGAGCTCTGTAGCTAACTCCATTGCTGCTTCCAAAGTTGCAGGTGTGGTACTTATTACAGGGTCTTGAATTTTTGAAGGAAGACCTCGAATGTAGTGCTCGATTAAACGGTAGAGAGGAGTGAACAAGTTGGGGACCATCTGATTCAACTCAAGGAATCTCTTGTTGTATGTGGTGTGGTCGCCTTCCTTTTGTTTCAAAGAATAGAACTCATCCTCTAATTTCTTGATTTCGCTTCTTGGACAGAAACGTCTTGTCATGATTTCCTTCAACTCTTCCTAAGTCAAAGTCATAGCATTCTCAGTACCTCGTTGGCCTTCTCTGTATTCCACCATGTAAGTGCTACTCCAAACAAACGACCGGTAGCATATCGCACCTTGCGATCATCGGGACAGTCGCAATTGAGAAAGGTGTTTTCCATCTCCTCAAACCAATGGAGGAGAGCGGTGACACCTTCAGTCCCTTCGTATTTTGGAGGATCGCAGGATTTGAAATGTTTGTAGGTGCATTTAGTGGCTTTTGGGGAAGGATTGACAATGTTTTGATCTTCTTGGTGGATTGGGTTGACGGGATTAGTGGTAAGGGCCTGTTGAACTTGAACTACGATGTTGGGTATTACGGCATCCATTTGTTGAGCGATTTGGGCAGCCATGCGCTCGCGGGATTTTCCTGATCTCATTTTTCTACGAGAGAGACTGGAAGACATCTACAAGAAATACGCATCGAGAGTATGAGTTTGACGTTTTAGGTGTCATGTGTCGTATTTAGGAATGAACATAAAATAAATATAGAATAATAAATCTACTACATCCATAGGATGTCTTGGGCTTTGCTCATAATTGGGCCTTGCATGCCGCCATACTTCACCTTCGTAATCATGTGGGCCCCCATGATTACCGGGTCTTTCTTATGGTTCGCATTTGTTAGCCTGGTAACGTACACTAAAACCCGGAGAAAATCGAGAAATATGTATGTAACGTATGATATTCGGAGTGCATCCAGGTGTGGACACGGTGACACCTCAAAGTAGGGTTAGTTCGAACGACGTTTGGTGTGGCATGCTTTGGCCTAATAGGTCCTTCGTACTCTCATCGTTAGTCCCAAGGTAGGCAAACTGGTCCGTTATATTGGATTTATACGAATGCCAACCTAGACAGGACGTTCCGACTACCGGTACTCGTACCCTTACAGTTACTACATGCCCGTCGTAGAACTCACTTTGATGTGATTGAGAAATGAAAAAAAATGCGACAAAATCTTGAATAACGGAAGTATGAAGATGATTTAAATATGTGAACATTGAAATATGCGTGATGAATGTATATGTAAGCATGTTATGTTTGACTATAAGTATAATTCATTAAGTATCACACAAAATGATAGTGGGAGTGTTTGCATGCATTTGTGTATGTAATAAATACGAAACAAATAAACATCATGAGTTTGCATGTAACCACATAAACAATTAAAATCTAATCAACTATAGTATAGGCTCTAAGGGTCTAAAAACCTATCCTATATCCCTATAGTCAAAAGCTATGATACCAATCTGTCACACCCCGACCCGCAGCGGAAAAGGTGATCGGGGCATGATTGGGTTTTCATCAAAGCTCATGACATTTATTATGACGTTTCATATTTATTATTTCTATTTAAAGGAGAATCATTACAATCAATAATACAAGTACAACATGTTCTATACATCTTTCAAGACTTCATTATTTTTCTTCTAAGGCAATTTCCTATGTGTTCCTTGCTTCAACCTGTCCACCTGTATCATGTGTAAAAATAGGGTATTTGGGTCAACAAAAAGTTGGCGAGTGAATCCTATGAAAAACATTTAAACGTGTTTACTGTATCGATTATAAAATAAAGTGTATAACCACACATGAGTAAACGTAAATGTAAATTTAATCACAAAACACATAATATTAATTATTTCACACATATACACCAAATGATTGATTTTGAGGCACGCGTTGTTCAACTCGTCTCCCACGAGGAACTGATGGGCCTAATGAATGATTTTGAGGCACGCGTTGTTCAACGAACTGATGGGCCTAATGAATGTTTTTTAGGCACGCGTTGTTCAACTCGTCTCCCACGAGGAACTGATGGGCCTAATGAATAATTTGCACACAACTTGACAATATGTAATACATCACAACAAACAATATTTACATTCTAAGTTTAGATCATATAATGGTATAGCACGAGTTTGAATAAGCGAATTAATTTAAGCGACACATGATACACCCCAAAACATGAATAAAAAGGGGAATTTGTAAGAATTCAGTCACAATGGTTGTGTTTCTTGGATTGATTATAAATGCGCACGAATTTGGATTTAACCACGATAGAAACTAACCTAAATAATAACATAATGGTCCGGTAAATAAATGGATTTTATTTGAGATTAATAATTTTAATTCATAACCTTAATAGGATTTCTAGATTTATTTTTGTGAGTTTAAGGACATTTTCTAACTTTAAAAATATTATTTTTAAGTATTTTTAAATAATTTTCTGATTAAATAAATAAAAAAAAATGTTGACCGTTGACTTTGACCGTTGACCGGTCTGATTGTGTTTATTGTATGCGCTGAGTGAGGTTCGAACTCGTGACCTCCCGTACGCGTGCACGCAGCTCTACCAACTGAGCTACGTGTCTAACCCGAAATATTTCTGATTTTAATTATATTTATATACTTTTTAGTTTATTCCGAATTTTATTTAATTAAAAATGTTTCGAATATCGTCTGACCGGCTGGCTTAGCGGGGATCGAACCGGTGACCCTTGACTTAACTTGCACCCAGCCCGACCAACTAGGCTGGGTGTCTAACCCGTATTATATAGTGTTTGTATTATATTTAACAACATACTGTGGAACAATCTGTTTTGGTTTAAAAAAAAATGGATTTTATTTCCGCAGAAACGGATATGTTCAAGACTCGAACCCGGGACGTGTACGTTATGTTTGCACACAGTCCACCACTGGACTGTGTGTCTAACCCGGTCATTACCGGTTTTTATTATATTTATACGCATTTAAAAACTTCATCTTCTTCGATTTATAAAACCAGAGAATCAACTCGTCTGTTTAATCAATAATTCTTATTGAATTAGTTGATTGATCAATACTGTTAACGAAATAATTTAAACAGAAAGGATTAAAGGTGCTGTACCGAACAGTTGTGATCTCCGATGAAGTTCCAGCGGCTGAGGTTAACTCCGGCGAAGTTTATCTTGCGACAGAGGACCTACAGGAGGTTTGAGGTGAGTGTGGGTGACTTCTGTCGAAGCTCTAGAAGTCCTATTTATAGAGTAAGGCAATAATGGGATAGATTCGGTTTTCCGGTGACCAATTCCGGCGAAATTGGAAATCTCCGCGACGTGTTTCTGAGCACTTCAACTACGATAAAGTGTGCGGTCTTGAGCGAAAGGATTCCTGGAAGGTTGAGGGGTCTTTATAGGGTAGAACAGGATGTATTGGGTCTGTATTTTGGTCAAGGTTCATAGTCAAGATTTTCCGGCGGTTACGACTACAATTGAGGGTCAGACGTCAGTTATAACGTTATAGTCAAAAGGAATATGGCTAAACTCGCGGATCGCCGGATTTTCCGGTGATTGCGAGTTCAGCCGCGCTGGAAGTCCGGTTTGAATTCGGATTTCATCATAAGTATTATTTGTTTCGATATAATAACAAAGAAGTCAAGTGGCGGAGCGGTAAAGTGTTTGTTTGTTGGAACCTGCTCACCCGGGTTCGAAACCCGGCAGCTCCCTTTTATTTTTCTTCACTTGTTTTTTTATTGTTTATAAATTATAGTTTTTAAATTCTAAAATGTTTATTAATTATGTATCGTTCAAAATTAAAATAAACAATATATACACAACGAAAATTTATGACTGACTATTTGGTTAATAAACGAAGCGGTTTTTGGAAACCCGTTTTTTTGACGGATGTTACAAGTTCGGCCGAACTTGGCTTGGCGACCAAGTTACGTTTGCCGATTTCGCGTTAAGTGTTAGTTTGGTGATTCGGTTAATATTAATTAGTTATATTAAGCATTTTAGTAAAGCGTTAAGCGTTATACTTGATATAATAGTGAGATTTAGCGATTCGAGAGTGCGAGAGCGATGCGATAGCGAGCGTAATCATAATCACAAACACACACAACACATAAATACTATAAAACCACATGAATAATTGTGATTTGCGATGCGATGCGATTTAATAAGTGGTTAGATGCGATAATAACGTACAACACCATAAGTAACTAACATAAACTTTATTATAAACTGAATCTCGGGATTACAAAGGTAGATAAACAGGAAAACAAAATGGAAAGATAACAATCGAATTTTCGAATTGTTATAGTTTTAAACAAGTGTTATTTAGTTAAATGTGTTTACGGGTTAAATTCAACCTATGAATTTTATTATTTTTTTCTTTTTCACACCTTTTTCCTTCATTGGCCATCACAAACACTTTTCCGTCACAAATCGCGTTTTCTAACGAATTTGTGACAAAAATGTGATGTAGGAATACCCATTGTAGGAAATAGGAACTAGTTTCCTATCCAATTCTGACATTAAAAGGGAGTTGGAAATCGTGATACTTTTCCTACATATTTTCTTAATTATTAAAAAAACCCCTTGTAGGAAATAGAAATTGGTTTCCTTTCCATTCCTGACATAAAAGGGAGTTGGAAAATTGTGACACTTTTCCTACAAGTTTTCTTTATTATTATTATTAAATTTTGTATTATTAATGTTATTACTATTATTATTATTATTATTATATATATATTTTATTTGTTTTACAATTTTCTCAATTAGGGACACATTTGTGGAAATTCAACAATTCAACATTGGTTGTCTATGTTCCTAATGGTTGATTTTAAGACTAGTGCTTTGCGTGGGACACTTAAATTGAACAAAAAATAAATATAAAAATGTTGAACCAGATAGAGAAAATTAGACTGAAATGTAAAACATAAAAAACATATGGTTATTGGATTTTAATAATCCCAGTTGTTGGATGATAATAATCCCAACTTAAAAAATTCCCTCTAACAATCACAACTTGTAAGATTTTGGCCCCCATCCATCCTTTTCTAACTGGGTTAGTTTTTGATTACATGGACGCTCACATGTAAAAAGATGAGCTACTTGATTATGTGGATGATGACGTGGATATTGATATGAATTTTTTTATATATACACACTCACCATCTTGACCACCACCACTCCACAACCTCATTAGCACCATAATCACCCACCTCCCACTACACAACCACCCTTTTCAAGCCCTTCCGACCACCACCTACCTGCAAATTTTATCAACTTCCATCTCCACCATAAACCTCCACCCTGAAAACCCCCAACCTTGACCATCTCAACAGTAAACCTCCACCCTCGAAACATCACAAACTGCGAATTTTATCAAACACGACATACTCATATGTAGCCATGGAAAATACCAGTCGCTAGAAAATGCCATTCATTATTCCGATGAATCTTCGTCAATAGATGGGCATATTCGATGATGAATCGATGTGGTATTGAACCGAAGGGCACAGTTCAGATGATGTTTAACCTACAACCATGCATTCAATCGAAAATTTGACCCGCAACTTGTTCAAAATTTCAAATGATGGATTTGAACACTCTGATTGAATCGATACGAGTTAAAAAACATGAACTTTATCATATAATATATTAATGGATGCTGAGAATTTGATTGAGTGGATTAAAAAATTAATGGGGTGTTGTAAAGGATTCGTGGGTATGGTGGAGATGGCGATGATAGGTGGTAGTGGTGGTGGCTGGAGATGACGGCGGTGTTGGTGGAGATGGCAGGGGTGGTGGGTGGTGGAGATGGCGGTAGTAGTGGTGGTGGTGGTGACGAGGAGATGAGGTGGTGATAATAGTGCTAAATCATTGTCCAAGTCATCAAATAATAAAGTTGTGTGACACGTCAGCGTCCACGTCAGCAAAAACTAATAACGTAAAAACTTTGAACCACACACATGCACTATATGGTGTTAACTCGCAAAATTTAGATCAAAACATATGAAAAATTTGGAAAAGATAAAAAGTTATATGAGATCACAGTTGAAAGTGGAAAAGTGATGGGTAAAAGATGAAAAATGTTTTCTGACAAAGTTGTAAAATACAAAAACTATAGAGTGAAAAATGAAAAAAATTGAATTATAACTCTTACTCACAAATCAAAAGTTGATAAAAGTAGGAATGTATGAACAATGGTTGAATGAATCAATAAATCAAAGAGGAAATGAATTGTGTTGCAGTTAATTACGCAAAAAGTTATATTTATTTATACAAAATTAAATAGTAGAATCAACTTAGAAAACCTTTTTGTGAATTAATATAATATTATACCACTGGTTGATGATCACAAAACAGAGCCAATCATTATAATAAAGAAATCAAATGCTGCCAATATTAGTTTGGGTTATTGAATTTTATCACCCTCAACAAGTGTTGTAAAAATCACGACTATGGTGACTAGTCGGCGATTAATCGCTAGTCGGCCATCAACCAGGCAATTTTTTGTTAATCCGTTAGTCGGACCTAGTCGAGACCTAGTCGGGTCTAGTCGGACTTAGTCAGGCCAGTCGGACCTAGTCGGCCAGCCAAAAATCGACAATTCCGGCCAAAACCTCTAAGGCCATCTGGAGCGTCGCCCGTGATGAAGTTTATAACGCGTTGAAGGCTGTGATACACCACCTCCAGCAACATTGAACATGCGTGAACACTAAAACGCGTTGTAGTCATGATGCATTGTAAACATATTGTTGAGAGTGGAGCATGATGGGTGTGGTGAGTGATGGGCATTCCCACTAAACTCCATCACTAGTGATGGAGTTTGGCTCTATGACGTGGCGTATGGTGATTGGATGTTGTAAGTGATCAGTGGGTAGTGAGTGATGGTGCCCCTAGCCCCTAAATTCTGGCCAGTTTCCAACCAAACCATATGAATTCCAACAATAAATATTGTATACCTAGAAAAAAGAGTTGATTAAGAGTTAAAACCTAGCAACTTAAAATATTTACCTATAAAAATGTGTATATGTATACATAAAACTTAAAATTACATATAAAAAACCCGATCCAATTAATCCCGAGTAACCCGAGTAGTCGCTAGTCTCCACCTCATTGGCCGACCAACGACTAGCAAGTTCTCCAACCTTGCCCCCAACTGTTGGCTATTGGCCGCTACCACCCCCAACTATCAATTTGACGCCCACCACCCCAACTTAACTCTTCACTTGTCCTGTCACCACGTCGTTAACCAAACACTAACTCGTTAGCTTTTTTATCCTACGTGGCCAGTTTTTTATGATGTGGCATGTTTTTAAAAAAATATGTATTCTAATTATGTTTAATATATATATATATACACACACACACACATATTTATATATATATATATATATGTGTGTGTGTGTGTGTGTGTGTGTAATATATACTTAACACCTAAACATCATTGTCCGCTTCCCCTTAAATTAAAACCAGACCTCATCCTGATTCACTTCGATCAAAAGCAGTTTAGGGTTAATAAGTTTACGGGGTTTTGTTTCTGGAATAATTTCAAGTCTGCTGGTTATAATATGTGTGTATATCAGTAAAACCTCTATATATCTTGAGCTCTCTTTCTCTCTCTACCTCTATCAAGCCACCACCCTCAACCACCAACAACCACCCTCCAACCCACCACCACATCCGCCGAGTATTAAAACTGTAAAACCTCACCTCCTCCGTTCACGAAGAGCAAAACCTTCTTATCGCATCTCACTAGGCAGCGGAAGCACCAGAACATTAGAACTAAATATTCCGTCAGCATATTCACCTAAATCATAACATTGATTCACATCGTTCAAGATCGGAACCAACGAAGAATCAAACAGTGATGAGGTCTGAGGTGGTAGAATTGTATACTTTTGTCTTTATATTTTCTCCTTAATCTTGTTGTAGATGTGTAGTTGAGGCTGAGTTGATAGTGGCGGTGGTGAGAGGGGGGATGGAGGTGGTGGTGGAGGTGGAGAAGGAGGTGGTGCTGGTGTTAGAGAGGAGAGAGAGATAGAGAGGGAGAGTGTTGGTGCAGAATGTCTATGTCTTAGTCTTATATCGAGTCTGTATTGTATAGAGCTGGATAGGCTAAGTTAAGAAGTATTTATGATGTGTCTTAGTCAAGTTCGCTCATGTGTTGACATGTTTGAACATGTTTGGCCGAACTTGCATAGGCAAGTTCGGGCGAACTTATACATGTTGAGCGAACTTGTAATCCTATAAATACCTAGCTTGTGTGTCTCATTTGTAACTTTGGTATTGTAGAGCAGTCTGTAATCTGAACGTTTAATCAATGAAACTGACGATTAACTGAATAATTCTTGTCTATTGGTAACACGACATAATGTTTTCGCTATTATGGACGTTAGATATCAAATTTAGGTTCCTAAGCATCGAGAATTGGTCCTACAAATGGTATCAGAGCTAGAACAACCTGATTTGATAGTATCAAGACAAGATCACTTCTATTTCTACTCCATTCTTCTTTTTCTTTAAGTTTTGATCACAAAATGAAGAATTCATGGTCAAAATCTTTTGAATTTTGAATATATCATGTAAAATACAACAAAGATAAACCCTTGAAAGATTGGAGACCAAATTCAACCGAATTCATGTCGAAATTTTGAAAAAACCATGTTTTTGAAAACTTGATGGAACGAACTTGTTGGCCATGTTCGGCCGAACTTGCACTAAAACATCACTTTTCAAGTGATTTTTTAGTAAGTTCGCCCGAACTTAGGTGATTTTTGAGGAAACTTGAGTCAAGTTCGCCCAAAGATACTAAATTTTTATTAATTTTACATCAAGTTCGACCGAACTTGCGTAAAATTAAGAAGATTTTAAGTAAGTTCGCCCGAACTTGCTTGTATTTCATCAAAGTTCTTTTGAACAAGTTCGCTCGAAGATCTGTTTAATAGGGGTTATAAGTTCTACCAAAGATAATCGAAATTTTTCAAAGTAAATCTAACAAGTTCGACAAAACGTGTTAGAAAATTCAAGAATTCTTCATTTGTCACTACAAGTTCGACCGAACTTGTAGTAGAACTAATTGTTTTCAAACTTTTGAAAGTTTTTCAGCGTACACGTTTCGTGATTCACAATGGAAGATCAACTAAGAGCTTATATGTCCAGAGCTAGTTCGTCAAATGCCAATGTGATTAATCAAGTCAATCTTGATAACGAAATGGGAACGACCGTCAAACCGCCCAAGTTGATAAGCATGGATGAATACGAAGCATGGAAAGAGAAATTTACCTACTGGGTTCAAGCCATGCACTTCGCTGGCTGGGTGTCAACTGAAAGAGGCTACACTATTCCGGTAGATGAGCATCCACAAGTTCTTGAGAAGTACAACTACTCGACAACTCAGAGAGATGAATACATTGCAGAGAAAAAGATGATCAGTCTCATCCAAAAGTCTGTCAAAGAAGATATTCTGATTCTGTTACCAGAATATACTACTGCATGAGAGCTTTGGTTGTCATTACAGAAGAAATACCAAGGCAGTGCCAAAATGATCAAAAGCAAGAAGGCTCTCATTCTGAAAGAATTCGATATATTCAGCATGCTAAAGAATGAGACCATTAAGCAAATGATTGAGCGTTTCTGTCACCTCAAAGTGCAAATGCAAAGAGACGGTCTTGAGAAGACGGAACAAGAATACATCGATAAACTTGCTGACGCACTACCAGAGGGTGAATGGACTACATATTTGATGGTTCTGAAGAATAGTGATAAGTGGGATTTCTTCAAGTTGTCAACGTTTATTGATAAACTTGAAGGTCGAGAAATGGAGCTTCTGAAAATAGCGAAGTCAAAGAACGCTAATGTAGTTCAAGACATCTGTTTGTACTACAAAACCGGAATGCAAGATAACATTTCGAGTCCAAAAATTGGAACTGCTTTTAGTGCAAACATGAATGCTTCTCCACAGAATCAGAACCATTCACAGCCTCAGTATGACCAAAGTCCACAAAATTCTTACTCGAGCACTGGTTCAAATTTCAACATTCCAAAGTCAAGCAAACCAGAACCAACAACAAAGTTCTGATCTGAATGTTTACAAGTGCAACATCGTAGTGAATTTGAACAATGTTGTTTCAGAAGAAGTTGCAAAACAACATATGTCACTACTCGCTACCGTCTTAGAATCTTATGAATGTCTTGTTGCCGGTAAGATCGGAAACCCCGAGATGACCGCAGAAGATTATGACCAGGTTGACGAGGAAGAACTCGAACTAATGGACATCAAATGGTCCTTAGCTTCGATTATCAGGAGAGTGACAAAATTCATTGCACCCACGGGCCGTGACATAGGAAACTCCAGCAACAAATTGGGTTTTGACAAATCCAAAGTCATGTGTTTTAGATGTCGACAGAAGGGACATTTTAAAAGAGAGTGTAAGAACACCGAGGCAACAGGAAATCAATGTCGTTTCAGAGGAGGGAATGAATATTACAAGAAGGCGCTTCAATATAAACCGTTTCCGAAGAAAACTCAGATAGAGATCCAAGAAAAGCCAAATAGTAGCACCACTAAGAAAGCCATGGTTGCATCCACAGAAGATGACGGTTTTGATTGGAACTCTTATATTGGGAAAAAGACCGGAGTTGCTTTGATGTCAGAGATAGTTGAAGATAATTTTGCAGAGGAGGCGCAGCAGAAGCAGCAGCTTTCGAACAAGCCATTCTGGAACAATGCTTGCATCAACAGCAGGAAGAAGAGGAATATATCCATATGCAGAGACAAGGAATTTTATGCACTAATTCTTGTGACAGTTTTGCAGGTCACTTTGATGGAAGCACGAAAGAACAAGTGGTTGAGGAGAAAAAGATTGATGAAGTGATTGTTGATATCACTCAAGAAATGAAAGTCGAAGACCTCAAGGACATGGCAGATAAAGCTTTAATGGCAAATCTAACCAAGGTAGGTCCAGAGGTAAAGGTTATCGAGAAAGAAGTTATCAAAGTACAAGTTGTAGAGGTTGAAAAACCTTGTACAAAATGTACTAAACCTTGTGTCGAGTGTCCCCAAAAATCAAAGATCATCGCTGAAAACAATGTGCATAACGATTTGTTAAAATATGATTATCGCACAATGAAAGAAGCGTATGACAAAATGAAAAATGATTATGGCAGACTCGACAGAAATAACACCGAACAACATGATAATATAAGAATGTTGAGTGGTACAGTAATGGATAAACAAAGAGCAATTAACATTTATATCAACACCATTGCTAAAATCAAACAACAACTTCAAGATATGACAATTGAAACTGAAAGAGTTCGACAATCGTTAAGAAGTTATACCACTAACGCGTATGTTATCGATCACATTCTTCCAACAATCTCATCGGGAGAAAAACCTAAAAGGAAAGCGGGCAAAGAATATAGCAATGTTCCTCCATCCCTTTGCGAAAAATACTGTGTTAAAACTGCAGACGGGATGGACAAGGCACTCAACGTTGAATTACTTTCTGAAAAGAAAAACGAGTTGCCAGAGAACATTGATATAATCTATGCTAAATCTGATGATGATAACAACGCTGTGGTTAACAAAGTTGTTGAAAATGTTTTAAGTGATTCTGATGATGGCAGCTTCAAAAGCGCCAACTCGAGTTCAAAGAATTCTGATTCACAATCTGAAAATGATGATAAGTCGTCAGAAGATGGTCTAAGTGATGATCCTAATATTGTAATGTACAAAATTAAGGATTCAGATAGACTATACTTCGATGATAGCTTCCCGATTCAGAATGTGAAAGAAGAATTGCTTGATAAATTCTTTAAACTCGTGGAAGTCACATCAGAGGAATTGGTAAACAATGAACGAAAATTCTATTCCAAACCTAAAAGAAACAATTACCGAAGAAAAGGTGGTGATCATCCGGAAAACCAGAGATCAGGGTTAGGTTTAGAAGAAGAAATTGATGAATCTGTAAAGAAACCGTCACCATTTCATGAATATAAAAAAAAACATGAAGTTTGTATATGGGACGAATACAGCTCATGAGGAGAATTTGATTGGTAAGCAATCAAATGATGAGTTTAAAAAGGAGAAAGAACTTCGAGATAAAGATAAGGTTACATGTGGTGTCAAAACCTCAAGTAGTGTTAAACCACAAATTAAAGGACATCCACTTGATAATCGGACATGTTTCAAGTGCAATGAAATTGGTCATGTGGCACAACATTGTCTGAAATCAAAACCGGTTTATCATCGAAGAAGAGATTCTAATGTTGTGAAACCAAAGCAACCAGTGTTTGTAAAACCTGTAAAGATTTGAAACAAAATGAATCAAAACCAGAAGTTAAACCAAAGTCTGAAAAGATTTTTGAAAATTCCATTTTCGAAAAAGGTGAAACTTCTAGGTCTAATGAAAACAAGTTTTACATAAAAAAGGCTAATATCAAATCTCAAACCTGGATTGCAAATAAAAGGTCAACAGCATCTGGTGTTGTTAAGTCTGAGCTAGTAAAGACTGACAGCACAAAAGAATCGAAGACTGAAATCACTAAGTCTGAGCAGGTAAAAACTAGTGAGAATGTGAAAGAAATTAAAACAGAAATCAAGAACGATAATGTCAAATCTGTAAAAGATAAGAAAAAAGTGAAATTTCAAACATTAACATTGTTGAAACAAATGATGAATTTGATTTTGATGATGTTGGTGAGTTTGAATATGCTTTTGTTGATGGTTATCCTGTAAAACCCAAGACCAAGAAGGCTTGGGTAGAGCTTTTCACCTAATTTCTGAATTTTGCAGGGGCTCCAAAGATCCGTACTTTCAAAGTGGATTTTGGATAGTGGAGCGTCCAGGCACATTACAGGAATGAAGGCATTCCTATTTGACGTTAAAACTATCAATGGTGGATATATTGGATTTGCAGGAAATCAAAGAGGAAGGATAATCGCCGAGGGAAAACTCTTAATGGCGTAGTTTCTTTTGATCGCGTGAACTATATTGCAGAGCTTGAGAACAATCTTCTGAGTATATCGCAGATTTGTGACAAGAAATTCACAGTTCATTTCAATGAAATGGAGTGTATTATCTTGAAGCCCGGATTCAAAATTCCAGATGAGTGGATTCTGATGCGAGCACCACGAGAGAATGATTTATATGTTCTTGATATGGGTGTTGCTACCACTTCATCACAATCAGCATAATGTTTTGTATCAAAGGCTACTGAAAAAGATTCTATTCTTTGGCATCGATGATGGGGCATATTCATTTGCGAAAAATGAATTTATTGGTTCATAATCATCTTGTAGAAGGCGTAAATCTTCGAAGCTTTCAGATGTCTGATAATTGCTTGGAATGCAAGAAGGGAAAGCAGATTGAGTTAGAAAAGGCTGAGCTTGTAAAGAAGGTGAATAAAAGCGAAGTCGAAAGAGAAATTCTTGATGATAGAGTGAAGGTGCTTGAGAATGAACGTGAATATTACAAAGAATTGATAGAAAGTCTGCAGGACACAAATGAAAAATTACAAACAGAGATTGCAGAATTGAAGAAAATTCAAGCTCTGAATGATCAAAGATTCATCAGATTACAAAAGGTGTTATCCAATAATCTGAATATTGATTTTATCGCGGAATAAGATCGTCTGGATCGTCAAGAAGCCAAGGAGCATGCTGAAAAAGAATTGGCTGAGGGTGGTAAAGGGAAGCAGGTAGAGGGAGAAGCCCCTAAATCTACTACAGAGAAGTCTTCTGATGTCCCCGAGAAGTCTACAGAAGATGTTTCAAAAGCTTCTGAGTCTGATATCCAAAAGGTTGACGAAGCTGTCATGCCTTCTGATCCTATTGTCATTACTGAAGAAAAAGACGATGATGAAGCCGAGAAAGAGGATAAGAATGAGGATAAGAAGAGGAAGGATATGAACATTGGAATGTAGGTGATGATGATGATGATTTTGATCAGGGTGATGATGATTTTGATTAGGGCGGTACTGGCTTAAAGATCAATGAAGCTAAAGTTTCTGATGAATTCGATTTTTCTGATCTGATGGACGATGAATCTAATCGAATGGAAGATAAATGCCAAGGGGAGTCAAGGCAAAAAGGGCCTTCAGATGATATTAAATTATTAGATGTGATCGGTTTGTGAAGCCTATGACTGCAGATGTTGAAGAAGGTGAGTTTGTACATAATTATTCGAAAGAAGATCTGGCGCAGCTAGTTGAAGCTGAAGTTGAAAACTTGGAGTTTGATTTTGAGGAGATAATGAATGTTAATACATTTGAGCCTAAAGAGTATCAGTACGAAAGAAGATTCGAAGCTGATGAATACAACCGTGTGATTGTTGAAGACTGGTCCTCAGATGACGAAACAAAAAAGAAAGATAAGTATGTTGGTCAGGATTCAGAAAGTTTTCCTACATTTGAAGAAATGTATAAACAGCTGAATGAAGATATGTTGAAAGATAGGATTTCTGAAGAGTTACGTGAAGGAAAAATTCCTAGGCCAATGACCAAAGAGGAGATAGCTGAAGCGAGAAAGACCTGGTTCAAGGTGATGCCTCGTGAACGTAAGTTTCAACGTCCTCTAGCATTCTTCACCAGAGATAAAGGTGTTTCTTTGGGATATATATTGAGTTAGGGATGGTTTAAGGAGCTCAACGTATATGCAATCAAAAGAGAGTTTGGAGTGCAACACTTCAAATATCTTGCTGATTTAAAGACATTGCCGTATTGGGATATGGAAGAGCTAGTGCAAACAGTGAACGTTACTTATCAGATGAAGACAGTTGATCAATTATTGTGGAAGATGATTAAGTACGAAGCTGAAAAAGGTTGGAATCACTGGAAGTCGTTTATTCCGAGACGAAGAATAAAAGTTAACAAGGTTACAGGAGAAAAGGACATAACGTTGATTATGAAACATCCTAGAGCCATGAGGAATATGCCACTTATGCCAATCGAACAGAACTTTTATCATTTATTCAAGTGGTTGCAGATTGATCAAGCTACATGTGAAGCAGTGATTGTATTAAAGTTTGAAGATCACTTGGATATTGCTAAGGAACGAGTTGAAGTAATGCGTTATAAAGGTATGAGATGATTGTGGAGGGCGATAAGGATTCTAGATCCTATGTGGTTGGTTAACTGCTCGAGAGAAGATATAAAATGTCTTTTCTACAGCAAGATTGTTTTTGAAGAAAGAGAAAAGGTACATGTGATGCAGTATCACAAAGTGATCAAGGTTTGTTATGCACGTGAAGTGAATTCAGGGAAGATGTGGCAAACAAAGTGGAGGGATCTGGAAAGAGTTGAATTCTTAAAGGAAGAAACCTGAAGTGAGGCGATTAAAGAAAAGATGGAAAAAGCGGTAAGGCAAAGTTCGCTCAAGATGGCTAATTTTAAAAGACTAAAGCCAACTGATCAAACGTCGGATCCGAAACAAGAGAGACGAAAGAAGCCCTACAAGAACTTCTTTGGTCGGGTACGTTAATGTTTATATGAAGACAAAGTTTTTGAAGACTGATAAAAGACGAAGACGATATCCAAGAGGGAGTCTGTTGGTGCAGAATGTCTATGTCTTAGTCTTATATCGAGTCTGTATGGTATAGAGCTGGATAGGCTAGGTTAAGAAGTATTTATGATGTGTCTTAGTCAAGTTCGCTCATGTGTTGACATGTTTGAACATGTTCGGTCGAACTTGCATAGGCAAGTTCGGGCAAACTTACACATGTTGAGCGAACTTGTAATCCTGTAAATACCTAGCTTGTGTGTCTCATTTGTAACTTTGGCATTGTAGAGGCGAAGCTCTGTCAGTCTGTAATCTGAACGTTTAATCAATGAAACTGACGATTAACTGATTAATTCTTGTCTATTGGTAAGACGACATAATATTTCCGCTATTATGGACGTTAGATATCAAATTTAGGTTCCTAAGCATCGAGGATCGGTCCTACAGAGAGAATGAGTTTAACGAGAGAGGGGTTTATATAAACTAATTATATTTTAAATTAAATTAAAAAAATCCATGTAAGATAAAAAAACTAACTGAGTTAGTGTTTTGTTAACAGCGGGGTGACAGGACAACCAAAGTGTGAAGTTGGGGGTGGTGGGCATCAAAGTGATAGTTGAGAGTGGCAGCGGCCAATTGCCAATAGTTGGGGGTAATAAAATCCAATAACCTTATTAGTTTTGATAAAACTAATAAACTGAAAAACTAGGGTTAGAATTAACTACATAGTCCTCATTCAAACAACATTGGATATGTCTCATCGAACTCTATAATATGAGATTTTAGGTTTTCGCTTTTATATTTTTTAGCTTGTAGATTTTATAATTTTTGTTTAGATTATTGTGTCTTTTCTATATTTGTGTCATTGTGTCCTTTGTGCAACTCTATGTGTCTTTTTTCCTCGACAATGTGTTATATTTGCTTGACCTTATGTTATATTTTACAATCCATTGTGTCTTTGTATACTTCTCAATTTCAAAATATCTCGTAGGATAATTTTACCCCTAAAAACTAAACAATAATGGAGCCAACGTGTGGGCCGTGCCCAACTTCAACAAGAAATTCCATCGCTGAATGCCTTCCACCGAACTAACAATCGAAGAGATAAGATCCCATACAAACCTTATTTAATCTAAAAACAGTGAGAACGGATCTTGAGCGTTGATTAATTGAATGAAGGGCTAAGATCAGTTACAAATCATTATTAATAATAGTGTTATTGGATTTTATCACCCTTAACTATTGGTGTTTGGCCGCTGCCACTCCCAACTATCACTTTGACATCCAACACCCCCAGCTAAACATTTTGGGTTGCGATATCACTTTTCACTTAAATAGACTAACTGATTTAAAATTTTTTTTGCTGACGTAGCATATTTATCTGATGTGGCGGTTTTCTGCCCCCTCTATCTCTTTACAACCACTTCCACCATCACCTCCTACCTCCACCACCACCACAACCTATGGCTAAACTGTCTACCATCGTCCCTATCTCAGACCTTCATCAGCCATGGTTCTCTTCGGTGCTTGATGGCTGGTCAAACCAAAACCCATCTCCCAGTCCCAACATTTTTCAGGTTCACCAACAAAACCCCATCACCGTATTGCAAATAGTAATTTCAGGTTCATGGCCAGACCAAACACAAGCATGTGTGGATGTGTGAGGTGAGTGACCAAGCACCAGCTAATGTCATGTGCAAGGTGGCCGCCGCCGCGATGTGTGCCACGTTGATCGAGATATTCACTTCGCGAATCCGCTTGCTCGTGGCCACTTAGGATTCTGATGGTTCCGTTTTATAATTTCGACGAATTTGTGAATTTAACAGATATAGTTTCTGGTTTCGGATCCAAAGAAGACGATAATAATCGTGAAATTTCGAGAAATAGGACGAATATTGGTGCTCAATTTGTTATGAAATCTGTAGATCTGTCATCTGGCGATAAATTTCTGTTCTTGGTTTCTTATTCAACGATTCAGTTAACGATGTAGTTGTTTCGGTTGAATCATTGGCGGCAACGAAGATCTTGATTTATGGAAAATCTTCACAAAACAAAAAAAATTAAGCAAGTCTCAATCACAGTTAACGATGGTATGTAAAATCTTAACAAAACAAATACCTGCAACAAAAGCAACTCTCAATCTCATAGTTAAATATATAGTTTCTTTGTTCTAGATCTAACCAAGAACTTGATTTATTTTGGGCAACATCATCTTTGCCACATTAGACAAAATATGCCATGTCATCTAAAAAACAAACTTTGTTAGAGTCTATTTAACTGAGGAGTGATATCGCAAGCCACATGTTTAGTTGGAGGTGGTGAGCATCAAAGTGAAAGTTGGGGGTGGCAATATTTAATAACTCAAAATTGCGAAATAACTCAAAATTTCATTCATACTAAAATGATAATACATTGTTTCGAAATGGAAATACGACAAGTTTCAAATGGCAATACAACATGAAACAAAATACATGAATTGAATCTAGGTGTGTATCTAAATCCACCCTAAATAAAGTTCTTCAACGGCATCTGTTGGGATTGAACCCTATGAAAGGAATAGATGATATAAAGCCAAATAACACTATACGAGCTTTGGTTCAACTATCAGAGGTTACAACCTCTGATGTACTTACACTGCTTTCCAAAAAGACTGCTCATCCTATCATCCGCCTTCACAAAGCTTCAAGGTCTGCCAGAGTTAACAAGGGACAGATGATAGTGATCAGAGTTTAGTCATTAGCTTAGTTAATCAATGTAAAAGTGCCAAGCACTGATATTTAGTATAAGCAGTGTTTAGAGTTAGTTACATATTAGTTTCCTGTCACTATCAACCCTGATGTCATCAAAGATGCTCGGAGGTTAGATAGTTAGTATAAATAGGCAACTCATGTAACCTTTAAACTTGTCTCTTAAAAGATCAACTTTTGCATATCATCTTCTCTGCATTTTCTCATTACCAAACTGTAATTGCAAAGGCTGAGGGGGAGTTTGTGAATCACATGCAAGTTAATCAACTTGAAAGCATGATGATGATGAAAACAAACGACCATTGCTTGTAGTAAAAGTTTTCCATCTTATTCCGCTGCAAATCTCTTTTAATTCAATCATTTTACATTTTTGAAACAAAAACGACAAGTAATTCAAACTCAGATCCTAACAATTGGTAGCAGAGCTTGATTCATCAAATTCGATCTAACAATCAATTTGGTTCGAACAGATCAGATCTCTTGCTAATCAGTTTGGTTATTTTTAGCTTGATTTTCAGAGTTTCATTACGTTCAAAGTTTTTAAAACAAAATCTGTGAAAAATCAACTGAAAATGTCTCAAAACACATAGGATGCCAATTCTGGTTCCTTGTTCAAACCGCTGACGCTCAAAAGAAATTAATATTTCATTTGGCAACGATGGATGGGTCACATCCTTGCTCAGCAAAACACCGGTTGCTGGAGATCTGTTGCTTATGGACCTCACGTTCCAATGGTTCCAAGCACAGAGAATCCAACCAAACAAGTGCCAAAAAATCCTGAAAACTTTTCGGAGCAGGATTTCCAGAAAATTGAATTGGATGCTAAGGCATTTAGCATAGTTGCTTCGGCCTTACCCAATGAAATTTATGCTGGTCTACTCCATTGCAATAGTGCAAAGGAGTTATGGGATGCACTTAAGGAGCAATTCGGTGGGACTGAGGAAGTGATAGAAAGTAATAGAGAAGTTCTAAATCAGCAGTATGAAACGTTTTGTCACATGAAAGGAGAGTCTCTAACACAACAATTTGAACGTTACAACTGTCTCATTAGTGAACTTAGACAAGTTAACGTGGTTTTTCCTAATTGATTGTCAATAGTCGTTTCCTTAGATCGTTACCAGATAAGTGGGAGACGGTAGCTTATGTAACGCGAAAATCTATTGTGTTTAAAGAAATGTCGTTGACACAACTTCATGGGATACTCCTCACTTATGAGAGAGAGTTAAACCAGAAAAAGAAGTTGCAAGATTCTCAAAATGACTGATGATTACTCATTGGGTAATACACCTCTCTTTGGCTAAGAAGAGGGTTCTGGCAGCAGTAAGAACCAAAGTTATGATCACTATAGATATTACATCTGGTGGGAACTTTGGATCTGAAACATATGCACCCAACTATGCTTTTACTGCTAGTGGGGAAAGCCAAACCTCTGACAATCTATCCTTTGAGCTAATTAAATTACAACACAATGAACCTTCTGATCTTGAGGAAATGGATATTTTGTACCAACTGGCCCTATTGAGTGTTAGGGCTAGTAAATTTTATAAGAGAACTGGTAGAAAATTCCCAAGTTTGCATGGGGGGATGAAGGTTGGGCTGGATAAATCAAAAGTCAAGTGTTATAAGTGTAATAGGCTAGGACACTTTTCCAGAGAATGCAGGTCTCAAAGTTCTGGACCGATAGTGACTCATCATGTCCCTAGACCTCAGCACACACAAAACACTGCTCATTATTCCTAATATGCCCATGCTCAACATGTTCAAAACACTGCCCACTTTGCACATCCTGCTACCACTGTTCCAGTGCATTATGTTCAATCCACTGCTCCACAAATTTAATATGTTCAGTCACCATCTCATCCTCAAGTGCTTGTTCAACAAGCACCCATTGTTACACAACCTGCTCAAACCACTGCTAGTCCAGCAGAGGTTGGTTAACAAAGCTTTTTCACACAAAGTTATGTTGACTGGAGCAGTTTGCCTGAGGATTTGACTGATGAAAACTTTGATTTAATGGCCAAAAATGATGTTGAACAAAAATTTTGTTTAATGGCCTTAGAGACAATTGCTGAAGGTGTTGAATCTGTGGAGATAGTGTCAAAATCTGATGAAGTTCAAGTTTGTGATGAAACAGTGGTTTCAAGTGAAGTAAGAGAAAATGCTACTTATAAGGAAAAGAACTTTCCTACTGACCCATGGAACACTGATGTGTGTGAAGATGAGTGTGATTGTGCTCTCATGGCTGCTACAAAGGTATCACCTCAGATCCTTAAAGATCTATGTTCTGACAAATGCATCATTGCTTTTGCAAACATCAAAAAGGTGAATGAAAACTTGAGAAACAAAATTTAGAAGATGAACTTAATTTTGAAAAACTAATTAAAGAGTTAAAATCAAAGTTAAGTGAAAAAGATTCTGAAATGAGTAGCCTAAGACATGAATCAATCATAACCAAGGACCAACTCCAAACTATGGTAGAAAAATACCAAGTTTGTAAAAAGGAGTTAGAAGAAACCCAAATCACTTGTGAAAAATGGGTTGAGTCCTGCAAAGGTTATGAAATTATACAGCTCTTTTTGGCCAAGAAGAAGGTTCTAGCAGCAGTAAGGACCAAAGTTATGATCACTATATAGATATTACATCTGGTGGGAACTTTTGATCTGGAACATATTCACCCAACTATGCTTTTACTGCTAGTGGGGAAAGCCAAACCTCTGATAATCTATCCTTTGAGCTGAATGAATTACAACACATTGAACCTTCTGATCTTGAGGAAATGGATATTTTGCACCAACTGGCCCTATTGAGTGTTAGGGCTAGTAAATTTTATAAGAGAACTGGTAGAAAATTCCCAGGTTTGCATGGGGGGTTGAAGGTTGGGCTGGATAAATCAAAAGTCAAGTGTTATAAGTGTAACAGGCTAGGACACTTTCCCAGAGAATGCACGTCTCAAAGTTCTGGACCGATAGTGACTCATCCTGTCCCTAGACCTCAGCACACACAAAACACTGCTCATTATTCCTAATATGCCCTGTTCAACATGTTCAAAACACTGCCCACTTTGCAATCCTGCTCCCACTGTTCCAGTGCATTATGTTCAATCCATGCTCCACAAATTCAATATGTTCAGGCACCATCTCATCCTCAAGTGCTTGTTCAACAAGCACCCATTGTTACACAACCTGCTCAAACCACTGCTAGTCCAACAGAGGTTGGTCAACAAAGCTTTTTCACACAAAGTTATGTTGACTGGAGCAGTTTGCCTGTGGATTTGACTGATGAAAACTTTGCTTTAATGGCAAAAAATGATGTTGAACAAGAATTTTGTTTAATAGCCTTAGAGACAATTGCTGAAGGTGTTGAATATGTGGAGATAGTGTCAAAATCTGATGAAGTTCAAGTTTGTGATGAAATAGTGGTTTCAAGTGAAGAAAGAGAAAATGCTGCTGATAAGGAAAAGAACTTTCCTACTGACCCATGGAACACTGATGTGTGTGAAGATGAGTGTGATTGTGCTCTCATGGCTGCTACAAAGGTATCACCTCAGATCCTTAAAGATCTATGTTCTGACAAATGCATCATTGCTTTTGCAAACATCAAAAAGGTGAATGAAAACTTGAGAAACAAAATTTAGAAGATGAACTTAATTTTGAAAAACTGATTAAAGAGTTAAAATCAAAGTTAAGTGAAAAAGATTCTGAAATGAGTAGCCTAAGACATGAATCAAGCATAACCAAGGACCAACTCCAAACTATGGAAGAAAAATACCAAGTTTGTAAAAAGGAGTTAGAAGAAACCCAAATCACTTGTGAAAAATGGGTTGAGTCCTGCAAAGGTTATGAAATTATATAGCTCTTTTTGGCCAAGAAGAAGGTTCTGGCAGCAGTAAGGACCAAAGTTATGATCACTATATAGATATTACATCTGGTGGGAACTTTTGATCTGGAAACATATTCACCCAACTATGCTTTTAACTGCTAGTGGGGAAAGCCAAACCTCTGATAATCTATCCTTTGAGCTGAATGAATTACAACACATTGAACCTTCTGATCTTGAGGAAATGGATATTTTGCACCAACTGGCCCTATTGAGTGTTAGGGCTAGTAAATTTTATAAGAGAACTGGTAGAAAATTCCCAGGTTTGCATGGGGGGTTGAAGGTTGGGCTGGATAAATCAAAAGTCAAGTGTTATAAGTGTAACAGGCTAGGACACTTTCCCAGAGAATGCAGTCTCAAAGTTCTGGACCGATAGTGACTCATCCTGTCCCTAGACCTCAGCACACACAAAACACTGCTCATTATTCCTAATATGCCCCTGTTCAACATGTTCAAAACACTGCCCACTTTGCAAATCCTGCTCCCACTGTTCCAGTGCATTATGTTCAATCCACTGCTCCACAAATTCAATATGTTCAGGCACCATCTCATCCTCAAGTGCTTGTTCAACAAGCACCCATTGTTACACAACCTGCTCAAACCACTGCTAGTCCACAGAGGTTGGTCAACAAAGCTTTTTCACCACAAAGTTATGTTGACTGGAGCAGTTTGCCTGTGGATTTGACTGATGAAAACTTTGCTTTAATGGCAAAAATGATGTTGAACAAGAATTTTGTTTAATGGCCTTAGAGACAATTGCTGAAGGTGTTGAATATGTGGAGATAGTGTCAAAATCTGATGAAGTTCAAGTTTGTGATGAAATAGTGGTTTCAAGTGAAGAAAGAGAAAATGCTTGATAAGGAAATGAACTTTCCTACTGACCCATGGAACACTGATGTGTGTGAAGATGATGTGATTGTGCTCTCATGGCTGCTACAAAGGTATCACCTCAGATCCTTAAAGACCCCCCCCCCCGATGAACTTAATTTTGAAAAACTGATTAAAGAGTTAAAATCAAAGTTAAGTGAAAAAGATTCTGAAATGAGTAGCCTAAGACATGAATCAAGCATAACCAAGGACCAACTCCAAACTATGGTAGAAAAATACCAAGTTTGTAAAAAGGAGTTAGAAGAAACCCAAATCACTTGTGAAAAATGGGTTGAGTCCTGCAAAGGTTATGAAATTATATAGCTCTTTTTGGCCAAGAAGAAGGTTCTGGCAGCAGTAAGGACCAAAGTTATGATCACTATATAGATATTACATCTGGTGGGAACTTTTGATCTGGAACATATTCACCCAACTATGCTTTTACTGCTAGTGGGGAAAGCCAAACCTCTGATAATCTATCCTTTGAGCTGAATGAATTACAACACATTGAACCTTCTGATCTTGAGGAAATGGATATTTTGCACCAACTGGCCCTATTGAGTGTTAGGGCTAGTAAATTTTATAAGAGAACTGGTAGAAAATTCCCAGGTTTGCATGGGGGGTTGAAGGTTGGGCTGGATAAATCAAAAGTCAAGTGTTATAAGTGTAACAGGCTAGGACACTTTCCCAGAGAATGCACGTCTCAAAGTTCTGGACCGATAGTGACTCATCCTGTCCCTAGACCTCAGCACACACAAAACACTGCTCATTATTCCTAATATGCCCCTGTTCAACATGTTCAAAACACTGCCCACTTTGCAAATCCTGCTACCACTGTTCCAGTGCATTATGTTCAATCCACTGCTCCACAAATTCAATATGTTCAGGCACCATCTCATCCTCAAGTGCTTGTTCAACAAGCACCCATTGTTACACAACCTGCTAAACCACTGCTAGTCCAACAGAGGTTGGTCAACAAAGCTTTTTCACACAAAGTTATGTTGACTGGAGCAGTTTGCCTGTGGATTTGACTGATGAAAACTTTGCTTTAATGGCAAAAAATGATGTTGAACAAGAATTTTGTTTAATGCCTTAGAGACAATTGCTGAAGGTGTTGAATATGTGGAGATAGTGTCAAAATCTGATGAAGTTCAAGTTTGTGATGAAATAGTGGTTTCAAGTGAAGAAAGAGAAAATGCTGCTGATAAGGAAAAGAACTTTCCTACTGACCCATGGAACACTGATGTGTGTGAAGATGAGTGTGATTGTGCTCTCATGGCTGCTACAAAGGTATCACCTCAGATCCTTAAAGATCTATGTTCTGACAAATGCATCATTGCTTTTGCAAACATCAAAAAGGTGAATGAAAACTTGAGAAACAAAATTTAGAAGATGAACTTAATTTTGAAAAACTGATTAAAGAGTTAAAATCAAAGTTAAGTGAAAAAGATTCTGAAATGAGTAGCCTAAGACATGAATCAAGCATAACCAAGGACCAACTCCAAACTATGGAAGAAAAATACCAAGTTTGTAAAAAGGAGTTAGAAGAAACCCAAATCACTTGTGAAAAATGGGTTGAGTCCTGCAAAGGTTATGAAATTATATAGCTCTTTTTGGCCAAGAAGAAGGTTCTGGCAGCAGTAAGGACCAAAGTTATGATCACTATATAGATATTACATCTGGTGGGAACTTTTGATCTGGAACATATTCACCCAACTATGCTTTTACTGCTAGTGGGGAAAGCCAAACCTCTGATAATCTATCCTTTGAGCTGAATGAATTACAACACATTGAACCTTCTGATCTTGAGGAAATGGATATTTTTGCACCAACTGGCCCTATTGAGTGTTAGGGCTAGTAATTTTATAAGAGAACTGGTAGAAAATTCCCAGGTTTGCATGGGGGGTTGAAGGTTGGGCTGGATAAATCAAAAGTCAAGTGTTATAAGTGTAACAGGCTAGGACACTTTCCCAGAGAATGCACGTCTCAAAGTTCTGGACCGATAGTGACTCATCCTGTCCCTAGACCTCAGCACACACAAAACACTGCTCATTATTCCTAATATGCCCCTGTTCAACATGTTCAAAACACTGCCCACTTTGCAAATCCTGCTACCACTGTTCCAGTGCATTATGTTCAATCCACTGCTCCACAAATTCAATATGTTCAGGCACCATCTCATCCTCAAGTGCTTGTTCAACAAGCACCCATTGTTACACAACCTGCTCAAACCACTGCTAGTCCAGCAGAGGTTGGTCAACAAAGCTTTTTCACACAAAGTTATGTTGACTGGAGTAGTTTGCCTGTGGATTTGACTGATGAAAACTTTGCTTTAATGGCCAAAAATGATGTTGAACAAGAATTTTGTTTAATGGCCTTAGAGACAATTGCTGAAGGTGTTGAATCTGTGGAGATAGTGTCAAAATCTGATGAAGTTCAAGTTTGTGATGAAATAGTGGTTTCAAGTGAAGAAAGAGAAAATGCTGCTAAGGAAATGAACTTTCCTACTGACCCATGGAACACTGATGTGTGTGAAGATGAATGTGATTGTGCTCTCATGGCTGCTACAAAGGTATCACCTCAGATCCTTAAAGATCTATGTTCTGACAAATGCATCATTGCTTTTGCAAACATCAAAAAGGTGAATGAAAACCTGAGAAACAAAATTTTAGAAGATGAACTTAATTTTGAAAAACTGATTAAAGAGTTAAATCAAAGTTAAGTGAAAAAGACTCTGAAATGAGTAGCCTAAGACATGAATCAAGCATAACCAAGGACCAACTCCAAACTATGGTAGAAAAATACCAAGTTTGTAAAAAGGAGTTAGAAGAAACCCAAATCACTTGTGAAAAATGGGTTGAGTCCTGCAAAGGTTATGAAATTATATAGCTCTTTTTGGCCAAGAAGAAGGTTCTGGCAGCAGTAAGGACCAAAGTTATGATCACTATATAGATATTACATCTGGTGGGAACTTTTGATCTGGAACATATTCACCCAACTATGCTTTTACTGCTAGTGGGGAAAGCCAAACCTCTGATAATCTATCCTTTGAGCTGAATGAATTACAACACATTGAACCTTCTGATCTTGAGGAAATGGATATTTTGCACCAACTGGCCCTATTGAGTGTTAGGGCTAGTAAATTTTATAAGAGAACTGGTAGAAAATTCCCAGGTTTGCATGGGGGGTTGAAGGTTGGGCTGGATAAATCAAAAGTCAAGTGTTATAAGTGTAACAGGCTAGGACACTTTCCCAGAGAATGCACGTCTCAAAGTTCTGGACCGATAGTGACTCATCCTGTCCCTAGACCTCAGCACACACAAAACACTGCTCATTATTCCTAATATGCCCCTGTTCAACATGTTCAAAACACTGCCCACTTTGCAAATCCTGCTACCACTGTTCCAGTGCATTATGTTCAATCCACTGCTCCACAAATTCAATATGTTCAGGCACCATCTCATCCTCAAGTGCTTGTTCAACAAGCACCCATTGTTACACAACCTGCTCAAACCACTGCTAGTCCAGCAGAGGTTGGTCAACAAAGCTTTTTCACACAAAGTTATGTTGACTGGAGCAGTTTGCCTGAGGATTTGACTAATGAAAACTTTGCTTTAATGGCCAAAAATGATGTTGAACAAGAATTTTGTTTAATGGCCTTAGAGACAATTGCTGAAGGTGTTGAATCTGTGGAGATAGTGTCAAAATCTGATGAAGTTCAAGTTTGTGATGAAACAGTGGTTCAAGTGAAGAAAGAGAAAATGTTGCTAAGGAAATGAACTTTCCTACTGACCCATGGAACACTGATGTGTGTGAAGATGAATGTGATTGTGCTCTCATGGCTGCTACAAAGGTATCACCTCAGATCCTTAAAGATCTATGTTCTGACAAATGCATCATTTCTTTTGCAAACATCAAAAAGGTGAATGAATACCTGAGAAACAAAATTTTAGAAGATGAACTTAATTTTGAAAAACTGATTAAAGAGTTAAATCAAAGTTAAGTGAAAAAGACTCTGAAATGAGTAGCCTAAGACATGAATCAAGCATAACCAAGGACCAACTCCAAACTATGGTAGAAAAATACCAAGTTTGTAAAAAGGAGTTAGAAGAAACCCAAATCACTTGTGAAAAATGGGTTGAGTCCTGCAAAGGTTATGAAATTATGCTTGATGCTCAGATAAAGAGTAACATTAAATTTGGTGTAGGTTTTAGAGCCTATGACCAAAATGAGAAAAATGTTGCTGAAATTGATTCTGAGTTGGTTGAAGTTGTCCCTACAAATTTGGCTGGTGAAGAGATAAAAATCACAGATAAAGCTGGAAACAAAATTGTTTTGGAAAAACCGAGGTTTCAACAAAAGATAAAGAAATTGAAAAATATCATTTTAAACCAACCTGGTCAGATGAATGTGATATCTTAGAGAACTTTAAGCCAATGGACTTCACAACCACTGATGGTATTAAAGCCCCAAAAGCATGGTGATCCCTATCAAAGATGCGCCAACAGAGGTTACAACCACTGTTGAAAAAAGTCTGATAGGATAGAAGAGTAAAGATTAAAAACTTGTTTTGTGAATTTTGTGAAAAAGAAATCATGTGGCTGCAGATTGTTTTCTTTTAAAAGCCTATGACATTAACAAAACTTGTGTTATCAAAAACTCTTCAAAATGCACCATCTGCAGCAAAACAAATCACTCAACTCAACAGTGTGCCTATCTCAAAAACTATGAATAAAAGGTAAAAGAGATCAAGGCAAAAGCACTTGAAAGAGAAAGTCCAAGTTCTGTTGGAAATAAATCCAAGCAGAGTTTTGAACCAATTGAAACATCTGTTACAAAAGCCTTAAACAAAACATCTGTTCAAAGAGAGGTGCAAGTGACAGATGCCCCACCTTCAAACTCATTTCCAAGAGGGTATGGCCAACCTTCTTATAAAAAGGTTCCTCATGCTTATGAAGGTTACAAAAAGTCTTCAAAGCAAAGAGTAAACAGGCACCCTTATGGATACAATCATCTGATAGGAAATGGTCAAGAGCAGAGATTACAAGAAAATTTCAAAACCACTGACCATTGTCCTAGACTTGAGGCTGGACCATCTGTGACCCCATCCAAAGCCATTTTGGCTTTGGAGACCAATCTTAACTGATCTATTTACTTAAATGTGCAGGGACACTCTACTTACCTTGATAGCTTATGGTATATAGATAGTGGAGGTTCCAGGCACATGACAGGATGTAGAGCCCTTCTCAAGGACTTCATGGCTCATGGGGGGGGGGGTGATATATCTTTTGGTAATAACTCAAAGGGAAAGGTTTTAGGGTCTGGGTCGGTTCTGGCTGGTAAACTCAAGTTTGAAAATGTGAATTTGATTGACAATTTGAAATTCAACCTGCTGAGTGTCTCACAAATGAGTGACAGAGGATATGGATCCTTCTTCAACAAGAAAACTTGTCAAATTGTGGGACCAGAGGTTGTTAAAAGGATTGATCAAATCATTGCTGGGAGCAAAGTACAACTCACTGCACACAGAAGTGGGAATGTATATGTGGTAGATATGCTAAAAGATAATCCTATGTCTGGGACATGTCTATTCTCAGTTGCTTCTAGCAAAGCGACTGAATTATGGCATAAAAGACTTGGACACACAAATCTTAAAACTATCACCACACTCTCAAACAATATCTTGTAAGAGGTTTGCCTCACAAGCAATTTTCCTGTGATGAACATTGTGTTTCCTGTTTAAAAGGCAAACAACATAAAAGTTCTTTCAAATCAATTGAAGAGTCTAAAACAAGCCAGTGTTTACAACAGTTGCACATGGACTTGTTTGTCCCAGTGCAAATCATGAGCTTAAAACACAAAAGGTATTGCCTAGTAATAGTTGATGATTTCTCTAGGTTTACATGGACCTTCTTTCTTCATTCTAAGGATGAAACTGCAAGAACTTTGCAAAACTTTGTCAAACAAGTAGAAAAGCAGTTTGATCTTCCAGTAAAAATCTTTAGAAGTGACAATGGAACAGAGTTTAAAAATAGGGAGTTGGATACTTTTTGTGAGTCAAAAGGAATTGTTAGACAATATAGCATTCCAAGAACTCCAGAGCAAAATAGGGTGGTTGAAAGGAAAAACAGAACCTTAATTGAATCACCAAGAACTATGCTAGCAGATTCTGGTTTACCCTTGTCCTTTTGGGCAAAGGCTCTAAACACTGCTTGCTATGTTCAAAACAGAGTTTTGATTAACTCCAGGCATCAAAAGGCTGCCTATGAGATTTTGTATAAAATCAAACCTCTGATTTCATATTTTAAAGTTTTTGGTTGTCCATGCTTCATTTGAACTTAAAAGATTCTATATCTAAGGTTGCAGCCAAAATTGATTGTGCTTATTTTCTAGGATACTCAACCACTGCCAAAGCCTACAGAGTTTTTAACTCTAGGACAAAGTGTGTTGAAGAAACTTTGAAAGTGAAGTTCAATGAACTGTCATCCTGCAGAGCTTTTTGATTTAGATAAATTCACATTTGCTGATGTTTCTATCAAGCTAGACAATGCAGGTACACCACAATCATCTGAAGAAGATCAAGATCAAGGATATGACTGTATGCTTCCACAAACAAAAGTCTATTCTTCAAACAGAGGATCAAGTGCTACAAGCTTTTGTGTAAACTCTATCACTTCTGGGTCAATAGTGGTTGATCCTCAAACCTCTGCCAGCTCACAAAATCAAACACCTGTTGATAAAAGTCCTACATCTAGGCACCAAAATCATCAGAATGTTACCTCTATACCCCCAATACCACCACCACCATTCTCATCAGTGTCTGATACTTCAAATTCACCAGCAGAGGTTAGCTCAGATGATACACATTTGCAACCATCACCTCAAAATGCCATTGTTCCATACCAAGGTGATTTGATTTATCTCAAAAGCCATCCAGCAGATCAAGTTATTGGCAACATCAAATCTGGGGTGCTCATACGAGCCAATCCTAAAATATTTGTCTTTTTGCTGGTTTTCTATCACTCATATAGCCAGTCAAGTACCAAGACGCACTGAAAGACAATAGCTGGGTAGAAGCCATGCAAGAAGAACTCCTTCAGTTCAAAAGACAACAAGTTTGGGAGCTTGTGCCAATGCCAAAAGATGTAAGTCCAATTGGCACAAAGTGGGTCTTCAAGAACAAAACTGATGAAAGGGGTATTGTTTTCAAAAACAAAGCAAGGCTCGTTGTTCAAGGCTATAGATAGGAAGAAGGTATAGACTATGATGAGACTTTTGCCCCTTCAGCAAGGTTGGAAGTTATTCGCATTTTGCTGCTAACCACAACATAAAGGTGTTTCAAATGGACACAAAGAGTGCATTTTTGTATGTAAAAATCAAAGAAGAGGTGTATGTCTGTCAACCTCCAGGTTTTGAAGATGCATTCCATCCTGATCATGTCTACAAGCTCAACAAAGCATTATATGGCTTGAAACAAGCACCAAGAGCCTAGTATGAAACTTTATCCATTTTTCTCTTATCCATAGGGTTTACTAGAGGCAAAATAGATAAAACCCTGTTTTTAAAATGGAAATGAAAAGATTTGATGCTTGTCCAAATTTATGTGGATGACATCATTTTTGGATCCACAAGCACTGCTATGTGTGAAGAGTTTTTAAAACTCATGGCAGCAGAGTTTGAGATGAGTGCAATGGGTGAGCTCCAATGTTTTCTTGGTCTTCAAGTTAAACAATTGCACAATGGTACATTATCCATCAAAACAAGTATGTGAAAGAACTGCTTCACAAGTTTGATATGGATGATTGTAAACCATGTAGCACACCCATGGCAACCTCCAAGCTAGTCACCATTGATGGTAAAGATGACCTTGTTGATAAAACTCTTTATAGAAGCATGATTGGGTCTTTATTGTACCTAACTGCATCTAGGCCAGACATCATGTTTGCAACATGTGTTTGTGCCAGATCACAGGCATTACCTAGAAAGTCTGACCTTATTACTGTAAAAGGGATATTCAGATACATAAAACGTGCTCCCACACTTGTTATCTAGTATCCAGCTAATGGGAATATTGAGCTTTCAGGTTTTTCAGAGAGTGATTTTGCTGGGTGTAAAACTACAAGGAAGTCCACATCAGGAGGATGTCAATTCCGAGGTGATTGTCTAGTGTATTGGCAAAGCAAAGAGCAGGTTGCAGTTTCAACATCCACTGCTGAGGCAGAGTATATTGCTGCTGCTAGCTACACTGCTCAACTCTTGTGGCTTCAAAACCAGTTGCTGGATTTTGGTATCACTGCACTAAAGACTCCACTCAAATTGGACAGTCAAGCTGCTGAAAATATCATTAAAAATCCAGTTTCTCATTCAACTACAAAGCACATTGACATCAGACATCACTTTGTGAGAGATTGCTATGAAAAAGGTTTGATTTCTTTGCATCATGGCCATACTTCAGATCAATGAGCAGATGTTTTAACCAAGGCATTGGATACATCTACCTTTGAAAAATTTATCTCAAGGCTTGGTATGCTAAACATGGATTAAAAACAAGTTGTCTTGTAAATCCATGTGTACATAGCATCAAAATGTTTTCAGAAATTCAAAAATTCCATAAAAATAGTTTCAAATTGAAAATTTTCAATAGATCTTTAAAAGTCTGATCACAACATATGTTTGCTCAAAACCTCTGATAGGCTTTAAAATCTTATCCACTAATAAAGTGTATCCTCTGACTTCTATTTTTCCACCTCTTCAAAACCACTGATGGCTATCCTCTGATAGTGTTAACAAAATCAGTATTCCTCTGTCCTAAAACAGTGGTTTGCCACATCAACAGTTACTTTTCTCCTCAGAGGTTACATGTGGCCAGATGTTAGCCATCAGATCTTGCAACAGATGCCACGTCATGTTCACTTTTTCAAAACCCCTATAAAACCCCTGTTTTTTCTCACCAGTGGTTACCCTAAACTGTGTCGATTTCAAAATCTCAAAACAGTTTTTCTCTCAAACACCATGGCTCCCAAATCAAAATCTTCAAAATCCAAAGCAAAATCAAAACAAGAACCTCCACCTTTCACTCTTATAATCAAAACCCCACACAGTTACACTGGCATACTTGAAGAAAACGACGCAAATACTCGCTATCATCCAATGATTCGAATTTTGCAAAAGGCTAAATTCTTGCACATATTAACCGTCAAAGCCCCCATTTACATTGATGCTCTTCGTAATTTCTGGAAAAATGCAAAGGTTCACTCATCTGCTGATGGTGTTCCTTATAACATAATTTCAAGAGTAGGGGGAGTGTTGATGCAAATTAGCCCCCAATCGATCTCTCAAGTTTTCAAGTTAAATGACATACAACACCCTGTGTCATTTCCCATTAATGAGATTCAAGCAGAGTTTCTGGAAAGAGGTTATATCGGCCAGATGAAAGGTATGACCATTTTTAAACCTAACTTTTCTGCTGAGATGAGATTTTTTTTCACACAGTTCTTACTTGTCTCTCAGCAAAATCCACTGCTTTCAATGAAATCCCATTGAACATGCAATATCTAGGGTATGAAATTTTAACTGACACTGATTTAAACTACTCCCAGATATTGTTCAATGATCTTGTGAATAATTTTAAAAATATTGAAAAAAGAAATTTTTTTTTGATGCATCCAAGGTTCTTGAGTGTTTACTTACAGGATCAAAGTAAAGGTCCTGAAAGTAAAATTGGCGCTGTGGTTAATCCAGGCCGCCTTAATCATGAAACTTTCACCAGAATAACAAACCAAGATAAAGTTGAGAAAACACAAGTAGAGGAGGATGAGCAAGTTGTGACATCCCGGTTTTTCAGGTATCTTAAACGCACTACTTCACGGTTATTCATTCCTACGCTAAATTGATTCGGAGATTTAATTTACACGCTCGAAATAACTACGCTAACTTTGTGAACTTATCAAATGAATTACGTGCTATGTGTATTAAACGTTTATAAGTTTGGTGAGTTATTATGTTATGTTTCGATTTCGTGATTTTTAGTTATAAAAATATATGTATAGTAAATATATAGACGAATCGAACCGAGCCGCGAAACGAGTCGACCTCATTTCCTTGCGACTCAAGGGATTAACCAAAACTTAAGGTTCAAGTTAAAGACCCAAACCGCCCCACCCAAACCCTTGCGGCCGCATGCACCAAACCTCAAACCCTTGTTCTTTTTCCTTCCTCCCTTACACTATAAATAGATAAGCATGCATGAGAGTTGTTAACACAAAAAAAAATGGAACCCTAGCCCTAAGATCAGCCGACGGCAGCCTTCCCACTCTTCCTCTCGGTCGCGATCTTCTTCAACATCCGATTAGACTCCCATCTCGTTCCCGGTTCATTAATCTTCATTGTTAAAGGTTAGGGTTTTCTATTGTTTCGCAAATCATGTTAGGGTTTATGAACTATTGATCATGCTTGTGTGTAATGGTAGAATCGTGGTATTGAAAGAGTTATGATATTTAGTTCGATGAATTGTGCAAGAATTGCGATTAAGACGATTAGTTGAATAAAGGATCATAGGCTGCGTTTTGTGATAAAAATCATATAATATGATTAGGGTTTGCATGAGTATGATGTACATGATGATATATGATTGATAAATCTGTTCTTGATCGTTCATATTTAACATCTCGATTGTTTAAGCGTGTTATATTGCGATAAAAAGTTGAAAACAGGATGTTGAAGGGTGTTTACAGCCAACTTCAATTGGCTGTAACTTGATTATTATTTATCGAAAAACGGAATTTCTGAAGCCTAAAACGTATATTTTTGAAAAACGCTTCTAATGGCGCTGGATTCATATTTTTCTGAGGTCGTTTGATATTTTTAAGTGGTCAATTAAGTGCAGTAACTGAACCTGTGTAAATTCTGAAAATTTGTTAGTTGTTTATCGAGTCGGATCTCATAATCTGTAGAGAGTTGAATCACGAAATTTGTAAAGCAACTGGAGATGGAAATTTCCGGGAAACTCCCACTGGAATTTTGTTAATTGGATGAACGGTGATTTTTAAATAAATTCTTCCGTGGACTGCAGTCAGAAAGCAACGAATCTGACTGCAGCCTAGTATATTAATATTTATGAATAATTGGTAAAGTGTTAGGACTTGAAAAATTTATATAAAATTCTACAGTTTAGTTGACACCTTCTGTAAAAAAATTGGAATTTTTGGAACGTTGGAACTATTTTATAAGAATCCTCGAAAACAGCCTAGTTATGAACATACAAGCTGAAACTTGATTACTTGCGAATGTGTGTACCAAAATGTCGTATGAGTTGATTTATGTTCATGATAAGTTGGTTTGATCATTATGTTGGTATGATAATACTTTTCATGCATGATTGTGTTTGAAATTGTTATCATGTGTGCCGCATTGTATGATAGTTATGTGTAGGGTTTGTATCAGTGTGTTCACACACTAACTCTAAATCGATTGACTTGTTAGGACGCGATTAGCGGTCCCATCATTTGCTACTTCTGTGTTACACTAACCGAGCAACTAAAGGTGAGTTCACGGCCCCTAATTTTATCCGGTTTTAAACAACAGGGGGAGAAACATGTATACACTCTACAACTCTATCTCTTTACGTTATACGAAATTAACGTCGTTAAACTATTCGGTAACTAAGTTAATGTTAATGTACGTTATGGTCACTAAGCAGCTATATCACGGAAGTCCTCGACAAACTCTCGGATCGTTAGTATTGGGTTAGATAGCGGGGAGATTATAAGTAGTACTACTGGGCCCGACAAGCCCCACCCGAGCTAGTCGCGCTAGCCGACCGGGTATGGTCAACGGGTGAATAATTTAGCCTAACTTTCGCCATGGTCAGTGATAGGCCTGGCAACACGGAGGCACAACAGTCAGCTTCGATCGCGAACACTTATGTGACATAACTTTAGGCTAGCTACCTACATGTTAACATTGAACTTAATTACGAAACAACAATATTATTCCGGGTTAGGAATAATGAAACAAACAACAATATTATTCCGGGTTAGGAATAATGAAATCAACATCATTGTTATTCCGGGTTTGGAATAATGGAACTATAACGTTATTCCGGGTTAGGGATAACGGGGGAAACAAACTTATAACCGAACAAATGAACTTATGAAAACCTATGAACTCACTCTTCTTTAATGTTGACACTTGTTTCTTTACATGTTTCTCAGGACGCTAGGAGCTCTAGGTGCACTCACTTGCATTGATCAAGACATCTTTTTATCGAGTCTTATTTACGAATATTGTTTGGGTTTTTCTTTAGTTTTGGCGTTTGTGTTGGCGCCCGTTCCTTTACTTTACTTTAATGCTTCCGCTCAACTTTAAAACTAATGCTTCCGCTAAACATTGAAACCAAACTAAGACAACTTAAAATTAACTATGAATGGTTAAACAAATGATTTTTGGAAAACGTATAAACTAATCATATAGAGTCGTTCGATGTTACTAGTGTCTCGGATTCTGGTTTGTTCACACGCCTCGCGGTAAAACTCCGCAAGTGGAAATTGAGGGTGTGACACAAGTTTTACCAGAACAAAATGTTCACACTCAACCTCTTGCTACTGAGCCCACTGCTCTTGGTGATCAGGGCAACACAACCGCTGCCCTGAAACCCACACCAAAAATTTCCAAAAAGAAAACCAAAACAACTTCCAAAAAGCCCACCAAACCCAAAAAGGGTCCTCTGGAAGATGAGATCCCAGAGGTTAACCCTGTGACAGCACCGAAGTCACAAACCACTGCTGCTACTTCTTCACAGCAGATGGTTCAAAGATCTCCCACCGGCTTTGAAACTCCTCCTTCTTCCTCACAAAAGGAAAAGGTTGTAGACACAGGGATACCAAATTATGAAGCTCTAGATCCACTTGGGTCTATCTTCCACAGCCCCTCTCCCAGGGCAATGTCGCTTTCTACTCAACCACCTTCACCAATACCTTCACTTCCACCCACAATTGTACCATTGCTGAATGAAATTGAATTAGTTCAGACACAAACCAACACTTCTCAACAACTTATTACTAAGAATATACCTCATCCAGTGGTTGGGTCTGATTCTTTATTCATTGCTAGCCCATCAGCAAATGAAGAGGCTACATACCATGGGTTACATGTAACCCTTGGTGGATAGTTCAACACAAGCAGCTACTACAATTGTTGAACTCCTTAGTTCTCAGTTGGACAGTGGTTTCATTAATAAGACTTGGTTGAAGGCAACCACTACTGAGGCAACAACTATTACCTCTATTGTGGGAAGTCCCCAGTACCACGACAAAAGGGCATATATGTTTGAAGCTGGTCCTAAAACCACTGCTCATGATAACATAGATATAACTACCACCACTGGTAGGAGTTCAGATGATCCTATTAAATTAGGTGATGATCTAAAATACCAGGATTTGACGGAGAGAGTGACCAGAATAGAAACTCTGTTGGTGAAATCAAAGATTTACTAAAGCAGATGATAGCTACAAAAAGTCAACCCTCTGTTCTATCCATTGCTGATCTCAAAGAAGCTCTTAACCCTCTGTTTCAACATCAACAACATTATTTGGCTTTACAACACAAGCACCAAATGAATGATGTTAGAAACATGTTTGAATCAAGGTATCAAGATACTGCAGCAGACATTAAAGCCATCAAAGCACATCTACTCACAACCACTGGCCATGCACCTCCAACGGTTATATTTGTTACAACAGATGAAGCTAAAAAGGGGGAGAAACCTTTGGGTTCAAAGAAGATAGATTTAACTGAAGAAATTGAGGCCAAGGCAAGGGCTAGTCACAAGAAGAATGTGATTGAGGAGAGCAAAGTGTTGGTTGAGAAAAATATTGATCAGCAAAAAGAAAAAGGAGAGGTTGATACTTCATCAAAAAGAGCTCCTGCTAGAAAAGCCAGGCATCCAACATCCACACCTCCTAAAACTAAGCCTGAAACTAATCCAACCATGAAAACCCTTGCCTCTCAAAAACCTATCACATCTTCAAAACCACAACCCACATCCACACAAGCAGATGTTACAGCAACTGTTGTGTCAACATCTGTTGATACAGCAGAGGTTGCAACAGATGCAACTCCATCCACTGCCATGTTCACATTTCCCACATCAACTCAACCATTATCCACACCACCAAAAATCCCACAACCACCATCACCTACTTTAAGGTTTAAAAGGAGGAAAATCACAAAAGTGATAAATGATGATGAGATCTCTGCACCACTTCCACTATCATCAACACCAGTGATCCCCATATCAGTGCTTACAACTTCTTCAACTCTTAAAGTCATTCCTACATCAAATTTGTATCCTCTTGATTTACCAGCAGTCAGGGAAGAGATCCTAAGTTTCTTTTCAGAGGATGACCCTGACAAAAGAACAATTCTATCCCTTGATGGCTATCCAAGACCAGCAAATGTTGATGCCTATCTAGAATTGAAAAAGAAGCAAGCAAAGGATATTGCCAAAAGAGAATCAGCTGGTAAAATGATAGAGAGATACAGATTATCATGTCCTTTCAACTGAGTAAACTCACCATTTTACAAAATTTTGTCAAGGATCTGAGCAACCAGTTGTTAGTAAGGGAAGATAAGTTGCTCAACAGTGAACTCATTGAGTATATCATGGAAAAGAATATGTATAAGGCAACAAGGCCACAGTTCAGGGATTGGAGCATAGATGAACTAAGGGAGGAAATCAACAGAATGCAAGAAATGTTGAAAGACCCTCTTAAAAAGCCAACTCCTCCCAACTGGGATTTATACAAGAAAGATATCACTGAAAATGCCTTGAAGTTGAAGAGAATGAAGCAAGAACTGATTCAAAATCATTATGCTTCCAAAAACGAAGTGATGAGATGGGGTGAGGTGAGGGTGATAGATACTTACAAAAGTTTGGAAGAGAGAAGGAAAAAGGATCCATCCATGCCTCCCAAGCCTGGCTATTCAAATGAAGATGCTATCCTTAGAGCTCAACTCTCTAAAGAGTCCAGCTCAACATCTGCCCACTTCACACTTGCCCTGCAACACAGGAAAAAGCAAGGGGAGATGAATGAAAAGACTGACAAAGAGTTTGAGGATACATTTATCAAAGAAGGGATTCAGAATATGATTGATTATCACACAGATGATACAAGTGCCAAGCTGGCTAAAGATTTATCAAAGATGGCTCATTTACAAACCTCTACAATAAAAGCTCCTTCAAGAAAACCATCAGACCCAAAAATTCTAAAATGGAAGGTCGACAAAGACACCCATGAATTGACATTGCTCAAGTCTGATAGTGCAGCCACTAAACTATCCATGGAAGATGCTTATGAGCTTACAGTAGAAGACTTCCAAGAACTACAATGTTTAGAGCTGGTGAAAGATGCTGATGACATGGAATCACTTAACTTTGAACTCCAATTCAAAGGTCAAATAAGAGAATTCCTTCTGAGGAATAAAAACCAAGAATAAAGTGTTTTTGGCATCATCTGTTCTAGGGGGAGATTGTTGGGATTGAACTCTATGAAAGGAACAGATGATATAAAGCCAAATAACACTATCCGAGCTTTGATTCAACTATCAGAGGTTACAACCTCTGATGTACTTACACTGCTTTCCATAAAGACTGCTCATCTTATCATCTGCCTTCACAAAGCTTCAAGGTCTGCCAGAGTTAACAAGGGACATATGATAGTGATCAGAGTTTAGTCATTAGCTTAGTTAATCAATGTAACAGTGCCAAGCACTGATAGTTAGTATAAGCAGTGTTTAGAGTTAGTTACATATTAGTTTCCTATCACTATCAACCCTGACGTTATCAAAGATGCTCAGAGGTTAGATAGTTAGTATAAATAGGCAACTCATGTAACCTTTAAACTTGTCTCTTCAAAGATCAACTTTCGCATATCATCTTCTCTGCATTTTCTCATTACCAAACTGTAATTACAAAGGCTGAGGGGGAGTTTGTGAATTACATGCAAGTTAATCAACTTGAAAGCATGATGATGATGTAAACAAACGACCATTGCTTGTAGTAAAAGTTTTCCCTCTTATTACGCCGCAAATCTCTTTTAATTCAATCATTTTCCAATTTTTGAAACAAAAACTACAAGTAATTCAAACTCAGATCCTAACAGCATCAACTAGTTTCCTGCAACATGTATTCAAATAATATATATCAACAAAAAGTTGGCGAACATACAAATTTGATACATAGCATAACAGTGATAAAAATTTGCCTCATATCCAATATGGTAACATTTCATATAATTGTTATAAGCATAAACAAGTGTTCTTATATGTCAATCCAAAGTCTAACGCAATTGTGATTACCTAACATCATCGAAACGGAGAGGGTGTAATATAGTTTACTTAACAATACCACAAGTTTACGAGCGGTGCGTTACTCCTATAGCGCTATATTTGTTAAGGTAGGCTAGCAAAGTTAATGAGTATACAACACAAGTCTAACATAGCATGCGATAATCAAGAATAAAAACAAGTCTCCTGTTATTAACGGATATAGTAAGTTGCATAAACAAGTTTTATTGTGATTTGTGATTTATACATGTTGCACCCAAAGTGTTTAAAATAGAAAATGGGATCGGGTATACTCACGGTTTTGCATAGCTTTTCATTTGTTATTCCGTGAAGGTTGGTGAGTTTGGAGATGGAACACTGAGATTACCCTACATGGGGTAAACGAAGGTGTGAGAGTTTTAGAATGATAATGGAGAACTTGGAAGTTGGAAAATATAGTATGACAAAGTATATATACAAGAAAGTAGTCACCTAGGTTTAGCACTCGTTTTTGACACTATGAGAACCCCTAAGGGTTAGTATGATTTCAAAGGTGTAACACCTATTAGAATCATAACGAGGAACTAACACTTTGATGATTAAACTTAATAACTTGACGAATAACTATTTAGTTAACATCAAGGGTTTGGTTTTAGGTATTTTATATAGAATATAATATAGATATAAGTCAAGCATGAGCTAGGAGGATCAAACCATCCATTTAAGACCTCTTTAGGTTTCACCACTACACATGTTGCCATAGACAACAAAGAGGGTCATGAACATGTATAATAAGGAAATGAAATAGAACATAACTAATCTAAGAAACATCAAGTAATGGTGGACTTTCAATTAGGATAGCCCAAGCTAACCTTAGTCACATAAACATCAAGCTTCAAGCTTGTTCACTACTTGATGGTAAAAACTTAAACAAAACAGAATGTTTGTGAGGATTAAACCTCTAATTTTGAATGTCTCAGCTTTGTTTTTAAGCCCAACTAACCATTCAATTTGATTATGAGCATTAGGACATAGGTTTGAGATGAGAGAACTCAAGTTTAGTTAAGTTTAACAAAGTTTAAGATCAAAACAGAAAGTTCATCCACCTAGGAGCCTTTTTGGTGAAGTTCCAGGTCTGGATTTTCCATGGAAAACCTGTGGAATCATACCTAAGGTTGTTCCAAGTGATTAGAAAGAAGAACAAAGAAAAATATTAAGAAATGAGGAAGTTATGCTCACTTTAGTGAGTTGGTATGAACCTGCCAAGAACTCGGAATTTGTGGATGATTTGGAGTGTTTTGAGAGTGATTAGGTGTTTGGAAAGTGAAAATGGAAGAGTGGAGGCTCATATTTATAACGGGGGTAATTAGGGTTTGATTTAAATGAGTTAGAAGGTGATTGGTGGTGAAAAAGTGGTTAAAAAGCAATAAATCCCGCAGCTGTCAACAGACCTGCATGGTCATGCGGATTCAGATGCATGGTCATGCGGATCACAGCTTGCATGGTCATGCGAATCTCATCTTACATTGTCATGCAATGTCAAGTGCAATCACAGCTTGCATGGTCATGCAATGTCAAGTGCATGATCATGCGAAAGTGCAAAATTTCAAGAAACTTTTCAAAATTTACAAATTGACCCCTAGAGTTTGATTATTCCATCATTTTGTGCTAGAAACTCGTTATTAAGCATGTTTTTGGGTATTTAAAGTGTAACCAAGTATAGTATAAGCGTACGCAAGTATAACTTGAGTATCGAGAATGTACGTATGATTGTATGCATGTATAATAAGTATCAAATGTGTATAAAAGTTGAATTGTAAGCATAACACATGCGTATAAAAGATGAGTTTCATTACGGTCAAAGTCTCGGATTACAAGGTTGAAATTGAAAGACATACACGATACTAGATATAAGTTTCCATAAATAGAATTTCGAATACACTTTTAAATAAGGAAAGTTACAAAAAACGAAGCGTTACAATCTTGATGGCAATCTTGTAAATAGTGTAACAATTAAAATAATTAATTTTCTAGATTAAGGGTATAAAGGTAAAATTAACATTTTTAAATTTAGAAAGTCACATGCAATCCACATGCAAGTTCCCCCTTCTTTTTTAAACGTCAATAACTTTTTACACGTAACTCTTTTTTTAAAAAAAAAATTACACCATAATAACGAGTGTCTTTTTATCTTTAATATAAGTACCATATTGTTATACTTATGTAGAGAAAAAAAATTACGTTTTGATTGGATGTTGTAGTCCTTGGTGTTTTTTCCAATGTTCATACAATGGTGTTTTAATTGTATTGTGATTCAATACGTTGTGTTTTACAGTAAAACACCATGACGTAAATAAGACACCATAGCATTTTAAATAATGAATTACGATTCAAGTCATGTTGTTTTAACATTCAGAGTATGTAACATTGTATTGTGATTACAGTCATGGTGTTTTAACAACTGGATTAGCAATAAAATCATTCTAAATGTTTAAAACACCATGACTGTATTATGATTCAATTCATGCTGTTTTTGGAATCCGTATGTTGTTTTATACCTGGAAAAATAACAAAAATCATTACAGATGTTAGAACACTATGGATGTATTACGATTCAAGTTGTGGTGTTTTTTGGAATTCGTATGGTGTTTTATATGAACTGATGATGAATTCCTAAAATAACTGAATTCCCTAAAAAAACTCCTTAAAAACGGTTACACAGATTTTATCTTTAATTAGGATTATTGGTAAAATTACCATTATAGTCTTAAACTAATAAAATGGATAGAGACATGTGTCATCACCAGAGTCTTTCTTACCCTTCTCACGCTTTTAGTCTTTTTTACAGGATCCTTTACATATATATATATATATATATATATATTTAAAATGACATTCATTTTAAAAAGTCACAAAATATTGTTTTATAAATGTGCTGATAATTATAGCCAACACATATATATAATTATACCCAGCACATATACAAGCAACACATGAATTTATATAATCAACACACATATATAATTATAATCAACATATATACTTAAGCAACACATGAGTTTGTATACCCAACACATAGAGCAACACATGAATTTGTATAATCAGCACATGAATTCGTATAATCATCACATGAATATAAAACTATTTGCATGATTTTAGGAATTCTTAGAAATTAACTCTAAACTAAAATACAAAAATGCCCTTAATACATAAATTAGAGAATAACATTTGTCGGATTGAAAATGCCTCTTATTGTTCTTACGCAAAATAGAGTTTGTATATGATCGTACCAGTATAGTAGAATTGAATATAACTTATATAAGTGGGCTACCATTTTGTTAATTTAGTGTCATTGAACTGACACTCAAGCCCATGTCAGTTCAGCCCACTTAATTTGAGATTGCAGGCCAACTTTCGTTTGTATTTGAAAACTAAGCAATTAGCTCATTTGAATTTTGCAAACTTGCAATACGGAACCTACATGAATCAATTTTTTATTTCTTCTAATTCTGCATTAAGTGAACTGCAAATCAAAAGTCGTATTATTTCATTCCTTTAAATCATATGTCATCGTATTTAATTTGAACTAGTGGGAGTTTTCATGCAATGTGACAGGAATTTGGTCGTTATCAGTTCAGTTTGTTACCGCACATACGCTCACTATAGCCCAAATGAAAATACCATCTTCAAAACCACTATGTCTATCACCGATGCATTAGCTTTATTCTTACTATTTTTTTTAAATGAATCAATTCTTGATTTCTTTTACTTCTGCATTAAGTGAACTCCGAATCAAAAGAAGTATTATTTCATTCCTTTAAATCATATGTCATGGCATTTAATTTTGAACTAGTGGGATATTTCGCGTAATGCAACATAAATTCGGTAATTATCAGATCACTTTGTTATTATACAGACCTCACTATAGCCCAAATAAAAATACCATCTTCAGAAACACTAAGGCGGTCTCTGATGCATTAGCTTTATTCTTACTATTTTACTTTGATAACTTTATCTTAGTTTTTAGATATATAAATTTGACACAAACCTGCAAATCATGGCAAACATTGAACACGACACAAGTTTTTTTCCAGGTTAACACGAATAAAACCTCTCAATTTTTTTATATCTTTTGCACATTAGTACTCTTTGAACATGACGCTCGTTTATATTTATGATTTAAATTTTGATGCTCGTTTATATCTTTTAATTTAATTACTTTAAAGTAAAAACACGATGCTCGTTTATTTTTAACTTTTGGATGTGACTTGAGATTCCTAATAAGTTTAACTTACGATAGTATAAAATTAAAAATGTACTAGATGGGCCCAAACGAAACCCATTTATCTAAATACGCATGTGGGTTTGTTCCAAATTTGGAATAAACTCAATCGGATTAAACTAATTCCTACAAATTTCATCTTAAGTTCATGTCATTTTCGCACAAAGTCAAAAATTCACCCATATTCCTTCACCTACTTGGCATTTGACAGGAGGTAAAGAGTTTAAGTCGTGAAAAGAAACTCTTGAAGAATGGAGGGTAAGAATGCGTACAATCAGGCTTAAGTGGCCTGACCTTGTGCATTCGGGAGCCTCGTGCACCAAGCTTACCCAATTGACTACATGGAAGGTAATAGCTAATATGAAAGTGCAAATTAAGTGATACAAGGATATTGACTTTTATATAACATAGGGGTTTATTATTATTGATGTTCTATATGTTTTCGTCATCTTGATTATCTAAAAAAACAAGAAACTGGACCAATACAAATTCAAATCAATATTCGACGAGTTTACATCAAACGGCGATCTTCATTTAGTAAATGATACGTCATAGATAAGTGGTATAGGTAGATCAAGTTCAGAGCAAAGAAACCTTATTATCTCCCCTGTCAAAGCACCTAAAGACAACTTGTTTACGGTCACAGCAATTGAAAATCTGTTGTTTATGTCACAATAACCTGTAGATCCACCTAAACCCGGGAGACCAACCCCGATTATCGAACCATCAATGGTTTTAAATCTTATAAACCCAAGCCCAAATATCCCATTTGGGACCATCAAATCCTTATAATCTCCACGTCCCAAAAAAAGTGTCATGAATTTGCTCTTTTGTGCTGGTAAAGATTTTAGAATCAACCTCATCGGTCACGGGGCGACTTTTGAGTGGCGGAGAGGGATGGAGAGGTGGGACTACACCACCATCCACAAGGGCAGCATAGTAACGAGCCAAAGCACGAGCTGAGAAGTGTCCGTTGGCGGCAGGTTGTATGGCACGACGGGCATTGAGAGTGTTCAATAATGGGATAAGGCTTGAAAGCATGCTGAACGTGTATGTGGAAGGCCAAGGGGATGGGTACCGACTCGCTTTATAGATTTCATGTTCCGGGTCTAACAGGATGAGATCATCTCTTTCTATAGTAAGAGTTGCAAGACGAGACTCGACACCAGGTGGAATCCCGATATAAAGCTCACCTTCAACACCAAGTGGTCTAACAATAGCTTCTTCAAGAATGTCTTGAAACTTCTTCCCAGATGCATGCTGCAGATTCGACACACTAACGATAAAACATCAAGCTTATGAATGAGTGTTTGTATGTTTAGAGGGTTTGAGAAATGTAAAAGTGTATGTAGGTGGTTTTTGAGTTTATAATGGTATCTAGGCAGTCTCTTAGTTGGGGAGCAGACTTGTTAAAGTATGCTTATTAAGGTAGCAGACTTGTTTGTTTATTATTCATTTAAAATTCCACTCACTAAACAACTGAATTTTAGCAAGTCCGCTACCCCAATTAGTGGTTACCTAGAAACCATTATAAACTCAAAAACCACCTACAAACACTTTTACTTTTTTTAACGACCTAGACATCGAGGAATTTGGCTTTTGAACCATAAAGATCACGAGTATAGACCCCACATATGGTTCTTGGAACTTACCTCAGTGATCCCACCACAGAGCCAACCGTATGATAGATAATGATATAACCATACCCGACCAGGTTCAGTCTCCGGTGTAACCATAGCAATGCGCTTTAGACACTCGTAAAAATCACAAAATAGCGCATGATCATGTTCAGAAATGCCAGCAAGAGCATTGTGTAAACCAGCTGTATGATTAAGTACATGATTAACCTGAAAGATCAAAAAAAGGAAGGGTAGTTAGTTAACATTGTTTTTCTCTTTGATTTTTTTTTACTACGGGAGATAACCGATTAAGTGACGGGTAACCACATGGATAAACATGCTTGGAACCACGAGTTATGGCTCTCCGTAAAAGAGCTTAGTGTTGCAAATATATTCATAGAGAGTTAGAGCTTGTGGTTCCAGATGATGTCCGTGTGGATGACCACACATTATTATGCAAAACACAAATAATTTTTATCAAATGAACAGTCCAATACCCCTTTGTTGTTGACCCAAATAACTTTTTAAACCCACCAGACAAATTTTCTTATTTTGCTAATAAACCAACATTCTTTGGTTGTCCACCAAACCCATCTGTCAACCACACTGAGAATATTCAAACTTCCTCCATGGCCACTGGTTCTTGTTCTAATATCCGCACCAAACATTGGTGACCCATGGGTAACACTGTCTTCGAGTCCCATACATTTTGGGTTTATTAGTACTAACCTTCCTAACTTTTCGAAAATATGTGAAGAAGTGGATTCTTTGATTGCTGACTGGGGAGCTTCCTCCCATAAGGCAAACAATGTTTCTGTGAATGAGCATGTTGTTCTATATCTTGGTTATGAGAAAGTCATAGTGGGAGATGGTATGGCATTATAAATTGTTGGATTAATCTTGACGGGTCAAGTCGGGTCGGTAGAAGTAAACTTTTAATGGGTCAAGTTTTATTAATTAGTCATGTGTTATTTATGTTAAAGTGTTTAGCAAGATTAAGTTAGTGGGTTAATGGGTTAGTGGCCCTAATTATTAGTTAGTGGGTTAGTGGGTCTTTGTTTTATTCTATATAATGTACGTATTCTTAATGAATGAGATTTAGGGTTTGTAAACACATTCTTTTACGCAGTTTTCTTTGTGTGGTTGAAGCCTTCAAAACCTAACAATTGGTATCAGAGCAAGGTCGTCAAGCAAAGAGTGCCGGTTTGAGAGTCGTGTTCGGGAAAGGGGAAGCAACCCTCTAAACTTCAGGGTGTAGAACGGGTGTTTTTATGACGGAGAAAGAAAGCATCAGCAAGGTCTGATCATGGTTTTATGATCGGCAGAAGAAAGAAGCAAGCATGTTGAAAAGAAGCACGTAGGCAAGTTGATAATTAGAAAGTACGTGAAGCAAGCAAGTTAGCAGGAGAATTAAATTAAAGCAATGGCAAAGAAGGCGCGGTGGAAATCATTGAAGGAACCAGGTTATAATTAATTGAAGCAAGTCAATTTATTAAATAAGCATGCACGTTGAAAAGTAAGCAAGTAGCCATGCTACTCATTTAATTAAGCAACTAAGCATACTCCTTAATTCTCTCACTGCCATTTGAAAAAGAGGAAGGCTATTTGGAGGATGAATCGGTGTACCGATAGGATTCGACAGCTGAACGGATGCTGTTTGGGGCTGAATCGTTGATGAAAGAATACCGAGAGGCCGTGTTATAGTGCTGCTAAAACGGATGAGGAAGAAAATTACTGAAAGCAAGAATGGAGAGACAGCAAGTCAGAGAGCAAGAAGCAAGATTCTCTATGAATATAAATGCAAGATAGCAAGTGATATAGCAAGAATGAATTTTTGAAAGCGAGAAAGAAGCAGGTAACAAGTAGCCTGTTTATTAAAAGCAAGTCAGCAAGCAAGAAGATTCAAACACAGAAAGCAAGAAAGGATTCGAATCACGCAATAAAGAAGCAACTGTAGAAAGAAAACCCATTTGGATTAGCAAGAAAGAAAGTTAGCACGATACCGGACATGTGTGGTTTTAGCAAGCAAAGCAAGAACAAACACAAGAAAGAAAGAAGAGGTGTCACAAGAAAGAAGGAAAGAGGCCGGCGTCGCTTAGCAAGAAAGAAAGAAGGTCTCGCAAGAAAGAAAGAGACCGGTGTCACATTAAAGAAAGAGCAAGCACCGATCAGAATGAAGCAAGAAAGGGCATCGATTAGAAAGAAAGAAGAATATCGATAGCTAAAAGAAAGAAATAAAGAATGGAACCTTAGCGGTTCGTATGGCAAGAACAAGACCGGAACCTATGTGGTTCAGTCAACGAGCAAGAAAGAAACGGGTCAGAATGTCAATTGAATTAATCTTGACGGGTCAAGTCGGGTTGGTAGAAGTAAACTTTTAATGGGTCAAGTTTTATTAATTAGTCATGTGTTTTTTATGTTAAAGTGTTTAGCAAGATTAAGTTAGTGGGTTAATGGGTTAGTGGCCCTAATTATTAGTTAGTGGGTCTTTGTTTTATTCTATATGATGTATGTATTCTTAATGAATGAGATATAGGGTTTGTAAGCACATTCTTTTACGCAGTTTTCTTTGTGTGGTTGAAGCCTTCAAAACCTAACATAAATAACTCATACTGGACAAACTGCACTCACTTTGTCCAACCACAAACTTGTACTATACAATTAGTATCCATTACACAATTAGTTCTTGATAATCATATTTCTGTGATTTTTTCATATCTCGGTTTATCTATACAGACTCTCTGACAAAAAAATCCATTCATTTCCTTCAATCTATATCGTTCCAGCTCTAGTCATTTGTTGCAAGGACTTACGAGGCTCATACACTGTGGCACAATAGATCAAGGCATCCCTCTAGTTATATTTTGAACGTTTGTTGTTTCTTTATATTACTTGTTTCTCTAATAAAACTTGTACGTCTTGCAATATATCCAAATTTACTAGAGTGTCATTTTTGCCAACTTTGAGACGTAACACTAATTCACTACATATTATTGGGGACCCTCTTTTATTATCTCTCAATCCGAATACTAGCATTTCATTATTTATTGATTACTTTAGTCGATTCACTTGGATGTATCATTTGTCAAATCATTCACAAGTAATAAACACCTTTCGACCTTCAAAAACCTAGTCCAAAATTTATTTTCTACGACTATCAACAATGTCGGTGCTTCCAAACTCACTCAAGGCACCATGGAAAATTCTTATTAAATTGTGGATTAAGTATCCATCTCTTGTCCTTACACACGCCAGCTCTACTCTTTTTTTGCAAGGACTTACGAGGCATATATAGTGTGGCACAATAAATTAAGGCATCCCTCTAGTTATGCTTTGAAGTATGTTGTTTCTTTTATGTTACTTGTATCTCTAATAAAACTTGTATGTCTATCAATATATCCAAGTTTACTAGAGTGTTATTTTTGCCAACTTTGAGACGTAGCACTAATCCACTATATATTACTGTGGACCCTCTTTATTATCTCCTAATCCAATTACTAGTATTTCATTATTTTATTGATTACTTTAGTCGATTCACTTAGATGTATCCTTTGGCAAATCATTCAGAAGTAATTAACACATTCGGACCCTTCAAAAACCTAGTCGAAAATTTATTTTCAAACACTATCAACAATCTCCATGACGGTGCTTCCAAACTCACTCAAGGCACTATCAGAAATTCTTATTAAATTGTGGAATTAATTATCACATCTCTTGTCCTTACACACGCCAAAAAAACTGGGTTGTAGAAAAAACTCGCCAATATTTGAAACTGCTTGGTCAATACTTTTTCAAGAAAACCTATCCAAACTCTACTAGCTATTATTGTGCTTTCGCCACAACCATATTCTTATTTAATTGTCTTCCTTCGATACTCTTGATCATTTTTCTCCTTATGAACTTTTTTCCAAACCAAACTAACTTAAACATACCTACGCACCTTTGGTTGCCTTTGTTATCCATCAAGATAAACTATCACCTTGCATCTTCTTAGGGTTTGCTTCTAGTCATCATGGATACTTATGTCATGATCCTTAGTCTAGTCGTACATATACTTTCCAACACGTTGTATTTCAGGAAACGACCTTCACTCTTTCCTCCACCAAAACTGCTTCTTCTTCTTTCACTACCACGATACCTCATATTTCATCCGTACTTACCTACCACACACTTACCTCCAATTCATGAAATGTACCACCTAATTCTGGATCAATATTGTGAACGTGTACGCTCTTATTGATCCGGTTAGTAGGAGGCGGCTTTGGGCGGAGCTGATAGTTCAGGGATTTATTTTCCGAAATGTGGGTCATAATGGTCAACTTCAATGACGTTAGGTTTCCTGAGGAGAGAATGAACACAAGACCTTCGGTTTCGTGTCCAAATTTAGCAGCCTTATCCCAATCGGAAGCAGATGATTTGATTCATCCTTTTACTCTTAAGGAGATTAAAGAGGCGGTGTGGGATTTTGAATGTGAGGGGGCACCGGCCCAGACGAGTTCAATTTTAAATTTCTAAGGAGGTTTTGAGGTAGTCTTGAAAGGGATTTCGTTGGATTTTTTGTTGAATTCTATAACAAGGTGGACCTCAGTCCGGGGTGCTCGGCCTCGTTTTTGGCCCGTATTCCAAATGTTAGTGACCCCATGTCTTTCGTGTTCGTCCGATTAGCCTTGTGAGTTGTATAAACAAAGTGTTGTCCAAAGTCTTAGTTAACATACTAAAAGGGGTGGTCGGTAAGCTCATTTCTGTTGAGCAATCCGCTTTGTTGACCGGAAGAAGTATTGATAAGGCATACGATTCAGTTAACTGCGTTTTCTTGGACTCGGTATTGGAGCAGATGAATTTTCCGGAAGTTTATGGAAAAAGTGGGTAATGACGCATGTGACATCGGCTCGTACTTCGGTTCTAGTTAAAGGTCTTGGTATAGTTTTGTGTCTGTAGCTTGTTCTAGATTACGTCTGTTTGTACAGTCTTTATTTAACGTGTATGTAATAATTTGGTCGAGTCGGCCAAGTCAAGATATCCTTCTATCTTGACTTAGCATGACGTTTATGTTGGTTATGTTGTAATACAGACTGCATGTTGCAGCTGTTAGATGTTTGGTTGTCTTAGTAAACTGTCTGTTGGAGGGTACCCACGAAGAACTGGTTCTTCATGGGGTTTCATCTTCACGAACAACCACATTGTTCGTCTCTGATGTTTACAACGAACAACCATTGTTCGTGGATGTTACTTTTTTCGTTAGCATATACCACGAAGAACCATTCTTCGTGGGAAAGCAGATTGTTTGTGGACATCTGCATGTTCTTCGTTGACAGGCAGATGTGTGTTGCCTATATAAACAGACATAACCCTTCACAGTTTTACTAAGAGAGCACCCAGAGTCTGTATGAACATTGTGTGTATGTGTTTGTACTAAGTTCTCTTCATTAATCAAAGTTATGAATCTTTGGTTACTTGTGTTTGTTTACATTTGCTTTAGTTTGCATAACTACGTGGATTCTGCACTCGTACTTGTGTTAACAAACAAGGAAGTAGGTTAATCTTGATCCTCCAAGTGGACCTACAAGTGGTATCAGAGCTTTGGCTCTCTTCCTTGTTTAAAACCAAGAAAATTTTTGTGTTTAAGCAAGTTGTGAAGTTTCTTGAAGTTGTTCTTGAACTTGAAAACTAGAAAGTTAAGTTTTCAGAAAAGGTGTCTAAAACATAGTCTTAAACTTGTTGTTTGTGGATAATTTTTATAAAAAAACCTAGTTAAAACACATGGAGACATGTTAGAATTTGGTTTTTCTTGAAATTTCTTGCAAAACTTGAGTTCGACAAACTTTCCGGCGAGATGTTTAACCGGAAAAGTCACCGGATTCTGGTTGGTGAAGATAAGATTTGAAAAGATTTACTAAAAAGGTGGTTTTTCGAATGTTTTTTTAACTAAACTTGGATATCCATTTACCACCTTTCTAAATTTCAGAAAAAGTAACCTTCTGTAAAAGGAAGAATCCCACCAACTTTCTCACGAACAACATACAGGCGAACAACCCACCTGCGAACAATATACTCGACGAAGAACCTTTGGACGAACAATCAGTTCTTCGTTGGCTGCATTGTTCGTTGACCATAGTTCTTCGTGGACTTAGTTGTTCGTTGGTAGTGTGTGTAAGTGTTTTTCACAGAGAGTTCATAACTTTCTCAAACTTTAAAAATTTGCATTTCTGAAGTTATAGTCTCTTTTAATCAATCAAAATGAGTTCAAATCCATGGGATTGGAGTAGTGAGCCTAACACAAGTTAAGATACATCGCAATATAGCTCCACAACATCTTGGGTGCAATCGCTTATGCCCCATAAAACGGCCATGATTTCAGCACATCAATGGGCGTGTGTTGCAAATCAAAATCAAAGTACTCAAACTCTTTTAATCAGCGAATGTGAAGCAGAAAGTAACAACCGTCCACCAAAGTTAAACCATATGAACGATTATCCCACATGGAAAGGTCGTTTCAATACATACGTTCTAGGTCAAAACATTGAATTGTGGACATGTTTTACTACCCCGTACAATGTTGCACCAGAAGAAGCTGGTTCAAATCCTACCTCGTTAGCAGAAATGTCCGAGCCTGATAAGAATGCGTATGATCTTTAGAATAAAGCCTTCGCTATCCTTACGCAAGCCCTTCATAAAGACATTTATCATCAGTTTATCTACTGTACCACAACAAAGAACTTGTGGGACATACTTGAAGAGAGAGGAGAAAGAAATGCAGCCACACGAAAGATCCGTCACGATCTTTTGACAAAAGGAGTTGGAAGGATTCGTGTTTATGTAGAATGAGACCTTAAATGATATGATCACTCGTTTTTATCGTTTACTAAGTGAGATGTATTCTTACCAGGTCAATGCAACTCCACAAGAAATTGTCTCTAGATTTGCTGATGCTTTACCACCAAAATGGAGTCAATTCATTGACTTGTTAAAACACACTGGAGTATTAGATTCAATCAGCATATCAAAATCTTGAGAACAAGAATGAGAAAGAGATTTGAAAGGCTAAAAGAGTTCTAGTTCCTCGGAATCTGGAAATGTACTTTGGAGGTATCAATACTGGCGTTAGTGCTCCTTCACAACCAAAACTTCAGACAGCCTTTTTTTCAAACGCAAACCCTTTTCTACCACCACCAAAACCAGATCAGTCTACTTCCTATAATCAAGGTTTTGATCCTACCGCCTTTTACCCCAACCTCAAGTTGTTACCCCCTAATCTCAACAACAAGCCCCTCAACAAGCTTGTTATGATAACAACTTCCAACCTCAGAATCCCAATACTGTAGGATTTGATACTTCACATCTTTCCAAGGTCAGTGTGGAAGTTGCCAAAGAGCATATGGAACTTCTAAACACTATGGTTAGCTCTTACTGGGGTTTAGTCGTTGATCAAATCGAAAAACATTAATTTGACAAACGAAGACTACCAACTTATTGACAAGGATGAGATTGATCTTATAGATATAAAGTGGGCTTTTGCAAGCGCGGTAAGAAGAGCCAAGGATTACATGGCTAGAACTGGAAGCACGAGTTTGGCGGGTAAACGGGATACACAGTATGGTTTTGACAAAGATGTTGTTACATGCTTCAATTGTGGTGAGAAAGGTCACTTCAAGCATGAGTGTACTCGATCTCCAAAGCAAGGAAACCAGAATCCCTTCCGAAACCAATCTAACCCATCAAACACAACCCAAGTTAACAACGAAAGAAGTATAGTAGCTGTTAACAACACTAACCAGCCTGGACCTTCAAACACTAAACAGAGCCTTAGTTGTTCAAGCAGATGAAGGATGCGACTGGTCGGTTCAATTGGGTAATGGAAATCAAGGCGGAAGTGCATGTTATGCAAAGATCATCAATCATATCAAACACGTCCACATCGAGGAATTTTCTGAAGATGATGATAGTTCTGGGTATAGTGGTAGTTCCGATGAAGAAAGCTCGAGTGTTGGTGGTTATGGTTCGGATTCAGAGGTGAAAGATGGAATCATTGATGAGGTTGATAGTTTGCTGAAAGAAGCCGAGGAGCTTAGAAAGCAAAAGTCTGTGTTGATCAAGAAAACGGAAGTTGCAACAAAGGAAATGGAGAACTTCTTCACCAATGATGGATCCTTTTCTAGTAACACTGCTTTCATGGCAAACGTTGCACCTTCAACAAGTCAGGTACAGTCCGACACTCCTAGAATATGCAATGATTGTGTTGAGTTAAAAAAGAAATTTGAAGCAATAAACTGTCACAATCAAAAATTGGTAGTTGAACTGTCAAAATGCAAAGAGGCAAATCTGGCTTTAACTCGAAACGAAAAAGAATTCAAATCTGTTATTGATACACTTAAGAAAAGCGTTTCTGAGCTAACAAAAATAGTTTTGAATATACAAAAGGGTATTAATAACTACATTAATATCATTGAAGAAACAAAGAAAGAGTTAGCCATTGCCAAATGCGAGCATGATGCGATCAAACTCAAACTAGAAAGTTATTCCAACTCCCGGTATATGCTTGATCACATCATTGACATTCAAAAACTGAAGGGAGATGTCAAGTGCATTGGGTATAAATCATGTCCACCTCCGTTGAAACACAATTATACCAAAATGCCCGATGAAGAGGAAATGCCAAGATTTGAACCATCTGTACCACTCAATCCTGATGAGTTTGCAGCAGGATTAGGGTTCAAGTTGGATAAATCTTCAGATGAAGTCAAACAAACTGATAATGCTTCGTCAGTTTCAGAGCAAAATGCTCCAATCATTGAGGATGATGATTCATCAGATGATGAATTAGATGGGACTGATCAAGATCAATCTCTTGATAAGAAGAAAGGAGTAGAAATTCCAATTGAGAATCATATTTTATATGATCCTCCTACTCCATTTGTGCAACCCCCTGCAAAACAAGAGATTGATCCGGTCAAGTCTGTTGAAGCACTTGTTGCCATGTTTGAAAGCGATAACCTGCTATACACGTTGGTTGGCGATGAGAGAATTTATTCTAACAAGGACTTTCCAATTTCAAAATGTCAATCCAGCTTCGATTGACCAAGTTTTTGAAAACTAAAAAAACAAGTTTTTGGGAAAGAAAAGTCCTAATGTTATTGTAACTCAATGTGAAAAACTGCCTCTCAAACCACAACAACAAATCGCTTCCAAAGGTAAACAACAAGAAAAGCGAGCTGAAAAACCCAAGGCTCGTAACAAGAAAAAGGGAAAGGATGTTAAGTTTGTAGCGCCAAATGGTACGGGTAAAATTGAGACTTTTGAAAATACATCTAACACTGATTTTTGTAAAACAAGTCACCCACGAAATGATCAAAACAATTATTCTCAACACACAAACGGGTGTGATGAAGAACCGAGTACCTCGAGGTCTACAAGTTCAACATCAAGTCGTCAAAAGGCATCTCCAAAATTCGTTGAGAGGAGATCATGTTTTAGGTGTGGGAAGTTTGGACATATCATCAAAAATTGTACAAATTCACCAAAACCGAAGTTCATTGAAAATGCCCCTCCTGAAAAGAATGACCGACGTTGATATGTGTCACCTAAACAAGAAAAACGTATTGTTAAGGAACAAGAAGAAAAACAAAGACGTAAAAATGTGAAGGTCATTGAAAAGGCTTTAAAACCGGAAGTTGTTCAAAAAGAACCAAGTTCGTCAAGCTCGTCAAAACCAGAATTCTCTAAACCTTTAAATAATAATAATAAATCTCGTAGACAACAACAATCATCTTGGAAACCTAAAACCGGTATAGTTTCAGGGGGGATATACAATTTCCAAATCATCAAGAAATCGAAATCACATTTCTTGATGATAAGGGTCAACCCAAGACCACTAAGGGTTGGGTCCCCATCTCAAACTCATTGTATAATTGCATGTGCAGGGTGCTTCAGGAGGAAATGTTAATAGTCATTGGATTGTTGACAGTGGAGCATCTAGGCACATGACGAGCGACACAAGGTTCCTTTTTGATGTGAAAAGCATTAGAGGAGGTTATGTTGCTTTTGCTGGTGATAAAGGCGGTTACATCACTGGAGAGGGGATGATCTCCAATGGTGTTGTGAGTTTTGACAACATCAATTACGTTCAACAAATTGATCACAATCTTCTAAGTGTTTCTCAAATCTGCGACAAGAAGTTCACCATGCATTTTGATGATGCTGGTTGTTATGTGTTGAAACCCGGTTTCAAGATTCCCAAAGAATGGATTCTTCTGTCGGCTCCAATAATTAATGATTTGTATATTCTTGATATGAGCCAAGCTATTATAACGACTGCACAAGTTACCTGTTTTGTCTCTAAAGCAACTGAAAAGGAATCTATCTCTTGGCATAGACGTATGGGACACATTCATTTGAGAAAAATGAACCATTTGGTGAAAAACAATCTTGTGAATGGTGTACCAGTCAAGAATTTTCATCTACAAGATGTCTGTGTCTCGTGTCAGAAAGGAAAGCAAACGAAGAAATCACATCCTATCAAGAAAGTCAACACTGTCAACATGCCACTTGAACGTCTTCATATGGACCTTTTTGGACCTATGAAACACAAGACTTCATTTGGTGATGCTTAATGTTTAGTTGTCACTGAAGACTACTCAAGATTTTCCTGGATAGCTGTGATGGCACACAAGAGTGAAACTCTTAAATCCTCAAGAATCTCTTTACTCTTCTTGAACACTTATACAATTTGAAGATTAGGGGAATTCGAAGTTGTTAGGGAATGGAATTTATGCTAAGGATCATCCATCCTGAGACTGGGACTGGATCACGAATCCTTAACGGATAATACAGGGAGTCTAAGGATCAAGGATCCTTACTAATGTTTATGTTTTTAACAATTTTTCCTTGTGCATTTAGTTTACATCTGCAGGTATAAAGTGAACTAAGTCAACACGGGAATATCAGAGGAATATGCTGAATGAAGCACGTGCAGAAAAAGCAATGACCGTTAAGGGAGAACGTGTGAAGCTTGCATGGATTTTGGATAGTTTGTTAGCTAGATATTTTTAATTCTAAAAGGGGTAAACAAGCTCATGATAGAACACACATATGAACACACTCTCACATACTGCAACTCAAATGGCGAAACACACACTTTCACGTTAAGAAATCATTGTATCAAGCTTGTTGCCATCCAAAGTTGTAATCTTTCTGGTTCAATATAGTTGGTGATCGGTAGTTTCCATCACCCGAGGTTTTTTGTGCCGGAGATAAACTCTTGATCAAGGGCTTTTTCCTCGTACAAATCATTGTCTTCATTGTCACTTACTTTTAATATTTGTTCATACGCTTATTCATTTAACCAAGCATCTAACCTCACAAATCAGATTTGGTTACATTATCCTTATTGTGATTTTTGACCAAAACAGTTTGGCGCCCACCGTGGGGAATCGGTGCTTCAATTCTAAAAACCTTATTAATTCCATTCATTTTTATTCAATTCCATCAATCATATGGATTCTCAAGGAAAATCTGCTTCAAGTGTTATGCCGGCGGTTACCTCATCTCAGACTTATGCATCATTGCCTCCCATTCCCCCTGCACCAGCGAGGAGTGCTGATAATGCTCAGAAGAAACCAACACCAGTTTTCTCGAAGGCTTCCACTGTTTCATCCTCTACACCTACTAACAATGATCTGTCTACTTTGATTTTACAGATGAAAGGATACATGGAACAGCAGGACAAAACTAACCAGAGGATCCTTCATGAAATTGATGAAATCAAGAAATAGAAGAGATCAGTGGAGGATCATTCTCCGTTGATGCCCAGGTCACTGGATTTCGCCACTCCAGCAACAACCATTCAGCATTCCAAGTCGTCCGTGTTCAATATCAAGGGTCCTCAGGATTACAGCATGGATCATTGGCAATGACGCAGCCACAAGCATCTCATTGCCAACCTTATGGATCCCCATTCCAGCCTCAGGGATCCTCATATCAGCATCAAGGATCCTACCTCAGTTCGGGAGGATACTTGGAGACGGTGCCACCTAAAGTATCTTACTTCCAGCATCAACGATCCTCGTCCCAGGTTCAAGGATCCATGGAGTATCTTCTGAGACCTTCAGCACCCATGTATCCTGGACCCAATGTCTTTCAGGATCAAGGATCTTCAGGGAGTCAGATATCCAAGGATTCTGAAGTTCACAAAGGGGACTTCATCCCTATGCAGACTATTGCTTCATCTGGTCCAATTGTTACACCTGAAGCGTCCACCCTTGGATATACTTCTGGCATACCACTTCCAAACCAATCAGGAGGTAACAATGTCAATACATCTTTTGGCACTAACTATGGTTCCATTCAGGATACAGGTATCAATCAGGCTATGGCACGGGAGCTCCAAAAACTTAAGGATATGATATCCAGCGTCCCGAGAGTGGTTAAGCCCATTCTTGAGATCCCGGATGGAAGTCACAGGGTGTCTCGTTTTGCACCTCCTATATGCAACGCTGAGATACCAAAACACTTTCAAACCCCCAACATGAAGCTGTACGATGGTACAACTGATCCAAAGGAGCATGTAGCACAATACCGGGAAAGAATGGAGATCAATCCCATTCTAGAAAGGTTAAAGGAAGCCTGCCTTTACAAGGGCTTCGGGTCCACACTCACTGGATCAGCACTTAAATGGCTGCTAAGTCTTCCTCCTTACTCAATTACTTCATTTTCTCATCTAGTTAATTTGTTCAATAACCAATTTTCATGTAGTAGAACCTTTGAACGGTTAACCAGTGATCTATATATAATAACCCAAGGGTGTGATGAGTCATTAAGAGATTACATCACAAAGTTCAGTCGAGAATCCTTAGAAATTCCTAATTTGGATATTGCCACTGCTGTGGAGGCATTCAAAATAGGATTGCTTAAGGATTCCTCATTCTATGATGACCTTGTAATGACACCTTGCAGGAATTTAGACGAAGTGAGGAACAGGGCACTGAGATTTATTCGTTTAGAAGATGACAAAAGGATCCAGGAGAGGCTCTCAGGATCCTCAAAACAGGAAAAACAAGGATCGTTCTTTAAGAATAATCGATCCAAGTCATACTCTAAACATGACAATCACAATGTGAATGCAGTTGAACAAGACAAAGACGATGAGGATTACCCTCCTATATCTGAGTATTGTTTTTCTGTTGATAATCATGAACTAATCCTTGCTATGCAGAATCTAGGTGATAAAGCCAGGTGGCCTAGAAAAAATAAGAAGGCCACAACCAATAAAGACAAGTCCAAATGGTGCGCTTATCATGAGGATTTTGGCCACCTTACTGATGAGTGTATAGCGTTTAGGAAGGAGATTGGCTATCTTCTTAGCAAAGGATATTTGAAGGAATTACTGGGAAGGAAACGTTCAAGGACCTAGGATACTGAGAAAGTTCCCGAAAGAGCTCCTCTTCCGCCTTCGGATGCTCAGATCATTAACTTTATTTATGGTGGTTCTAATATCTGTGGAACCTCATTTTCAGCGGCTAAAAGGCATGCTAAGGAAACAAATATGGAGAATGGGGAGAGACCAGTCTGAACATCTACCCTAACGCAGCAAAAAGTGATATCCTTTGATGAGGAGGATCACGTAGACATTCAAGATCCTCATCATGATGGTCTTGTCATTACTTTGTTTATTTCTAACCATTTTGTTCGCATGATCCTTATTGATGGAGTGAATTCAGTGAACATAATTCAGTTGGATGTCCTCAAAAAGATGAACATTCCTGAATCCGAGATCATTCCAAGATCATCGGTGCTCGTGGGATTCAGTGGAGAAACCAAGAATACATTGGGGGACATAAACTCCCAATATACATAGAGGGAGTGAATTCTATCCAAAATTTTTGTGTAATAGATTGCTTATCTTGCTGTAATGTTATCCTTGGCAGGCCATGGATACATTACATGAAGGCGGTCCCATCAACATACCACCAATGTGTCAAGCTTCCAAGTCCATGGGGGATAGTCAAGATAGAAAGAGATCAGCAGGAGGCAAAGAATTGCTACACTTCCTCGATGAAACCATCTTCCAAGTCCAGGGAAGCATAGCAATTAAAGCACCCTCCAAGAGACATCATGGAGGCAAGAGAACAAGATGCCAATGATATACAAAGATTGACGGGAAGGATTGCCTCCTTGAATAGATCCATCTCAAAATCCTCAGAAAGATGCAAGGATTTCTATGGCATTCTGAGGAAGAATAAGAAATTTGAGTGGACTGAAAAGCATGAAGCTGCTCTACAAGCTCTCAAGGATTACCCATCCTCAGCACCGGCTTTGATGAAACCAGAAAATGGAGAGCCCTTGTCCTTTTACTTAGCCGTTTCAGGTAAAGCGGTAAGTGCGGTCCTAGTTAAGGATCACGAAGGCCAACAACATCCGGTATACTATGTAAGTAAAAGTCTACTTGATGCTGAGGCCAGGTATTCTCATTTAGAGAAGCTAATTCTTGCTCTAATCGTGGCTTCTACTAAACTAAGACATTATTTTGAAACTCATACTATTAAAACTAACTTTCCTGTTAAGAATGTTCTCAGAAAACCAGAGATGTCGGGAAGAATGGCAAAATGGGCTGTTAAACTTAGTGCATATAACATAAAGTATGAGCCCAGAACTGCCATTAAATCCCAAGCTTTGGCTGACTTTGTGACTGATTTCAGTAGTGATCTACAAAGGGAAGCTGAACTAGAAGTGCAACAACTTGAGGAGACCAAGGATCCTTGGACACTTTTCACAGATGGAGCCTCGAATGTCAAAGGAACTGGACTAGGCTTACTACTAAAATCGCCACAGGGGGATATTATACCCCAATCTATAGCGTGTGAGTTTCAGACCACTAATAATAAGGTGGAATATGAAGCCTTGATAGCAGGTTTCCAACTAGCTAAAAATATGAGGATCAGGTATCTTCAAGTATTTGTAGATTCTTTATTGATTACTAATCATTATAACGGATCCTATGTTGTTAAAGGCGAAAAACTAATCAAATATTTAGAGATAGTCAGGAAACTGGCAGATTCTTTTGCTTTTTTCAGTTCAACTCAGGTACCTAGGGAAGAGAATGCAGAAGCCGATGCTCTAGCTAACCTTGGATCCTCATTGAAGATGCCTGAGGATGTGAAGTTACCTATTATCAATGTACTAACTCCTGCAATTGAGGAGAATGAAGCAATGGAAATAATGGATGGTGCTGCAGTTGTTCCCAATGATAATATGCAGTCGAATTCAGGATCTTGGATCCTTCCAATTCCGAAATACATTCAGAATGGAGAAGTCCCTACCGGGGAAGATCCAAGAGCATTCAGGATTAAGGTATCCCAGTTTACCATTATAAATAACATGTTATATAAAAAATCTCTTGCAGGACCCTATCTAAGGTGCATTGAGGATCCTGAGACACAAGAAGTCCTGAAGGATTTTCACGAAGGAGACTGTGGGAATCACACTGGGGGCAGAGCACTATCTTCAAGGATCCTTAGAACAGGATATTATTGGCCTACTATGAAGAAGGATGTTGTTGAATACGCGAAGAAATGCGATGCTTGCCAGAGACACAGTAATATCCTTCATCAACCGGCAGAACCTCTGCATCCAATATCCTCCTCTTGGCCATTTATGAGATGGGGAATGGATATAGTGGGTAAACTTCCCAATGCACCAGGAGGAAAAGTGTTCATGTTGGCTATGACAGACTACTTCTCCAAATGGATGGAAGCTGGAGCCTTTGCCCAAGTCAGAGAAAAGGAAGTCATATCCTTTATTAAAAAAAATATTATTATTAGATTTGGTATTCCTTCTGAAATTGTTTGTGATAACGGATCCTAATTTATTGGGAGTCGTACTACTAACTTTTGTGACAGCTGGGGGATTAGGATGATAACATCAACACCAGTCCACCTACAAGCTAATGGCAAGGCGGAATCATCTAACAAGATCATCATCAACAATCTGAAGAAAAAGCTTGGGTCCAAGAAGGGGAAATGGGCTGAAGAGCTGCCATACGTTCTATGGGCAGACAGAACAACTCCCAAGAATGCTACGGGTCAGACTCCTTTCTCTTTGGTCTTTGGAGCTGAGGCAATGATCCCTACAGAAATGGTAGTCCCTATAGCCAGAACAAGCATCCGTGATCCTGAGGTAAATGCTAAGAATCTAGCTCAAGACTTGGACACCGTGGAGGAACTTAGAGACTTGGCAAGAATAAGGTTGGCTAGTTATCAGTAAAGGATGGCTGGTGCTTATAACAAGAATGTCCGAGTAAGAAGATTTCAAGTTGGTGACATGGTATTGAGGAAAGCATTCCAGAATACCACGAATCCTTCTGATGTCAAATTGGCACCAAAATGGGTAGGCCCCTATCTTATCGAAGCTGAAGCTGGAAAGGGGTCATATCGTTTGCTAACTATGGATGGTGACCCTCTACCAGCTAGCAGTATCCCATTCAGCCCTGTCGAAGGAAGGATCCGTAGCCTCCTTTGCCATCTTGAGTTTAGCTTTTAGAATCACGATGGCAGCAGATAGCTTGGCCTCTTCTGTGACCTCCAGCAGATCCTTGTTGCTTGGATTTCACCCACCAGGATCTTCTTCTCCAAGCGACCATTCTCCTTCTCCAGCTGGGCGATTTTCTTCTTCATGGCAGCACCGATGGCAGGATGATTAGCCACCGTTTCCTCAGCCTCGGCAAGACGCTTGCTCTGGATGGTTTGGATCTCAACAAGTTTCTGTTAGGAGGAAATTGTTAGAATTCATGACACTCAAATATTTTTAAAAGAAGGATCCAGGATCCTTACCTCAGAGAAAAAGTCGTGGATCTGCTGTTCAATCCTAGGAACGTCACTGGATGGTGCATCTGGCTTCTTCCTCTTGGCTCCAGGTTTAGCTTTGCTGCTGGTGCTCCTGGTCCCGACTTGGCTTGGGCCTGTGACCAGCTCTTTCTTGATGGATCGGGGAGACATGATACCTTCGACATCTCCCATGCCGAACCTGGTGGCTGATTTTGATAAAGATTTAGCAGAGCCTACAAACATAGAACTCAGATATGTATTCATTTTTTATTTCCGACTAATGGGTTGTTCGTCAGAACCATTGGTTGTTCGTAGGGACCTGAGTGTATAAAAGGGTGGGACAGTTCCAAAATCTTATCTACTTCAAACCATTTTACCTTTTCACTTTCACTTTCTCTCTCTAAACACTTTGTTCATCTTCTTCTTCTTATTGAAGAAACCCATCACTGACTTACCATATCTTGTCTAGTGTGTTTGATTTTTGATACATTCAAGGTGAGTTGGTGGATAACACACAATGTGATGTTTTCAGATGAATAAGTCTTTTCACAAAGATCGGACCTAAAGCCGAGTGTGTTAGTGTGTCATTGATTGTTCGTTTTGAAATATATCCGGGTTGTTTGAAGTTTGTAAATGATTTTAATGGGTTTTTACATGAATGTTGGAAACATAGTAAATGAACTGGGTTTTGATCTTGTATGTCAGAACTTTTGTAACACCTGTTTGTTTAAATCTGACATGTATTAACTGTGATGAAGAATGCATCAGACGAAAAACCATCTCCGGCGAAGAACCAAAGTCAACAAAGAACCCAATCTTCGTTGACCAGGGTTCTTCATGACATCAGTTAATCGACGAAGAATCGTAGTCAACGAAGAATGAGTTCTTCGTTGACCAGGGTTGTTCGTTGGTACTGATTGTTCATCTCAAAGCCGACGAAGAATCATAGTATTCTTCGTTGACCAGGATTGTTCGTAGGGATGGATTGTTCATAAGTGGTTCTTCGTCTATTGACTTGGTTCTTCGTAGTGAACCATTCATCGTGGACATGGTTCTTCGTGAACAATATGTTCACAGTGAACATACAGTTCTTCCTAAGGAACGTAGTGCTTCACATAAAGTACATAGTTATTCACAGTTAATGTGTTTGGGTCTGCCTTCAGTTTGTGTCTGTCCTTCTTCACATTGTTGGTATTGTTGTGTACAGAATGGCAACTAAAGCACAAAAACGAAAACCTGCTACGAAGAAAGCGGATAAAGCGGAAGTGGAGATTATGTCGGAATCTCGACATAACAAGATAGCCTATTTGGACCCGGAAGACAAAATAGCTGAATATGGTGGCATTATGAAGTGGTTACGTGAAGGATCAGCTATGCTATCATTCACAAGACGCCCGTGTACAAATATCTAATTAAAGCCTTTTGTGATTCGGCGGAAGTTATTGAAGTTGATGGTAAAAAGCAATTCGTTGACGTGTTAATGATCTGGAAGTTGTTGTTACTACCGAGATTCTTAACAACGTATTGCAACATGGTGATGATCTTGATGCTCCATTTTCGGTGCCGATTAAATGTCAACGAGGTTGTCTGTTACGTATGAAGTGTACTGAGGATATTCTGGGAAATCAGCTGAACAAGTCTGGGTTACCGCTCCATTACAAGTTTCTTCTACATGTGTTGATCCAGTGTTTGAGCAATCGTTGAAGTGGATATGATATGACAACCCCTGATCTAGTTGGACTGATGGTGGCTTTGGTACTAAACAAACCGTTTAGTATTTCAATGTACATTCTTGCGAATATGAAGGAAAACTTAGGAAGAACAGGAGGTACCACGGTAGGAAGCAAGTTCAGGATGTATCCTCGCTTTTTTTCAAATTGTCAGATCGCTCCTGAATAGCTCGAGAACCTAAATTGGTTTCTATTTTCCATATAAGCGGAATTTATATGACAAGTTAAACACATATGCAAGAATTACTCATTAATGTCTGTTTTATTGATCAATATTAAATATAAATTCCAGTTCCAGATCCGACAGAGCTTCGCCTCTAAGTGGGCAAAAGTTACAAATGAGAAACCATGAGGCACCTATATATAGTGAGTCAAGTTCGCTTGGGAGACTACAAGTTCGGGCGAACTTGTTGAACAAGTTCGGCCGAACTTGTTCACACATGAAATATTCTGGACGAACTTGATCTCCTAATTACACAAATACTTCAATTTCTACCGTATCTCATCTATTCTAAACAGACTCGATACAAGACTAAGACATAGACATATTGTACTAACAGACTCCCCCTTGGATATTGTCTTCGTCTTGATCAGTCTTCAAAAGCTCTATCTTCAATTCAGTATTTGCAGCGTCCAAAGAAGTTCTTATACGGTTTCTTTCTTCTCTCTTGAGAAGGAATTGACGTTTGATCAGTAGGTGGCACTTTTGTCATAAACTGGAAACGTATAAGTCTCGCCTCCCTACTATTTTCATGAAAACGTTCAAGACGCCTTCTTCTTTCACGAACTCTTCGCGTTCTAGCTCTCTCCAGCTTGATTCCCACATCTTTCCAGAATTTACCCCATGAGCGTAGCAAACATTAATGATCCCTTGATACTGCTTAGCCTGTACCTCTTCACACTTCTCATAACAAATCTTGTTAAAGAATAAACATCGAATATCTTCCTTTGAACAGTTCACTAGCCACATCGGGTCTAGTATGTGTATCGTTCTCCATAAACCCCAAAATCCTTCTTTCTGTGACACTTCAGTTGATCTTTCCTTCGTAATATCCAAATGATCTTCGAATTTCACTATAACAGCTTCACATGTTGTTGGATCAACTTGCCACCACTTGAACAAAGGATAGAAATCTTGTTCAATTGGCATCAGAGGCATATTCTTCATAGCACGCGGATGCTTCGTTATCAACGTAATGTCTTTCTCACCCCTCTGCTTGTTATTCTTGATTCGGCGTTTAGGTATAAACGGCTTCCAGTATTTGAATACTTGAGTTGCTTCAAACTTTATCATCTTCCATAACAATTAATCAATAAACTTCATATTGTAACTTACGTTCCTCGTTTAATGTACTGAAATCTGCCATGTATAGAAAATACTACATGCCGAATTCACGTTTGATGGCATAAACATTCAACTCCTTTAACCACCCCCAACTTAGGATATCACCTAATGATTTGTCGGCGTCTCTAGTAAAGAATGCTAATGGTCGTTGAAACTTTCTTTCCTTAGGCATCTCTTTAAACCAGGATTTCTTTGCTTCTGCAATCTCAGCTTTAGTCATTAGCTTCGGAACTTTGCCTTCATGAACAAACTCTGCAATCTTTTCTTTCAACAAGTCTTCGTTCAGTTGTTCGTACATTTCCTCAAACATAGGAAAACTATCTGTGTTCAGACCAACATACGTATCTTCTTCATCCTTTTCATCATCTAATCTATCTTCAATGATAACTCTGTCATAATCATCAGCATCAGATCTTCATTTGTAGCAATATTCGTTTGGCTCAATGTGTCAATATTCACAACTTCCTCCTCAAAGTCAAAATCAAAGGATTCAGCATCAACATTCAGCAGCTTTGCAAGATCTTCTTTCGTCATATTGTGAACAAACTCTCCCTCTTCAACATTATGCTCTAACATAAGTACCATCGGTTTTGTAGGTATAGCAGCAACATGCATTGCAACCATCGCATCAGTCATATCTTCATCTGTTTGCCCTGCTTGCCCTACTTACCCTGATTGCTCCCCCTTACTTTGATCTTCCATCATATTCACATCATCGTTTAGATGGGAAGTAAAATCAAACTCATCAGTTACTTTCTCATCAACAACTTTCAATCCAACGCCACCTTGATCATCATCATTACCATCATCATTATCAGAATCATCTTTTGGATCATCAATAGGCTCATCATCTTTATCTTCATCCTCAGCTTCTTCATCGTCCTTCTGTTCAGTTTCTTTCTCTGGAATAATCTCGGACTCAGAAGCTTTAGAAGTATCAATAGTTTCAAACACTGACTCTTCTGTTGTCTTGGGCAAACCCTCAATCACATGGTTACCCTTCCCCTGTGCAGCAAGTTCTTTCTCAGCCTTTTCTTTAGCTTCTTGCAAATCTAACCGTTCATATTCAGCCTTGAAATCAATCCCCAGACTATTAGTTAGCACTTTCTGGAGTCTGGTAAATCTTCTATCATTCAATTCTCTTTCTTATCGTAACTCAGCAATCTCTTTCTGCAATCTTTCATTAGCATCCTGCAGACTTTCAATCAATGCCTTCAAATACCCACAATCACTTTCAAGAAATTTCACTTTGTCGTTCAGAATTTCCTTTTCAACTTCACTTTGATTCATTTTCTGTTCCAGAGCAACCTTTTCAGCTTCGTTCTTTGATAATCTTTCTTCTAGAATTTTGACTTTCTTTTCCAATTCATCAACATTGGTATCCGGAAAGAAATTATTCAGATCTTCAAGAGTAACAGCTCTTCAGGAATATTTCCAAATAACTTTGATCTTGGAGTTGTCTTTGATGTAGACTTTGGTGTACTCTTCGGTGTATGGGGTGAAGTGTGAACTGGAAGCTCTTTCTGAATAGAACTTTCAGGCTGTGATGTTATCGGAGGTTCTTGAGACTCTATGATAGGAATATCAAGCAAATCAGATACAGGAGGTTCTTTTGTAACTCCTGGTTGCTCAATAGTCTCTTGGATCAAAGAAATATTAACCGTTTCAGCCGTAGGAAGTTCTTGTGTAACTCCTATTTCTTTAGCACTAGAAGGTTCTTGTGTAACTTCTTTGCGCTTCTTTTGGCTTATATAACGACGACTTTGCGGCTTCTGCATTGCTTTTCTACCTTTCCTACTTGGAGAACCTGTAGTCGTCAAAGTTGAATCTTTAGCTGAAGACTTAACATGCTTAGCTTTTGTTTTGGTATCTCCTCATCAGAACCTTTATCAGAACTCAGTTCATAATCATCATCACCTTCCTTTAGCTTTTCTCTCTCTTTCTCTGCAATAGCCTTCTTTGTTTCTCTTTCAAGTGAATAGTCACCTTCTTCATTCTTATCAGACGTTGTAGAGATTACATCATCCTCTTGAGTCTCTTTTTCAGTCTCTTGACTTCTAATGTTGACCGCAGCACTAGAACCAGCTTCAGCTTGAACATTCTCTAGTTCATCTTCATCGATAAGCATTGTTTCAACTTTCTTTGACTTTCTTGATGTTTTCTTTTTCTCTTCAACGACTTTCTTCAAAAACCAATCGCTACATTTTTCTTTAAAGGTTGATAGCCATTCTTCTTCAGCTTTAACTTCTTTTTCATCACCACTTCCTGCCTTTCTCCATTTGTATTTAGGCGGTGCAATGTAATCTGCGGACATGATAGCACCAAATAGTGGTTTTGCAACTGGCGCTGAAACTTGCTTCTAAAACGTAATCAGCTTCTTGACTGTTGTATCATCCATATGGCTAAGATATAAAATATCATTCGGATCTTTCATTATCTTATCAAACTTGTCGTCAATAATCATTTGGACGAATCTTGGATACATGACAAGTATGCTTGTTCCCATATTATTCTTCATGTGTGTAAACACGAGCTTTGAAAAGTTGAACTTCTTATTCAGAACCAAAGTTGTGGCCATACACGCCATGTAATCTTGAACATCATCTAAACCAGCTTTGTGATGACTGAATGCATGAATAATCGCGTGCATCAGAAACTTGTAGGGGTTATGAACTCCCCCTTTCTTCAATGTCATTTCATTCACATGACCTTTATAGCCCATTCGACAGAAACGTCCACGAACCATTCTTTCATATAATAACATCGGATCATTCTTATCAACATCGAAATTCAGAACCTTCCTGATATCTGTCTCCGTCACAACAATCTCTTCATCTTAATTCCCGATGCGTACCACTGATTTGGTCTCTGTGTTATCTTCATTTAATGACGCCCCATTCGAGAATCTATAAACATGAGATCTATAAACCACAGTCTTTTCAGTAATCGCCTTATGAATCGGTATACGTGCCATGAAAGTCAGAATATTTTCTTAGGCTGCCAGCGATGGACAGATCGTCCTGTCGAGCGTAACGCACGTATTATGAAATTTCGAGAATGAAAGCTGAATATTCTACAATCAAGAAAATCGAGACAAAATTAGACAAATTTCCAATTTTCACAAAATCACATATCAAGTTCGGGGCAAACTTGATAAACAATCTCACATCAGAATTTCATTAAGTTCGGTCGAACTTGATAATAACATTTTGATTGGATATCAAACAAGTTCGGGTGAACTTGTCAAAAACATATGGATTTTGAAAATATCAAACATGTTCGGGCGAACTTGTAAGATATTCATCATCTTTTACATCTGAGGACAAGTCCGGCCGAACTTGGTTCAAAGAACAAGTTAACAAGTTCGGGCGAACTTGTCTTCGTTTTCATTCAAACCTGCAACATACGAATTCCATGCATTCTAGACCAAATTAAAGACATGTTTATGATCGGTTAAGGTTGTTTAACAGATTTTATCATTCAATTTGTTTTTAAAACCCTAAACTAAGTCCTTTTGGCATGTTCAGATCTAGTTGGTTTAAACCCAATCAATTAACGGTCCAATCTTATATTTTATACCTCTGCCATGATTAGTAGTGTGCCAATCACCAAAGATCAAAAAAAAACTTTGGCAGCAATTCGTTCCAATTGTGTCAATTTTGATTTTCGCTCTTCATCGTTCAAGTTCGCTCTGATGGTTAGAAAAACAGGTGAATGAAGTTCGGTCGGACTTGTCTGTTGTATAGTGTAACAAGTCCGGGCGAACTTGTCAACACTCATCAATAAAAACCAGTACAAGTCCGGGCGAACTTGTAATCAATTCATTTAAAACACAATAAGTCCGGGCAAACTTGTTAAGCAAAACAATGTTCTCTTACCCTGATCAAGTTCGGACGAACTTGATCAAACCCAAAACCAACTTTTTCAGATTTTTCAATTTTAACCCTGAACTTTTCAACTTTTACCAGATTTAACAATCCAGTCAGTTGACCAAGTCCAAGTTAATGACCTTGGTTTACAGATTTGTCTGCCGAGTACAAGTTAATGACCCCGGTTCGACCCGTTATGAACAAATTGTTGGTTTTTCTCAATTTAAAGTTTCAATTTAATGAACTTTTAATCGTTTTCGCTAATCAGATTTTACATATTAGCTCCCAGCCTGTTGTCAATTAGATTTCCACCAGTTTAGCACCTTACCAAATTTCGAAGATCCGTTCTCCAACATTGGCTTGTTGAAACTAATATAGAAATAAAATATTTTTGTATTTTTGAAAGTTTATGCTAAAACACACTGAAAATCTTTTTGGATTTAATCTGTAAAGCAAGTAACTATGTACAAACATATTTACAGACATATTTTTCTGAATTCATGTCTGAGGATCATATAAGTTGATTTAGACGTATCACCAGTACCGTTGACCGACCTTTTGATGAATTTTAAGTTTTAAAATCATTTACCTAGATTGTCGATATGTTTGTCCTCTTAAACTTCGACACATTTCTCAATTGTTCCAACATATCTTAGGTAGAATTATGAAACTTGACTCAACTATGGTTCCCATCTCAGAATATACTCCCATATCAAGATTCCCTAGATTTCATCTTAAAGGTGTGTATAGCGTAATTGATATCTTTATCTGGGTTAATGCAGGTTAATACTACCGTATTGACAAAGAGATGAAGGCTCGACTTTAAGATGTGTTCCAATTAAGGAATCTTTTAAGCACTGCAAATGATTAGATCTTTCGAATCTTTTCCATTTTTTAATGCAGTTTTGGAGTTTTTAGCAAAAGCATTATAGGAGTTCAAGGCTATTGCTTCCGCAAAATCAGAAGAACTTGTATAATACCCCAGATATCAATCATCTATAAAGGCCTCGTATCTGTGAATTAGGCAATCTCTCAAATAAAATTTCGGAGTACTAAGTCCATATATCCGAGATGTTAATCCACAAGTTTAAGCAGCTGTAAAATTTCGTTTATATCTCCGAAAAAATTTACTGAACGTGTAAAGCCTATCGACACATCCACAGTAAAACTTGTTTATCACTTTTTAAACTTTAAAATTCTTTAGCGTACTGTGATAGTCCCCTGATGTACTATCATTTCCTTTGTGACACAAAATTCTTTTTGTCTTTTTTATGTTTTGTACTTTTTGAATTTTCATATGTTATTGTATTTTCTCGTAATATTACTCCCCCTAAAATCAAAAACATATTTTTGTATTTTAGTTTTTTTTAAATACTAATCTAAAAGATAAACAAACCAATGTGGATCACGTGAACTCGTCGTCCGATCCATATTCAACCTCTGCCTCCGCACCTGTCAAGAAATTTTTAATACCGTTAAGCCTCATTAGATATTTAAATCTTGTTAAAGGAAAAGCTTTGGTAAAAAAATCAGCTTTTTGTTCATCGGTGTGGATTTTTTCAATTAGTACCAATTTCTTTTCATAGCAGTCACGAATGAAGTGATAACGAATTTCTATGTGTTTAGTTCGAGAGTGATGAACTGGATTTTTAGTAATGTCGATTACTACCTTATTATCTACATATAAAGGCGAATCAAGAAATTGCAATCTAAAGTCCCTCATCTATTGTTGAATCCATAGGATTTGTGAACAACAGCTGGAAGCAGAAATGTATTTTGCCTCACAAGTAGAGAGAGAGACCGCGGTTTGTTTCTTGCATTGCCACGTTACTAATCGAGTTCCGAAGAACTGGCAACCAGCCATCGTAGACTTTGAATTCAGCTTGTCCACCCCAAAGTCAGAATCAGCATATCCTGTCAGATCAAAGTTATCGTTCATTGGATACACAAGCCGGTGCTTGGACATCCCTTCAAGTAACGGAATATTCTCTTCACTATCTACATGTGAGACACTCTGGGACTGGACTGATATCTTGCACAAAGACAGGTAGGATACATGATATCTGGGCGAGATGCCGTCGGATACATAAGAGATCCTTTCACGACCTATAGAGCGTATCATCCAATTTAGTTCCTGTTTCGTCAATGCAAATTCCGTGATTCAGCGCCAGAGGAGTCGAAAGCGGCTTCAAGCTATCCATCTCAAACTTCTTCAGAATATCAAACATATTTTGTTTGATGAATGAATATGTCGTCTGGTAACTGATCAACTTGTAACCCGAGGAAGAATTTCATTTTGCCCATAGAAGACATTTCGAACTTCTTCTTCATTATCTTCTCGAATTCTTTGCAAACACTATCATTTGTTGAACCAAAGATGATATCATCCACATAGATTTGTACGATGATCAGATGACTTCCGACTTCTTTGGTAAACTATGTACTATCCACTGTGCCTCTTGTAAAGCCATTGCCAACGAGATGTTGAGATAACGTCTCGTACCAAGCTCTCGGGGCTTGGTGTAATCCGTATAAGGCTTTGTCCAGGAGATAAGCTTTGTTCTTGTTCAGCGGATCGACGAACCCTGGTGGTCGGACGACGTACACTTGCTCACGTAGCTTACCATAAAGAAATGCGGATTTCACATCTAACCGGTACACTTTAAAACCATTCCAAGCAGCGAATGAAAGGAAAATGAGGATTGACTCTAAATGTGCAACCAGTGCATAGACTTCCATATAATCAATTCCTTCTTGTTGGTGGAAACCTTTGACAACCAACCGAGCTTTGTTTCTAACGATCACACCTCGACCATCCCTCTTGCACTTGAAGACCCACTTCGTATCTATCGTTTTTTGCTTTGGTGGTAAGTCGACAAGTCTCCAAACTCCTAGTTTCTCAAACTGTAATAACTCTTCCTGCATCGCTATCACCCAATTCTCATCACCTAAAGCTTCATTCACAGTCTTTGGCTCAATTTGAGATATGAAACATGAAAAATAGCAATAATCTTGAGTCAGAGCCACTCGAGTATAGAAACAACTTAAAGCTTTGTTGATCTGGCTTCTCGTTCTCACACCAGTGTATAACTCTCCAATTATGTTATTCGAAGGGTGATATGAATAAGATCGTGGAATCTCCTCGCTAGGAACATCAACTGTACTATTCTGATTCGAAATATTCAGATCAACTATCAAATCAACTTCAGGAGTACTAGATGTTGCTTCATTTTTATTGCTAGGGCCAGCAGATTGGTTTAACATATTGGATATCTGCCCGGATTCTTCTTCAGCGGAAGATTCTCCATCATCATCGAAAGTTGGAGCTTCATCAGAGTCGGAATGCTGATTCTGAGAAAGAATGGGCTCTGTAGTAGTATTTCCTGGTTCTGTGGAAACATTTGCTGGAGTTGTAGTAGTTGTTACTTCTGCTTCAGAAACTTATTCAACTGGAACACCACTACTACTCTGACCTGCACCAGATGACGATGTACCAACATTAGGTTGATTAACCACTATTGGCCTTAAAATTTGTTCTTGATTTTCTGACTGTTGAATATAATAAAGAGCTGCTAGATCTTCTTCAGGCGGCTCTTCTGCCAAGTCGAATGACTTCCACAAATCATGATAATTGAACAACCACGCATCGCCTTTTCTTTGAATAGGAGTTGTGTACCGAAAGCAATCAACGTGTTGTGCTTCGACCACTCTTCTCAAAGTAGGAATGTAAACTCTTCTGAGCGGACTAGCATAACCAACAAAGAAACCTTCAAGCATTTTAACACCAAATTTTCCATCTGAATAATCACTGTGTAAGGTGCGCCAAACGGTTCTAGATACTTTAGATTTGGCTTCCTTCGGTTAATCATCTCAAAGCAAGGTTTCTTGGTCGGTTTAGCTGTTAAGACCCCGTTCAAAATGTAGCATGCCGCTGCAACCGCCTCACTCCAGAAGCTAACAGGAAGTTTAGAGTCTGCAAGCAAGGTTCTTGCTGTTTCAATTAGAGTCCTATTCTTCCTCTCAGCTACGCCATTTTGTTGTGCAGTGTAAGGTGCACTGAATTCATGCAAAATTCCTTTGGCGTTGCAAAAATCTTTCATCTTGGTATGTTTGAACTCCATACCATTATCGCTTCGAATACGTCTAACAGGGAGATGATATAGATTTTCAAGCTTCTTGAAGAGAATCACAAGATTGTCGAACCTTTCATCTTTAGTCTCTTGAAAGAAAACCCATGAATATCGAGAATAATCATCTGTGACAACTAGACATTATAGATCTCTTGATATACTACGAATGTTCACCGGACCGAAAAGATCCATATGTAGACGTTCAAGCGGCAGCTTTATGGAGTTAAGAATCTTCTTAGGGTGTGACTTCTTAATCTGCTTCCCTTTTTTGCATTCAAGACAATGATCCGTCATGTGGCAGCTTCGAAGATTTACTCCTTTGACCAAGTCATTGTGAACAAGAAAATTCATTTTCCTCGGATGTATATGCCCATCTTCCTGTGGCATAGAATCGAATCCTTTTTTGTGACTTTTGTAACAAAACATTGAGCTGACTTTGACAATGTAGTAGCAACACCCATATCTAGCACGTAGAGATCATTTACGCGTGGAGCGCGCATTAGAATCCAATCATCTGGAATCTTGAAGCCCGGCTTCAGTATCATGCACTCCTTATTGTTGAAATGTACTAATGAACTGCTTATCGCAAATCTGTGAAATGCTGAGAAGATTTTTCTCCAGCTCGATGATATAGTTAACACGATCAAAAGACACCACAACATTCGAAAGCTTTCCTTCTGCCACGATCCGGCCTCCTTGATTTCCAGCGAAGCCTACATACCCCCCGTTAATAGCTTTGATATCAAAGAGTAGTGCTTTCATCCCGGTCAAGTGTCACGAAGCTCCGCTATCCAGAATCCACTTCGATAATATGGATCTTTGGAGCCCCTGCACATGTTAACAACTCAGTGAAAAAGTGCAACCCAAGCCTTTTTGGTCTTAGGTGTGGGATAATAATCTTCATAAACATTTAAGCCCTCTGATATTCAAAATCCTCACTTGAAATTTCATTGACATTTAAGTTTTTAAACTTGACTTTCTTCTTTTCTTTTGAAAGTTTTGGAAAAACTTTGTCAATTTCAGTTTTACCCTTTGATTCTAACACCTTTTCTTTATCAATCTTTACTGACTCAGACTTTGCAATTTCAGATGATGTTGTTTTCTTCTTTGCAACCCAAGATTGTGATTTAATTCTTGCTTTCTTAATGTAGAATCTTGAATCTTTGTTTTCGTTTGATTTGGAAGTTTCACCTTTTCTAAAAAGTTGAATTTTCAAACTTTGATTCAGTTTTAGGTTTCACTTCGATTTTAGATTCATTGTTTCGTTTTAAGATTGTGATTGGTTTTATAATCTCTGGTTGCTTAAGTTTCTCAACATCTGAAACTGTCTTTCTTTGGTGATACATAGGCTTTGATTTCGGACACTTGCGAGCAATGTGACCAACTTCATTGCATTTGAAGCAAATCCGAGTATCATGAGAATGTCCACTAGTGGGTTTTACTCCACTTGAGGATTTAGCCTTATCCCGAAGTTCCTTCTCCTTTTTAAAATCATCATTTGATTCTTTCCAACCAAACTTTCTTCCTGAACCGTACTCGTCCCATACACAAATTTCATGTTTTTATTCTTGTATTTGTGAAATGGTGACTTCTGTTTCTTATTTGGTTCATCTTCTACCTCCAAACCTAAACCCACTCTCCTATTTTCAGGAAAGTCACCACCATTCTTTTAGTAGTTGTTATATCCTCTTTTAGGTTTAGAATAAAACTTTTTCTCATTTGTCTCCAAATTTTCTGATGATACTTCGACAAGTTTAAACAATTTATCAAGTTGATCTTCTTTCACATTTCGAATCGGAAAGCTATCATTAAAATATAGTCTATCAGATTCCTTAACTTTGTACATGACAACGTTAGGATCATCACCTAGGCTATCTTCCAATGATGTATTGTCATCTTCAGATTGTGATTCAGAACTGTTCAAACTCACATTGGCGCTCTCAAAGCTGCCATCATCAGATTCACTCAACACATTCTCAACAACATTTTTCACCACTGGTTCACTATCATCTTTTGTGTTGGTTATGTCAATGTTCTCAGGCAACTCATTTTTCTTTTCTGTCAAAATTTCAACATTAAGCGCCTTTTCCATCCCTTCAACTTTCTTGCGACAATATTTTTCGCACAAGGGAGGTGGAACATTGCTATAATCCCTACGTTTCTTACCTTTTGCTTTCATATCATTTTCTTCCGACGGAATCATTGGAAGAATATGATCAATGACGTAAGCATTCATGGTATAGCTTTTCAAAAGCTGTCTCACCCTTTCGATTTCGATTTTCATGTCTTGAAGCTCTTGTTTGATTTCAGCAATGGTATTTATGATGGCTTTTTGTTTTTCCATTACCGTTGCTTTTAACATTCTTACTGTGTCATGTTGTTCAATTTTGTTTTTATCAAGCCTGCCGTAATCGCCTTTCATTTTATCATAAGCTTCCTTCATTGTGTGATAATCATATTTAAAATTATTGTTATGCACATTGAGTTCACTTATGATTTGAGATTTTTCGGCGCATTGCACACAAGGCTCGATACATTTCGTGCAAGGTTTTTCAACCACAATGATTTGCACCTTTACCACTTCTTTTTCTACAACTTTTACTTCCGGACCTACCTTTGTTAAATTTCCCATCATTGCTTTGTTTGCAATTTCCGTGAGGTTCTCCTCATTCATCTCCTTAGTCACGTTGATTACTTCCTCAACTTCCGATTTCGTTTCAACGATATGCTCGGAAGATGTTTCACCAAAACAACCTGCAAAACTAGAAGTAATGTTAGAAGAAATAACACTCTGCATCCTCGTATGATGATAGATCTCCTCTTCTTCTGCTTTTTGCAAGTATTCTTCTAGCATTGCGTTCTCCATAGCTGCATCCTCGGCAAATGTATCTTGTTCTTCCAAGATTTCAGCCATTAGAGCAACTCCTGTCTTCTTGGCAATATATGAGTTCCAATCAAAACCGTCATCTTCATTAGATACAACCATCGCTTTTTCTGCGTTGTTGGATGGTTTCTATTGAACTTCGATTTGAGTTTTCTACGGAAATGGCTTATATTGTAATGACTTCTTGTAGTAATCATTGCTGCCTCCGAAAGGACTTTGGTTGCCACTTGCTTATGGATTTTTGCACTCTCGTTTGAAATGCCCCTTTCGTCAGCATCTGAAGCAAGTAACTTTCGTCTTGTCGAATCCCAATTTGTTGCTCGAGTTCCCAATGTCTCTTCCAGTAAGAGCAACAAATTTGGTAACTCTCCGTATAATCGAAGCTAAAGACCATTTGATGTCCATCAACTCAAGCTCTTCCTCATCCACTTGATCGTAATCCTCTGAAGTCATTTCTGGATTACCGATCTTCCCAGCCACTAAACTCTCATAAGATTCCAACACGGTGGCAAGTAGTGCCATATGTTGTTTGGCCACTTGTTCAGAAACAACGTTGTTTAGGTTAACTGCAATGTTGCATCTAAACACATTTGGATCAGAATTTGATTGATTATTCTGATTTGCCTTATTCTGAAACGGTGAATTAGAACTTGTGCTTGAATATGATGCATTTTGAGACTCTGTTCATAGTTAGGATATGATTGAGTTTGGATTTATGGCGAATGATTCGAGGAATTCATATTTGCACTGAAAGCAGTTTGGATCTTTCGGCTTGAAATATTCTCTTAAGCTCCACTCTTGTAATAAAGCCCTACATCCTAAGCAATGTTCGAATTCTTTGACTTGGCAATCTTCAACAATTCCATCTCATGCCCCTCCAACTTATCTATAAAAGTGGATAACTTGAAAAATTCCCAGCTTGGACTTTCTTTTAGCACCATTAGATACGTTGTCCATTCACCTTCTGGCAAAGCATCAGCCAATTTATCAATATATTCTTCTTCTTCAGTCTTCTCAAGACCATCATTATCACTTGCAAATGACAAAAACGTTCTATCATTTGTTTCATTGACTCGCCTTTTATCATTGTGAATATGTCAAACTCTTTCATGATTGGAGCCTTTTTGCTCTTAACCATTTCTGCACTCCCCTGATATTTCGCCTTTAGAGACTTCCATAACTCTTGTGCAGTTTTGTACTCTGGTAATAGCACCAAGATGTCTTCCTTTACAGACTGCTGAATCAGACTGATCATTTTCTTTTCAGCAACATACGCATCCTTCTGTTGAGTAGAAAACTTGCTTATCTCAATGACATTATCATGTTCATCTCTTGGCCATGTGTAACCTGTTTCAACCGCAACCCAACTGTGAAAGAGAGTAGCCTGAACCCAGTTCGTAAACTTTTCTTTCCACCCCTCGTATTCATCCATGCAGATTAACTTGATTCACCATGTTGGCATTCGATGTTGAAGCCCCGGCTGTCATATACGCATTGTGGATATCTTCCATCGCGGAAAACAAACGAGTATCTCTGAAAACACGTTCACAAACTTGAAAATTTGATTAGTATACTGACAAGCTCGGGCGAACTTGTGCAGCAAAACAAATCAGATTCAATTTCAAACAAGTTGGGGGAACTTGTGTTGAAATCTTTGAAAAAATTCACCCTGAGAAGTTCGAGCGGACTTGTAAAGAATTTTCAACAGAATTTGATCAAGTTTGGGCGGACTTGATGAAATTTGAAGAAAACCATAATAAGTTCGAGCGGACTTGATAAATTCTATGAAAAATCAATCAAATTCGGGCGGACTTGATGAAAAATCACTCAAAAAGTGAATTTTTCAGTCAAGTTCGAGCAAACTTGAACAAGTTCGTCAAAACAATTTTGCAAATCATGATTTCTTCAACTTTCGACATCAATTCATTTGAATTAGACTTTAAATCTTTCAGGGGTTTATCTTTAGTGGATTTTACGTGACATGCTCAAAATTTAGCAGATTTTAAAAGTTAAGAAAAATGGTAGAAATTAGTAGAATTAGAGTAGTTCTTGTGATGATTTCACCAAATCAGGTATCCGTGGCTCTGATACCACTTGTTAGATCGCTCCTGAATAGCTCGGGAACCTAAATTGGTTTCTATTTCCATTTACGTGGAATTTATATGACAAGTTAATCACATATGCAAGAATTACACATTAATGTCTGTTTTATTGAACAATATTCAATATACATTCGAGTTCCAGATCCGACAGAGCTTCGCCTCTAAGTGTGCAAAAGTTACAAATGAGAAACCATGAGGCACCTATATATAGTGAGTCAAGTTCGCTTGGGAGACTAAAAGTTAGGGCGAACTTGTTGAATAAGTTCGGCCGAACTTGTTCACACATGCAATATTCCGGGCGAACTTGATCTCCTAATTACATAAATATTTCAATTTCTACCGTAATCTCATCTATTCTAAACAGACTCGGTAAAAGACTAAGACAAAGACATATTGTACTAACACAAATGATAATGAATGTTCAACATCCGGATCTCCCAAAAGATAAGCAAGATACACTCAAGATTGAAGAGATGGCAGAACACTCATTGAAAGTCTTTAGAGGCTATGTTGCAAAAATTTACAAGGAAAGCACGCCTCCTAGAAAGTTGTTTGGTTTTCTCGAGAAAGATTCATATGTAGCACCGGAGAATGACAAATGGCGACATGATAATAATGATTCTGACAACGAAGAGCCAACATTGAAAAAGATGATAGAAGATAAGTTTGGGAAGAAACGAACTGATGGAGATGATGATGGTGATGATAGTGATGACGATGATGGTGAAGTTGGTGTTAGTGATGATGGTGGAGCGAGTGGTGCAGTCTCAACTGGCGGTGACAAAGATAAACAGCCAGGTGATGCTGAAGGTTCAGAAAGTGAAGATAATCCGTCGGAAACTGGGTATGAACACTATATTGATGAACGTGGTGTTCGACAGGTTCGATGAATTAGAATTGAAGCCGATCCAGAATACGTTTCTTCGGATACTGAGTCTGAAAAGGCTAGAAAGAAGCAAGCTGCTATCCGACGAAAGAAAAAGAGTCGAAAAACAGTTGGTGCTCATAAACACAACCTGAATCTACTCCACAACCAGATCCTGCCTCTGAACCAATTCAAGTAGAGGTTTTCACAGCAGAGGAGACTGAAGCGCTGATATCATCTCCTACTCTATCCACTGTAGCTGCAACTCCATCGGTTACAGCATGTCCAGCTCAAACTCCACCACAACGTGCAACGTCCTCTGCTTCTCAATCAGCTCATGCGACTGCTCACCAACAAAGTTTAGAACGGCGTAGTTCAATGTTCGAGAGAATGTCTGGCAGTGAGAAAGTGAACTTTTTATTCTCACAACTACAAGCTACTGCAGCACAGATCAATCGACATACGGAATACATGTCCTCGACCCAAAATACGACCATTGCACAACAGTTGGAAATAAACATGTTGAAAGCGACTGTTAGGAAGCAACAAACAGAAATTGAACAGTTAAGAGCTGCAGATGCTGAAAGAGCAGCTCAGTTATTACAAATGCGAGCAGCTGACAACGCTCGTGGCATTGAGATGAACCGACTAAAGGAACGTAGCACTGAGGTACTTCGAGCTGGTGAGAAGCGCTCTGGAAAGTACAATGAGATAACAAATTGGTACAACTCCAGAAACAAGACTATAGCTGAGAATGTGAAGCAAATGAATAGCAGCTATGAAGTAACCAGAAAACGAGTTAACACTCTATGGGTTGATTGATGCAAAGCACAGGAAGTGTTACGAAAGCGAGATCATGATAGTGAAGATCCCGGCAATCCTGAAACTCCTGCATCATCTGCACAACCGGAGGGTTCTGCTTCGACACCGGTTTTTGGTTCTAGTTCTGCACAGCTTGTAGTCGGTCCAGTTGCATCTGGGAAATCAAGAGAGTTTGGAAGGTATGCTAGAGATTGAGGATCTTGGCCTTCAGTTGGCGATTGTTGAAAGTACTGGGTTCGATGTTAGAGAAAGTTCAGTTGAAAGACATGAGCAAGTAATGACTTCAGATGTTGATGTGATTATGTCTGAAGGTGTTGATGCACAACCATTACAGGTACGTCACCCTGTAACTGGTGAAGATTTGGAAGAAGGGGAGTTTGTTTTCGAACTCTCGCAAGAACAGATTTTGGCGTTGAAGGAAATGGCAACAGTAGATGATGCTATTGTTGACGAGATCCCAAGCGAACCGGAGGTAGCAAACCTGGATGCTTTGGAAGAAATCGTGTTTGAAGGTGAATCAGGGAAGTCTAAGTATGTCCTAGAGGATGGTTCTGAGTTCAATCCGTTTGATAGCGATTGGGTTCACGAGAATATGGATGATATCGATGAAAAACTCAAAGGTCGTGATACATCCGATATTCCCGTTGACACGTTTGAAGAATGGAGAAAACAGTTCTTGGCTAAGTCGAAAAAGCCAGTTCCTCCACCCGTTCAAGTTGATTACTTAAAGTACAGAAGGACCATCCGCAAGGAAAGATCCTCATCAAAGACATTCACTGCATGGCAGTGAAACGAGAGAACGAAATCCAATACTTTAACTCACTCCTTAGCATCTTAACTTTGCCTTTTTATGATGTTGCAGCGTTAGCAAAGCTAAATTTGATCAACAGATCCAACTATGAAGGCGCAACGTTGTTTGCTAGGAAGCTACGAATTGAACGATGAAGGGGTTGGAAGTATGATATGTACAAGCCTCAGTTCCCAATGCATGAGCAGATCAAGTACACATTAGATCCAGCTACCAACTGCTCGTTACAAGCTAGTGTACCAGCCGGTGAAGTCTTTAGACAAGATTCCGCTCTTGCCAATGAAACAAACATGAAGCTTTGGTGTTACGACTCAGAAACTCATGAAGCGGTGATAGTGTTCAAGAATGAAGAAGAAAACATTCGCATGCTTGATCCAATGTGGATCGTGAACATGTCCGCTGGCGACATCAAGACCCTCCTTCAGCATGACATCTTCTATAAGACTAGGACGCGTATTAAGCGTTGTTATTTTAACGCGTAGCTTGTTTCTGTTTCTATCGAGGTATTCACTCCGGTAGTTCATGTACCGAAGGGTACAAGGAATGAAGACCGAAGACCAAGCTATAGACAAGGGGGAGTTTGTTGGTACAGTTTTGTGTCTGTAACTTGTTCTAGATTACGTCTGTTTGTACGGTCTTTATTTAACGTGTCTGTAATGTTATTGGTCGAGTCGGCCAAGTCAAGATATCCTCCTATCTTGACTTAGCACGACGTTTATGTTGGTTATGTTGTAATACAGACTGCATGTTGCAGCTGTTAGATGTTTGGTTGTCTTAGTAAATTGTCTGTTCGAGGGTACCCACGAAGAACTGGTTCTTCATGGGGTTTCATCTTCACGAACAACCCCATTGTTCATCTCTGATGTTTACAACGAACAACCATTGTTCGTGGATGTTACTTTGTTCGTTGGCATATCCCACGAAGAACCATTCTTCGTGGGAAAGCAGATTGTTCGTGGACATCTGCATGTTCTTCGTTTACATGCGGATGTGTGTTGCCTATATAAACATACATAACCCTTCACGGTTTTACTAAGAGAGCACCCAGATTCTGTATGAATATTGTGTGTATGTGTTTGTACTAAGTTCTCTTCATTAATCAAAGTTGTGAATCTTTGGTTACTTGTGTTTGTTTACATTTGCTTTGGTTTACATAACTACGTGGATTCCGCACTTGTATTTGTGTTAACAAACAAGGAAGTAGGTTAATCTTGATCCTCCAAGTGGACCTACAAAAGGTTCTCCGACACAAGAGTTCTCTTGTCATTGAGGCCATAGAAAAGGGGACCCATGTCTCCGTTCCTCTTCGTGTTGGTGTTGGCTATGGAAGCATTAACGGGTATATGAAGCAAGCTTGTGCGGTTGGGTTGTATCAAGGGATTAGATGTCGAGTTCAGGGCCGGTCTTGTCTGATCTAATCTACACGGATAACGTAGTGTTTTTGGGAGAATAGTTTAAGTCTAATGTTGAGAATCTAAGACGGGTTTCTACTTGGTTTCCAGGCTTAGGGTGAATATGACGAAGTGTTGTTTGTATCGCATAGGGGTGGACGAGCATGAGCTTTTGGGAATGGTGAACCTTCTAAATTGTAAAGTGGGGGACTTTCCTTTTTTGTTCTTAGGCCTCCAAGTGGGAGCTAATATGAACTTATTTAAAAACTGGAAACCGGTTCTTGATATGGTTCAGAGTAGGTTAACTTTATGGAAGGCGAAGACCCTTTCGTATGGGGGAGTGTTACGCTAATAAATTATGTTTTTAGTTCTCTTCGAACTTACTACTTTTCCCTATACCGGGTTCCGGAGAGGGTTGTAGAGGAATTGGATCGGTTGAGACGTGTCTTTTTTTTGGGAGGCTCGGAGGAGAAAGCTAAGATGAACTGGGTCACTTGGCAAAAGGTTATCGCGCCAGTGGAATACGGGGGTTTGGGATTCGGGTCATTAATAGACGTAAACTCCTCTATGTTGGCTAAATGGTGGTGGAGATTCAAGAGCCAACAATCCAGGCTTTGGAGACTAGTTGCGTGGGTTTTACATCATAATAACAAGGCATGGAATCCTATCCCTGCAAAACTTACCTTGGTTGGGCCATGGAAACAAATTGCTAAAAATATTCAGGTTCTAAAGGAAGTTAACGTGGACGTGGATGGGTCTACTAGAGGCATGGTAGGCAATGGCTCGGGGATGTTGTTTCGGTTGACAAGTGGTGCATTGAGACTACCTTGGCTATTAGGTTTCCTGTCATTTTCCAAAACAAAAAAAATCAAGGTTTGTTCAGTTGCGGATCGGGTTGAGATGGCCGGTTTTGGGTTGCGATGGAGATGGGACTGGAAAAGATTACCGCTGAACGAATTTGTGGAAGAGGAGCGGCAATGACTTATCAGATTGGTGAATGTGCCGCTATTGTCAAATGTAAACGGCATGTGGACTTGGTTAGCGGACACTTCAGGTGTGTTCTCAGTCAGAAGCGTCAAAGAGTTGTTCCGGAAACGCACAGTACCATATGCCTCAATATGTGTTCAGATGGAACGGATGGGTCCCGAAGAAAGTTGGGTTCCTTGCTTGGCGAGTGGAGCTTGATAGACTACCGACCAGATGTGCTCTAGCCGAAGGAATTTTTTTGTGGAATCGATCCTCTGTCCGATGTGCGGGGATGTTCAAGAGACTGCATAACATTTTTTGCTGCATGTGGTTTTATGCAGTCTGTGTGGGCGATAATAACTCAATGGTTCAGGTTTCCGAACTCGTTTGTTTTTAGTATTAAGGATGTGTTGGATATGGACGTGCACACTACATGGTCGACTAAAGCTAAGAAAGCCTTGTATCAGATCATCCTAACATCCGTATGGTGCGTTTGGAAATCTAGAAACGAAGCCGTGTTCAATAAAAAAAACCCGTTCGTGCAGAAGACAGTTGCAGATATCAAGAGCTTGAGCTTCCTATGGGTCAAATCTAGGTCCAACGAAATGTCTTTAGAATGGGGAATATGGAAATGTTTTAATTTATGTAAAGTAGGATGGTAGGTTGCTTTGGGGGTTGGCCTTGATCTATTTGTCAGATTGGCTTTTGTTTTCCTCTTTCGTTGCACTAGTCTTCGTCTAGTCTTGTGTTATTTTTGAATAAAATTCTTCGTTGGACGTTAAAAAAAATAATAATAATTCACCACCCCACCATTATCCCCACCCCACCCCTACCACAACCACCATTCGTAACACACATCCCATGAATACACGTACATGAGATAACGTCGCTAACCTAATGTTTTTTCTGATCTCATTTTTCTTCAAGCTTCTTCATCTCCCACACTGAATTATCCACCTTCACCTAGGCAAATAAACGCCGAGAAGGGCGTTATGCTATATACTCTGATTCCATGTCCCGGCGCTACAATAATGCCTAGGGTTTGGCCCCTTCTCCCCACTCAAGTAATATCATTAGGTTGAAAATGTGTTTATCATATTAACAATAACTCTGAAGGTTCTTTAAGTCACTACAAAGCACAGTTATTTGCCAAAGGTTTTCAATAGACTAAAGGAGTAAATTACCATGATACTTAAAGTCTTGTGGTCAAACCCACCACTATTAGACCGATTATGTCTGATGCCCTTTCATGTGGTTGTTACATTCCATAGAGTAATGTAAATATATAATGCCTTCATTACTTTGGGCTAAAGATATGATTGGTCGTCTTCATTATAGGTTTTGCGCTAAAGATCTCGGTTGATTAAATTATCTCTTGGATATTGAAACGACTTTCTCTGGTAACATTCTTCGTCTATCCCAACAAAGATACCTTATCAATCTTCTTCAACGGACAGGTGTTAGTCAGTGCAAACCGTTATCAACACAAGTGTGCTTTAGTTGTCAACTATCTGGTCACTCTAGGTTCCCTAGATGATCCATGATTATATCGCAACACTCTAGGTTCTCTCTAATATCTTGTTATGGCTCCACCATAAATTGTATATGTTGTTAGCAAAGTCTCTCACTGATTGTCGTTTGACAATTGCTAGACTATCCTTTGGTATCTTAAAGGGATAATTGCTAATGGTCTTACTATTAACCGATCATTTGATTCTTCTATTTATGCATATTTGATGCAGATGGGGCTGGCTGTCCTGATGATCATCGTTCTACTACATACTATTGTGTCTTTCTTAGCTCTAAGCTTATTAGACAGAGTTCCAATAAACAACACATAGTTGCTCATTTTAGTACAAAGGTAGAATATCGTGATTTCGATCACTCTATAGCGGAGGTTTGTTGGCTTCAGTTATTACTGTCTGAAGTTCATATTGCATCTACTTCTCCAATGATGTTTATTGGAGCTACTTATCTTATTGCGAATCCTGTATTTCAACACACGAAGAACATTGAGCTTGATCTTCTTTTCATCTGGGACATGTTTCTAGCATAAACTCGTCAAATTTGTTATGTTCCCACTTCTAATCAAGTTGTGGATGTTCTCACCAAAGGTTTGCCTGCATCCCGGTTTGCAACTATTTTGTCCAAGCTTCACGTATCTTCGTAAGTTCAGGTTGTGGGGACGTGTTAGACACGTAATTACAAGCAATTACTCGGTATCATAACCCACCTAAGCTCAACTAACCTAGTGTTTATGCTTATTATATCATAGGTAACTTTTAGCCCTTTCATCCTCTTAGGTCATTATAATGTAATAATATATATACCTTGGAATCATGTATTAATAGAATATAAAAACAGATATCTTTTTACTTCACTTGCTTTAAAGAAAACTATTATATCATACTATATATTACGATGTATTACATATATACATGTATAGAGTCCTGTCATAGTGTAGTGATAAATTAGGGTAGTTAAGTTTTTCGATTTTATTGTTCATATTAGTTTGATATTTATATAGAGAAACATAAACATGCTTAATTACATAACTAACATAAAGAAAATTCAGTTCAACACCAATATTCTTTGAGTTATATGATATAACATGCGTTAATTAAGAAAACAAGAAATAACAGACTTCAGATTAAGAGAACCTTTATTTGATCTTTTCCATTCGTAGCAAACTCTGGCAAAAAATTCGAAACGTTTTCATCAAGCTTCAGTTTCCTAAGATGAAATACATATGAGTTATGCAACTCGTCTATCAATTGATAAAATAGCTTGAACGAGTTAGAGAGGTCAACCGACTTGTATTTTAATGTATACAAGCATACAACATCATTTTTTTCAAGAAGTTAAATCACTCTTATGTGGCAATCATATGGTTTCTATATTCATAATAAAAAATATATTTAACAGGTAGACAATAGTAACAGTTTTTTGAATTCCTAAGTGATTTGGAGAATCAAGTGTTTCTAGCCATTTTTAAGCTTACTTGTACGAGGAAATAAGCTGTCGGGCTGAACCGGACGAGGATCATCTTTTCCCAGTACTCCGGCAGCAGTATCAATAATCACTTTCCCGCCTTCGAATGCACAAACCTAAAAAACAATATCATAATCCAATATTAGTACGCTGCATCTGGTATTAAATCGATTAATCAGGTGATCTACAAAAAAGAAATAGCATCGGGCCATCGAAAATTAAACTGTTTTTGATAATGAACACTAGCATTGTGACTGAGAACAGTCTATAGAAAAATGGGCAACTATGGGCAACTGCTTTGCGACTTAATTTCCAGTTGCTATACATAGTGGAAGCCACACCTGGATTCCAAGTATTCCATTAGTATTCTTTAATTCAAGCAAGAAACTCCTTAGCTTTGCTTCAATATCAGAATTGACAGGACTGTCATATAACCATCTACCATTTGAGGCAGCTGCTCCATCATTCATGTTGCTGAAAAAAAATTATAACTAAGAGTTGATCAATAGTGACTGGCCCAACTTAAGATCCTTTATTAAAACTGTTTATCTGCTTGTTGCTTTTTGAAATACGGGGTTTTAACTCTGTAAATAAGAACAATTTATTTCATTAAAACCGATCAATTTGAGCTATTATATACACGTGTATCAAAACGCCATTAGTTTGGTAAGAAATTGGCCGGATATTGTATTGGTAGGAAATTGGTTGGAAAAATTTCCCACTATCTTTTGTCGGATATTCATCGAAAAAGGTCGTTTCCTACGATTTTCCAAAAAATTCTCTAGGAAACGTCACAGTTTTCTAGTAGTGAAAAGATCTCGCGATTTAAGAAATTTCGAGCTTCAAGAAAGAAAGCTCTTCAAGCAAACCAGTTAATCAGCCAGTTGAACATGTACAGAAATTGATTTTGGAGTAAATTGTCATTATAGTCTCTGAGTTTTGTCTCAAATTGCCATTTTAGTCAAAATAGTTTTTTTTTCTCCTCTGGGTCCTGAGTTTTCCATTTTCTTGCCATTTTGATCATATTGCCTAACTCCGTTAAAAAACCTCAGTTTTAACCATGGTTATTCTTGGCATTTTTGTAATAGTTATAATACTAGTGATAATATTTATTATAGAACACAAAAAACTAACATTATTTTTTGTTTCTATAAAAATCTATAACACCCCTGTTGGTGCATAATGTCTATGTCTTAGTCTTATATCGAGTCTGTATTGTATAGAGCTGAATAGGATAGGTTTTGAAGTATTTATAAAGTGTTTTAGCCAAGTTCGGTCATAAGTCATGTAATGTATGCATGTTCGGCCGAACTTGCATAGGCAAGTTCGGGCGAACTTGCACCCTCCATGGCCGAACTTGTTGTGCTATAAATACCTAGCTTGTGTGTCTCATTTGTAACTTTGGGATTGTAGAGGCGAGTCTGTCAGTCTGTAATCTGAACGTTTAAACAATGAACCTGACGATTAACTGATTAATTTTTGTCTATTGGTAACACAACGTAATATTTCCGCTATTATGGACGTTAGATATCAAATTTAGGTTCCTAAGCATCGAGGATCGGTCCTTCAAGTGGTATCAGAGCTAGAACAGCCTGGTTTGATAGTATCAAGACAAGAACACTTCTATTTCTACTTCATTCTTCTTTTTTCTTAACTTTTGATCACAAAATAAAGAATTCATGGTCAAAATCTTTTGAATTTTGAATATATCATGTAAAATACAAAAAAGATAAACCCTTGAAAGATTGGAGACCAAATTCAACCGAATTCATGCGAAATTTTAAAAAAAACCATGTTTTTGAAAATTTTCCGGAACGAACTTATTGGCCATGTTCGGCCGAACTTGCACTAAAACATCACTTTTCAAGTGATTTTTAGTAAGTTCGCCCGAACTTAGGTGATTTTTGAGGAAATTTAAGTCAAGTTCGCCCGAAGATACTAAATTTTCATTAATTTTACATCAAGTTCGACCGAACTTGTGTAAAATCAAGAAAGTTTTAAGTAAGTTCTCCCGAACTTGCTTGTATTTCATCGAAATTGTTGACAAGTTCGCTCGAAGATCTGTGGGTTTGATGTTGTAAGCTCGACCGAAGATAAACAAATTTTTTTTCAAAGTAAAACTAACAAGTTTGACCAAACTTGTTAGAAAATTCAAGAATTCTTCATTTGTTGCTACAAGTTCGACCGAACTTGTAGTAGGACTAACTGTTTTCAAAGTTTTTGAAAAATTTTCAGCGTACACGTTTCGTGATTCACAATGGAAGATCAACTAAGAGCTTATATGTCCGGAGCTAGTTCGTCAAACGCCAACGTGATTAATCAAGTCAATCTTGATAACGAAATGGGAACGACCGTCAAACCGCCCAAGCTGATGAGCATGGACGAATACGAAGCATGGAAAGAGAAATTTACCGACTGGGTTCAAGCCATGCACTTCACTGGCTGGGTTTCAATCGAAAGAGGCTATACTATTCCGGTAGATGAACATTAACAAGTTCTTGAGAAGTACAACAACTCGACAGGTCAGAGAGACGAATACATTGCAGAGAAAAAGATGATCAGTCTCATCCAACAGTCTGTCAAAGAAGATATTCTGATCTTGCTATCAGAGTATACTACAGCAAGAGAACTTTGGTTGTCGTTACAGAAGAAATACCAAGGCAGTGCTGAAATGATAAAAAGCAAGAAGGCTCTCATTCTGAAAGAGTTTGATATTTTCAGCATGCTAAAGAATGAGACCATTAAGCAAATGATTGAGCGTTTTTGTCATCTCAAAGTGCAAATGCGAAGACACGGTCTTGAGAAGACGGAACAAGAATACATCGACAAACTTGCTGACGCACTACCAAAGGGCGAATGGACTATGTATTTGATGGTTCTGAAGAATAGTGATAAATGGGATTTCTTCAAGTTGTCGACGTTTATCGATAAACTCGAAGGCCACGAAATGGAGCTTCTAAAGATAGCGAAGTCAAAAAATGCTAATGTTGTTCAAGATATCGGTTTGTACTACAAAACCAGAATGCAAGATAACATTTCGAGTCCAAAAATCGGAACTGCTTTTAGTGCAAACATGAATGCTTCTCCACAGAACCAGAATCATTCACAGCCTCAGTATGACCAAAGTCCACAAAGTTCTTACTCGAGCACTGGTTCAAATTCAACATTTCAAAGTCAAGCAAATCAGAACCAACAACAAAGTTCTGATCCGAATGTTTACAAATGCAACATCGCAGTGAACTTGAACAATGTTGTTTCAGAAGAAGTTGCAAAACAACATATGTCACTGCTTGCTACCGTATTAGAATCTTATGAATGTCTTGTTGCCGGTAAGATCGGAAACCCCGAGATGACCGCAGAAGATTATGACCAGGTTGACGAGAAAGAACTCGAACTAATGGACATCAAATGGTCCTTAGCTTCGATCATCAGGAGAGTGACAAAGTTCGTTGCACTCACAGGCCGTGGCATAGGAAACTCCAGCAACAAATTAGGTTTTGACAAATCCAAAGTCACATGTTTTAGATGTCGACAGAAGGGACATTTTAAAAGAGAGTGTAAGAACACCGAGGCAACCGGAAATCAAAGTCCTTTTGGAGGAGGGAATGAATATTACAAAAGGGCACTTCAATATAAACCGTTCCTGAAGAAAACTCAAGTTGAGATCCAAGAAAAGCCAAACAGTAGTACCACAGAGAAAGTCATGGTTGCATCCACAGAAGATGACGGTTTTGACTGGAACTCTTATATTGGAAAAAAGACCGGAGTTGCTTTGATGGCAGAGATAGTTGAAGATAATTCTGCAGAGGAAGCAGCGGCAGCAGCTGAAGCAGCAGCTTTTGAACAAGCTATTCTGGAACAATACTTGCATCAACAGCAGGAAGAAGAGGAATATATCCATATGCAGTGACAAGGAATTTTATCCTCTAATTCTAGTGATAGTTTTGCATGTCACTTTGATGGAAGCACGAAAGAACAAGTGGTTGAGGAGAAAAAGATTGATGAAGTGATCATTGATATCACTCAAGAAATGAAAGTTGAAGACCTCAAGGACATGGCAGATAAAGCTTTAATGGAAATCTAACCAAGGTAAGTCCAGAGGTAAAGGTTATCGAGAAAGAAGTTGTAAAAGTACAAATTGTAGAGGTTGAGAAACCTAGTACAAAATGTACTTAATTACGTGTCGAATGTGCCGAAAAATCAAAGATCATCGCTGAAAACAATGTGCATAACGATTTGTTAAAATATGATTATCTCACAATGAAAGAAGCGTATGACAAAATGAAAAATGATTATGGCAGACTCGACAGAAATAACACCGAACAACATGATAATATAAGGATGTTGAGTGGTACAGTAATGGATAAACAAAGAGCAATTAACATCTACATTAACACCATTGCTGAAATCAAACAACTTCAAGATATGACAATCGAAACTCAAAGAGTCAGACAATTGTTAAGAAGTTATATCACCAATGTGTATGTTATCGATCACATTCTTCCAACATTCTCATCGGAAGAAAAACCTAAAACGAAATTGGGCGAAGAATATAGCAATGTTCCTCCACCCCTTTGCGAGAAATACTGTGTTAAATCTGCAGAAGGGATGGACAAGGCACTCAATGTTGAATTACTTTCTGAAAAGAAAAACGAGTTGCCAGAGAACATTGATATAGTCTATGCTAAATCTGATGATGATGACAACGCTGTGGTTAACAAAGTTGTTGAAAATGTTTTAAGTGATTCTGATGATGGCAGCTTTAAAAACGCCAACTCGAGTTCAAAGAATTCCGATTCACAGTCTGAAAATGACGATAAGTCGTCAAATGATGGTCTAAGTGATGATCCTAATATTGTAATGTATAAAATTAAGGATTCAGATAGACTATACTTTGATGATAGCTTCCCGATTCAGAATGTGAAAGAAGAATTGCTTGATAAATTCTTTAAACTCGTGGAAGTCACATCAGAGGAATTGGTAATCAATGAACGAAAATTCTATTCCAAACCTAAAAGAAACAATTACCAAAGAAACGGTGGTGATCATCCGGAAAACCGAAGAGCAGGGTTGTGTTTAGAAGAAGAAACTGATGAATCAGTAAAGAAACCGTCACCATTTCATGAATATAAAAACAAAAACATGAAGTTTGTATATGGGATGAATATAGTTCATGAGGAGAATTTGATTGATAAGCAGTCAAATGATGAGTTCAAAAAGGAGAAAGAAATTCGAGATAAAGCCAAGGTTACAGGTGGTGTCAAAATTTCAAGTAGGGTAAAACCACCGGTTAAAGGATATCCACTTGATAATCGGACATGTTTCAAGTGCAATGAAATTGGTCATTTGGCACGACAATGTCCGAAATCAAAACCGGCTTATCCTCGAAGAAGAGATTCTAATGTTGTGAAATCAAAGCAACCAGTGTTTGTAAAACCTGTAAAGATTTTGATACCAAATGAATCAAAACCAGAAGTTAAACCAAAGTCTGAAAAGATTTTTGCAAATTCCAATTTTGAAAAAGGTGAAACTTCTAAATCTAATGAAAACAAGTTTTACATCAAAAAGACTAATATCAAATCTCAAACCTGGATTGCCAAGAAAAGGTCAACAACATCTGGTGTTGTTAAGTCTGAGCTGGTAAAGACTGACAACACAAAAGAATCAAAGACTGAAATCACTAAGTCTGAGCAGGTAAAGACTAGTGAGAATGTGAGAAATTAAAACAGAAATTAAAAATGATAATGTCAAATCTGTAAAAGATAAGAAAAAAGTGAAATTTTCAAACATTAACATTGTTGAAACAGATGATGAATTTGATTTTGATGATGTTGATGAGTTTGAATATGCTTTTGTTGATGGTTATCCTATAAAACCCAAGACCAAGAAGGCTTGGGTAGAGCTTTTCACCTAATTTCTGAATTTTGCAGGGGCTCCAAAGATCTGTACTTTTAAAGTGGATTTTGGATAGTGGAGCGTCCAGGCACATGACAGGAATGAAGGCATTGCTATTCGACATTAAAGCTATCAATGGTGGATATGTTGAATTTGCAGGAAATCAAGGTGGAAGGATAGTCACCGAGGGAAAACTCTCCAATAGCGTAGTTTCATTTGATCGCGTGAAGTATATTGCAGAACTTGAGAACAATCTTCTGAGTATATCGCAGATTTGTGACAAGAAGTTTACAGTTCATTTCAACGACAGGGGGTGTATTATCTTGAAGTCGGGATTCAAAATTCCAGATGAGTGGATTCTGATGCGAGCACCACGAGAGAATGATTTATATGTTCTTGATATGGGTGTTGCTACCACTTCATCACAATCAGCATAATGTTTTGTATCAAAGGCTACTGAAAAAGATTCTATTCTTTGGCATCGTAAGATGGGGCATATTCATTTGCGAAAAATGAATTTCTTAGTTCATAATGATCTTGTTGAAGGCGTAAATCTTCGAAGTTTTCAGATGTCTGATCATTGCTTGGAATGCAAGAAGGGAAAGCAGATCAAGAAATCGCATCCGAAGAAAATTCTAAACTCAATCAAGCTGCCATTAGAACGTCTACACATGGATTTTTTTGGTCCTGTAAATGTTCGAAGCATATCAGGAGACTTATATTGCTTGGTCGTGACAGATGACTATTCGAGATATTCGTGGGTATTTTTTCAAGAATCAAAAGACGAAATGTTCGAGAACTTGGTTATTCTATTCAAGAAACTCGAGAACATTTATCATCTGCCGGTCAGACGCATTAGAAGTGACAACAGCACAGAGTTTAAGAATAACAAAATGAAGGAATTCTGCAATGCAAAAGGGATTCTGCACGAGTTTATGCTCCCTATACTCCACAGCAAAACGGAGTTGTTGAACGGAAGAATCGAACTTTGATTGAAGCTGCGAGAACCATGCTTGTAGATTCTAAACTTCCAATCAGCTTCTGGAGTGAAACGGTTGCTAAGGGTTGCTACACACTAAACAGGGTTCTCACTGTCAAACCAACAAAGAAAACTTGTTTTGAGATGATAAACCGACAGAAGCCAAATTTGAAATTCTTAGAACCATTCGGTGCTCCATGTACCGGAATAGACCAAGATGACAAATTCGGAGCTAAATCTCTCGAAGGTTTCTTTGTCGGATATGCGAGTCCGTTGAGAAGAGTATATGTTCCTTCATTGCGAAAGGTTATTGAAGCACAGCACGTGGATTGTTTCAATTACACGGATCCTATTCAAAGGAAAGGTGATGCGTGGCTGTTTAACTATCAAGACCTTTGGAAGTCATTTGACTTGCCCAAAGAACCAACTGACGAAGAAGTTGCAGGGTTATATTATCTTCACCAGTCAGCGAATCAAGAGAAAATTGTTCGACCAATTGTGGTTAATCAACCCACGTTGGATCCATCTTCTTCTGGCGCAAGTTCAAACAATAGTGGTGTTCCGGCTGAAAATGTTTCTGAAACATTATCATCGCCCACTACTCTTCCAACGAATGCTTCTACTGAACCAATGAATACAACAACGGAGCCCAGTATGCCTCAGAATCAAGATTCTGATTCAGATGAAGCACCAACATTTGATGCTGATAGGGATTCATCTTCTTCAGATGAAGAAGTGGAGCAGATAACTAGTCTTCTTAATCAATCTGCAGTCCCAAACAACAGAAATGAAGCTTCATCAAGCTCTCCAAACATTGGATTGGTTGTTGATCTCAACATCACTAATCAGCAAAACTCAGTAGATGTTCCAAGTGAAGAATTGCCGCGATCATATTCCTATCATCCGTCAACAAATATTATCGGAGAACTTCAAACTGGTGTTAGAACTCGAGGGCAAATTAATAAAGCACCCAGTGGTTTTTACACACGTGTTGCTACAACCCAGAACTATTATTTTCATTTATGTTTCATCTCTCAGATTGAGCCTAAGACAGTTAATGAAGCTTTAGCAGATCAAAACTGGGTACAAGCAATGCAAGAAGAATTATTGCAGTTTGAGAAGTTGGGTGTGTGGAAGCTTGAAGACCTACCAGAAAATCAGAAAGCAGTTGATACAAAATGGGTCTTTAAGTGTATGCGTGATGATAGAGGAGTTATTGTTTGTAACAAAGCTAGGCTTGTTGTTAAGGGATTTCACCAGCAGGAAGGGATAGACTACACGGAAGTCTATGCACCAGTAGCTCGATTGGAATCTATTCGAATATTTCTAGCTTTCGCATCATGGAAAGGATTTAAGGTCTATCAATTGGATGTCAAATCAGCTTTTCTGTATGGAAAATTACGCGAGAAGGTGTACGTTGGACAACCACCGGGGTTTCTCGATCCACTTAACAAGAAGAAAGCGTACCTACTGGATAAAGCACTCTACGGTCTACACCAAGCCCCGAGAGCTTGGTACGAGACGTTATCATAACATCTCATCAGAAACGGCTTTATAAGAGGAACTGTGGATAGTACTCTTTTCACCAGAGAAGTTGATGGCCATCTGATTATAGTTCAAATCTACGTTGACGACATCATCTTTGGATCTACAAATGATAGTCTCTGCAAAGAGTTTGAGGGAATCATGAAAAAGAAATTCGAAATGTCCTCGAATGGCGAAATGAAGTTCTTTCTTGGTTTGCAAGTAGATCAGCTTCCGGATGGTATTTTCATTCACTAGACTAGGTATGTTCACGACATCTTGAAGAAGTTTGGAATAGAAAGCTTGAAGCCTCTATCTACGCCTCTTGCTCTCAATCATGGCATTTGCGTTGACGAGACTGGAGCCAAAGTTGACGAGACGTTATACAGATCGATGATTGGATCACTGATGTATCTGACGGCATCGCGCCCAGATATTATGTATCCAACCTGCATATGCGCCAGATATCAGTCAAGCCCGAGGATCTTACACATGAAGATCGTGAAGCGTATCTTCAGATATCTGAAAGGATGCCCAAGCACCGGCTTGTGGTACCCGAAGAATGACAATTTTGACCTCACAGACTATGCTGATTCAGATTTTGGTGTAGATAAGTTGAACTCAAAATCAACTACAGCGGGATGCCAGTTCTTTGGAACAAGAATGGTAACCTGGCAGTGTAAGAAACAGACTACGGTCGCTCTCTCTACCTGTGAAGCTGAGTATATCCCGGCCTCCAGCTGTTGTTCACAGATTCTGTGGATTCAACAACAGATGAGAGACTAGGTTCTGCAATTTCTAGACACTCCACTGTATGTTGATAACAAGGCAGCCATCGATATAACTAAAAATCCGGTTCATCACTCACGCACAAAACACATTGAAATTTGTTATCATTTCATTCGTGATTGTTACGAAAAGAAATTGGTACGAATAGAAAAAATCCACACCGACGAACAAAAGGCTGATTTTTATACCAAACCATTTTCTTTGTCACAATTTAAATACTTGCTGAGAATTAACGGTATGAAAAATTTGCTTATAGGTGTGGATGCTGAGGTTGAATACGGATCGGACGACGAGCTCGCGTGATCCACGTTGGTTTGTAAATACTTTTCTAGTTTAGAATTTTATTAAAAACTAAAATCCAAAAAGTTGTTTTTTATTTTAGAGGGAGAAATGTTAGAGAAAATACAAAAACCTTCGAAAAATTTTAAAATCCAAAAACATATAAAAATTCAAAATGTTCAAAAACATTGAAAAAGACAAAAAGAATTCAGTGTCATAAAAGGAAATGATAGTACATCAGTGGACTATCACAATATGCTAAAGAAATGTAAAGTTTTAAAAGTGATAAACGAGTCTTACTATGGATATGTCGATAGGCTTAACATGTTCAGTAAACTGTTTTCGAGACATAAACTAAATTTTAGAGTTAAATGCTTGGTTGGTCCCTGTGGTTTGCAAATCTTGCAGTATTGGTCCCAGTGGTTCACTTATTACACACTTGGTCCCAGTAGTTTCAAATTTTGCACTCGGGTGATCCTTACCACTAACTTTTGTTAGATTTCTCAGTTAAGTATATGCAAAATTACTATATTACCCTCGTCTTCTTCATCCTTTCTCTGCTACCACCTGCAACTACTCTGCTACCACCACCCTCACCCTCGCCGCCTTTCACCGCCATACCCTCCGGCGTCTCTTCCACTCCTCCCTCCGTCACTCTCCTCAACAACGCCTCCACCTCTCGCTTCCTCACTCTCAGATGCTCTGCTCAGTCTCCAACCGCATCAGGTGATTTTAATCTTCTGTTAATCTTCTGTTAATTTCTTCTAAGCACAATTCGACCGTTGAAGTCAATTAGAGTTTATTACTATTCATCTTCTTCTAAGATCGCGATCGATTACAGTTATATTATCATTCTTCAGCTCAAAATCCTCATCTTCTAGGGTTTAATCTCCGTTTTCACGCACTCATGAGGCGCCACGGATGGCAGCGGCCCCTTCATCCTCTACAGGTTTTCATTTCTAGGGTTCCAAATTGCTACTTGTGCTTGCTTTTTGTAATATTAATTCACCGTTTCTTTTGACAGATAGTAGGAATCTGTATATATTGTTTCCTCGTTGCAGCTTTCTATAGCTTCCTAGGGCTTTTTATTGGCAACAAAACTGCTGTGATTGTTGTTAACTCGATCTTCTCTTTTACGGTATGAGAGTTATTGAATATGTTATTATAATTGTACAGATTAGGCATCAGAAATTTCGGAACGAATACCGGTACTGTAGCGTACCATACCATACTGCTACTCACTGAACATATTTGGTATGGTGTTTGGAGACTGAGCAGAGCATCTGAGAGTGAGGAAGCGAGAGGTGGAGGCGTTGTTGAGGAGAGTGACGGAGGGAGGAGTGGAAGAGACGCCGGAGGGTATGGCTGAGTGGTATGGCGGTGAAAGGCGGGGAGGGTGAAGGTGGTGGTAGCAGAGTAGTTGCAGGTGGTAGCAGAGAAAGGATGAAGAATACGAGGGTAATATAGTAATTTTGCATATACTTAACTGAGAAATCTAACAAAGGTTAGTGGTAAGGACCACCGAGTGCAAAATTTGAAACTACTGGGACCAAGTGTGTAATAAGTGAACCACTGGGACCAAGACTGCAAGATTTGCAAACCACAGGGACCAACCAAGCATTTAACTCTAAATTTTACAACTGCTTAATCTTGTGGATTAACACATCTTGTATATATGGACTTAGTACTCTGAAATTTCGTTTGAAAGATTGCCTGATTCTGAGATACGAGGTCTTTATAGATAGTTGATATCTGGGGTATTATACAAGTTCTTCTGATTTTGCGGAAGCAATGGCCTAGAACTTCTATAATACTTTCGCTTTAAACCCCCAAATTGCATGCAATATTGAAAAGTATCGAAATATATAATCATATGCAATGCTGAAAAGATTCCTTAAGTGGAACACACCTTAAAGTCGAGCCTTCATCTATTTGTCTGTATGGTAGTACTAACCTGAGCTCTCAAGGTCTCGCACAACCCAGATACAGATATCAATTACGCTATATTCACCTGTAAGATTAAATCTAGGGAATCTGGATACGGGAGTATATTCAAGAAGTGGGAACCACAGTTAAGTCAAGTTTCATAAATTCTACCTTAACATATCTTGAAACAGTTGAGAAATGTGGTAAAGCTTAAGTGGACAAACATATCGACAATCTAGATAAACGAGTTTAAAACTTAAAGTCATTTAAAGGTTAACGGTACTGGTGATATGTCTCAATGAACTGATATGATCCTTAGACACGAATTCACAAAAATATGTCTGTAAATATGTTTGTACATAGTTTACATTGCTTATTTCATTGTATTTCAGCTTTACAGATTAAAATCAAAAAGATTTTCGGTGAGTTTTAGCATAAACTTACAAAAATACAAAAAGATTTTATTTCTACATTGTTTTCAAGAAACCAATGTTGGAGAACGGATCTTCGAAGTCTGGTAAGGTGCTAAACTTGTGGGAATCTCTTTGACAACGGGCTGGGAGCTAATCTGTTAATCTGAAAAGATAAAACGATAAAAAGTTCATTAATTTGAAACTTTGATTTTGAAAATATCAACAGTTTGTTTGTAACGGGTCAAACTGGGGTCATTAACTTGGACTCGACAGACAAATCGGTTAACCAAAGTCATTAGCTTGGACTTGGTCAACTGAGTGGATTTTCATAACTGGTAAAAAGTTAGAAAGTTCAGGGTTAAAAATGAAAATTTTGAAAAATTTTGAAATTTTGAGGTTTGGCGAGTTCGGCCGAACTTGCTAAACAATATCAAGTTTTGATAAACAGCAAGTTCGACCGGACTTGCAAATGATTGTTTGTTTTTACAATAAGTTCGCTCGAACTTCTCTGGGCCTCATGTTGGGCTTAACAAGTTCGCCCGAACTTGATATTGTATAAATACCATTCAAGTTCGGCCGAACTCATTTACTTGTTATCAGAACCGTTTTGAACGAACTTGAGCTTTTAGAGAGAATTTGTGAGAAATTGGCACTTTTGAGTCGTTATACTGTCCGATTGAAGTTAGTTTTGGTGATTAGCACACCAATTACTATGGCAGAGGTACTTAATTAAGAATAAACCATGATTGAACTGTTAAAGAAACAAAACCAAATCTAAAAACTTAAAATCTGATAGTTTTAGGTGTTATTGGACAAAATTGAACATAGATCTTTGATCTATACTTAAAATCGACCGTGAAATTATTTTTGATTGAACTGAAATACATGTTTGCATGATTAAACTTGGTTGATCTGTTGAAGAAGACGACAAGTTCGGCCGAACTTGTTGTCAAGTTCAACCAGACTTGTCCAAAACACAATGAACCAGAAACATGTTCGACCGAACTTGATTGTTGAAGTGTTTTTGATCCAATCATGTTCAACCGAACTTATGTTAACAAAAAGTGATTTGTTTGTATTGTAAGTTCGCCCGAACTTGTTCTTTAATGTGTGACATGTGTCTCATACATGTTCGGCCAACTTAGGAAAAATTGATTAATAAAAACTGAAAGTTCGCCCGAACTTGCATTAGAAAAAGTTGAAGATGTTTGTTACATGTTCGAGCGAACTTGTTAAAATCAGAGTGTTTAACACTAATCAAATTCGCCCGAACTTGATTAAAGTGTTAGAAAAAAAAATTTGTGATTTTTTCTCGAAAAGCGTGCTAATTGTTTTATGTTGTTTTTCATGCAGCGTGTTATCTCACTTGAGTTTTCAAAAACTCACAACACATGCATCACGCTTGACAAGACTATTTGTCCGTCGCTGAAAGAATATGACAGCATTTTGAAGTTTCTCGAAGACAGTCATATTCGCTGTGTAATTACTAAGCGCACCGTATCTTATCGATCTCATATTATTCACTTCTGATGAACGCGAGTCTAAGCGCTGACGAGAAGACGATCTCTTCTACAGTACAAGTTGGTGATGAACTAAAGCCGATCAGCATTACCGAAGGCCATATTCGAAGGATTTTAGAGCTCAAAGCTAAAGAAGATGATCTGATTCATCTAGATGAGAAGATGGTTCGCGGATACTTTTTCCGCATGGGCTACAAAGGAAGCGTAAACAAGCCAACACTGAAGAAAGGGGAAGTTCCTAACCCCTACAAGCTTCTGATTCATGCGTTGATTCATACTTTTAGCCATCGCAAAGCCGGTTTGGATGATGTTCATGATTATTTGGCTAGCATGGCAACGACGCTTATTTTGAAGAAGCCATTCGACGTTTCGAAGTTAGTTTTTACTCACATGGAGGATTCGAGGTTGTGCTTATATCCGAGGTTTATTCAGATGTTGATTGATGAAAAATATGCCAACATTGCTCGAGATCCGAATGACGTTCTTTACTTAGTTCATCTCGATGAAACCATAGTGAAGAAGCTTATCAAATTTCAAAAACAAGCTTCAGCTCCTATTGCCAAGCCCGTATTCGGAGAGATTAAAGATTTTGATTATGTCTCACCAAATGGAAACAAATGGAGTAAGGATGGTAGTGACGACGAAAAAGAGCTTAAAGCCGAGCAAGAATGGTTTAAAGAATTCAAACCGAAGGCAAGGAGTGAATGGTTTTTGAAGGCTGAGGCAGATAAACCGAAAAAGAAGCGAGCGTCAAAGAAAGTTGAAACTTTGCTTGTTGATGAGGAGGAGACTAAGAATGTTGAGGCAGTGGCTGGATCGAGCGCTGCAGTTGTTAATGAGAGTCAAGAAACTGTGAAGTTGACTCAAGAAGAGGTAATTTCTGCTACGTCCGAAAATGAAGAATCTGATAAAGTGCCTGAAAAGATAGAGGCTGAAATTAGAGCAGAAAAAGAAAGGAGATTGGATGCAGATTTTGATCCGAGTGCTGAAAAAGAATCTGATGAGGAGAGGCCGAAGAAAAATCGAAGCGTACAAAGTCTCCTGCTATCGAAATATCTAAGAAGACTACAGGGTCACCTCACACTAAAGGGAAACGAAAGGCTAAGAAAGCTCAGAAAGCTGTGAGTAAAAGATACAAGAGCAAAGTGCAAAGCACAGAAGCCACACAAGAACCTTCTGGTGCTAAGGAGAAAGGAGCAACACAATAACCTCCTCCACAAGAACCTCCTGTTATCGTTATTGTCGAAGCTGAAAGACAAGGAGTTACACAAGAACCTCTTGTGTCTGAATTTGTTGAAGTTCAGATCGTTGAATAGTCGAGTGCTCAAAAGACTTCTGCTCCTAAAAGCTCTACGCCGAAGAAGTCTACACCGAAAGCTGCAACACCAAAAGATTCAACACCAAAGACACCAAGGGGAAGTATGTTTGATGATATGCCACACGGACCAATCAGTCTTGAAGATTTGGATGAATTTTTCCCAGAGACAAATGCTGAAATGTTGGAAAAACGTTTGAAGGTATTAGAAGATAAAGTTGCACAGATTGAGTTTGAAAAGGCTGAGCTTGTAAAGAAGGTGAATCAGAGTGAAGTTGAAAAAGAAATACTTGATGATAAAGTAAAGGTGCTCGAGAATGAACGAGAATATTACAAGGCGCTGATGAAAAGTCTGCAGGACGCAAATGAAAAATTACAAACAGAGATTGCATAATTGAAGAAAATTCAAGCTCTGAATGATCGAAGATTCATCAGATTACAAAAGGTGTTATCCAATAATCTGAATATTGATTTTATAGCCGAATACGATCATCTGGATCGTCAAGAAGCCAAGGAACATACTGAGAGAGAATTGGCTGAAGGTGGTAAAGGGAAGCAGGTTGAGGGTGAAGCCCCTAAATCTACTGCTGAGAAATCTTCTGATGTCCCCGAGAAGTCTACTGAAGATGTTTCAAAAGCTTCTGAGTCTGATATACAAAAGGTTGATGAATTTGTCAAGCCTTCTGATCCTACCATTTTTATCGAAGAAAAAGACAATGAAGAAGCCGAGAAAGAGGATAAGAATGACGAAGAAGAAGGATATGAAGATTGGAATGTTGGGGATGATGATGATGATTTTGATCAAGGAGATGATGATTTTGATCAGGGTGGTACAGGCTTAAAGATCAATTAAGCTAAAGTTTCTGATGAACTCGATTTTTCTGATTTGATGGACGTTGAATCTAATTGAATGGAAGATAAAAGCCAGGGGGAGTCAGGGCAAAAAGGGCCTTCAGATGATATTGATCGTTTTTTGAAGCCTATGACTGCAGTACCTATGAAGCCTTTAATACTGATGTTGGAACACAATGTTGAAGAAGGTGAGTTTGTACATAATTACTCGAAAGAAGATCTGGCGAAGCTAGTTGAGAACTTAGAGTTCGATTTTGAAGAGGTTATGAATGTTACCACATTTGAACCTAAAGAGTATCAGTATGAAAGAAGGTTTGAGGCCAATGAGTATAATCGTGTGATTGTTGAAGATTGGTCCTCAGATGATGAAACAGAACAGAAATCTAAGTATGTTGGTCAGGATTCAGAAAGTTTTCCTACTTTTGAAGAAATGTATAAACAGCTGAATGAAGAAATGTTGAAAGATAGAATTGCTGAAGAGCTACGTGAAGGAAAAATTCCTAGGTCAATGACCAAAGAAGAGATAGCTGAAGCGAGAAAGACCTGGTTCAAGGAGATGCCTCGTGAATGTAAGTTTCGACGTCCACTAGCATTCTTCACCAGAGATAAAAATGTTTCTTTGTGAGATATATTGAGTTGGGGATGGTTTAAGGAGCTCAACGTATATGCAATCAAAAGAGAGTTTGGAGTGCAGTACTTCAAATATCTTGGTGATTTAAAGACATTGACGTATTGGGATATGGAAGAGCTAGTGCAAACAGTGAACGTTACTTATCAGATGAAGACAGTTGATCAATTATTGTGGAAGATGATTAAGTACGAAGCTGAAAAAGGTTGGAATCACTGGAAGCCGTTTATTCCGAGACGAAGAATAAAAGTTAACAAGGTTACAGGAGAAAAGGACATAACGTTGATTATGAAACGTCCTAGAGCCATGAGAAATATGCCACTTATGCCAATCGAACAGAACTTTTATCGTTTATTCAAGTGGTTGCAGATTGATCAAGCTACATGTGAAGCAGTGATTGTATTAAAGTTTGAAGATCACTTGGATATTGCTAAGGAACGAGTTGAAGTGATGCGTTATCAAGGTATGAGATGATTGTGGAGGACGATAAGGATTCTAGATCCTATGTGGTTGGTTAACTGCTCGGGAGAAGATATAAAATGTCTTTTCTACAGCAAGATTGTTTTTTAAGAAAGAGAAAAGGTACAGACGATGCAGTATCAGAAAGTTGTCAACGTTTGCTATGCACGTAATGTAAATTCTGGTAAAATGTGGCAAACATAGTGGAGGGATCTGGAAAGAGTTGAATTTCTTAAAGAAGAAATCAGAAGTGAGGCGATTAAAGAAAAGATGGAAAAAGCGGTAAGGCAAAGTTCGCTCAAGATGGCTAACTTTAAAAGACCACCGCCAACTGATCAGACGTCGGATCCGAAACAAGAGAGACGAAAGAAGCCCTACAAGAACTTCTTTGGTCGTGTACGTTAATGTATATATGAAGACAGAGTTTTGAAGACTGATAAAAGACGAAGACGATATCCAAGGGGGAATCTGTTGGTGCATAATGTCTATGTCTTAGTCTTATATCGAGTCTGTATTGTATAGAGCTGAATAGGCTAGGTTTTGAAGTATTTATAAAGTGTTTTAGCCAAGATCGGTCATAATTCATGTAATGTATGCATGTTCGGCCGAACTTGCATAGGCAAGTTCGGGCGAACTTGCACCCTCCATGGTCGAACTTGTTGTGCTTTAAATACCTAGCTTGTGTGTCTCATTTGTAACTTTGGCATTGTAGAGGCGAGGCTCTGTCAGTCTGTAATCTGAACGTTTAATCAATGAAACTGACGATTAACTGATTAATTCTTGTCTATTGGTAATACGACGTAATATTTCCGCTATTATGGACGTTAGATATCAAATTTAGGTTCCTAAGCATCGAGGATCGGTCCTTCAACCCTCCACCCCACCCCTTCTCTCTCGTTCTCCATCCCTCTACTTTCTTTCTCTCCACAACCACCGGTGCCAATGCCATTGCCACCCCTCGAAACTCACCTCCGCCAACCACCGTCACCGTCACTGACCTCCGCCACCAAAATGTCCACCACAACGCTAGTTAACCTAGGGGCACCCCCACCACCGCCATCGACCTCCGCCCCATCACAACCACCAGTGTCACCCACCTTTTTGTGTTTTATATTGTAAATATTATCATTAGTATTATAATTATTAGGAAATACCAAGAATACCCTGGTTAAAACTGAGGTTTTTTAACGCAGTTAGGCAATGTGATAAAAATGGCAAGAAAATGAAAAACTCAATGACCCAGAAGAGAAAAAACTATTTGGACTAAAATGGCAATTTAGGACAAACCTCAGAAACTAAAATGACAATTTTCTCTGGATTTTGGTTATCATATTAATTTTGGTCGATATATTATCATATTAATGCATGAGTCAGATTGGTTGGTGGGTAGGCGTGGTTGGTGGACCGTGGATAATATTTATTTTTTTTATAATGATCACTATCTGTCATATTTATATAACCATAATAAGTACCATCATGCCAAGCATGACACTGGTCAATTTTTTTTCTTTTTATAATATTTTTGTTTATTTTAATTTTTAACATTTACCATTTCATATTTCCACTTATAACCCTTTAACTTTCTAAAATCTATATAATCTTTTTTACGTGCTTACATGTATGTACATGTCGATATAAATTCAGGTTTTTTACGTTTTAAAATATATAACCTACAATAACAAGTGCCATCAACAGTGACAGTGGCAGGCTGTTGCATGGCAGCATGCCACTGGTCAATTTTTTTTAATTTTATAATATTTTCGTTTATTTTAATTTTTAAGCTTTACCATTTCATATTTCCACTTATAACCCTTTAACTTTCTAAAATCTATATAATCTTTTTACGTTTTTACGTTTTATTTGTCTTTTAGTAGGTTTTCCCTTATTTTAGTCTTTACCCTTCAACGTTTAGTATTGCCAGTTACAACCCTTCAACTTTATAAAAACTTTATAATTATTTTTTTCGTGTTTATATTTATGTAGGTGTCGGTATAAATTCATGTTGATTATATGTTTATCATTTAGTATTTACACTTATAACCCTTTAACTTTCTAAAATCTATATAATCTTTTTTATGTGCTTATATGTATCTACATGCTAGTATAAATTCAGGTTTTTTACGTTTTACTTGTCTTTTAGTAGGTTTTCCCTTATTTTAGCCTTTACCCTTCAACATTTAGTATTGGCAGTTACAACCCTTCAATTTTATAAAAGCTTTATAATTATTTTTTACGTGTTTATATTTATGTAGGTGTCGGTATAAATTCATATGTTTACGTTTCTTTGAAAATGGGTAGGCTCACATATAATACGTCTTCCCGCCTTTTTTGTATGTTTTCAGATAATGTACGTGTTGGCATAAATTTAATTTTAAAACAACTCGGGTCAAATATATATGTTTCCATTAGACTTTATAAATTCAGCTTATTTTACGTTCTGGTTCCACCGCAACGCGCGATACCAATTTTAACTTAAAAACGTATCTTTTACTTATTTTTGTGTTACGTATCAGTATAAGATCAGGTTGATATTCGATGTAAATTACTTTCGCAAAAAATTTGAGCCATATATATTACGTTTTCGTGCTTATTTTTATGTACATATTTAGTTAATCTACGTTTTGACGTAACTTTTGTTTAGAAACTGTTCAAGTTTTTACTGCACAAATCCAAGTTACTTTACATTTGGACCCGCCGCATCGTGCGGGAAGATTTACTAGTTATAACCAATCAGTGGTATATGTTATCATCTGGTGTCTTTTGTTATTGGCGAGATATGAAATGGATTTATGTTTGGTCAGAATCAGACTAGAGAATAAGAATCAAACAATAGAGAAATTAGATAAATAATGAAGACAGAAGCGTGTAGAAATTGTAATCTGGAAAATTCAGTTTCACATACAAGCCCGAAACAACACAAGTGATTCCGTTCGTTACCTGTAGGAATTTTGGTCAATACGTTTCGTTCCGTTTACCTACAGGATTCTCATAGCGTCAAGACTTGGTACAACACCAATAATAATAAGATAAGGTAAACATTAAGCACCATACGGATCAAATTTAGGTTTACCACCATACGGTCAAGCACCTTAACTAACTGATCTAAGCATAGATTTCATTCCTTTTCTTTTCTTTGTTTACTAACTGTGTCAGGAACCTCATGAAAGGAGGAATTCGAGGTTTAACAGTTAAATTGCTGGGGATTTTAGTTCCTTTATAAACGATGCGGGTCTGTCGGAAAACTCTACGATGGGGTGCCTTTTTACACATGTGACTGATGATGGGTATAGCTTCAGTAAGATCGATAGAGTACTAATTTGTCATTCGTTTTTGTCTCGATGGTCAATGGCTACACTTATTGGTTTATCGAGATATAAATCGGATCATAGACCATTGCTCTTACTCTGCTCCAAGATATATTTCAGTTCCCCACCTTTCAGATTCTTCAACTCCTGGTTAAAGGATGAGGGGATATCTGAAGCGGTTCGGAAAACTTATGAGCAGGCTACATCCATCGATCCACCAGACAGATTTTTGGCTGCAAAATTGAAGGCGGTAATGATAGAGCAAACCAAGTAAACAGAACACAAAGTAAAATGTTTAATCGGATAAGTTTATTCAATACTAGGGAATGCCTTAAATAGGGTTTACATCAAACGGAAATTGCAACGGAAACATAACGTAAACAAATGACTAAATCAGATAAACTAAATAAAACGATAAAGATGGATCTGATACGTGAAATCAGGAACCAACTTATTTATTCTCATCCATGCATAACGGCTCAATCAACAACTCTATTTAATTGAATTACTTCCAATACCCTCCTTTAATTCAATCTTTCTAACTCCAAGTGCATCCCTTAGATAACAAAACTTTTCAGGTCCAAGAGGTTTTGTTAACAAATCTGCGATCTGTTCTTGAGTATGACATGGTCTTAACACAACTTGATTAGTATCCACCAGACTTTTGATATAATGAAACTTGATATCTATATGCTTGCTTCGACTGTGCATTGCTGCATTCTTTGATAAAAATATAGCTGACACATTATCACAATAGATTTCAGTAGGTTGCTCTTGTTTATATCCAAGTTCATTTAACAACTGCCTCATCCAAATAGCTTGACAGGCTGCACCATTAGCTGAGATGTATTCTGCTTCCATCGATGAAAGAGCCACAACTGATTGTTTCTTAGAACTCCAAGCCACAACACTACTTCCTACTGAAAACACATAAGCAGAAATGCTTCTCCGATCATCAGACAATCTTGCCCAATCACTATCAGCATAACCTTCTAGCTTGACTTCAACTCCCTTTTCATACCACAAACCAAAATCAATAGTAGCTGCAATATATCTTCAGATCCTTCTTGCTGCTCCATAATGTTGCGAAGCTGGAGTTTGCATGTATCTTGCAATGAAACCAACTGCAAAGGCCAATTCTGGCCTTGTATGAGTTAAATATAATAAGCCTCCCACCAGACTTCTAAACTTTCTTTCATCCACCTTTCCATAATTATCTTCCTGTAACTTCTCAGCTTTATTCATAGGTGTTACAACACCTTTACATCCACACATCCCAAATTTCTTGTGCAGATCAGTAGCATACTTCTTTTGGGACACAAACACTCCATTAGAAGTTTGATTGATTTCTAATCCTAGGAAGTAAGTTAACTTCCCAAGATCAGTCATATCAAATTCTCTTATCATCTTTGACTTGAATTCTTCCAGCAATGACTGAGATGAACTAGTGTATATGATATCATCAACATAAATACATATGATGATTATATCACATTTACCAGTTTTCTTGACATACACAGTAGGCTCACTAGTGATTCTCAAATAAGAATTAAGATTCAAATAAGAATTGATGCAGTCATACCAGGCTCTTGGTGATTGCTTGAGGCCATAAAGTGCTTTATGCAACCTGTATACCTTGTGCTCTTTCCCTTTTGTTTCGAAGCCAGGTGGTTGAGTAACATAGACTTCCTCTTGAAGTGGCCCATTCAAGAATGCCGATTTCACATCGAGCTGATAGATGCTCCAACCTTGTTTAGCAGCTAGAGATAGAATAACTCGAATGGTTTCAAACCTTGCTACAGGTGCAAAGGTTTCTTCATAATTGATTCCATACTCTTGAGCATACCCCTTAGCAACAATTCGAGCTTTATACTTCTGAATCTGCCCACTTGCATCCAACTTGACTTTAAATATCCACTTTAGGCCAATTGCTTGTTTATCAGCTGGTAGATCAACCAGTGACCAGGTCTTGTGTTTTTCCAAAGCCTCTAATTCCACTTTCATAGCCTCCCTCCATTGTTTGAATGAAGCAGCTTCTTCATAGGAATTTGGTTCAATAGAAGAGAGAGCTAGCTGACATTCATACAGTTGTTGAACTTGTTCTGGTTCAAATGGAATAGTTGCTTGATACACTTGATTCAATGACCTGATTCTTGTATTTTCACTGTTACCACGGCTGTTGTTTGAACTTTCTTCGGCTGCAGTTGGACTTCTTGTTTCATTACTAGTAGTTGCACTGTTCTGGCCTGTTTCATTACTCTCATTTTCACTATCTGGTGCACTAGTATCTTCACCCTCATCAGGCCCCCACATGTTAACAAATTCAGATGGAATTCCATACTTGTCATCTTGTTTCCAATTCCACTTAGCATGTTCATCAAATACAACATTTCTGCTGGTTATGACACACCTTTTGACAGGATCATATAGCCGGTAAGCCTTGGAACTTTGAGAATAACCGATGAAGATACATTTGCATGCCTTCTCTTCCAACTTTCTTCTTTGTTGTTTTGGTATCAAACTATATGCCACACATCCAAAAACTTTCAAATGATGAACTGAAGGAATTCTATTATACCATACCTGAAATGGTATTGCTTCATCAAGGGCTTTTGTGGGAGACAAATTTCTAAGATACACCGCATTTGCTACAGCTTCTCCCCAGAACACATTACTGAGATTCTTTTCATGTAGCATACTCAAGGCCATTTCTACTATTGTTCTATTCTTTCTTTCAGATACTCCGTTCCGTTGTGTTCTGGAGTATAAGGGGGCGTTAAATCCCTCCATATACCCTATTGCTCACAAAATGTCATGAATTCATTAGAACAGAACTCTCCTCCCTATCTGTTCTAAATGCTTTGATTTTCATATTCATTTCAGTTTCGACCTTGACCTTAAACAATAAACTTTTCAAACACCTCATACTTGTTTTGTAGAAAATAAACCCATGTCAACCTACTTACATCATCAGTAAATAGTAAAAAATACCTGCTACCCCCTAATGATTTGGTGGGCATTGGTCCACAAACGTCCGCATGGATCAGATCTAACACATGAGTTGCCCAAGATGATTTAGAGGGAAAATGAGCCCTTGTTATCTTGCCATGAACACACCCTTCACATACATTCCATTTCTTTATCTTAGGTAGCCCATACACCAAATGATTTGCACTTAAGCTTTGCAAACTTCGTTCGTTTAGATGCCCAAATCTTAGGTGCCACAGGTATGAATCATCAACAATAGTAGCAAATGCTACATTGTTTGAGTTTGAAACATCAAGTGGAAATGTATTATTACCTGCAACTGGTATCATGCATACAATTTCCCCAGTATTTTTCTTTGTTATTGTGCATGCTCCATCATCAAACACTAATCTATGCCCTGCCTTCATCAATTGTCCCACACTGAGTAAATAATAACCCAAGGCAGGGGCATACTGAACATCACTTAGTGTCCTATATTTCCTTCCTGTGACCTCAAGTTTCACTGAACCCTTTCCTTCTACATTAATCCTCTTTCCATTACCCATACGAACAGCTACAATACTAGTTTTATCAATTTTCTTGAATAGAGATTGTTGTCCAGTCATGTGGTTTGAACAACCACTATCAAGAAACCAGATATGTGGAGGACTTACATCATCTTTTGCTGTCATGAGAACATGGTGTTCTTCTTCATCTTGTATAGCCATAAACAGTTGTCCTTCCTCTTCTTCATTGTCATCACCAATAGCAGGAGAAGCTTGTGGTTCACTCCAGCAATCCCTGTTTAAATGACCAAACTTGTAGCAGTTGTAACATTGGATGTTTGATTTACCTCTTCCTTGTCCTCTTCCTCGTCCTCGACCACGACTTCGAGAGGATCCTCGTCCTCTTCCCTGAGCAAACAATCCGGTCTCTTCTTTAACTTTGAAAGCCTGTTCTTCAACAACTACTTGGCTTCCTCTGTTTACTCGAGCTTCATGAGCTTGTAGAGAGCCCCTTAATTGATCATAAGTGAGTCAACTCAAATCCTTTGACTCCTCAATAGCTGCAACCATATGATCCTATTTTACTGGTAAACTTCTTAACACCTTCTCCACAACTTTCTGATCTATCACAGTTTCACCATAAGCTCGTTGCTGGTTCACAATCTTCATGACTTTTGACAAGAAATCTCCCACTGGCTCTCCTTCTTTCATCTGAATTGTTTCAAAATCACGTCGAAGGCCTTGCAACTTACCCAACTGTACCTTCGAGTCACCTTCATACTTATTCTGGAGGAGCATCCAAGCTTGCCTGGATGTGGTTGCTCCAGCAATACGAGAGAATATCTCATCGTGAACAGCAGATTGAATCAGTGAAAGCGCACGGGGATATTTTTTAAAGTTTTCTTTTAACAGATTCCTGTCTCCATCATTCTCGTTAAACCCTGTTCCCACAAACTCCCAGAGATCTTGAGACAATAGGATGGTTTTCATACGTATTTTCCAGAATTCATAGCCATCCCCCTTAAAGATTGGAAGGGGAGTGGTTGGAATACCACCAGAGTTGGAATTAGCCATGAGAATAGTAATCAACAGAATAGAATGAGAGCAGAGTGACAGATTTAAGAGGTGTTCAAGAGCGATTAGAGAACCTGGGTTGCTCTGATACCACAATGATAGAGCAAACCAAGTAAACAGAACACAAAGTAAAATGTTTAATCGGATAAGTCTATTCAATACGAGGGAATGCCTTAAATAGGGTTTACATTGCAACGGAAACATAACGTAAACAAATGACTAAATCAGATAAACTAAATAAAACGATAAAGATGGATCTGATACGTGAAATCAGGAACCAACTTATTTATTCTCATCCATGCATAACGGCTCAATCAACAACTCTATTTAATTGAATTACTTCCAATAGGTAAAAGCTGCCATCAAACCATGGTGCGTAGAAGTGAAAAAATGAAATTCTAGTTTATTGAAGGAACTACCGGAAAAAGTCAATAACCTCAACTTAAAAGCTGAAACAGATACGTTATCGGAAGATAGAAGTAAAACAAAGGGAAGTGTAGCTGAAATCCATGAATGAACTTGATGATTGTTAGTTAGATGACTTGAAACAAAGGGCAAAAGTAAAATGGGTGGTCGATGCCAACGAAAACTAGTCATTTTTTCATGGCATAATTAAGGGGCATCGACGGAATAATAGAGTTAACGGGTTGAGATTCAACAACGTATAGGTGTCTCTAGTGGCGGACCTAGCCTATTGCCAGCGGTAGCACCCGTTACCCCTTAATTTTTACGACGAAGTGTATTTGCTTTTTTTGTTTTTATGTTTTATGTATTAGGTTACCCCTAAAATAATTTTATGTTACCCTTGAAATCATTGAAGAAATCACAAGATGGTAAATCGAAGTTTTAAGATCTGCAATTTAGTTAAGCAAAGCTTCAGTTTGCTTTTGAGGAGGAGGAGGAAGATGATTATTTAAATATATTAATTTACTGTGGGCTTGTTGGCAGGAGACGAGTATTATATATTATCTCTCTCCATAATCCTTTTTTTTTTGAACGACCTCTTCATAATCTTTTTATTTCTACAATAGTTCATAACACAAGAAGTATTATATTTTTAAAGCTTTTTTAATTGATATTTATGTTTAAATAATTTAGAAGGATAAAGCTTTTCTAATGGATATTCATGTTTAAGTAATTTTGGAAGGAATTATAAGTTTATATTAGTTTGTAATATTGATAGACTAAGTCTCATTCGTAAGATTTTTGCATCTGTAATTTAGTTTCTATTATATTACTGTTTAGATAACTATAACAAAAAAAAAGGTTTTTATCATATTGCGTAACCTTACCTTAAATCTAAACCAAATGTTAAAATTTCATGTCTTACATACTAGTTGATAAAATAATAATTTATCTGACAATAAAATTTTAAAAGTTAAAATTTCGTGTCTTAAATACTTGTTAATAAAATAATAATTTATTTTAATAAAATAATAATTTATTTGACAATAAAATTTAGAAGATGAGATTGGTGATGATGCAATAAAAGTGTAATTATTGTTTGGTTGATATTTGATGAATAGTAAGGATACGTTATGTTAGGAAATAAGCTTGTCAATCGAAACCTCACATTTTTCTTTAAAATGAGATTGTTAACGTATGAGAAAAACATCTTTACACATGTTGAAAATAAAACAAGTTTATAGTGGTTTTAAGATATATGACCTTTGTTAATTAACTAACTGAAGCAGTTAAGTTGATAAACGGATCAAAACGAGCTTGGAATTCAAAGAAACCAAAAGAATGTAACTAGCGATCGACATCCTTTTGAATTTGAAATTTTCCATACAGTTTTGGATATGTAAATTCGAGAACTTGGAAATCGATTTAGTGAGGTATCAACTAATTTGATAGAAAATATCCCGAAAAGGACAAATCTTTTAGTTATTGTTTAACTGTATTTATTATCGTGTTTGTTCCATTTTGTAGGAATGCACGATAAAAAAAATTTTGAACGTTATCCCTGTACTTTTATTCTAGATCCGCCACTCTGTGTCTTAATCGGACGAGCTAAAATCTGAAATAAAAGGTTACTTTGAGTCAATAATCAAGGATGAGAATAAGGTGAGACCACGCTTCATCAACGATGGTTTTAAAACCCTCACTTTGCCTCATCCGCAATGCTTGCCCAAAGATTCTCAAAGGAGGAGATAAAAGAAGCCATTTTGGGATTGTGGAGGTGACAAAATCCCGGGCTCGGATGGGTTCGCTTTTAAGTTTATCAAGAACTTTTGGGACCTATTAGAGGCGGACTACATAGAAACACTTGAGCACTTCTATGTACACGGGATGCATAAACGGGGTTGCAACTCAAGTTCCATAACTTTGGTTCCCAAAATAACAAATCCCCAAATAATAAATATCTTTCGCCCAATCAAGTTGATTGGTTGCATCTCTAAAGTCATTTCCAAGATTATGGCGAATCCATTAAAGAAGGTCATAGGTTCGGCAGAAGTGACGTGCAAACCGCTTATATTGAAGGTAGAAGCATTATAGAGGGTCCACTAATCATAAATGAGGTCATCTCATGGGCAAAGAAATCAAAAAGGAAGCTAACCCTCATCAAGGTGGACTTTGAAAAGGCGTTTGACTCACTTAATTGGGGGTTCTTGGATGCAACACTTGCACAAATGGGTTTTCTGGTGCTTTGGAGGAAGGGGGTGACTGGTATCCTATCAACTTCTAAATCTTCCATATTGGTGAACGGGTCACCAACTTTGGAGTTTAACATCCAAAGAGGGGTACATCAAGGTGACCCATTATCTGTTGTTGTTTATATTGGCAATAGAGGCACTTCATGTGGCAACGGTTAGCGCGGTGGATACGAGTATTCTAAAGGGCATGAAAACGTCGGGCTCGGGTCCAACTTTCTCGATATGCGGATGATACACTCTTTGTGGGTGAATGGTCCGTAATAAACTTTCATAATCTCGCTCGACTTTTGAGATGTTTTCACTTATCTTCGGGCCTAGAGGTAAACTTTTGCAAAAGCCAACTCTCTATGGTGTAGTGGTGGGTAATGGTGACATATCATATATGGCCTCCATACTTGGATGCAAAGCGGGTGCATTCCCATTCACTTATTTGGGTCTTCCAGTGGGCTCGAATATGAGGTTGGTTAAGAATTAGAGGCCCGTTATTGAAAGATTCGAGCAAAAGTTATCCATATGGAAGGCAAGGACACTCTCTTTTGGTGGGAGAGTGACCCTACTAATGTTGGTTCTTGAAACCACCCTATGTATTATTTCTCCTTGTTTAATGCACCAATACATGTTGTAAGTCCCGGAAATCCGAATCCAACAACGATATCAAACGATCACCAAGGATGGACAAAATCCAAACTTGGTGATGATCAAGAAACCAAGAAAATAATAACGAGATGATTGAGATGAAGGAGAATAACACGCGACTCACTTTCAAACTTGCATACGATTCTATTACTATAAATAGCAAAACCGTCTGATACAAGTTCTCGCTCTCTCGGTTTCTCTCTCTAGAGTTCTTCCTAAAGCTTACCCTAATTATGACATAATATTCCTTGTATACCTAGGGTTTTCCCATGCCCCTCACGGCTTCCCTAGCCCACATGGCCTATGGCATGCCCAAGTGTCCTATAAAGGTCCAAACATGATACAAACTAACCCAATTAATTCCCAGTTCACAACCATAGCCCGTTGCGTTAATTTGATGCGCCAGTCTTACACTTTTAGGACCTAACACATGTCATTAAACACTTAGAGAAAATAAGACGAAAGTTCCTAGGTGGGGTTGCCTAAAAAAACAAAATCTCATGAGTTCCTTGGTTTAAAGTTCTAGCACCAAAAGAGCTTGACGGTTTGTGCATTGGAATTCTCTCCTCCATAAACAAGGCGCTCATGGTAAAATGGTTGGTGCATTTCAAGAATGAGGCTCCACAACTTTGGGCTAGGGCAATCATGGCCTTGCACAAAGGTACTCGTAATCATGTACGGATTCCCCTCAAGAGCTCCATATGTGGTGTGTGGAAAAACATCGGCAACATGTGTAGATCGTCGAAAAATTTGGTGCTGGAATTGCAAAAAAGGTTGGACTTGAAGCTTGGATGTGGTGATAAGACATACTTCTGGATTGGTAAATGGGTTGGGGACGTCTCTCTAAAGGACTGATTCCCGAGCTTGTTTAGAATTGAAAGGGATAAGTATGCTAAGGTGCAACAATGGTACTCTTTAGTCCACGGTACAACTGTGTGGAAGTGGGGTAGTAGCATAGCCCTTTCAGATTTGGGATTTATAAACGAGTGGGCAGCCTTGGTCTTTTTTACTGGAAGGTGTAACAATTGGGCTGGAACATGATGTGTGGTAGTGGAAATCAAGTGACACAAGTGATGAGTTTAAAGTAAGCACCCGAAGGAAAGAACTCGACTATATGCCTATATGCCTATGATACCAGAAACAAAGTTATTACAATGGGTGCACTAGTTACCGAAGAAGATTAACTGCTTTCTTTGGAGATTAGTGCTGCATCGGATACCCATACCGAAGAAGATTAACTGCTTTCTCTGGAGATTAGTGCTGAACCGGATACACACTAGATTAGCAGTTAGAAACGTGCTGATCCCTTCCATGTCGTGTGTATTATGTACGACCAACATTGAATCTGCAAATCACCTACAAGTTTCATGTGATTATGCTTAACAAGTGTGGCTCCTAATATCTCGTTGGGTCAAGATACAGTGGCCTAGATCGATATCTCATAAGTGTGGTTGAACTCTTGGAATTTATAAGCAGCCATAAGATTACTAAACCAAAAAAGAATGTGGTTTATGTCATCTTAGCCTCTACTTGCTGGATTTTATGAAGGTACGCAACAAGAGGATCTTCATCAACAAACTAACTCATGTTTCAAGGGCGATTGGCGACATTAAGGCTATCTCCTACCTGTGTGTTAGCACGCAAGCTGGATTGGCGGACCTAGAGTGTAAGGATTGGAGTGCGTTTAAGTTGTCCAAAGTGTTGATGTAATTTTCTTTTCCAGTTTTGTGCCTGTACTCACATGAACAGCTTGCTTGTGTGAGTATGTTCTTCATTTTAACACAACTCGCCTTAAAAAAACTAAAACATAGACTGAAAAAAGATGATGGATGCTACCTCTTATCCACCTATTGATCGAATGTATGTTAACATAATGACAATATTAAACCATTCGTTCTTTAATATAGTATATAATAACCAATAATTCAACTTTTGGCTATTTAAGCTCTTTGTAACACCTTTTATTGTTCGTGGCTTTGAGCATTACAAGAAAACTTGGCTTCACTGAAGGGTGTTTCTGTGAGAAACCTATTTGTGAAAGTCTTCACCGATGAATATTTGATGGTGAAGCTCTATCAAGTATAGTGGTCGTGGTAATGTTATTTCTGATAGATTACCGATAAAAGTTTCCGACGAACAGTCCACAAACACATTTTCAGACGGATCATCCGATAGACAAGCTTTGACTCTATACCGACATATTACTGGCGAATAGTTCTCCATCCAAATTATGTTTACCCTACACATCCCATCGGCAATATTGTTTTATAGAAAAGTAATATTGAATATAATTTTTATATTCTACTAAGCTATATCTATACTACAAAATAAAAAAATGTTGTGAGACCCACATCACTCAATGCTTTAGAAAAGCCCTAAAAATCACAAGAGCATATTTCCTACCCAAATCGAAACCCCTTTTCATGAATTATAAAGAAAACAAACACATGTCTTTAACGAAACCCTCATTTTAACGCTTTAAAAAAGCCCTAAAATTTCACAAAACCCTTTTTTTCCGCCCAATTCGAACCCCTTTTCATGGATTATAATGAAAACAAATGACACTAATAGGGTAACAAGTTCATAAGTGTATTCGTAAAAGGAAGAACGCTTACCTTTTCGTGTAACAAGTCCTTTAAGTGGAAGAACCATGAGTTTTTTCTTCACATGAGCAATGAGAGCTTTTTGTGATCAACGAGAGCTTTTGTTATGAGGCTTTTTGAACATTTGATCTAATGAAAAACACTTTCATTTGAAAAAAAAAAAGTGTTTTAGAATTTGATATAGAGTAAAAAAAATAGGTGTAATGATGTTGAGTAGAAGTCTACTATAATTGATGTTATGCATGTTTTCAATGAAATTCAAATTACAAATGCCTACTTCTTTTACATATTATAATATAAATATTCATATTATAACTTTACGATGATCAGGACCGTAAATGAGACAAATCAATGGCTAATAAGAGCACTCACAATAAGATGTATTTTGGTGTTTTTAAGAAGAGAGAAGGTGATGTGAATGAGAGAAGGGATGAGTTGGAGGAGAGAGAGTGTGAATATGTATTTGGTGAAGAATAAGAAAATATGAGTTATGTGAGTGGGAGTGAAGAGAGAGAAATAGTGTTTATATTGTTTGTGAGATGGTCATGAGAGAGAAATGATTTTATTGGTTGGGCAAGTGTACATGGGACACTTAAAAACATCATGTAAATATATGCTTATTGCGGATGCTCTAAGGCTATCTCTAATAGGCACTTGGAGAACAAATCCTTAGATGCCCTTGGAAGCCCTTACCATTGGAGTTAATCCATCTCAATAAGCCCTTAGGTTGGATGCTCTTGTACAAGGGCATGTCTTTACCTAGGTTCATGTTATATAGTGGGTCCAATATGAAAAAAAGATAAGTTTTATTAAGGTAAGTTTTATTTAAGTATTGTGTGTAAAGGGTAGATAATGAGGTGGAAATTAAGAAGGATAAGGACATTTGTAGGGTTAGAGATGAAATTGACGTTTATAAGGATTTATAAGGATATTATGTGGCAGATCACATGGCAGCTAAGGGCGCCCAAGGACGCTCATAGCATTGGAGATAGTCTAAGTAGTTATCTATGTTTCTTTATTTAAAGTGGGTTTTCATTTTATCCTTCACTTTTGTATGTATCATGGCTTGTAAACAAGTATGCCTCGTATGTACATGTGATGTGTGTGACTTTGCCTCTAACATCTCGCATTTGCTCCAGAGACCCATCGCCGAGATATTCTCACATTTTAAAACACAGTATTGTCTTCATGGAAACATATAGTTGATGTGAAACTGTGAAAAAGAACGTGATAAAAGTAAACACTAATGACTTTTATATGACTAAGGGGTTCATTAATATTGATGTATTATCTGTTTTCATCAACTTGATTTTTCAAAAAACAACAACGTGAACCATTAGAACTTCAAATCAATCTTCATCATGTTTAGATCCAGCCTCGATTCATTTAGTTGATGGAACATCATAGAGTTGTGGAATAGGAAGATCAAGTTCTGAGCAAACAAGCCTGATTATCTCCCCGGTCAAAGCACCTAAAGACAACTTGTTTACGGTCACCACAACTGCAAACCTGTTGTTTATGTCACAGTAACCCGTAGAACCTCCTAAACCCCAGTGACCAAACCCGATTACCTAACCATCGGTTCTGTTAAATCTTAAAAACCCAAGCCCAACCGGCCCATTCGGGAGGATCAAATCCTTATAATCTCCAATTCCCAAAAATGCATCATGAATTTTCTCTTTTGGGCTGGTAAAGATTTTGGTGGAAACTTCATCACTCGTGGGGTGGCTTTCAAGTGGCGATATATGGCGAGGTGGGACTACACCGCCATCCACGAGGGCAGCATAGTAGCGAGCCAAAGCACGAGCCGAGAAGTGTCCATTTCCGGCTGGTTGTATGGAACGGCGGGCATTGAGTGTATTTGAAAGCGAAATAAGGCTTGAAACTGTACTAAACGTGTATAAGGAAGGCACGAAGGCGGGAGACTTTCTAGATTTATAGATTTCGTGTTCTGGGTCAAACAAGATGAGATCATCTGTATCTATTGTAAGAGTTGCGAGACGAGACTCCACATCGGGTGGAATACCGATATATAGCTCGCCTTGAACGTCAAGCGGGCGAACAATAGCTTCCTCTAGAATGTCTTGAAACTTCTTCCCGGAAGCATGCTGCACATTCAACAACATTACATCATTCCACCTACTGAAAACCAAGTTGTATCCAAAATAAAGATTATGAGCTTTTGAACCATAAAGATTACTAGTACAGATACCACATGTGGTTCGTGGAACTTACCTCAATGATCCCACCACATAGCCAGCCGTATGATAGATAATGATATAACTGTACATGACCAGGTTCGGTCTCGGTGCAACCACAGCAATGCGTTTTAGACACTCCTCAAAATCTAAATATAATGTTTGGTCATGTTCACAAATGCCAGCAAGAGCATTGTGTAAACCAGCTGTATGATTAAGTACATGATTAACCTGTGGAATAGAAAAGGAAAATTAATTAGTTAATTATGTTTTCTCATTGAAAATAAATACTCCCTCCGTCCCATTAGAAGTGTCCTATTTTAAATTTTCAAAGTCTTGATTTATAAATTTTGACCTTAAATAATTTTGTTTGTGTTAGTTAATACTTGATGAAAGTTATATGATTTGAGTGTGTTTTACATGTGTTTTTATCGGGTTAATTTTCATCAAGTTTTATAAAACTCAAAAAATATATAATTAAAGTTAAAGTTTATAAATAAAGACTTTGGAAATTTAAAATAGGACACTTCTAATGGGACGGAGGGAGTATTAAGTTTCTTTGCTGCTGATACAAAACTAATTAGTTATTTTTTAATAGCAGACATCTATATCTATATCTATTAATATAGAAACTGGGCCAGGAAGTAACTAAACATTTTCCGATCTACGAGTTTTGACTATCAAATAAAAGAACTTAAAACTCCATATATATTTATGGAGAGCCAATGCTCGTGGTTTCAGACGTCCGGATCTCAATGCTCAAAGTTAATCTACGGCATAGTTAATTGGTTTCAAATAAGAAAAATCAATTAAATCATAAACATCCTTCGTAATGACTAAGATTGTTCTACTCCGATAACTATAACATGCACTAATAAGAAGACAGGAAATAACAGAATGAGATTAAGAGAACCTTTATTGGATCTTTGCCATTTGTACCAAACACCGGCCATATATTTGCAACGTTTTCGTCGAGCTTCGGTTTCCTAAGATGTTGTACATATAATTTATTTTACCGTTTAACCATAGATCAAATAGCTTGAACCAGTTAACAAAGAGTTGACCCTGGGACTTGCCTCAGTGGTCATGCAATAAAGGGATAAGGCTTGGGACCTTAAGGTCTCAAGTTCGAATCCTAGAGCACACCCGAGTTTTCTATTACAGTGCATTTTCTCCAGAGAGTCCTGACTCTTATGGAGGATGCAACTGCCGAGGATGCCGGTGGGCTGGAAATTTTCTCGGGGAGCGCCATGCCAAACTCTGATGCCAAGCGCGGACTCGGTTAAGACAACATAGTCTTGTGCCAGAGTGGGTGGAGGGCCTGCTAAGCAGGTGTGATTCGTCTTTCAAAGAAAAAGTTAACAAAGAGTTGCTTGAAGTTGTATTTTAATGTATACAGGTATACAACATGTTAGTCATTTTATTCAAGAAGTTAAATCACATGGCAATCATATAGTTTTTGCATGGGTTATTGGATTTTATCACCCCTACTATTGGCTATTGGCCGCTGCCACCCCCAACTATCACTTTGATGCCCACCGCCCCCAACTTAACACTTGGTGTGCTGTGTCACTCTGTCGTTAATTGATCATAACTCAGTTAGGTTTTTGTCTTACGTGGCCCTCCATTTCTCCCGTGGCCTGATGAGGTGGATTATTTGATCCCTTACACCATATTTTGAATTTTATGAATTTGAAGGTGGTTTGGACAATGGTTGTTTCTAGACAATGTTTGAAACTAAGTACCTAGTCAGAACAAAGGCTAGGACCAACACTTAAAAACTGTGACCGAAAAATGCTGATAACAGTTATAAATACCTACTCTCACTTGAGAGAACGGTTATTAACTCCTCCACAATCTACTACACTTGCATTCACTTAAATAATCAAGATTGCTCTGTCAATTATATTCATCATTATGAATACTTACTCTCACATCCGAGAGTGGTCACATATGAAACACCCCTCCCCTTTGATGAGACTAACGGCGTGATTCATCACTACGAATTGTACTCTCACACCCGAGAGTGGTTACAGATGAAACACTCCTCTTCGATGTGACTAATGGATGTGATGTTAATTGTCTTAGTAGCAAATATCCAAGGAAGAAGTAGAACAACTACTTATTCGAAGTAGTCGTAACGAATCCAAGTGGAGGGATCTATTGTAGCTTCCGGTAGCAAACTCGTGCAACAAGCAATTTTTTGAGTTTCCATGCCACACCAACGAGCTCCAACATTCCAGTGTCAGCTTTTGCATCAGTTTGGCAGCCAGAGTGGCCTATTTGTACAAACACTTTTTAGTAAATGCCTAGAAACACTTACCCATTCTCCAAACCATCTAGAAATCCAACAGGTTCCAATATTACCCGTTTTAGTGTGTTACCCAAACGAGTGTGCCATGATCTAGCTTTTAATAAAAACAAGAGTACATACCCTTTATCAGCCAGCCAATGTATTATTCCAGCAGTGACAGCCTTAGTTACAGAGAAAACACTAAATAAGCTGTCGGGCTGAACCGGACGAGGATCATCTTTTCCTAGTACTCCAGCAGCTGTATCAATTATCACTTTCCCATCTTTGTAAGCACAAACCTAACAAACACAATAACATAATTCAATTGGTACATTGCATCTGATATTTAACCGATCAATTAAATGACCTTGCAAGAAGAAACAGCGTAAGGTCATCCAAAAATAAATTGTTTCTGATATTGAACATTGAATCCTATCATTAGTGAACGAGTGAATCTGTTGCAAAAAGGGTAAAAGTTTCAAGACTGAATTTTCCAGTCACTGTAAGTAAATTAGACAACTGATATCCTTCATAGACAATCAGTTGGAACAATTATAAATTATAAATATGTGTATCTAAACGAGATAAACAGAAAGAAAGCAACCAGGACACCACAATTTAGCAAAAGATCTCTAGATACTATGATGATACGCGTGTATCAAAACGCCATAACCAATCAGTTTGGTAGGAAATTGGTCGAATATTATATTAGTAGGTAATTGGTTGGAAAATTTTCCCACTGTCTTTTGTCGATTCATCGAAAATGGTGGTTTCCTATGAAGAACCAAAAAATTCTCTAGGAAATGTCTACAATTTTCTAGTAGTGAAAAGATCTAAAGATATTACGAAAATTCGAGCTTCAAGGATGAAAGCTTTAATAGAGTAAGAATATGACCCTTTCTGGATATGATGCCGATGAGTTCTTCAAGCAACCAATTAATCAAGTAACTGAATATGCACAGATATCGTTTTTGGTTATCATTTTTTTACGTCTATATATTAATGCACAAGTCAGATTGTTAGGTGTGTGGGCCATGGGATGGTCGAGGATAATGTTCATTAGTTTCCTTATCACTGTCTATTAGTATATTATAAACAATCAGTGTCATCTTGTGTCTGATAGAGCATCTCCAATGCGTCCCTTTATAAATACGTCACGTTCTGTCACATTTTTACTCATTCTTTAAACATACACATTTCTCTCCGTTGCTACATCAACTTTCAAACACTCTTTAAACGAAGGGCCTACCTTCCCCCCCCCCCCCCCCCCCACCTCTCCAAGATTCCGGACGGACACTCCCCATCAGAAACCAGACGCCATCTCTAATGTGGACGTATCCTTTTGGAAGATACATTGAAGTCCCCTTTTAGAATAAGACATAATTGTCTGTACTTTCTCCTTGTTTCTTTAAATGGTGTTTAATACCATCTTTTTATGGTGTTTTTACCTTTGTACCTTGTGTAAAAACGCTAGAAAATTTCTCAAGCCCATACTCTACTAAACACCATGGCCTTGACTTAAACACCATGAATTAAAAAACCCGACTAATGATGTGCCATCATTTTTACATATTCTATACGTATATGTATCCCAATTTGAATGTACTTTTGAGGTTTTATTATAAAGAAACGCTAACTAAATAGTTCCTCGTTTATTTTTGTAAGATTTTATGGTCCGGATATGAAAAGAAGTGAAAAACAGATGAAAAGTACAAGTTTCTCTAATGCACGCCCGTGCATGTACTATTAATGCATGGCCTTATAGCCTCAAGACAACCTTTTGGAAACGCAGTAAACTTGGTGGGTAGGACAAAACTGCCATGCACACATGTGCACACTATGCACAATCGTTCCTCCAGAAAAGACAAAATGGAAGACAAGAAGTACGGCAGCTGTCACCGGTTGTGCGGCCTATCTAGACACATGTCCCTATGCACGGTCGTGCATAGCATAGGTACACATGTGCATGTTCCTAAGTCCCGAAAAAAGGACAACTTCTAGAGGAATCTACGTAAAAAACGACACTCACGCCCATGTATACTATGGTGCATGGCCGAGCATATCAATCGCCCAACAACCTATAAATAGAGCACACCTCCTGATCATTCGGGTGTGCTAAGTTATGCCTAGAGTGCCTACTTTCAGTTTCTTGGGATTTGTTCCTTGAGCTCTACAAGACCCCTTTAAGGGCGATATCTCTTTATATGTATGGATGATCCATGGACCTTAGTATATTGATGCCTGAGTATACTATATCAAGAAATTCTTCATAAGCCTCCTTGCTTGGAGGAAGAGAGGTTGATCGTTAGGGAAGACCCTCAAGCCGACCGAAAGCTTTCCAAAGACAGAATTCTAACATTCTATCTTTGGCCTCCCACTTCAACAATAAGACACTAGTAGTTAGTTCACTAAATATGTGTATATAATAAATGAGAGTTGATGAACACTTTACACACATTGAGCTTGAGCTTGATCATCATGCAAGATTGGTAGTCGCTATGGTAAAAGTGTGGAGGTCTTCATATGGTTGTAATATCTTTGTTTTCTCTCTCTTTCACTCTCTCTTAGATTAGTTAAACTTATTTAATCTATAGTATTTTATTTTACCAAGTGTGTTTATCTGTTACTAATTCTTTGTTTGTTATTTTTTGTGACAAGATCATTTGGCTCCTATAACAAATTAACTTAATAATTTATTTGGCTAAATTAATCTAAAATCTAATGTAACTTGATAGGGCGTGCATATGGTTTCTTGTATCCTTAATCCGATCAGACGGTGTAAGCTTTTAAACCAGATCATAGTAGGGGTTTTCTACCTTTGAACCAAATCAGGTGACAAGTTTCTTGTAATAAGCTGGATTTTCTGGTAATAAAAGGCTTCTAATATTGCATAAGATCCTTAGGGAGGCTTCTAGTAAAGCGCCAAATTCATTTGGATGGGTAAAAGTTAACAGTGGTTAATTAATGGGGGTTGGGTAATCCACCAAAGTAGAAAACCGGCAAGATTGTTAGTAAATACTTATATCTTTGTTGGACTCGAAAAGGGATCATGACTACAGAACCGCGTGAGGTAACAAGATTAAAGGAGGATCTATTTTGTTTATTTGGTAACTTAATTAATTTGGAACTTATTCGCCTCATAAGTTAATAAACCCTAGCCGGAATCTCGAGTATAAGCTCGGAACAACACAAACTGACTAAGTTAAGAGATAATGAAACCAAGATGGGCTTAAAATCACTTTTCTTGTGACATATTGTTTACTAGTCGAAAGACTAGAGAAGGTCCAATGAAAAACTTATAAAGCCGGTAACTTCAAACATGTCCATCATTATGTTGTGGCAAGATTGAGGAAACACGATAACCTTAACATGAAGCTCTTTCCATTTTTATTAAAAGAGAGATAATAAGAATTAAGCATTCTTCCACACTAATGCAATTAACTAAACTAAGCAAGCAAGACTTATCCAAGAGTCTATATATTACTATTTAGCCTACTAATCTTTCTATAAATAAATTTGTTAAAGTAATAATGGAAGGTTGAGTAAGGGAAACATATCCTTAAACGATACTTCGTTCTTATGTAAATTATGCTAAACATGCTAGGTTCACTGGTGTTGTCACTACAAGAAACCACCGGTTTTAGCGGCGACACCATTAGCGGCGACAGGCCAAGTGTCGCCGCTATTAGTCGATCCGTGTCCCGGGCCCTCAGACCAAACCCCAGCCAAACCCCAGCCATTGATAATTTTCTAGATCTGACAGTTGGGGATTCAACAGGCAATAGCGGTCTCCGCTAAAGGTCCCTAAACAACAATAAACCCTAGCCACACAAATGTTATCCAGCTTCAACCAGTAGCGGCGACGGTAGTACCAATAGCGGCGACAAGGTGTCGTCGTTAATGGTCTTAACGTACAGACCCAATATCAGCGCCTTTCTTCCCTCCTCCTTCATTTTTCCCTCGAAAAAACACCTGAGCTCCATTGGAGACACCCATCTTTTGCCCAAATTGGTTAGTTTAACTCTATTTATGTTAAATTTCTTCTCTACATTTGTTATATACATGTTATAGGCTTTAATTTTTGCTCGTTTTTGTGTATTTTTGTGTTTGTGGAATAAAACTCAGATCACCAACACTCTTCTCCAGTCACCACCATCATTTCTCCGGCACCACCTCTTCTCCGCGGTCTTCATATCCTTGAAACTTTAAAAAAAGGTTAGTTTTATATGTATTTTTTTTTTAAGTTTAGAAATTGTATAATTTTTTGTTTAGGTACGTAAATGTGTATGTAAGGATGAATGTTTGTATGTAAAATGTATAATGTAGGTGTGTTTGGTAAAAAATGTGTATATGGAAATCTATGTATTTGTTGATGTAGGTGTATGTAAGGATGAATGTTTATATGTAAAATGTATAATGTAAGTGTGTTTGGTAAAAATGTGTATATGGAAATCTATGTATTTGTTGATGTAGGTGTATGTAAGCATGTATGTGTGTATGTAAGTCTATGAATGAATGTATCAAGTTGTATGTTAGTATGTAGGTGTATGTAAATGATGAACAATTGTGCATCTAAATGTTTACAATTGGTGAAAAATGTTTATGCTAGTATGTATGTTTATATAAAGTATGCAAATGTGTATGTAAGTATGTATAAATCTTGTGTTTTTGTTCAAAATGTTTGTTTATAAGTATGTATATGTGTTGGTAGTATAAATTATGTTTAAGTTTCATGATTTCTATGTTTATGGTTATGTTTGAAAAAGATATGTTTAACTTGATAATTTCTATGTTTATGTTTATGTTTGAGAAAAAAAATATTTAACTTGATAATTTGAATGTTTATGTGTAGGTTTAAAAAAAAATTTAACTTTGATAAACACTTGTTGAAATATTTATCTGAATATGAGTTACACTTGTTGTACTTATCATTAATTTCTATTAGATACACATGCTGTAACATTTGCAACTTTTTAGGAATCATGATTTCAGTACTGTTGATATTTGCTTATTTGATGGCCGATCTGGCCCCATGGGGACATGGGGGAGATGGCGCCGGTGATCCACCGCCTCCAAATCATTTTTTTAAAGGCACGCACGAGCTTGATGGTAAGTCTTTTAATTATTTATGTTTTAATTATTTTTTTAGTTGTTATGTTTCATATATTATAAATGTTGTTACTAATTATTATGTTTTAATTGCAGCTAATCCCCCGAAGAGGGTTAGGGGGAAAGCCAAAAACCAAAACATTTTAAAGGGATGTCACGTTTAACCCCGTTGGTGAAGGAAGAGATATGTTTTCAAGAGACGCCGGTTTATTTATGTGGCGGTCCATCCCGTTCGATAAAGTTGGATGGGATAATGTGGCACAACCGTACAAAGAAGCGCTCATGAACCACTTGAGGGTAAATAAGTTATATGCATATAATTTGCCGTCATTTAAAGGCCGTTTGCAGCCGTTTCACGGGTCGTTAGACTTAATTTATAATAATATTTTACCTTTTTTATTGAATTTGTAGGAAATGTTTAACTTTGACGAAGTTGAACAGGATCTACAAACAAAAAACTTAAAGGGTGGAATCAAGAGTTTGCTTTTGAAGAGATACTCTTTAAACAAACTTAAAGGGTGGAATCAAGAGTTTTTTTGACCCGAAACAGGTTCGGTCGCCGCTATTGATTGTCCGCCAAAGCCACTAAAGACAAAATAGGGCAATAGCGGCAACGGAAACCTTTAGCGGCGACACGAAGAGGAATAGCGTCCCAGCAATAGCGGCGACGCTTTAGCGGCCACGTGTCGCCATAGCGGCGACAAAAGGGACTAATAGTGGCGACAAAGGTCGCCACTAAAATAGTGATTTCTTGTAGTGTGTGCATTCGGTCTAAATAAAAACCATTTTTTATAATTTAAAACCTTAATAAACATGTTTAAAATACCGACAAAAATCACTACCTAAACACACATATTAGTTAACACGTATTTTTTATATAGTAATAATATTAAAGATAAAAAAACTTATTATTATGGTATATTTTTCTTTAAAATAATAATATATAAAATACTTACTGACATTTAAAAATAATGGGGAAATAGTATGTAAATTACAAGTGCATATTCTTTGGCATGTGCGTGGCTTTTTGACGCTTATGCCCTTCCCCTTAGCCTCCTCCTTGAACTTATGTCATTCTATGATGGCTTGCTACATTTCTTAAGGTTTTGGCTATGTATAAAATTTCCCGACCCTATATATATATATATGTGTGTGTCCGCATGCGCACACGTGCACATTTGTACATTGGTGTATATATATGGATATGTATGTGTGTCTACGTGTATGCACTTACATATTTTAATTTATGTAGATATACTCATATAATTTTTTATACATAGATGAAAACACACACATCACTTAGTATTTAACCCACTTAACATAATTAATCATCCACGGATATTGTTGATGAGAAACAACATCAGACACTAATCGCACCATGATTTTTGAGTCTCAAACCAGGGGCGGATCCAGCATATAACAAGGGACAACCCCCGCTACGGCTTGGCGCTTCGGCGGTAGTGTAAAATTAGTGTAAATTTTGGAAAAATTTGACCTTTTTCGTTACCGTTTTTTATAAAACGTTACGGCTTGGCAGATTTTCTAGATCCGCCACTGTCTCAAACAATGGATTCATCACCGGCTTCATCTTCCTCATAGCTTGTGCATTTATTGCCTGCATGCAATTTTTATCATAATCACTTCACGTTGCTAAAGTACAATTAAACTTCTTGTTTCATTTAATTTCTTTTTTGCAGATGATCAAACATTTGTCTAACTTTTTCTTAGCGTGATTGATGCCTGAGTTTATAAGCTATTCTGCAGAAGATCAAATGTCGTTAGCTTCATCTTCCTCTCGTAGTGTATTTTTGACGAATTCTATGCTAATCTATGTTGCACTTGAAATCCACTAGTAAGATTCCAGAAGCTGTTGGCATGGTCACTACCAATGCTTGTGATCCGATGGTGAAATTACATACATTTTAAACATATGACATAGACTTTCATGATTAATTTTTTAAGTCTTTATCTTATTTTTGTAACTAGGTTTATCAATGCTTGTGATCCGATGGCGAACTTCTTTTGTTATTTAGTTTGTGTTTACATGTGTTTTGTAATAACTACGAGCGCGTTGCGCACGGAACCACTGACAAGAATAAAAAGAAAATGTAGAAAAAAACACTAAAAGGTAACCCAAAGAAAATCAACAAAAAATGTTGTATGGTAATGTTGTTGTTGTTGGTATGAAACTCATGGTCAGAGATGAGCAAATGGTACTGGGTACCAGTACCGAATTTCCCGAAAACGAAAGATCTTAAGTACCAATTCGGTACCGACTATTAGCGTACCTAGTACCGGTTCGCTATCGGTTTTTACCTTCATATAACGGTATCGTAACCGGTATTTTCGGTACGAGAATCGGTTGGCACAAAGTCCATCCCCACCCTTGAAACTAAAAAAAAGAAATCATTGAAAACTGAAGAAAATCAACAGAAAAAAGATGTGATACCGTTATTGTTCGTACGATACACGTGATCAGAAATGAGCAAATGGTACCACATACCATTTATCCCAACCCATAATAAAAAATCATTAAAGTTAAAAAAATAATAAAGAAAACAATTATTATTATAATATTAGAATAATAAAAATAATAAAAAGCTATATATTATTATAATAATAAAAACACTATTAATAGTATTAATTAAGTTTGTTTTTTTAATATATGTATAATTAGTATGCCTAATGAGAGAAACCTTATGCTTAAAGTTTAAACAAGTCTGCAATTTTGTCCTTCAAAAACATCAATTTGCCAATACTAGGATTATTTACTTTTTTCTATCACTACAGTTTAGTCTATCATCACTACGTTGTTTATGGTGTCAAAGGGGCGAAGATCTTAAGAGGATTCACGAACCTTCATCTCTATCATAATAATATAATAAAAACATATTTTCTTTAAATTTTGTTTATTTTTAAAACCTTTCACATCCAACTCTCTATATATATCTCTATCATACTCGTACATGCTTACTATAATATTTTGTTCTCTATCTTATGTACTTAGAACGAAACATAGAGGTGCACTGTATAAGTCTCTAAATATAGAGGTGTATTTTAGTTTTCTCAGTTATTCTCTATCATAGAGACCGTAATATAGTATGTTTTGGTTGTCTTCTCTATTTTTTCTATTGTATTATAAGGAAATGATAGAAATAAATGTTTCAATGTGAATGCTCTTAGTGAGGTTTAGAAGGTAGAATTGTTCAAAGCTTGAATTATCTGGATGTGATAAATCAGGATTGCGAATATATATGTAGCATATAATTTGATTTGGCAAGTAATCTTTTTTTTTTCTTTTTTTTTACAAATGGTTTTCAAAGTTTTGTTGATGGCTCTCATCTCTAAGCATAGTTTGGTTACCCAGGTTGTTCTTTTACAACCGTAAATAATTTCTTAAAGAATGAATTGTAAGTTTTGTCTTTTATCTTTATAACCAATTCCAGTAGTGTCATTTGTCTTTAAATTTGATAATTTTGTAATTAATGTTTTAAAAATCTTTCACGTTATGTTCTTTAGCATTAACCAAATTAAATTTTTCTGTTAAATTAGATCGTGTGACTTGCACATGAGAGCATATTACTCGTTTTATTACAGAGACTATTATGTAAAAAATTAATATCTATGGACCATTGTGTAAAATAAAATAAATATATATACGTAAATAAAATAAATTTTTGTTCTCTCTATCTAACCTACTCTCTCTCTCTCTCTCTCTCTCTCTTCAGAAGCTTATTAGGAGAAGGACGTTTTAAAAAATTTAACCAAGCAACTTTGGAATCATCTGCTTAAAAGACATAAGAACAAGAACAGACAAACAAATATGAGACAATCTTATTGATCCTTAAGTGGTGAAATAATACAAAAAATAAATAAATCATCTTACCTTAGAAAACTTCTTGTCCCTCTCGTGCATTGTCTGTCACCAGAATCAAATAGGCAAGCCGAAACACCAAGATCTGATAGATATTTTCAGACCCTTTGGATTTAGTGAGAACTAAAAAGAAATCACTTTAACAACTCGATGAACATGGATTCTTTGCAGTTGTTGTTTATATAGAAAATAATACCTTAATGTCACACCCTGAATTTCAGTTTAGCGGAAGCGTCACGAGGTGTGGTCAGAGCGATATTCATAGCATTCAACCAAGTAAGCAATACATATAAAGCATAACAAGTTTTCCATCTAAATATTTATTTAAAGCGAGTTTACAACCATAAGTTTGTTTAAAAAGTACTACGCATTACAACATCGTTTTAAAACATAAGTTTCTAAGTACATAGTTTCAACACAAAGACCAAAACCCAAAACAACATTTCACCGCTTTACTTGTCATCCCACGGCCACGCTTTCCCTTAGGCCGTCCACTAGTTTCCTGTAATACATGTTAGTTTTGAAAAAAAAAAACGTCAACAAAGGTTGGTGAATTCATGTTATTAGTTTTAGCGCCAAATGAATCTTCAAAAACATTTGCAATCGTAAATTCATTTTGTATAACTTAAAAAGAAATCCGTATGATCATTAGTGTTTAGCTAGGACACTAAAATGTATGCCGAACTAGGAGGTAACCAACCCTTGACGATTTATCTGTGTCACGGACACTAGTTTTAGACACAAAAGCACTCTGAACGGACAAAGTTTTATTCAGAGTGAAGCTCGTCCACACCCAATAAATCTATCTCATTTTTCCTCGATCGGTACTGTTATTGATTAATGGCCCCTTTGATTTTAAACGCCTATCCGCATATGATCTAGTTGGTTTCATTTTCCCCAGCTATACAACTCATAACATGTATACATCCCCGAACGTTTAAATAAAAGGGGGGAAACATGAACTCACTAGTTTGTGTTCCAAGCTAATCTAGTTTCAATTTGGTTTCTCCGTTTGCTTCTCAACCTACAAGTGTTCTAATCTCACTAGACACTTAGGTTTATTTTCGTTCATCGTTCAAGTACCTCATCTTGAATCCATACTTGTATTTGTTTGTTTCGTTGGTTTATAACACCCCAACCGATAAAGGAAACATCGGGATGAGACGAACAAATCGTTCATAGCATCATAACACTAATTGTGACAATATGATTTAATTCAATTTCATAAATAACTAAAGATTCAAATACAAAGTTCAAATAAACCAAACAAGATTTCATAACGAACAAATGCTTAAAATGGGTTTCTAATGTCCACCACCTCATCCTTGACTATCAACCTGCAACATGTATAAAATATGATCAATAAATAATGTTGAGCGAGTATACAAGTTTGATACATAGAAAAACAAGTTTAAATGCTCATATCCACCATGAAATAAATGATACAAGTTTCTAAATATACTGTAACGTTGTCACTATATGATAAAACCCTAAATTGCAATGCCAATTTTGCATGTCCCAAAGATGACGGGAGGTTCACATGATTGACTTAACGATACCCCATTAGATTGTAAGGGCGGTGAGTTACACCTATAGCCTATGCATAGTACTATAATTGTTAAGGTGAGCTCATATAGGCATAAATATTTACATAGCATACAAGAATCACAAGCATCAAATTGTTTCATGTTAAATGTGGATAGAGTGTGAATGTAACAAGTTTCAAATGTTGTGTGTTTGATATAGAATACATGTTGCACCCAAAAAGTGATAAAACAAAAAGGGGATCGAGTATATTCACCTTAGGTTGCGTATAGAGTATTGGATATCACACGAGTAAAGTTGAAGGATCGAAGAGTTTAACCTAGATTAAAATAGTGAATTAGTTAAGATTTCCGAATTACGCCATTGGATGGTAGAGGGTTGTTTAAAGACTATAGGAGTCGTTTTAATAATGTCAAAAAAAATATAATATTAGTTCGTGATGATAATACTAATTATGACAATGAGATTAAGAAATAAAAATGGTAATAATCATAAATAACAAGTTTAATAATAATATAGTTTAACTATAATAATAATAATAATAATAATATTATTATTATTACTACTGTTAATAATAATAATTTTTAAATTTAACATAACAATAATAATTTAATATAATCAGTAAATTAAAAATAATCTATGTATATAACAATTAAATCTGGTTTGTCTTGGCCCAAAAATAAAAAAAAAATAAAAAAAGGGGTTTGTCACAACAACGGGTAAACAACAGCAAACGCCGGCACCAACTGGTCTATACCAGGTTGGTGTTGGATTTGTGATACATAAAGATTTAGACATGATCCTGCAGATCATCTTCTCCATTTTAGATCAAACAAACTCACTGTTTCTTGGTGTTAGAACGCATTTAAACATGTTGTTCGATTATATAACAATATGAGATCGACTAATAATTAAGCAGAAGAAGAGAACATGAGAGATTATACCGAAAACGTGGGACTCGGCGGCTTCGTCTTCTCCGATGAATCCTTCGTGTTCTCCGGCGACTTTGCTCCGATCTCTGGCAACAGCGGCGGTGGCGGCTGTGTTTGACGACTCAGAGAGGGTGTTTGAGTGTTGAGGGTGTGTTGTGAGGTGAGATGTGAAGGTAAAGCAATGAGTTCGGTTCGGTTTATATAGGGTATCGGGTGAAACGAATCGAGTCAAGAAACAAACTTCGGTTCGTGATTGATAAAGATAAGGTAAGTTGTTGTGGCGTTTAATCACGAAAATCTCGCAATACAGAAAAGGAAACACAGCTAGAAACGAGCTGTGTTCGGTTGTGTGGCTCTTGGCGGCAAAACTATAAATTCAATTAATTTAATTAGCGTATAAGTATTAAACAATTCGGAATAAAACCGAATGAGGACCTTTGTCCGACCGGTTAGTGTGTTCGGTTAAGTTGTTTGGACCGGCCAGACCCTTTTCATTTTATTTTTCATTTTATGAATTTTAAAAATTACACAACTAGTCCCTGCACATAAGTTTGGATAATTACACGATCAGTCCCTGTAATTAGTTATACTTAAAAGATTAACTAGGTTAGTGTTATTACCCATATTAGTTAACTTCTTAAATTGCAAACTTAACTAAGTTAAAATTTTACTTCTTTTAAATTACTACATAATAATAATATAATTATTAATAATTTAATGATTAAATAAATATTGAATAATTATATAAATAAGTGAATAAATGATTAAATAGTTTATTATAGTATTTTAAATAAGAAAATAAATAAGATGATAATAATTAATTAATAAATATTGAATATATATATATATATATATATATATATATATATATATAAATGAATAAATAGCTAATAAATGATTAAATGAGTATAAATAAATGAATGATTAAATAATTAAATAACGCGAAAATACGCAGCGTTAAAGTCTCCTCTACTTTAGGAGATTTCGTCCTCGAAATCTTCAAGAGAAAGACTGAACGAGAGTTGGTAACTACCTCCGAGGTAAGGAAATCACCCCTAGCTCGTTGGTGAAGTTAAGAAGTGGACGGAGCTAATCGTCAAGGTAAGGAAATCACTCCTATCTTAATGATAAGCTTCCATTTTTTGGAATAAGAGTACTAGCATAAAATTTAGAACCATTTGTTAACCAGATTAACGCATCACTGGCATGTGAATAAACAGGTCAACCCATGGTGTACCGCAATTGAATAACTTAACATGACCCCAAGTCTCAAGGGCGGTGCGCTACTCCTATAGCACTACGCATAGTGCTATACATGTTAAGGTGTGGCTTCTTACGAAGTTAATGACGAGTTTATCACATAAGAATCACCCAATGACACGAACCCAGTATATAATGTTTCATATATTTCACATAGTATAACATGAATTTCACATAGTGTCACATAGCATAACATAATTTCAAGTAGTTTCACATAGAATAATCATGGTTCTCACATAATGTAACATGAATAACGAAAGCATTGTAAATTTAATTTGTTCACAAGAGATTATTATTATTTGTTTTAGATTGCTAAAATAACGTGCATCGTGTCTCCAAGCTTGAAATAAAAGTAACACTCAAAGATAAAACACATTAAAATTGAGATAGCATAAAAGAGATTTAACGTAAAATATGGATTGTCACGGAACGTACCATAAGACTATTCCAAAGTAAATCGAAGTCCTTTTCGAATTAAGGGGAACGTGCTTTGGCCTAATAGACAAATACTCTCATCGAGAAGCGACTACCGATATTTGTCCTTCCAGTTACTACACGTCCTTAATCGATTGTGAAATCGAAACGTTAGCGAGATCGAAAATCAAAGAGTGGGACTAGTTACCAAGATGCGAGTTTCACCTCTAACTTGATAACATCGTACCCTAACATGGTTAGTACTTATCAAAAGATAAGGGTCCACTAGAGTAAGAAATGAAAATTTCCTTCAAGGTTTGGATATCACTCCTAACTTGAGGGTAAATTTCGTGCAAAATTCAAAGTATCATTGAATGAAAGTCATCACTAAATGTGGGAATCACCCCTATTTTGGTGATTCGTTTCGATTGTGTTACTAGTTTAAGAACCCGTGTGTTACACAGGTTACATAAAGCAAATTAGATTTTTATCATTGGCTACATATAACTTTGAAAAGAAATAAACGTTCCATTACTTATGCATCTCCGGTGAATGTCTTCAATTACATGAAGTTACGATCAATCTCCGGTTCATGCTTTGAAATGTATGACCTGAAAAACGAACCGTATAAACAAGTTCTTCCCTGAAATAACCCGGAAAACAAACAGAATAAACATAATTTGAAAACATTAAAAATGAATATTTACGCCTGAAAACTTGTATAATATCATATTTACTGAAAGAAAAAGAAACCATATTAAATATGCCCACTTAAAACACATAATATTCTATATTTAACTATTTCAATAAGTTCAGTTTATATGACCATTATACCATAATAAACGTTCCATTACTTGTGCATCTCCGTTGAGTGCCTTTAATTCCATGAAGTTACGATCAATCTCCGGTTCATGCTTTGAAATGTATGACCTGAAAAACGAACCATATATATAAGTTCTTCCCTGAAATAACCCGGAAAACAAACTGAATAAAAATAATTTGAAAACATTAAAAATGAATATTTACGCCTGAAAACTTGTATAATATCATATTTACCGAAAGAAAAAGAAACTATATTAAATATGTCCACTTAAAACACATAATATTCTATATTTAACTATTTCAATAAGTTCAATTTATAATATGACCATTATACCATAATAACGTTATGTTTCTCCTCACTTCAAACTCTGTTTTTAGGGAAGGGCCTAGCCCAAATTATTTTCTTTAAGTGGCCTAGTCCAAATAGATTTGTTTAAAGTGAATCAAGCCCAAATTAGTTTTTTGAGAGTGGACCTAGCCCAAGTCATTTAGATAAAAGTGGGCCTAGCCCAAAGATAATCTATAACGGTGGGCTTAGTCCAAATGGGTTCTTTATAAAAGTGGGCTTGGTCCAAGATACCTTTGCAAAAGTGGGCTTAGCCCAAAACAACTTGTAAAATAATGGGTTTGCTTATAAGTGTGGGCTTAAGTCCAATTTAACTTAAAAGATATGTTTAGCCCTATTTAGTTTTAAAAGATGGGTTTGCCCATATGTTTATTACTTACTAGTAATAATAATAACTTATAAAGAATTTTAGTTTTATAAAAGCTACTAAATATTTTGTATAAATTATTTTTATACAAAACTAGTAAAAATAATAAAGTGAGTGTCGATTCGTTTATTAGTTTTCGATTGTGTATTTCGTGTTGTTTTAGTTTATACGTGTCGTCCGATTTGTTTGTGTCACTTATTTAGTCTGTGCCATATATATATATATATATATATATATATATATATATATATATATATATATATATATATATATATATATATATATATAGGGGAGGGTTATCTTGAGAACGATAAATATTGTGAGAACCGTGAGAACGAATGAAAAAACCAATTAAAACCAACAATTTTAATGCAAACCTCATTGTAATTAAAATACCACGTTAAAATAAGAATTTATAACATCAAATAATTCATTTCTTCCCTCAAAATCACTTTTATTAGATTTATTAAACTTACACATGTGTAAAAAAATATTATTTACGAATTCACGTAAATTTTAACGTGTAAATTAAATTTCTAATATTTTATTAGAATAATAATGATAAGTGTAAAACAAATTTTGACTTTGAATTCTTTTTGACCAAGTTTTCATGGTTTTTTCATTCGTTCTCATGGTTCTCGCGATATTTAGCGTTCTATTTAAACTCCCCCATATATATATATATATATATATATATATATATATATATATATATATATATATATATATATATATATATATATATATATTGTCCGAATTGTCCAAGGTGTTTGAATTGTGGTTTGTGTATGTCCAAGGATGGACATTTCTATATTTTTAAGCTTCCATTTTTCAAGTGTTAACATATATTGTTGTGTTTGTTTGTGTCCATATATTTTTGTATTTGTCCTACTTGATCTAAATACATAATATATACACAAAAAGGTTATTATGATACTTAATGATCTTTAAAGTATATATATTTCCTCTAAAATATATACTTTACATCAATCGTTATTAGAAGCTTTATAAAAGTTGGATTTATACTTTCTTGCCCGAAAAATCCGTTCAATCTTGTTTTAAATCATACTTTCTTGCCCGAAAAATCTGTTCAATCTTGTTTTAAATCCCAAGTTATTTATAGCCCCCAAATCTTCCGTTTGTCATTTTTAAAACGAAACCGAGTTTATAAAAATTTCGCCATAGTTTTCCTTAAACTATGGACGTTTACTAAGCTTGTACAAACTTGTTTCATATCATTTTCAACTCCAAAACATCATCAAGAATCAATATCGTCTAATCTTGCCAACAAAAGTGTCATGAACAATTTTGTAGCCTATACTTTCCTGAAAAGGAAACTTTATTTATGACTTTCACTAAAAATTTGTAAATCAACATTTTAATTCCAAACTCATACTTTAGATAATATGTAAAGTTATTTTAAGTATGAACATGTGTTCAAAACGCTTTTAAAATCAAGTTTCATGTTCAATATCTTTCCATAAATGGAAACTTTATTCATCAATTTTAACAAAAATTCAAGTTTTTGGGTTTAAAATATTCACACATGTTTCACAAGATGCATGCAACTATTTTAAGATCAAAAACTTATGTTCATAACATTTTGTTAGTTAATCTTTCTAGATCTAAACATGCATGTGTTTAGATCATATTTTTGTTTATGAAAGTGCAAGATTCAAATCTACATTTATAAGACCAAAACAAGTTCATAAAAGATCATCTAAAAACATAATGATCATAAATATGATTTTTGTTTTCTTGTTATTTTTCAAGTGGTTTAGTTTGAAGGATTCAAGATGAACTTGTATTTTGTGTTAAATCAAAAATCACAAGAATGTTGGTGTTGGTTATGGAGCTTACAAGTTTGCTAGTTAGACAAGATGAAGATACGCAGAAAAATAAGAAGATACAAGAGCTCCAAGCGTTGCTACAATTCTTCAAACGTATCTTCAAGCTTCACTAGTGCTTTGATCCTTCCATGCAAGCTTGAAATTGAAGTTTTTAAGTTTTGAAATGTTGAAGATGATGGTGGTTTTGATGTTGGCCGATTTTGAGGGAAGAGAGTGAAGGAAATTTTTGAATTTTGTTGATAATGTGAATGAAGGTTGAAGATGTATTGATTTTGTTTAATTTGATTATAATCTTACAAGTCTTAGCAATCATCTTCCAAGCTTGCCAACACCACAATCAAGATTTTGTGGGGCCCCATGCATCCCCAAAACCGTGAGCATTTGGGGGGGGGGGGGGTGTTATTGTTTTTATTATTTTTAATCTTGTGTTATTTATAAACCTTAAGAACTTGGTATTTTTATATATAATTTTCTATAAGGTTTCAAGATCCAACATTTTAAAGTAATGTAACACTAAGTAAAAACAACTCCTTAAAATTGTTGGTTTGTTGTTCGGTTGAAAAAGTTGGTCCAGCCTTTACCGGTAGAATACTGGTATTGTGCGTCACGTATATAATTTGGTAACTAAAATTTATTTTGCACATGTTTTATTGTCCGTTTATTAATCCAACATTCCGGACGAAAAAAATTATTATTTCTGACCCAGTTCCGGTACCGACTTGGTTGTCGGCAGTTTAATGAGCTAGTTGTGCAGCTTTAAACAGTATGAATTAAATACGGATTTTGTGACATTTTTAATAACCCTTATATTATTTGTCACAAATAACATTTATTTTTGGTGTTTCTGACAGTTTCTGTTTCGTTCTGTAGAATGTTGTACACTTTCGCAGGATTACTACACTTTTCCACGGACTTGGACAATTCGTGATTTTTAGAGAATTTCCTAAAAGTATAAGGCACGTGTATATTTTTAGACGAATTTTTCATGAAATATCCGTGCAGAGATGTCTTATGTCTCGTTTTTTCTGTGTCAGACTGTACTGCGACCGGTACCGACCAGTATTGTTTGTTCGCGTTCCTGCCGCCAGTCTAAGACATAGTTTTATTTGTTTTCAGTTGTGTCGGATTCGTTATCATACTAGGTTATGATTTTAGGTAATCCTAAACATTTAGGACTTAATTAAATAAATTCATATCGGAAAATGCGAAAACGTATATTATAACAGTTGTTCAGGTTGTACGGAATTACCGGTATTTTGTCGAGTGTCACACTTAACATGTAGATCTGCAGTAAACAAAACATCTTCATGCTGCCGGTTTTCCAAATCGGAGACGTCTCTCTTCGATTCCTTCACAACCGACCGCGATTCATTAACCTTCACATATGCATCATCCGACGGGACATTTTCAACGATGAATCACAATATCTTAAGGTTTAAACTTGAACAAAGACATTCCGTCTGTTGTACATGGTGGTGGCGCGTGGGGCTGTGGCGGTGGTGGTGGTGCGGAATGTGATGGTGGTTGGTGGGGGTGGTCTAGTGTAGAGAGAGGTGGGAGGGGGATAGAGAGAGGAAGAATGGTGGTGGTTGTGGTTGTGGAAGGAGGTTGTGGTAGTGGTGGTGGTGGTGGTGGAAGGGTATAGAGAGAGATGTTTATTTAGAGAGAGTTTGAGGAGTTAAGATATATAATATTTTTAAATAATGGGTAAAAGGACAATTAAACCCTCATATGATCTAATTTAACCGCAAAAATTAACCGAGTTAGTATTAAAAGACATAATGTGCATGATTTTAAGACAATGAGGATAAAACTCATTAAATTTAAATTTAGAGGACACCGCCTTTAATTGTGTTGGGATTTTCTTAGATATTCATTTTAAATTCTTTAAAGCGGTTTTTTAATAGCAGTATTTGGCTAAGTGCGCGGAATATTTATTTTGGCGATTAATTTGGCTTTTTAGGCGTCAGTGTTATTTTTAAGCGGTTTACAAACCGCTTAAAACATGGAGGTATCTCTCACAAAGCATACAGTTCATAAAGCACTATTAAACCAAAATAACCGTTGTTTTAATATCTTTGTGCCACACTAGAGGCAAATTAATACAAGCAATGAAAAGATAAAAGTTATGTTAATCTTTGTACCAACGATACGATATCTATGGTTGAGGCTCTACTAACTATTCCAGTGAGTTCATTTAGTAAGAGTAATAATACCTAGTTACGAGTAAGAATGTGTACCAAGGGAAGAGAACAATCTGGATCTTCAAATCCTCACCGGCTATTTAGTCTAGATAAATGAATCTCTGTCTTGAAGTTAAACCAACATAATGCATGCTTGTCATATTTTGTGTTTTGGATGAAACACGTGTATTAATATGTTTTGTGTGTATGATGGCTTGTAAACAAGTATATGCATCAAACACGTGATGTGTGTGACTTCGCCTTCAACGTATCGCATTTGCTCAAGAGACCCATCACGACATACAGCCTTACTGATTTAAAACACAATATTTTCTACATGGAAACAAATAGTTGATGTGAAACTATAAATTATGTGATAGAAGTGAAATCCGTTCCAACTTTCGCTGGGTGATAGAGGCTTTTGTCTCTTGGGAGAAGACCAGGGTTCAATTCCTGACATAGGATAGATTAGGTATTATTGTTAGAAATAATTATCGATTTATCCAAACTTATCAAAAGTTAGATTACTACATAGAATATTATTTGTATAAACATAAGTTTAGGCGGTTATCCTTGCCTTGTTCCCCAAGGAACTGCATAGTATAAATACTTGTAATCACAATCATTTGTATATAATGCACTTTATATTTTCTCAAAACTCTCTCCCTCCATCTCTATCACAGCGATTTTGATATTCCAACAATCTCTATCACAGCAAGTGTTAACATATATTGTTGTGTTTGTGTGTGTCCATATATTTTTGTATTTGTCCTACTTGATCTAAATATATATAATATACACAAAACGTTTATTATGATACTTCTTTAAAGTATATATATTTCCTCTAAAATATATACTTTACATCAATCGTTATTAGAAACTTTATAAAAGTTGGATTTATACTTTCTTTCCCGAGAAATCCGTTCAATCTTGTTTTAAATCCCAAGTTATTTATAGCCCCCAAATCATCCGTTTGCCATTTTTAAAACGAAACCGAATTTATAAAAATTTTGCCATAGTTCCCTTAAACTATGGACGATTCCTAAGTTTCTACAAACTTGTTTCACATCATTTTCAACTCCAAAACATCATCAAGTATCAATATCGTCTAATCTTGCCAACAAAAGTGTCATGAACAATTTTGTAGCCTAAACTTTCCTGAAAAGGAAACTTTATTTATGAACTAAAAATTTGTAAATCAACATTTTAATTCCAAACTCATACTTTAGATAATATGTCAATTTATTTTAAGTATGAACATGTGTTCAAAACGCTTTTTAAATCAAGTTTCATGTTCAATATCTTTTCATAAATGGAAACTTTATTCATCAATTTTAACAAAAATTCAAGTTTTTGGGTTTAAAATAATCACACATGTTTCACAAGATGCATGCAACTATTTTAAGATCAAAAACCTATGTTCATAACATTTTGTTGGTTAATCGTTCTAGATCTAAACATGCATGTGTTTAGATCATATTTTTGTTTATGAAAGTGCAAGATTCAAGTCTACATTTATAAGACCAAAACAAGTTCATCAAAATCATCTAAAAACATAATAATCATAAAAATGATTTTTTTTTTCTTGTTATTTTTCAAGTGGTTTAGTTTGAAGGTTTCAAGATGAACTTGTATTTTGTGTTAAATCAAAAATCACAAGAATGTTGGTGTTGGTTATGGAGCTTACAAGTTTGCTAGTTAGACAAGAAGATACGAAGAAAAATAAGAAGATACCAGAGCTCCAAGCATTGCTACATTCTTCAAACGTATCTTCTAGCTTCACTAGTGCTTTGATCTTCCATGCAAGCTTGAAATTGAAGTTTTTAAGTTTTGAAATGTTGAGATGATATAGTGGTTTTGATGTTGGCCGATTTTGAGGGAAGAGAGTGAAGGAAATTTTTGAATTTTGTTGATAATGTGAATGAAGGTGTAAGATGTATAGATTTTGTTTAATTTGATTATAATCTTACAAGTCCTAGTAATCACCTTCCAAGCTTGCCAACACCACAATCAAGATTTTGTGGGGCCCATGCATCCCCAAAACCATGAGCATTGGGAGTGTCACACCCCTAATTTCCATGTGTAACCCGGTGGGCCCGATTGGGGAATATCGTGACGTAAGTTGATATCATCATTACCACATAATACAATATAACACAGCGGAAGTCTGGATAATTACTATTACAAACGTTTGAATGTTCAGAGTTCAAGATAATAAATACAACGCTTGTAACTAGATCCACAGGCAGATCGAAATGTGAATACAAAAGGAAACTTGTCAGACTAAGGCCTTCTAAGCAAGGGTTGCAATTCCTCTTAAGCTTCGCCGAGCACTTCCAGCCTAATTACGTATACTTGTCACCTGCTCCTAGTCTTTTGAAAATACGTCAGTTTTCACTGGTAAATACATTTAACCGACTCATTTTGAAAACATTTCAAAAATATTTAGTGTACATAATGGTACTTTGTTTTATAAATAACTTGGGATAAATAATTTCATGTTATCAGTTTTACATGCTAATAATACATTTAGAGCCTGAAACTATGTCGGGATCATGATTAATCGACACACCACTTTAACAACTTTAATAGGTGCACCCCTAATGGGTCATAGTTTTAATTTATCATTTGACGGGTGTATGCCTACACCACGTGCTTAGGTCGTGGCCATTTGCAATTAAACGAGCTTTGGATATCCAGAACACGGTCGTTTTAACCCCCAAATGTTTAATACTAAGCAATACGAATTAAAATGGATTATTTGAATTCCCGACTCATTGGTCTTTGATCCCATATCCAACCATGCGGTATTAGCATACCGTATCCCAAGCCCGTATAAGGGAAAATAAGTTAAAGTATTAACTGGCATGCAAAGTCCTTGGTAATAAGAAAATAAGCAAAGCACGGCCGTAATCAAAATAAACTAGCTTGGCGATAATCTACCGGAAGTCTCTAGTCTAGAATAGATGGTATTATTAACCGATTAGATAGCTAGCGGGTCTTTACTTAGTCATTGTCTTAGACCGGATAACTTAAAATAAAGATGACGGTACAAAACGCTAGATTAAGCGTTGACCGGAAAAGAATGTATTTTGGACCCAACAAGTACTAGGACTTGTATAATATGGGTTACCTTTTTACATTCTGGAATATGAGAATATTTCGATATGGTTAAACCCGTTTCGATTAAATTACGTAAACTAGTCACGTAGGCTTAACCGTACGCATATAAGCGAAACCGGGTAACCGGGTGAGTCCTATACAAGTTCCATATGCCATTATGTTTAAAATATGTTATTATAACAGTAGGTTATTGATATGATGGCCCATTGTGGTTTTAAAAGTAAATTATGCTTTAAAAGGGCAATTTCGTCATTTAAAATATAATAAAACGAGCTTATACGTAAACTGATGTTATTAACATAAACATTCTGTAAAAATACTTATTTTATGATGTTATATCAATAGGACATCAATTATATGCGTGGTTTATAGTTTAAGACCAAACTATGTCTCGAAATGGTAATTTGGTCATTTCACATATAAATGATAACTTATTTGGGAAGCTGAGTTTGGGACATGTACCCACTGTTATTAGGTTGAAAATATGTTTTGAAATCTGTAGGTATCAAGTCTTTATACACTAATATGGTTTTAAACCATATTATGCGCCAAGGTGGCGATTAAGTCGCTAAATGACGATTTAAACGGGTTAGAACTGAAAGTCAAAGCAGAAGTCAAACTTTGCGACTTTCAGTTGCGAACCGACCTTAGGCCTGGAATTGACGAGCCGAACATGTTCCCACATGTTCTCACAATTATTACCAAGTTATTAGAATGTCAAAACAGGTTTTATATCATCTATATTGCTAATTATGATTTTATTTCAAAACTGACCCGTTTGACTTTTTATTAACATAACTTTGACCCATCAATTGACCGAGCAAACGTGGTAATTAGGAGATGCCCTCTTGAGGAATTAACACCTACCTTATTACGATCACATAGCCATGTTTGTTATGAACATTGGCTGGACCATAATGGACATAGCTCAAAGTCAAAGCGTTTTTACGTCAACGCTTTGACATTGGCTTAAAACTAAATAAAACTGAAAAAGGAAGGATAAGAACACTTACACCAGGTCCTTAGCACGAAATAAGACTAGGTTGGAAGCTCCCTTAGATCAGGAACCTCTAGAGAGCAAGAAGGAAGGAAATGGGAAGAGGTGCAAGTTGAATTGCACACCAAGGGCTCTATTTATACTTGAGGAGATTGAACTAGGATCAATACAAGTGTTGGAGGTGTTGCAAGATCACTTCAGGTGTCTTATGAGGTGTCCAAAACCGGATTTGAGCTCAAGGTTTCGAAATAAGTGAGCTAAGGTGGCATGAGAGGTGGCCAAGGCTGCAAACATGCCGCTTGACACATGTTTATGCGCAGATGGTCCCCTCGCGGGGTGCGAGAAGAAACAGAGGGGGCGGTCGTGGCCGCGACCCCCTTAAATTTCAGCGGTACCAAGTTTTAACTTGGCACTATTAGTCCCTGAACTTTATAATTTCAAAATAACTTTCAATTTAAGCGCTCTTGGTCCCTCAAGTTTGATTCTAAGTATACTTGAAAGTATAACCGAACATCATTAAGCTCCGGGTTCGTTAAAAGGTCACTCAGAGGCATAGATTAAGCATGTTGACACATTTAACTCCTCGACTTTAATATTCACCACTCAGGGGTTATAAAATAACATGTTGGTGATTTTAGTCCCTCTCGTCTACCATGCAGCATACGAGGATCAGCGGGACACGTGTCGAAATTTTATAGGACGTGAAAACACAGGGTGTTACGTCCTCACCCCTTAAAAGAGATCTCGCACTCGAGATTTATTCAAAAAGATAGGGGTACTTTTGTCACATAGTGGACTCGACCTCCCAAGTATATTCGAGTTCTCAACGGGCATCCCATTTGACCTTCACAATGGGTACGTGCTTCCTGCGAAGTTTCTTAAATTGCCGATCTTTGATCGTAATTGGTTTTTCTATGAAACGCAAGTTTTCATCGATTTGTATATCCTCGTGAGGCATTGCTAGCGATTCATCCACGAGGCATTTCTTCAAATTGCTGATGTGGAAAACATCATGGATTCCACTGAGCTTTTCCGGTAGCTTAAGTCTGTAAGCGACGGGTCCGACTCATTCGATTATTTCGAATGGTCCAATGTACCTTGGGCTTAATTTACCCTTCTTCCCAAAACGCATTACACCTTTCCAAGGTGATACTTTCAACATAACTTTGTCCCCAACTTGGAACTGTAAAGGTTTATGCCTTTTGTCGGCATAGCTCTTTTGTCTATCTCGAGCTACCTTAAGTCGATCACGGATTTGCACAATCTTTTCCGTGGTTTCGAGGACGATTTTGGGTCCAGATAGTTGGGCTTCTCCAACTTCGGCCCAACACACAGGCGTTCTACATTTTCTTCCATATAAGGCTTCAAAAGGAGCGGCGTTAATACTTGTGTGATAACTATTGTTATAAGAGAACTCGATTAGGGGTAAGTGATCGTCCCAACTTCCACCTAAATCGATCACACAAGCTCGAAGCATGTCCTCCAAGGTTTGAATGGTACGTTCACTTTGTCCGTCCGTCTGCGGATGGTAAGCCGTACTGAAGTTTAATCTCGTGCCTAGAGATTGTTGGAAGCTTTTCCAAAAGTGAGATGTGTATCTTGTATCTCTATCAGATACAATGGATATCGGCACTCCGTGCAAGGACACAATCTCATCAACATAAAGCTTAGCCAGCTTGTTAGAATCGTATGTTTCCTTAATTGGCAAGAAGTGAGCGGATTTGGTTAATCTATCCACAATAACCCATATTGTGTCATTGCCACGCTTGGTCTTAGGTAACTTAGTGATAAAGTCCATGGTTACCATTTCCAATTTCCATACTAGGATTTCAAGTTGCTGTAGAAGTCCTGACGGTTTCTATACTCCATTTGTTGAGCGATTAAGGCAGCCATGCGTTCGCGGGCTTTTCTTGCTCTCGTCTTCCTACGGGCGAGGTTAGAAGACATCTACAAGGAATACATGACAAAAGTATGAGTTGGATGTTTTTGGGTTCATGGGTCGCATTAGGAACGAACATTCATAAAATAATTATAGAAAAATAAATCTACTACATCCATAGGATGTCTTGGGTTTGCTCGCCATTAGGCCCTACATGCCGCCATACTTTACCTGTGTAATCATGTGGGCCCCCATGAATACCGGTTTTTCATATGGTTCGCACGGGTTTGCCAGGTTGCGTACACAAAAACCCGGAGAAAATCGAGAAATATGTATACAACGTGTGATATTCGGAATGTGTCCAGGTGTAGGCACGGTGACACCTCAAAGTAGGGTTAGTTCGAACGACGTTTGGTGTGGCATGCTTTGGCCTAATAGGTCCTTCGTACTCTCATCGTTGGTCCCCAGGTAGGCAAACTGGTCCGTTATATTGGATTTATACGAATGCCAGCCTAGACAGGACGTTCCGACTACCGGTACTTGTACCCTTCCAGTTACTACATGCCCGTCGCATAACTTACTTTGATGAGATTTGAAAATTGCACAAAATCTTTGGATAATGAGAGTATGAAAATAAATTGAATACATGAGCATCGATATATGTATAATGAATATGTATATATGTATAATGAATATGTATATAAGCATGTATGTTTGACTGTAAATGTAAACAAATATGAAACAAATAAATATCACAAGTTTGTATGTAACCACCTAATCAATTAAAATTTAGGCAGACTATAGTATAGGCTCTAAGGGTCTAATAACCTATCCTATATCCCTATAGTCATGGCTCTGACACCAATCTGTCACACCCCGACCCGCAGCGGAAAAGGTGATCGGGGCATGATTGGGTTATCATCAAAGCTCATGACATTTATTATATGTTTCATATTCTTTAATACAAATTAAATTGAAAGTTACAATAAATGTTACAACATGTTCTAACTAACAATCTAAACTTCTTTGTTCTCTTCTAAGGCATATCCTATGTTTTCCTTGCTTCAACCTGTTCACCTGTATCATGTGTAAAAGGGTTTTTGGATCAACATAATGTTGGCGAGTGAATCCTATGGAAAACATTTGAACAAATTCATTTAAATTGAGTATGAAATATGTGCACAACCATACATGAGTAAAAATAGATGTAAACTTAATCAACAATCATAAGATATTAAATGAAACACACATGAACAATAATGGAACATTTAGAGGCACGCGATGCTCAAGTCGTCTCTCACGAGGAACTGAGGGGCCTAATGAATGAATTGCATAAACATGATAATATGAATGACACAACTACAAACAATATAAACTCAATGATACACACATGAACAATAATGAATTTGATTTGAGGCACGCGTTGTTCAACTCGTCTCCCACGAGGAACTGATGGGCTTAATGAATGAATTTCATATAATTTGACAAATGAATTAAGGAATCGCAGCAATGTAAACAATCTAAGTTTAGGTCATGATATGGTATGGCACAAGTTTAAATAAATAAGTTAATTATTTTCATAACACATGACACACCCCAAAACGTGTAATTTAAAAGGGGGGAGTTGTAAGATTTACTCACAGTGGGTGCGTTCGGTTGATGACGTTGAATGCACGCGAAGTGGTTTTAACCACGAGTGAGTTTAACCTAGATAAATCGCATTATGGTTTGGTAAGTAAACAGATTTTATTAATCTATTTTAGTAGGATTGTTGGGTGTATTTTTGTGAGTTTAAGGCTATTTTCCAACCTTAAAAATGTTATTTTTAAGTATTTTTAATTGATTTTTAATTAAAATAATTAAATAAAAATAATAAAAAAATTTGATTTTTTTCTGACCGTTGACCGTTGACTGACCGTTGACCTGACCGTTGACCGGTTCGAATCGGAATATAAGTGCGCTGAGTGAGGCTCGAACCCGAGACCTCCCGTACGCGTGCACGCAGCTCTACCAACTGAGCTACGTGTCTAACCCGTTATATATCTGATTTTAATTATATATATATATTAATTAGTTTAAACCGAAAATCATTTTATTTTAAAAACAGTTTAATCAACGAAACGGTGCGCTCCACAGGTCTCGAACCCGGGACCTGTGGCTTAAACTTACACACAGTCCACCGCTGGACTGTGTGTGCAACTTGTTAACTTTACTGATTTTTATTATACTTAAACACAATTTAGTTATTTCCTTTTCTGTCTTAATTAAAAAGAATAGAAAATTGTCCGAGTCGGTGCAGTAGCCCGGACTCGAACGCGTGACCTGTGATATAAACATACACACAGTCCACCGCTGGACTGTGTGTCTAACTTGGTTATTATTCCGGTTATTAATATACTTAACATATACCTGTGGCGACTCCGATTCGGTTAATCAAAAAAATCATTTTTATTAGGGCAGCGTGTGTGGAACAGGATTCGAACTCGAGACGTTTGTTTTAATGTGCACACAGTCCACCGCTGGACTGTGTGTCTAACCCGAGTAATATTTTGATTTTAATTAAACTTATACGATACAGAACTTCATCTTCTTCGATGAGTTTTAACCAGACTCGACAACAGACTGGTTCGAGGTTTAAAACATGTTCTTTAGTGTGTTTCAGTTCATTATGGTGAGATATAAGTGAAAAGAAGAAGAATTTAGGTGAAGAGGTATACCGACTGGACTCCTCTGTTTTCCGGCAGAAACTCCGGCGACAGCAATCACCTCCGGCGACGTGTGTCTTGCAGCAGAGAGTCTCCAGAAAGCTTACAAAATATGTGGTAACTTCGGTATAAGTTTAGGAGGTTCAATAAGGCTCGGAAATGAGGAAACCGGTTTTCCGGCGACGAACAGATTAATTCCAGCGAGTGGAATTACGCCGAGAAAAAGTGTGGTTTTGAGCGAAAAGGTTTGCAGTGGGTTGTGGGTGAATTTATAGGGCAAATCGTCGAAGAACTTGGTCTGATTTCCGACTGTATTCATCGGTTATAAAAACTCCGGCGGTTATAGAAGGTGTCGCGGACTCAGACGTCGGTTATAACCGATGTCCTAATAATAGTTTACGTTATAACTGAAAATGTTGTTAAGACTCGCGAGATTTCCGGGATTTCCGACGACTGAACTATTGGGCGCCGGTTTTGAATTCGTAACGTCATGATATCAATTTAATGATTCTAATATTTAACAAGTAATATCAGTGGCGCAGTGGTTTGTGTGTTGTGCGATAAGGCTTGTTGTTGAACCGGTGCTGACCCGGGTTCGAAACCCGGCAGAGGACTTTTATTTTTATTTTGTGATTTTCAACAGTTTTTCAAAAACTAAATATATATTCCCGTATAATAATCGATTATGTATCGTTTAAAAATATTTTGGGCATTTAATTCGCAACGAAATTTTTGACTGACTGTTCGGTTGATAAACGGAGCGGGTTTGGTAAATCCATTTTTTTTACTGATGTTACAGATCGGAACCCAGATCCGATCATTCATCCTAAACATTTTGTCCTTTCCAGATGCTAACAGGTCGATGGTTGCACCTAATCCTTCCTTGGCATTGTTGTCCTTAGACATGGCTAGTTTTTGTGCATTTAGCAGCTTTTCATTTAAGCTGTTTTTCAGTTCAGTGCTCTTGGCATTGATCCTTAAAGGCTTGATTCTTTCCTTGCGACTAAGCGCATCAGCGACTACATTCGCCTTTCCTGGATGATACCGAATCTCGCAATCATAGTCGTTGAGTGTTTCCATCCAACGGCGTTGCCTCATGTTCAAATCCTTTTGATTGAACAAGTGTTGCAGACTTTTATGGTCAGCGTAGATGATACACTTTGTTCCATATAGATAGTGCCTCCAAAGTTTAAGTGCGAATACTACCGCACCCAATTATAAATCATGGGTGGTGTAGTTTCTCTAGTGCACTTTTAGTTGTCGTGATGCATAGGCAATCACTTTGCCTTTCTGCATAAGCACACATCCCATGCCAGTGTGCGATGCATCACAATAAACTACAAATTCTTCAATTCCTTCTGGAAGAGTTAACACCGGGGCATTGCTCAACTTATGCTTTAACGTCTTAAAGGATTCTTGTTGTTTTGGGCCCCAGTTAAATTTAGCATCCTTACGAGTTAGGATTGTCAAAGGAGCGGCTATTCGAGAGAAGTTCTCGATGAACCTTCGATAATAACCAGCCAATCCTAAGAAACTACGTATCTCAGAAGGTGTCTGTGGGGCTTCCCAATTCATTATTGCTTCTATCTTTGCTGGGTCTACTTGAATACCGTGTTCAGTTTCTATGTGACCAAGGAACTGAACCTCACGTAGCCAGAATTCGTATTTGGAAAATTTTGCATACAACTTTTCCTGGCGTAGAATTTCAAGAATGCACCGCAAGTGTTTCTCGTGATCCGATTGATTTCGAGAGTAGATGAGTATGTCGTCTATGAAGACAATGACAAACTTATCTAAGTATGGCTTGCAGACTCTATTCATGAGATCCATGAATGTTGCGGGTGAATTAGTGAGTCTGAAAGGCATCACTAGAAACTCGTAATGTCCATATCTTATCCTGAAAGCAGTTTTCAGAACATCTTCGTCCCTAACCTTTAGTTGGTGATATCCCGATCTTAAATATATCTTCGAGAAACAACTTGCACCTTGTAATTGATAATACAAGTCGTCGATCCTGGGCAAGGGATAACGATTCTTGATCGTTATCTTATTGAGCTCACAATAATCAACGCACATTCGCATTGATCCGTCCTTCTTTTTGACGAACAGGATATGAGCTCCCCAAGGCGAAGAGCTTGGTTGAATAAAACCTTTCTCTAAGAGTTCATCCAGGTGGGTTCTCAATTCTTTCATCTCGGTTGGGGCTAAACGGTATGGAGCTTTAGCTATGGGAGCTGCTCCAGGTATGATGTCAATTCGAAACTCTACCTGCCTATCAGGAGGTAGGCCATGTAGTTCTTCTGGGAATACATTTGGGTATTCGGAAATGATGTGTATATCTTCAATCTTTGGTCTAGGTTCCTCAACGGTGACTTGTGCCATATAGATGACACATCCCTTCGTCATACATCTAGATGTCTTAAGCAAAACTGCTTTATCAGGCAATCCAAGGTGTTTATCTCCATGAATGGCGAGGATTTTACCAGACGGGGATTTAATCTTGATGAGTTTCTTATCGCAGGCAATGCGAGCTTGGTTATGCGATAACCAATCCATGCCTAAGACTACATCGAATCCCGCTAGTTTCATGGGTAAAAGAGAGACAGGGATAGAATGATTCTTGATGGATATGAAGCATCCGTCAAGAATGGAAGAAGCGATTTCTATGGTTCCATCAGCGAGCTCTACTTCATAGGTTATGTCTAGAGTTCTTACGGGCAAGTTTAATAGTTCACTAAACTTATGATCTACAAACGATTTATCGGCGCCTGAATCGAAAAGAACTCTAGCAAAAGCGTCGTTGATAAGAAACGTACCTGTTATGACATTGTTATCCTTTATTGCTTCCTTAGCACTCATTTGGAAGGCTCTAGCAGTGGCCTTCTTTGCCTCTGAAGTTTTGGGTTTACCCTCGGTATTTGCCTTTGGGCAACTTGCTTTGATGTGGCCCTTCTCACCACATCCAAAGCAAGTAGCATCCTTTATATTACGGCACTCATGAGACCGATGCCCGGTTTTCTTGCAGATGTTGCATTGCTTCGGTTTTTTCTAAGCGACATTGTCCATAGTGTTGCTTCCCACATGTTTTGCACGTGGGTTTGTCGCCCTATTTCTGATTACTTTTGCTAAAATCATGCTTGCTTTTCTTGTTAAATTTCTGGGAGTTTCCATCTTCCTGTTTTCTCTTTCCATCATTGTCAGTCTTGACTGACAATTGCCTCACATAGTCCTGTGTGAGGGAGAGGGATAACTTAACAACAGATTTGTAGGTGCCAGGCTTCACCGCCTTGACCATACTCCTGATTCAGGAGCTAGCCATTGATGAAATGTGTGATACGTTTGGGCTCCGGGGTAACCAAATAAGGCACTAGCCTTGAAAGAGAGTTGTAGTCGGTGACAAACTTCCGACAATCCATGTTCTTCATGGTCAGATTTAGAAAATCTGAGTCGATTTTCTCCACCTCATGAGGTGGGCAGTAGGTATCCTTCACAAGATCTACGAACTTAGACCAACTCAAGTTATAGAGATGAACCTTGCCCGTGGACTGGACTAAGGCTTTCCACAGATAAGGGCATCGCCCTTAAATGATTGAGATACATACTTCACCACATTTTTATCAGCGCAACCGCTGATATCCACCACCGTTTCCATCTCATCCAGCCATCTCAAACATTCTACTGCTCCTTTTTCCCCATTAAAGTCTCGGGGTTTACAAGACACGAAGTACTTGTAGGAGCAACCGTCGCCATCAACACTCGGTTTCTTGGGATACGCATCACTTTTCGCTATACTTTTCACATTCGAAGAGTGTGCCTCACTCTTTTTCGGATCAGAGGGGTTAGGCTGAGACATAGGTTTGGAAACAAGCTTGGAGCAAGAAGCACTCGACTCTGGTTGATAATCAGATCTGTCTTTTAAGGCCTTGCTACTTCTGCGGCAATAAGTTCTCTTAAATTGTTCTTACTAATAAGGATGTTCTCGTTGGCATCATTGTCATTACGCTTGCTGTTTACTTCATTTGAATCAGCCATTACTGTAGCTTACTTCGATAGATCAATATGAATTCGGTTAGTCGCTATGGTGTACCCTTATTCATGACATGGTTCTAAGACAATATAGGATTTAAATATTAAATGTAGTATATTTATACATAACCTAGGTCCCGAAGGAACTTCATAGGTATTTATAAGTTGGACATAGTCCAGAATTTATCAGTTAGTGCGTCAAGCGTCACTACTGTATCCTTGTACATTGGCTTCACACTGCTATTGAATGTTTGAATAATTTAACCAGGATCTCATTGGATCACTTAGGCGATAGGGTGCGAACATTGTCATTTACCCTTTTTAATAATGTGGTAATAATTGTCACGGGGAATTAAAGGGTAACTCCTCATTGAGAGTTAAATATAGAAAAATGATAAATTTGGAAGTTGAACACTGTTCACCTTTGCTAGACAGAAGGTTACTTCCGAAATTTTCATTTGCCAATTCCTAGTTGTTCATAGTCATTGGCTAATAGATCTTGGGATAATATAGCGGATCAATAAATTTGATTGAATCATGATGATCGACTGGATGAAACATGACATGAAAAATTCCATTAAAGAAAACGTTACATAATTTCCTAATATATTTAGGACTTGAAATAACAAAATGGTTCACACAGGAACCTAACAGAAATAATAATGTCCTCGCATGGACTGAAAAGGAAATAACATTGTCCACACAGGGACTTTTGGAATTTAAATTACATATATGAAAATACAATACTAGTCATCCTTCCTCCCTTTCACAACCTTGTAAAGTTTCTTAATAATTTTAGTCGTTTTCTTCTCCGACTTCTTGACTTGTTGTCGCATTTCTCGGACCTGATCCAAGACTTCGTTAATAGCCTCAAGTGGTGCTTGTGGCTGAGGCTAAGGTGGAGGTGGTTCCGGCTGAGGCGCAACTGGATACGTATACCCGTAGGGCGGATATCCGGTAGTGGCATAAGGAGGTGGGTAACTAGGGTAAGAGGAATGGTATAGGTTATCATGAAAGACTGCATCACAATAAGGGTCCTGCTCCATTCCATGATGGATATAGTTATATAGACCAGGAGGATAGACAGTTTGAAACCCTGATGGTCCTGTATATGCAGGTGTTGGATTGGCAAAATCCGGCGGTGGTAGAGGTGGTTGAGGCAGAGGCTCAACAGCTGGTTGTGGTGGAGGTTCCACCACTGGTGATGTGTTCGAGGGTCCACCCATTTGTGGGTCCTCAGGGATGATGGGGTAAGAGGGTGGCAAAGGTGGTAGCGAACCCGACCTTTGACCAACACGCACCAACATATGTGCCCCATGCTTTCGGCGTGGTTGTGATGATGATTCAGGTGGTGGCTGAGGTTGGTCCACCTGTTGCATTTCTACATCCTCGGCTTAAGGATGTGGTGATGGAGGATGGTGATGGGGAGTGCTGTGGTAGGAGGGCGTGTTTACAAACACATATTGTGCCCATCTTTGGTCAAATTCATCGGGACCTCTAAATGGAGATCCTACCACGGAGTTCGAGCCGCTAGACAGCTCAATAGGATGACCATACGACCCGGTTTACGGGATTTCCTCCGGGTCGGAATCTTCCTCCATATGTGTGGGTGAGTCAACTAGAGGTGTTTCTGGTGCGGGTTGGTTGACTGGGTTATCGAAATAGGAGTTGAAGTATTCTTGTTGGGAATGAGAGTGCGAATGGTGAGATTGATGGGAATGGTGTGAATGGTAGGAATGCTGAGAATGTGAATGAGGTGGGGAGTATTCATGTGATATCGAATGTCGGTAAGGTTCAAAGGGGGATGAAGAATCTCCGGATCCTTCGTAAGGGTTGTATTCAGGTAAATTATCTGCTCCAGCTAAAGAGGGTCTGCATGATGGTCTAAAGGATGGTCCAGTGAAAGATGGTCCAGTCATTGAGGGTCCACCCATCATGGGTCCTTTTCCCTTTCCTCCACGTCTAAACTTGGGCGGCATTATTCGTGTTTCAAAAAAGGTTAAACAAAATACAAGCTAGAATAATAAGATGGAAATGATTACACTTAGGTCAAAGTCTAGACTCGAAAGTCTAAGAGATATGTGTTAATATGTATTCTCGAGATTAAACACAAAAGGCTAGTGTTTAATTCACTCGAGAGTTAGATTTGATACCAACCTGTCACACCCCTAATTTCCACGTGTAACCCGGTGGGCCCGGTTGGGAAATATCGTGACGTAAGTTGATATCATCATTACCACACAATACAATATAACACAGCGGAAGTCTGGATAATTACTATTACAAACATTTGAATGTTCAGAGTTCAAGATAATAAATACAATGCTTGTAACTAGATCCACAGGCGGATCGAAATGTGAATACAAAAGGAAACTTGACAAACTAAGGCCTTCTAAGCAAGGGTTGCAATTCCTCATAAGCTTCGCCAAGCGCTTCCAGCCTAATTACCTATACTTGTCACCTGCTCTTAGTCTTTTGAAAATACGTCAGTTTTCACTGGTAAATACATTTAACCGACTCATTTTGAAAACATTTCGAAAATATTTAGTGTACACAATGGTACTTTGTTTTATAAATAACTTGGGATAAATAATTTCATGTTATCAGTTTTACATGCTAATAATACATTTAGAGCCCGAAAACTATGCCAGGATCATGATTAATCGACACACCACTTTAACACCTTGAGGAATTAACACCTACCTTATTACGATCACATAGCCATGTTTGTTACGAACATTGGCTGGACCATAATGGACATAGCTCAAAGTCAAAGCGTTTTTACGTCAATGCTTTGACATTGGCTAGACCATAAAGGAAGGCTAAGAACACTTACACCAGGTCCTTAGCACGAAATAAGACTAGGTTGGAAGCTCCTTTAGATCAGGAACCTCCAGAGAGCAAGAAGGAAGGAAATGGGTAGATGTGCAAGTTGAATGGCACCCCAAGGGCTCTATTTATACTTGAGGAGATTGAACTAGGATCAATACAAGTGTTGGCGGTGTTGCAAGATCACTCCAGGTGTCTTATGAGGTGTCCAAAACCGGATTTGAGCTCAAGGTTTCGAAATAAGTGAGCTAAGGTGGCATGAGAGGTGGCCAAGGCTGCAAACATGCAGCTTGACACATGTTTCTGCGCAGATGGTCCCCTCGCGGGGCGCGAGAAGAAACAGGGGGCGGTCGCGGCCCACGACCCCCTTAAATTTCAGTGGTACCAAGTTTTAACTTGGCACTATTAGTCCTGAACTTTATAATTTCAAAATAACTTTCAATTTAAGCGCTCTTGGTCCCTCAAGTTTGATTCTAAGTATACTTGAAAGTATAACCGAACATCATTAAGCTCCGGGTTCGTTAAAAGGTCACTCAGAGGCATAGATTAAGCATGTTGACACATTTAACCGCTCGACTTTAATATTCACCACTCAGAGGTTAAAAAATAACATGTTGGTGAATTTAGTCCCTCTCGTCTAGCATGCGGCATACGAGGATCAGCGGGACACGTGTCGAAATTTTATAGGACGTGAAGACACAAGGTGTTAAAGGGGGGTGTTATTGTTTTTATTATTTTTAATATTGTATTACTTATAAACCTTAAGAACTTGGTATTTTTATATATAATTTTCTTTAAGGTTTCAAGATCCAACATTTTAAAGTAATGTGACACTAAGTAAAAACAACCCATTAAAATTGTTGGTTTGTTGTTCGGTTGAAAAAGTTGGTTCAGATCCTGTACCGGGTAGAATACTTATATAATTTGGTAACTAAAATTGATTTTGCACATGTTTTATTGTCCGATTTATTAATCCAACATTCCGGACGAGAAAATTATCGTTTCTGACACAGTTCCGGTACCGACTTGGTTGTCGGGCAGTTTAATGAGCTAGTTGTGCAGCTTTACACAATATGATTTAAATACGAATTTTGTGTCATTTTTAATAACCCTTATAATATTTATAACAAATAACATTTATTTTTGGTTTTTCTGACAGTTTCCGTTTCGTTCTGTAGAATGTTGTACACTTCCGCAGGATTACTACGCTTTTCTACGGACTTGGACAATTCGTGATTTTTATAGAATTTCCTAAAAGTATAAGGCACGTGTATATTTTAGACGAAGTTTTCATGAAATATCCGTGCAGACATGTCTTATGTCTCGTTTTTTCCGTGTCAGACTGTACCGCGATCGGTACCGACCAGTATTGTTTGTTCGCGTTCCTGCCGCCAGTCTAAGACATAGTTTTATTCGTTTTCAGTTGTGTCGGATTCGTTATCATACTAGATAATGATTTTAGGTAGTCCTAAACATTTAGGACTTAATTAAATAAATTCATATCGGAAAATGCGAAAACGTATATTATAACAGTTGTTCAGGTTGTATGGAATTACCGGTATTTTGCCGAATGTCACACTTAACATGTAGATCTGCAGTAAACAGAACATCTTCATGCCGCCAGTTTTCCAAATCGGAGACGTCTCTCTTCGATTCCTTCACAACCGACCGCGATTCATTAACCTTCACATATGCATCATCCGACGGAACATTTTCAATGATGAATCACAATATCTTATGGTTTAAACTTGAACAAAGACATTCCGTCTGTTGTACATGGTGGTGGCGCGTGGGGCTGTGGCGGTGGTGGTGGTGCGGAATGTGATGGTGGTTGGTGGGGGTGGTTTAGTGTAGAGAGAGGGGGGAGGGGGATAGAGAGAGGAAGAATGGTGGTGGTTGTGGTTGTGGAAGGAGGTTGTGGTAGTGGTGGTGGTGGTGGTGGAAGGGTATAGAGAGAGATGTTTATTTAGAGAGAGTTTGAGGAGTTAAGATATATAATATTTTTAAATAATGGGGTAAAAGGACAATTAAACCCTCATATGATCTAATTTAACAAAAAAAAATTAACCGAGTTAGTATTAAAAGACATAATGTGCATGATTTTAAGACAATAAGGATAAAACTCATCAAATTTAAATTTAGAGGACACCGCCTTTAATTGTGTTGGGATTTTTCTTAGATATTCATTTTAAATTCTTTAAAGCTGTTTTTTAATAGCAGTATTTAGCTAAGTGCGCGGAATATTTATTTTGGCGATTAATTTGGCTTTTTAGGCGTCAATGTTATTTTTAAGCGGTTTACAAACCGCTTTAAACATGGAGGTATCTCTCACAAAGCATACAGTTTATTAAGCACTATTAAACCAAAATAACCGTTGTTTTAATATCTTTGTGCCACACTAGAGGCAATAATACAAGCAATGAAAAGATAAATGTTATGTTAATCTTTGTGCTAACGATACGATATCTATGGTTGAGGCTCTACTAACTATTCCAGTGAGTTCATTTAGTAAGAGTAATAATACCTAGTTATGTGCAAGAATGGGAACCAAGGGAAGAGAACAATCTGGATCTTCAAATCCTCACCGGCTATTCAGTCTAGATGAATGAATCTATGTCTTGAAGTTAAACCAACGTAATATATGCTTGTCATATTTTGTGTTTTGGATGAAAAACGTGTATTAATATGTTTTGTGTGTCTATGATGGCTTGTAAACAAGTATATGCATCCTACACGTGATGTGTGTGACTTCGCCTTCAATGTCTCGCATTTGCTCAAGAGACCCATCACCACATACAACCTCACTTATTTAAAACACAATATTTTCTACATGGAAACAGATAGTTGATGTGAAACTATAAATTATGTGATAGAAGTGAAATCTGTTCCAACTTTCGCAGGGTGATAGAGGCTTTTGTCTTTTGGGAGAAGACCAGGGTTCAATTTCTGACATATGATAGATTAGGTATTATTGTTAGAAATAGTTATTGATTTATCCAAACTTATCATAAGTTAGATTACTACATAGAATATTATTTGTATAAACATAAGTTTAGGTGGTTATCTTTGCCTTGTTCCCAAGGCACCGCAAGTATAAATACTTGTAATCACAATCATTTGTATATAATGCACTTTATATTTTCTCAAAACTCTCTCCCTCCATCTCTATCACAGCGATTATGATATTCCAACAATTGGCATCAGAGCCAAAAGATTCTGAACCTGTGAAATTCATTCGTGAAGAACTGAAAGATACCGAGTGACTTGATATCGATTATGAAGAAGAAGAAAACCCCTGTTACGAATCCTTTTTTCCCATTTTCATCATCACTGAAACAAAATCGCAAGTCAGAGGATTTATCTGATTGAAATATTGAAACCCTGTTCTTCAAAGTGCAAGTACAGAGACTGTACAATAACATCTATAAACTTACCGAAACAATCAGAGGACGTATCTGATCATTCGCACTTCATACAAACAAGAACGGACTTGAACGGGATTTCTTTTAGACCCTCGCCGGAAAACTTTTAAGAAATCCCCTGTTTTATAAAAGTTAAAAAATCGGACTAGATTATTGAATCAATCAAGGGTGTACTTGATTGTCGTTTGTACGTTAAGGACGAAAGTAGGAATCAAAGGTTTATTTGATTCAGATTCATCGGACGGGTTACTCCAGTGAAAGTTTGATCGTCCCTGTTTTTCCGATTTGGCGCCAGATTTTTTTACTCAGAAATTTTTCGATCGAAATCGAAGTCTTATTCGATTATTGATCAACGTACTTGGACAGAATCATCATAAAACGGTTATCTAAACCCATCTTAACATACTAATTTCGTTTTATTTTGATTCGAATTGATATCGTTATTGGCGTGAAACTGTGATCGTAAATTCCGATCACCGTCTTTCGCCAGAAATTTATAAAAGGAAAAACAGAATCGTTCTTATGAGCAGAAAATTAGAATCTGTTTAAGAAAATTTGAGATCAACCCATTTGAACAGAAAACGTTTGAAGTTTTATTAGAATTGTGATTTTTGAAAGTCAAAATTGACTTGTTTTTGACAGTGACAGTCAACATCAGAGAATTATCTAAAAAAAAAACAAAAAATCGTTTTATTGGGTTTTTTCTGAAAAAAATTGAAAGACAGAATCCTTAAAATTCAGATTCTGTGTCTCAAAAGTCAAACCCCATATTTTATATCATCATATTTCAAATCAATTAGTTTTTAGATTAAGTATTTTAATTCAATTTTTGTGAGATTTTAATAAATTTGACAAACCATTTAGAAATATTCTTACCAAATATATTTACCAAAAGGACGGGTTAGTCTGGATTCTGGTAAATTCAAAATATTTGGTTAGTTTACCAAAGGTACGGGTAGTACGGATTCTGGTAAATTTGAGCATATTTGATGGTTTTATTCGTTAGATAAGGCAGGCATTAAGTCATAGGTAAAAGGTGAAAGTCAACGCCCGTTAAACCGACTATGACGAAGGATGGTAAATTAGAGGAGACATCCACAAGGGATGGAGTCTCGTTACACTTACAACCTCCAATGTTGGCATCGACGAATTATACGATGTGGGCCATTAGAGTGAAGGCCATTATGGACGCTCATGGATTGTGGGAAGCAGTTGAGCCGCTCAAAGGAACTGAGGTTGATAAGAAGAAAGATAAGTTAGCGATCGCTTATCTATTTCAGTCAATTCCCGAAGACATGTTGATGCAGGTGGCATCACATACGACGTCTAGTGAAGTTTGGGAAGCCTTAAAGATAAAGCATATTGGAATTGACCGTGTTCAAAAGGCTAAGATACATTCATTAAAGACTTAATTTGAAATGATTAAATGAGGGAAAATGAAACCATAGACCAGTTTGCTGGTAGGTTAAGTGCATTAAACACGAACTCTAAAAGCCTAGGAACAAAGTTTGATGATGCAGTAATGGTACGCAAGCTTATGGACTCTGTACCAGAGAAATTTCTGCAAATTATTGCTTCAATTGAGCAATATTCCGACATAGATACAATGACATTTGATGAAGCAATCGGTAGACTGAAAGCTTATGAAGAGCGTCTCTGATCTAGAGATGAAAAACGAAATAACAATATTAATTATGATATACTTCTATTTGCACAAGATGAAAGAAGTTCCAGTCAAGGTGGACAAAGAAATTTTAATCAGAACCGTGTTAAATGGAATAATAGAAAAGGTGGTTGACGAGGCAAGTTTCAAATGACACAAAGTCAACGTCGTGAAGACCAATCAAGATCAAACAACCACCAAGAAGAAACAAGCACAAAGGATAAGTCTCAACTCACGTGCTACCGATGTGATAAATTTGGACGTTATGCCTATGAATGTCCAAATAAGCATGGGAACCATAAATCCCTTTTAGTTGAAACTGAAGATGATGAACCTACACTCTTGTTGATAAGATGTGTAGACAACGAATAGAAAACAGAAAACTGATCGTGTGATACGATCAAAATGGAGGTCGTGTGAAACGATCAATGTTGAAGAAATGTTAGACACTCGTGAAGAGGATTTCTAAATCGTGAGAGATGATTAAATCCGTGAAGGAAATTCATTATATACCCGTGTGACTCGGATCATCCAAGAGAAGCTGTGAAAGCCAAGTTGTGTGAAGCAACAATATGAATCAAAGGATAACTGTGAAAGTTGTTTGTGTGAAACAAACAAAAGAAGTATGAAGCTACCTAATCATGTGAAATGATCAAATATAGGCAATCAAGATCCGTGACAGATCAAATAAAGCCGTGTGATACGAAGTTGTGTGACACAAAAATCAAGACTATATGGAGAAGTACTTGTGTGATTCAAGTAAATAGTTAAGGAACGCTGTGAAGGCAAAAATCAAAGACTTGAGTGATTTAGTTTTATGCAACCATGTGTGATTCATGGACAATTAGCAAGTTGTGTGAGACAACTAAAGAAAAGTAGAAGGCAAGAGAATTTTTGTGTGATACAAATTAAACCCAACTATGATCAGAAGGAGCCAAGGAAGCTTGGAAGGATAAATCAAAATTAGGGGGGAGGATGTTAGAAATAATTATTGATTCATCCAAACTTATCATAAGTTAGATTACTAAATAGAATATTATTTGTATAAACATAAGTTTAGGCGGTTATCCTTGCCTTGTTCCCCAAGGCACCGCATAGTATAAATACTTGTAATCACAATCATTTGTATATAATGCACTTTATATTTTCTCAAAACTCTCTCCTTCCATCTCTATCACAGTGATTGTGATATTCCAACAATTATTTGGTGTAATACAGGAGTAGGGTTATTGTACATTACCCAGTTCAAAAAAGAGTAATAGAAGTGAACACTAATGACTTCTACATAACATAGGGGTTCATTACTACGGATATTCTATATGTTTTCATCGTCTTGATTATCAAAAGAACAAGAGTAAACCATCACAAATTCAAATCAATCTTCAGCATGTTAAGATCCATCCTCGATCTTCATTTAATCCACGGAACGTCAAAGAGTTGTGGTATTGGAAGATCAAGTTCTGAGCAAACAAACCTAATTATCTCCCCGGTCAAGGCACCTATAGATAACTTATTAACCGTCACACAGCAATTGCAAACCTGTTGTTTATGTCACCGTAAGCCATAGATCCACCTAAACCCCCATGACCAAACCCGATTACCGAACCATCGGTTCTGTTAAATTTTAAAAACCCAAGCCCAATCCCCCCATTCGGGAGGATCGAATCCTTATAATCTCCGCTTCCCAAAAATGCATCATGAATTTTCTCTTTTGGGCTGGTAAAGATTTTGGTGTCAACTTCATCACTTGGGGTGGCTTTCGAGTGGTGATAGATGCTGACGTGGGACTACACCTCCATCAACGAGAGCAACATAGTAGCGAGCCAAAGCACGAGCCGAGAAGTGTCCATTGCCGGCCGGTTGTATGGAACGACGGGCATCAAGAGTATTTGATAGCGGAATAAGGCTTGAAACCATGCTAAGCGTGCATGAGGAAGGCGTGTAGGCCGAAAAAGGGTTGGATTTATGGATTTCGTGTTGCGGGTCTAACAAGATGAGGTCATCCTTATCTATGGTAAGAGTTGCGAGACGAGACTCCACACCGGGTGGAATCCTGATATATATAGCTCGCCTTCAACGTCAAGCGGGCTAACAATAGCTTCCTCAAGAATGTCCTGAAACTTCTTCCCGGATGCATGCTGCACATTCAACAACATATACATTATTCCACCTATTGTAAACGATATTGTATTCAACAAAGGTCACGAGATTTTGAACAATAAACATCATGAAACCAGATCCAACATGTAGTTCCTGGAACTTACCTCAATGATCCCACCACAAAGCCAGCCATATGATAGATAATGATATAACTGTACATGACCAGGTTCGGTCTCGGGTGCAACCGTAGCAATGCGTTTTAGACACTTGTCAAAATCTAAATATAACGTTTGGTCGTGTTCACAGATGCCAGCAAGAGCATTGTGTAAACCAGCTGTATGATTAAGTACATGATTAACCTGAGGTATTAGAAAAGGAAACGTAATTAGTTAATTATTTTTCTCTTTAAATATAAGTATCAATTTTTTTTACTACAGATACAGAACTAAATAAGTTTTTCTTAACATCAAACATCTATATATATTAATATATATGAAACTGGGCCAGCAAGTGACTACACATGCCCGGATCCACGAGTTTCGACTATCAATAAATAAGCTTACAACTCCGGAGGAGAGCCAAAGCTCGTGGTTTCAGACGTCTGGAGCTCAATGCCTGATGTTAATCGACTCCATACTTAATTGGTTTCTGATAGGAAATATCAGTTAAATAAAATTAAAAAAATCTTTAGTAATGACTAATGATTGTTCTACTGGGATAACTATAACTTGCATTAACTAAGAAGAAAGGAAATAGCAGAATTGAGATTAAGAGAACCTTTATTTGATCTTTTCCATTCGTTCCAAACTCTGGCCATATTTTTGCAACGTTTTCGTCAAGCTTCAGAGTCCTAAGATGAAATACATATTATTTATTTGACCTGTTTATCCTTAGATCAAATAGCTTGAACAAGTTAAAAGAAATCGCCCGAAATTGTATTTTAATGTATACAAGTATACAACAAGTTAATCATTTTATTCACGTAGTTAAATCACATGGTAATCATACAGTTTTTTACATTCATAGTATGAAAGAAATTTAAGGGGCACACAATATTTTGAATTTTATGAATTTCATGGTGGTTTGGAGAATGGTTGTTTCTGGGCAATTTTTGAAGCTAAGGTACATAGCAAAAGCACAGGCCAGGACCGACGGGTAAAAACTGTGACCGAAAAATGCTCAGCGAGCAAGGAACGTACTAGGTATAAGAGCTATAAATATCGACTCTCACTTGAGAGAACGGTTATTAACTGCACCACCTACTATGCTTGCATTCACATAAATAATCCAGATTGCTCTGAACAATTATATCCGTATCACTACCAATACTTATTCTCACGTCAGAGGTGGTGGGTGGTCACACAGGAAACACCCCTCTTCTATTGTACGTAGCTTCCGGTTTGGAACTCATGAAACAAGAAATTTTTATGTTTGCTTGTCAGATGAGCAAACTCCTCCAGCCTTCTTGGAGTTTCCAGGCAGAGGAAGTTTGCCTTCTCACATAATTTTGCCTTTGCCTTGCTCATCAGCAAACTCACTGAATTTTCTAGCCACACCAACGAACTCCAACATTCCAATATCGACTTTTGCATCAGTTCGCTACACATATATAGTAGCAAATTGCCTACTTGTACAAACACTTTTCATTAAATGCCTAGAAACGCTTACCCATTCTCCAAACCATCTAGAAATCCGAAGGGTTCCTATTACCCATTTTTACTTGTTACCCAAACGAGTGTGCAACGATCTAGCTATCGTGGAAACAAGAGAGCATACCCTTTATCAGCCAGCCAATGTATAATTCCAGCTGTGACAGCCTTAGTTACAGAGAAAACAGGAAATAAGCTGTCGGGCTGAACCGGTCAAGCATCATCTTTTCCGAGTACTCCAGCTGCAGTTTCAATTATCACTTTACCGTCTTTGTATGCACAAACCTAATAAACATATAACATAATCCAATTAATTAAATGATCTAGCAATAAGAAACAGGTCATCAAAAAATAAACTGTTTTGAATAATGAACATTGAACACAATCACTAGTGACAGGAAATCTTTAAAAAAAGGGTAAACGTTTCGAGACACTCAAGTGATACTGGAAGCACACCTGGATTCCAAGTATTCTATCAGTATTCTTTAATTCAAGCAAGAAACTCCTCAGCTTTGCTTCAACATCAGAATTGACTGGACTGTCGTATACCCATCTGGTATCTGAGGCAGCTGCTTCATTATTCATATGGCTGAAAGAAATTATAAATAATTAAGAGTATGTTAATATATATCGTTTATTAATACTGTTTATCTGCGTGTTTATTGAAATACATGCTTAATAAAAACAACTTATATCACTTTTAAACAATCAGTTGGAGAGCAATTATAAAATTATAAACATGAGTATCAAAACTAGATAAACATAAAGCAATCCGGAACACCACAATTAAGCAAAAGATATCGCAATACTACTGAAATTTGATCAAGGATGAATGCTTTGAAAGAGTATGAGTACAGCCTTTTTGGATATGATACCGGTGAGTTCTTCAATCAATCAATCAATCAACCAGTTGAATATGTACAGAAATCCTGTTTGGTTATCATCCAATTTACTTCTATGTTAATGCACAAGAGTCAGATGGGTTGGGTTGGCAGAGGATAATGTTCATTTGCTTATATATCACTGTCAATTAGTATATTATAACAAAGCAGTGCTATATATATATTGTCATCTTCTGTCTGAAAGAGCATCTCTAATGCGTCATCAGATTTTCACTCATTCTTCAAACATACCCATTTTGTCTCCAATGCTATCTCCACTTTCAAACACTCTTTTACACCCCCCACCCCCCACACATCCAGCATTCCAGAGTGTTTCCTATCGGTCTCCACCTCTAATGGGGATGTATCAGTTTGGACCCTACGATTACGGCCCCCTTTTAGAACGTTATCTTGGAGAGATCTGAAATGGATTAAGCATTATAAACTATTGATAGAAATTGATTGATATAAACAAAATGAAGAACACGCCATAAGGTGTTGAATTTGTAATATGGGATTTTCTTCTAACTTCAGTCTTCATATTAATTATTTATCATCACTTTCGTCCTTTTATGAGTAAGTTTGATTCTTATGGTTGTAAACGAATCAAACGTTTAGCGAACAGTTCGGCGGGAAAATGAACATGAACAAGAAATTTTGTTCGATTAAGTATATGAACGAACATGAACATAGATCCCATTCGTTCTATTATGTTCGTGAATGTTTTGTTAATGTTGGTTTGTTTTATGTTGGTCATGAAATATTTTTTTACTTTTATTTTAGGCAAAATGGAAATAAATAATCCCACATTTTTAACTTTGGCCGATAATAATCCCAAGTCAGTTATTAGCCGATAATAATCCGAACTCGTCAAATTTCTTTGTAACATAGTCTGGCGTTAAAATAACTTAACGGAGTTACGTTTTTTTTCCGAATTACAAACCGATGTTTTAGGGCTTTTGATCAGAACGAGGATACGAGTCGATTAATGTAAAACTTACCTCGAAATTGTGCTCGAAATGGCTTGAATTTTGTTAATTAAAGTTTAAACACCCGAATTGAAGTACCGTTTTCGTGGGTTGGGGGCAGTATTTTGAGGTAAGGTTTACATCAATCGACTCGTATTCTCGTTCTGATCAAAAGCCCTAAAACAACGGTTTGTAATTCGGAAAAAAACTTAACTCCGTTAATCTATTTTAACGGCAGACTATTTTACAAAAAAAAATTGACCAGTCGGATTATTATCGGCTAATAATTGACTTGGGATTATTATCGGCCAAATTGAGAACGTTTGGATTATTTATTTCCAATTTGCCTTTATTTTATCTATATTTTTTATATTCTTTGATTTGTATTTATTTTATTACCCAAATTATTAAAATACGGAACCTTATTCTCACCGTGTTTATGTATGGTCCCCTTTCCTTCCTCGATGTTCACATTGACAAATACTATCGACTTATGTTCCTTCATAATGGTTTCAAGTTCCAGCGTTACTCCCTCTGCCATTTACTACTAGCTTCTATCTCTTCCGCCAATTTTATTTGTGTTTGTGCACGTTAATTTCTTTAATGAATGAACAAGAACATAAAATTTCATTCGGTAAGTGTTCATGAAACAATTATAAACACGTTTATTTCCTTAACGAACGAATACAAACAATGCTTTGTCCGTGTTTGTTTAGTTCCTTTACAATCATACTGATTCTAGCAATCTAAATCTTATAAATAAATAAATGCTTGGTTCGATTATTGATTCTAGCGATCTAAATCTTATAAATAAATAAATAAAAGATCTATAGTTGTTGCTAAAATCACCACTCGCTAGCCAAGTCGTCGAAAATATCCCTTTAGGAGTGTTGGCAGGTAATCCTATTGTGTTATTTATTTATATATACTTAACTAGGTTATCATCTGAAATTGCTTCCCGGTCTTGAGAAAGTTTTTTATATTCTATTTTTATCGTATTTAAAATAATACAATAAGTTATTTATAAACGAATTTCAAAGTTTGGTAAATTTAAACATGGGTTTTGAACATGTAGCATAATGTTAAAATCGTACTAATGACTTATGATAAAATAAAATATAAATTGAACCAACAAATAAACACACAATACCGAATATAAGAACAATTTTATGCGAAGATGGTTTTGATAAACACGGTTTTATGAAACATTAAAGGTGTTAATCAATTACAAATAAAAGCTTTCCTTGGCTCATCGACCAATTGAAAATACCCATCTAGCCCCATGGAGTTCCACCATATTTTATCAAATCATTCCAACTGACAACCTTATACACGTAGCAAACAACAATTAATAAATGTAGATATGAAAAATAAAAAAACCAATTTAGTATATTATAAATAGATTACAAACTGTAGCATATTATAAATAGATTATAAACTTTATTGTTTCGAAAACCCTTCTTCTGTGGATATTTTCAATTCCCATTTAGATCCACCAATCATCTTTATAATTATTTTGGAATTATTGTCTAAACCAACGAAAATTCTGTATGTTCAGATAGCCACTACAAAATAAGAACAAATTGTTAGTAATATTATAATTTAAATTGTTAAAAAGTTAATAAAACAATACAAAACATATTAATGCAAATCGACTATACAACTTTCAAAAAAAAACATGATACTTTGAATAATTTGGAAGCTTAATAAAGTGTATGGGTCATAGGTATCTTCAAGAGCAATATCTAAGGTTGATTTTCTTAATAATACTTCACAATCATCTTTATTAAAAATTGTAATTTAAAAAAAATGTCTTATTTTCCATTTAGAAATACAGAGTATCACCAAAAGCCAACTTAAGTTTATTCACAAAATTACTCCAGCAAAGCCATCTGTCAAACACAAGTAATTGTTACATTCTTTTTTAAATTCAGTAATTTGGTATAATATAAATCCTTATTAATGTTTACACACTTATTTTTTTAAATTTATTTAGTGACTTATGAGATTAGATAGATAGAATCATTTATACAATAATTTATTATATATACCAAAGCAATTGCATATATCGTTTTAAAATTTAGAGTATTAACATTAAGAATTTTAAAAAAATTAAAAGCGTTTACGTAAATATATAATGAATATTTATTGAAAATAATGTTTAATTAAAATTCAAATAATAAAAGAAGAACAAATTAATAATCATGACAAAGTTTTAAAAGTGTATGTTTCAGGTATATTAGGGTAGTATACGATGAATATGTTACTTCAGGGAAAAAGTTTAAAGTTTAAAAAAGTGTGCAGTTTTGTCCTTCAAAGAACAACAAATTGCCAATATTAGGAATATTTACTTTTTTTTTCCTACCATTACTTTCTTGGATGTCACCACTTCGTTGTTTACTATGTTGCACTGGGACGGGTACGGGAACGGGGTACGGGTACGGGGACGGGCACGGGAAACGGCAAAACTAAAAAAATTTAAGAAGCGGGGACGGGACGGGTACGGGAATAAAAACATATAAAAAAATAAATATATATCAAAGAGAATGTAATACAAAAACTTAAATTAGTTATTTATCATTTTATTGAATAAATGATAAACTTGAAATGCCCAACACACAGAAAAATTATATAATTTGAAAGAGCAGGGGTATTATAACTTTGATCAGCAACCCGACCCAAACCTGATAAACCTGTCAGTGTCCTACGGTTTCATATTTTCGTACCTTTTATACCGAGCAAGTGTGCTCTAACTCTTGAATACGATCCTTGTCGATTTTCACCACAAACTTTGCACTTGAATTATTAAAAAAAAATAACAAAAAATCTGGATCTTGTTCTACCAATCCTAATCTCAACAACCCAAATCAATTTTCACAAAATCAAGTGAAATATTCCAACAATGTGCACTTAAACTCAAAAAATTAACTTAAAAATCAAACCTTTTTAACACAATTGCTTCTTCAAGAGCACAACGGAGGCTGGACTCCTCATGACCGAGACCTTCGCACGACTCACAGTGTTTTCCGGGACAGTCAATTCGATTTCCCCAATACAAAAACTTCTCTGAATCACTGTGATGAATGCGATTATTGTGATTGTTGAACTGTAAAATGGGGGTTTGAAGTGGGTTTGATCCGGTGGTTGAGAGTAGAGATGAGAAGAGGTAGAGGAGTGCGATTGCGGAGATGGTGACTGTAAGGAGCCAAATTGGGGATCTGGATTTGGGTTTGGTTCTTGAGAGTTTGGGGATCGCCATTGGGGTTGTCGATTTTCACCACAAACACGCAGGAAACTTTTCAGTTGGACGTTTCTTCGCCGTCCCCTTCGCCTGCCCGTTTCCTCCACGTTTCCTAACCGCCGGGGACGTTTCCCGGCCGTACCCGTCGCGTTTCCGTCCCCTTTCAGTCCCCGGGACGGGAGACGGCTGCTCCAGGACGTTTCTGTGCTTCAGAGTGGACGAACAACCATTATAAATATCTCAGATAATCACTCTGGTCCTTCACCTGATTTGTCTGCAACTCTTCTAGACACCGGTGATTTCCAGCTGAAGAATGAAACTGACAACCGAATTCTCTGGAGAAGTTTTGATAATCCAACTAATGTACTTTTACCAGGTATGAAACTTGGGTCGAACTCTAAAACAGGCCGTAATTGGAGCTTAACTTCTTGGCTAAGCTATGGAATCCCAGAATCGGGTGCTTTTACTATGAGTTGGGAACCCAATGGAGAAAATTCTCAGAGATTAATGATTCGACAGCGGGGGCAGCCATACTGGACCACTGGGGATTTGAATAACGATAGTGCATTTGAGTTTATAAACGTGAACAATAAAGGAAGTAGGTACAGGTACAATCTTAGTTATGTATATAATAATGAAGAAAGATATTTCAGTTATCAATATCATGACTCCTTTCCCGGTTACTCCTATGGTGATCCCCCCTATTGGTTGTTGACTGACGAAGGCCAAGTTCAAGGTGATAATGGTTTGATATGGAGCCCTCTGTACTGTTATGGTTATGATTCTGGCAATGGGTGTGTGGCAGGATCTAATTCGCCTCCGTGTAGGAGTAAAGAGGATAAAATCGATATGCTCGATGGGGATTTTGCTTTTGGCATGACTGAGAGCTCACATAATGATAATTCAAGCATAAGCTTTAGTGATTGTATGGTGAGATGCTGGAATAATTGTACTTGTTTGGCATTTAACATTCCCGACAACGGAACTGGCTGTAACATGTGGACAGGAAACAAATCAACAAGTAACTTTACGATTAATCCACAAGGGACGTCAGTTAGAAAGTATTTGATTGTTTCTCCAGATTCGAGTGAAGGTAAAAATAATCGTGAGTGATTAAGTGATATATTTGTTAATTTCTATATATAACGTCTATCACTTGGTTCACTATGCTGTCTATGTTCTAGATTCATATAGATGTTTCCCACGTAATTGTTTGTTGTTGTTGTTTGTTATTAAGCGCATTAAGCTTTAATAGAGAATATGGCGTCAATATCTAACACATGACCTACACAGGAAAGGGTGATAAAATATTGATTTGGGCACCTGTTTTTTCTGGCATTTTTCTACTTCTATTTTGCTTCGGTCTATTATGGTATTGTAAAACTAGAAAGCTTAAACGAGAAGGTATAGCAGTCAACATTTACATTATATTGGTTTACTTTTGAAGTTTATGTATACTTAACATGTTTCTGATTGTAGAAGACAGACAAAACGAAGACAACAAAAGAAGTTTTCTTGAATTGATGACTTCCGAGAGCTTCAATGTTTCAAATGACATTAAAAGTGACCGCAGAAAACAAAGTGATAGAGTGTACAGCTTTGCTGCTATAGTAACAGCCACAAATGATTTCTCAGAGGAAAATAAGCTTGGAAAGGGTGGTTTCGGACCTGTTTATAAGGTATGTTGTCTTTTTATACAATGTGTTTCTTAAACTGCCACTAGTTTTGTTGTTAACAAAAGCGCGATGTAATGTGTTATAACGATAGGGGAAACTTTGTGATGGGCGAGAAATTGCAGTTAAAAGGCTTTCAATAACATCAGGACAAGGGCTTGTGGAGTTCAAGAATGAACTCATACTTATTACCAAACTTCAACATACAAATCTTGACCGGGTTCTAGGCTGTTGTATTCATGGAGAAGAAAAGATGTTGATTTATGAGTACAAGCCCAACAAGAGTTTAGATTTCTTTCTCTTTGGTAAGACTATATCAATCTACACGTCTGATGGTTTGAGTTTTGATACTAGCTAGTTTTGCTTTATCTAACTTGCAAAAACCATTGAATAGATGAAACGAGGAAGGCATTACTAAGCTGGCCAAAACGATGGAACTTAATCGAAGGAATTGCTCAAGGATTGTTGTACCTACATAAATACTCGAGAATGCGAGTTATCCATAGAGATCTCAAAGCTGGTAACATTTTGCTCGACGAAAGTATGAACCCCAAAATTTCTGATTTCGGTATGGCAAGAATATTCAAGCAAGATGAGACGGAAGCAATGACCCAAAGGGCGGATGGTACATAGTACGAACAATCCCTCTTCAAAAGTTTAGGTTCTAATCTGCTTACATCTAATTAATTTTACCGACTCTAACTCAGTTACATTATATAGTGGTTACATGTCTCCTGAGTATGCAATAAATGGGACGTTTTCGGTGAAGTCCGATGTATTCAGTTTTGGAGTCCTAATCCTAGAAATTATAAGCGGAAGAAGAAATACGTGCCTCTCTTTTCTTGATACGACAGTCAATCTTATTGGATACGCAAGTCTAGTTTCAGATCTATTTCTTCTACATCAAGTGTATTACGAAAGTAATTTATTGGATAAGTATGCATAACTAGCATTTGAAAAAAAAATAGGCATGGGAGCTGTGGCAACAAGGGGATGCATTGCAATTGCAGGATCCAACGCTTGCTGATAGTTGTGTTGCACACCAACTGTTGAGGACTATTCATGTTGCACTTCTTTGTTTACAAGAAAACGCAGAGGACATACCACAGCGGTGATATCTATGCTTACTAATGATACTATGTTGTTACCTCTCCCAAAACAACCAGCATTCTTTTTGGAAGAACTGTATCTAAGTCAGCTTTAGCTGAAGGGGAGACAGAGAGCGACTCTGTAAACAGTATAACCATTACACAAAACGGACGCTTGATAGTATGTTACGTTCATCCTTTTTTCATCATGGAAGTTTTTGAGTTCACGACCCGCTGCTTCTGGTGGCTTTTCAATCATGTTTTTAACTGTTTACTACTCTGTTCACTCAAGTATTAATGCAAGAATCTGTATTTATTTTTCAGTACATCCATTTGACTTTTACATGTTATAATGGTTATCATTTTCTTTTCCATCGCGTACACGGTGGTAAACCTTGGATCCTTTGGAATCGTGCTCTCTTTTGAAGCTGCATATAAATTAATTCACACATATGATATAACTCCATCCATTCATATGTTACGAGTTTATTAATTGAAGGTTTAGTTTGTACAATTGTATTTCTATACTGTAATTCTAGCTAAACGTTTAGTTGTTAGTTAGTCGTCAACGGAAGCTGCTTAAATGATCATTACCTAATAACAGATCCTCATCAAGAGATTTACCGAATTATTATTCTTCTGTTAATTATGTCCTTATCAACTGGTAGAGTATCATTGGACACTCCTATTACCTGTGGAATTTATCAACTCAGGCGATCATAACACCATGACAACGGTGACAAGGAATCCAGAGTTTGAGAAATCATTGCCTTCTCTATTTATCACAACCTTAACTTGTTTCCTAAGCTACCTCAAAATCCTAACTATAAGGAAACAAATCCATAACAATTATCTTGACTAAATACATAAATATACTAATTCAGTAAGAATTGTCTCAATAATGGAAGTCCATCTCTATCCTTTTCCTTTCTTCAATTATCTCACTTGCTTGACGACTTCAATCCTTGAACTTTCACGATTCAACCAAACCAACTGTTTCACTAATTAGGATTAACTCATTCATTCTCCCTCGTAACCTAATTTCTTCCTCCTAGATCTTTAAATGGAACAGAGAGAAAATTATAAATAAATAAATAAATAAATAAAGTTAAGGATACACCATTATCTATGTAATATAAACTTCAAACTATGTTAAAGAGCATACCTGATTATTCCCATAATTAACAAGCTGTCTTGGCTGGCATTAACATTGTTGAGAACCTTTGGTATCTATTCAAATATTAGCCACATTGATACAGTTAGTAAGATCATATAAATAAGTTTCAACCAATCAGGAAGATGCAGCAGCATCTGAATCCGACTCAAGTTTCCACCAAGCACAACTTTGATCCATTCATCAGAATTTAAGTTACAGACATCCAAATCATCAACATCATCAGAACATAAACCATATAATTTCCTCTCCCTTTCATAGTTATATGTCCACTTGTAACCTTTTCAAAATATCTCTATCTTTCCACCGCCCCACAACAGATACCGCTTCCTTGCTAGCCTTTCCCAGAATTATCTCTTCCCATGAAAAACCAGCATCGGAAACCCTCTTAAGAACCTCATCGTTGCTACCACCCACTACCACTGTTTTCAAGCATCTCAATTGTGCCTCCTTTATAACCTCCACAAAATCAGAATCATCCGACACAAGTATCAAACACTCCATCTGCCGTCTATCCATCATATCCACCATGTGGTTTCTCAACGCAACATCTGCACCTTGTGATTTACACGAAACTACACTAACCCAATATCCTGCCCGTTTTAACTCATCTCCCAATCCGTAACCAACTTTTGGAGTTAAATTATCCCTTGCAGCACTATTATACTTTTCCATTTTCATGGAGTATTTTCCCACTAGTTTTACCCTATGCTACCTTTAGCTGATTCGATCTGGCTCACTCACTTACTTCTTGTGTAGACCAAACAACAATGGTTATTGTTTGGTTAGTTGTATTTCGTTTGAATGATTATGTCCAAGTTAAACGACAAGAGGATGTACTCGGGTCATTTTACACAAAAATCAAATATTAGCATACTTAAATGTTTAAACGATGACCGAAAGCTATACATTTGAACTAATCACTACCTACATACAAAAAGTGCATCAACATGCGTCACTAGTATCAGTTTTGGGTTCGCTAACCAGTTCTAGAGTCGGTTTCTGGTTGCCAATCTCAACCTCAGCACACTATAACCCTTGAGTTTGAATCCTTTCTATCTATGTACAAATCAGCCTTTGAGTATAGCATGCTTGATATGTGATATATAGTCCAGGGTCTAGTGTGTTAGTAATTCAGAATATAGGGACTGATCTTGTAAATTGTAAAAGGGTCTGTTAAATAGTGTTGGAAAGAGATGAGTAGGACAACTTTGATTTGGGATTATTCTTCTTAGTTTCTCTCTCTAATCTCTCTCTAAAATATGCACGTATCAATGGTATCAGAGCTATCATCCTCTTGACCGTGGGTTAAGGCAACAAGAAATTCAATCAATCGACATTGTGTAATCATCAGTGTAGATTGGATTGGAACAACAACAACGATTCAAGATTTAGAGCAACAACAACAGCAGTGTAACAATCAGATTTCAATTGGATTTCAAACAACAATAGTAGCCTAACAATCAGATTTCGATAGGATTTCAAGAACAGGAATTGATTACCAGCAACAAGGAATAAAGGATGAACAAGACCTTACGTTTTTTGAAGGAAGAATTTCCTTGTTTTTATGGAGGCGATGTTGAAGAATGGATACAACGGTGTGACGAGCTGTTCTTAATGGAGGAGACACCTGAACGTCTGAAGCGGAAGTGGGTAATTGTATGTCTTGAAGGTGATGCTTTGGAATGGCATAAAAGTTTTTTGAGAAAGAATGATTATATAATGGATGAGTTGCATTGGATGGATTATTTGAGAACAGTATTCAAGAATTTTAAGACTGCACCTAAGGTGTTTGATGAAATGCCTAGTGAGATTCAAGATCTGGTTAAACATGGATCCAATGAAAAGCATAAGGAAGTTAATAACGAGATTAACGGAAATTTTGATGATGAAATTCAAGAATTGGGTGGGGCTGATGAATTAGAAATCCAGGATGAGATTCAAGAACCCATTAATCACGAATACGAGTATGAAAATAGGGTTGGGATTTAAGAAACTATAGGTCAAGATTCATGTGACAATGAGGATTCAAAAGGGAATGGACATGAAAAGAGTCTCTTAAATCAAGCTAGTTGTACAGAAGTGGAAGGAATAAAAGAATTTTTGGATGATTCAAGTGATTTTGAAGAATTAGTAAATGGATGTCATGGAACCAGAAAATGAAATTTATGAAGGAACATTTTTAAAGGGTTCTAAGGTAAAACATTCAATTACATGGTGTTTTCATGCTAGTGTGAATCATGATGAGGAGTTTAGTGAATTTCCTAGTAGCCAATTTAACACATCTGGTAGTGAAATTCCTCATAATCTGGGTAGTGCACTAAAGACATTTATAAACAAAATTCAAGTATATGGATTTCAAGAATCTAATTTGTTAACTTCACAAGAAACAGAGGATTTCCTTATGTTGCTGGATAAAATGTGTAGAAGGTTTAAAAGTAAAATGAACAAGTTTGGCGTGGTGGGGGGGGGGGGGGGGGGGGGGGAAACGTTTGTATGGAAACCGGGTTAGCATTACGTATTAAAGATGGGTTTCCTGCTCAAAGCAAGTTACCAAGAAACTGCACTTGAGCTGGGCAAAGAGCCAAGGAAAAGAAGAAGAAAATTGGTCTATGGAGGTCGTAAATCAGGTCTAAAAGAAATAATTTTTCAAATTAAGATGGTTAGGCCTAGAGTGAAGAATGCCATTAGAAAGGAGACTTTGAAGTTTTCAAATAAAAAACATCACTATGTGCTTGCTGGTGAGGTTGTTAAAACAGAGAGCCGAAATTTAGATATTGATATCTCAAGTTTGGGTGCTAGGAATATGCTCATTGCAAGTTCCAGCAAACTTGGACTGATCATGAAAATTGTTGTTTACATCGGTGTGTTAGAAGAGGCATGAAATGGTGCACTAGCAATTGCTTTGGCGCAACCTATTGTTATGAAGTTTGAGAAGCAATATGTTGATTTCTGTTATGTTACAATAATAGAGCAGAAAGCCCTTATCAGATCAGTTTGCGGAGTGCAATTAATATACAGAAACAAGTGCAGAACCAGCCATCCAAAAGAAATTAGAGTATGGAGTTATTGTTATGAACAATTTTCTGCACAGGTTATTTCTATTGTCTTAAAAAGGGATGGACAATATAGAACACTGCAGGGTGAGTTTGCTTCAATGATTGATAGATATGATCCGGTTGTTGGTCTGACAATTATCACAGCCATGTGGATGACGAAAAAAATGAAATATAGTTCATCTAATGGAGCGGAAAATTGTCATGACATTTGCTCTTATGAAGTAGGCTCTTGTGAGAAGAAAATAGTTCTTGTCGGATCCTAGGAGCTCAGAGTAAAGCACAAAAATTTTCACAATTTCCGTTTGATACTTTTGATTAGAATTTTTTTTTAGCATTTCTGATTTTTTAGGACAAAAATCTTTTTAGAGGGGGAGTATTGATATGTGATATATAGTCCAGGGTCTATTGTGTTAGTAATTCAGAGTATAGGGACTGATCTTGTTAATTGTAAAAGGGTCTGTTAAATACTGTTGGAAAGAGATGAGTAGGACAACTTTGATTTGGGATTATTCTTCTTAGTTTCTCTCTCTAATCTCTCTCTAAAATATGCACGTATCAATGCTTGCTTCTGACTACTTTTCTGCTTTCTGAGTCCTAAAGCCTATCACCCATTTTATCTAGCCCATAACCAATAAAGAGTTATTTCTTGGCTTTTGCATCTATCTTATCACCATCTTGAACTAGATCATATGCACTACACCCGAAAATCTTCAAGTGCTCGTAACTGATAGCTACACCCTTCCATTCTTCTTGTGGTACTTTGAAACCCAGCTGAACTGAAAGCCCTCGGTTGATAAGAGAAGCAACAATGTTAATTGCATCTACCTAGAACATCTTTGGAAGCCTTGCATTGATTTTCATATTTCTAGCCCTCTCATTTATGTTCTGTTCATCCTTTCTGCAACACCGTTTTGAGGAGTGCCTGGAACTGTCTTTATCATCCGAATGTCATGCTCAGCACAATATCTAGTAAACTCTGCACTACTGTACTCTTCTCTGTTGTCCGATTTTAAGCATTTTATCTTTCACTCAGTTTAAAACGAAACAACATTTTTCCATTTCTTAAAAACATCAAATACTTCAAATTAACTTTAAGAAAGAAGACCCATACCTTGTGTGTGGCGTCGAAGACCCATAATACCTCGAGCCTCCCAAGGATTCAACACGTGTGGGTCCGAAAACATCTGAACAGATAAGCTCAAACTTCTGAGCTTTGGTGCTTTCCATGTCTTCATAAAGATACGCTCTTCTTCTTTCAATAAACACATGTTTCACAAAGTTCAGATTTATCCTTCTTTAGATTTGGAATTTTACCTCTGGCAACAAGCATCTTTATGCCCTTTTCACTCATGTGGCCGAGTCGTTGATGTTACAACTTGAATAGACTCGGTCCACAGGTCAATGCATTAGCCTCGTCAGTTGGTACTTCAAGCATGTATAGTAATTGCCATACTGCCCTTAACAAACTATCTAATCAAGTATACCTTGTTCAGGGAGGAAGGTTGCTCATACATGTTTGCTAATGTTGCCATAGCCCCACGAGCGGTAGTCTCTTTTACGATGTTTAAACCACGCTCTTTGTCAAAGTGCATTTGATGACTGCTAGGGATTTTCTATATAAGTCAGCCGATTCTACATCCTTCACCTTCCCGGGTTTCTTACTTGACAAACATGCAAGAAGATCTTTCTGACCCAGCAAGTCTTCGACTTGTATCTTCCACCATCCAAAATCTTGTCCATCAAACTTCTCAATTCTGGTTTTTACGTCCTCAGTCATTTTTCTCATTTATCTCTGCTGAATTCTCTAACGGAAGCAATCTAACAAGAAAATATCAGGTGAAAAACCGAAAATCAGACCCGAAAATCTCAATGGAAAAAATCAGAATAAAAAGCTTTATGTTTGAGTGGTGGCTGGAAAATCTAATCCGGTTTGTGGAAGCTAAGTTTCTATAGTTCTTGTAAGGTGGAAGGCGCGGCTAAGGTGTGGTTGTGTGTAACGAGAGCCTAAGCTCTAATACGAGTTGTTTGGTTCAAACGAGCAACACACAAACATAAATAAGCAAAAAGTAAGAAATCTAACATGAGAGATTTACATAGTTTAGTCGTGGTTTGCAACATACGTCCACGGGAGCAACTACGGTTTCCTATTATTGAGTGAATATAGAGTTACAAGTACAAGAGATATATTTATACTAACCTATTAAGTTTAACCCTTTACTGAACTTGCAAGATACTAAGTCAACAGGGCCTATTAGGGTTACGACAGCGGAACCCTTTCCTTCCTTCTCTCTAATTGTTGGCTAGGCTTAGTGGACAGATACAACACATCGCTAACAATTACTTGAGACGTCAGCTAAGTAACCAATGTGAAGTTGAATATGGATTACGCGAAATTAAGGCCGACATTAGGGGTTAATCATCACAATTGTTATTCAGTGACTTAGTTGTCAATCTTTATTGTAGATTCGCAACAAGTAATGATTATATTTACATCATCTACTAATATATATATTTCTCAACCCTAGAAAACACAATTTTGTGATTTGTATCTTTAGTATTTGCGATTTTGATTAATTATTAGCAATTCGAATGATAAACTTTAGGGTTGTCAAGTTCAAGTATTCAAGAGTCAAAAGAGGATTGGCGGTTTGTGATTGGTATCGCATATTTGCTGGCTTGGAAGCCACTATTAGGTTTGTTGTTTAGTGCTTATTGCTGATTTCATTTTGCTAATTTGCTATTAGCCTATTAGTAAACATACATATTAGTTATTGAAATGCAAAAAAAAAAAAAGTCGCATTAGTCCTATTAGACATTTGCTTATGGAATTTGCTAGTAGTCCTAATTTATCATGGTTAATTTCTTAAATAAATTTATATTTTAGAAATGTCAATCAAAACCAAATTATTAATGATCGCAACTCACACCAAAACCTGGGTAACAACTTTGAGAATCATATTCATGTTTTCTTTATACCCGTTGCTTAGGACCACAAAAGCTTTATAGTTATTTATCCCAAACTCAAACAAACATCTCACACTCTTAAAGTCTTCTGTAAGCATTTCGTTTTAGCAATTCCGAGTTCCTCTTCAAGTTTTCTAGTTTTCTGAAGTTATTTTCCAAAGTCGGTAAGTTACTCATCTTATACTTTTCATTTACAATTGATCTCATAGTTTAATTTCATTTGAGTATTGTTTGACATTTGTTGATTCAACATTAACCTATCAACCACTTTACACATTTTTTACGCCTCAAGATGTTTTTGATTCTGGACCGCGCGAGTTAATTGTTTCCATCTCCATTTTTACACATGTAATGGCTATTGGTATTTTAAATTGTAACTTACAAACAATAATAAAATAAATAAATCTATTTTACGTTTTTTTTACATAAATATAATTCATATATAAGCCAGAAAACTTGTCAAGCTACATCAAAACAGAAGGTAGCCGGGCAACAAGCTGCGCCACCAATCCTTTCTGAATTGCAAACCCTAACCTTCCATATACGAACCCTTGCCCCCTTGGGGTTGAACAATTGATGTGGACGGCCCGTTGAACCCTCGTCAAGAAGTGGATAACTTCCGATGCTAGGGAGCCAAAAGTATTAAAGGCAAAAGGGACAAAGACATGCTGGTTCTCTGCGCAAGCTTTAGCGTGCTTATCCACTTTCTTTGATTCTGCCTATCTTGCCGCTTGTACAGCTACAAACCCGTTTTCCCTTAAACCAACCAAAGGGGAAACCCCGTGAGGTGTACACAAGCATGTTTCCCCCCAGCCCAGCCAAAGACGAGCAGATCCGCTGGTCGCAGAGTAGATCTCCCTTCCATAGGGTCCGTGAGGAAATTCACAGGGGCCTCTTTCTTAGCCGAAATCCCAGCTCTTCTTAAGATGGCCCACAAAGCATCCCGCACCCAGTCGTGCCGATATTTGAACCAGGGAGCTCTTTACAGTGAACTGCATGCTCCCCGTATTTATCCATACAAGCTTTACGACATATCGGGCAAGTTTCATCTTCCGGGTACATATGGATCATCAACCGGTATTTGAGAATGACTATATTCTACTGCGGACATACATTGTCCCAACCCCTCAATTGGTATAACGGTCAAAAATTCCTGAGGATGGGGACCTTTCAGGCACTCAAACACCGCCTTCTGGCGGGATGACAAATCAAAAGCTTCTCCCAGGCTTTGAGCGATTTTGCTAAACAGAGCATTCACCAAAGTTTTTTGTGGCTTCGAGGGGGCGGTGTCCTTATTAGAGAAACCGCCAATATCCAAGTCCGGGAGAGAGACATTTAAGCGTTCAAGCGCCTGCTGATAGTCCGGGTCAAGCCCGACGACCTCACAGTTTCGAAGGATATGATCATGTAGTTCCCAAGACTGAGCTCTAGACGCCACAAAGGCATAAGCCCCAACATCTCGAGTTGAGAAGAGGCCCAAACCACCTAGACGCATTGGCAAAGATGCCAGACGCCATTGGAGGTCACCAAAGAAGGGGCCGCCACCCACTACTATGTCTTCTATAGCCTCTCTAAGGCCTTCATCGAACCGAGATACCGCATCCTCCATAAAATGCGGTTTGCAAGTCCGCAACCCAAAAAGTAACTTAGCGCCCCCCATGCACGACCTTAGCAGAAGGAGTTCACATTGGGGATCTCTCAGGCAGGATAAGAGTTTCATGAGGTCAACCACCCCCGAGGCTCGCCGCCCTGCCAACTCCTCAATAAAGCTAGGATCCCGACTAACAGCTCCACCAAGGAGCTTAATCCCCTTCTCTGGTCTACTGATCCCTCTCGAGAAAAGCCCATCTTGAACTTTCCGCCCGTCGCATGTCGGCCAAAAAACCTCTATTTTCTTAATGTTGAGATAAAGCCCTAGAGATGGCCCCTCCTCGTTGATGATGTCTAAGGCCTTAGCAACCTCAGAGGCGTTGCCGATACTCGTCCCATCATCCAAGTACCAAGCATGAAACGGGAGTTTACAGCGGTCCTGAATCCGGAGAATAAGGGGATATAAGGCAAGGGCAAAAAGAAGGGGCCCTAAGGGATCTCCTTGTTGAACTCCGGTAGTAGCCCCAATACACTCGTTACCAACATACAACCTAGCAGGCTGGGCGTAAAGAAATTGGACCCACTGATAGATTGACGGGCAACGCTGATGAACCTCGTGCAGAAAAGCTGTGCGGTCGACCGTGTTAAAAGCATTGGAGAAATCCACAGTAAGCAAGGCTAAGGAACCATATGCATGAAATGAGTTGAGAAACCTGTTTGCACTGTGAAGCACCGCCTCTGCCCCATTTGGCACCCCCACCCTAAATTGATAGTCACCCAAGTACTGGGTCATTTCTTTCCCGACCTTCTTCATCGCCACCTTTGAAACCAACCTTCGCCAAATACCCCCCACAGCAATAGGTCGAATTCCTTTATCGGGCTTCAATAAGGGGGTGAGGGGGGCCGAGCCAACAAACTCAGCAAGCACCTTAAGGCAGGATCCCCCAAGCCATAAGTTAACAACTTCAGTAATGCTCGTAAGCAAACCGGAGGAAGTCACCGAGCCCTCGCCACCAATAGCATCTAGCAGGTGTTGGGCCCGTATCCCGTCTTTGCCACATGACGTCCCTTTTGGAAAGGATCCAATACATTGGAGTACACACTCCCCATCAACAACAAGAGTGGGTTGGGCCAAAGGGTTGGAAGGCAAGGACGGGGGCGGCACCACTGGGTGTTTATCAATAAGAGCTTTCAATGTCGAATCACCTAGAGGGGCAACTCCACTAGAGCATAGGACCTTAACCGCAGAATGTCCATCCCTGACTATCCGAAGACATTGCTTAATATTAGGGTTCCTTTCTTTGTCTTCCTCTCTCCTGCATTCTCCCCTTGAAGCCCCCGTCTCCCCCACGCTATCCAATAGGGAAGAGACCAAATCATCAAACCCAGACCCATCTTTCCAAATTGTAAGCGCGTGTAAGATGTTACTACACTGTAGAGATTTCCTGTTCCTGACCTTTGCTCTTGTCTGGAGGATGGTCTAACCACCCGCAAGGTGCAACGCGGTAGTAAAAAATTGTCAACCGATCCTGGCGACGCTACCACTTTGCGCAAAGCACCTGTTAGAACCTGAGCAAACAACAGCTGGCAACTGGGGGGGAATGCTTTTAACAGTCTGAATAGGGAGGGAGAAAACACGCTCGAGTAGGTTAGAGACCGAAGTCAACGACGTTCCTCCGTCGTACGATCCGGAATTCGTGATGCGAGAACGAAGCAGAGTCAAGATAACGTCATCATGACATCATGATGATGTCATGATGATGTAATTTAAAATATGTTTTAGTGGTATCACGAAGAACCCATATACATCCATATGAAAATGATTCTCATGAAGAATTCCTTTTAGTGGAACACGAAAAATCATACTTAACGAAATACTATGGGTTCTTCGTGGCCCTCTATGTTGTTCGTGGTACATTAGGTTCTTTGTGGTGTTAGCTGGGTCTTCGTCTATAAATACCAACCCATGTTAATTGGGTTTAGCGTGAGCACTTTTAGAGAGATAAGTAGTTTGTTCAAGAGTGTATCTAATGTGTCTCTCTAATAATCAATATAGTGAATCTTTGAAGTTATATCTTTTATTATATTGGTTGTGCTCTTGCTTTGGTTTGATTTGCATATACACTTGGATTCCACACTCGTGTGTGTGTTAAACAATAAGAAAGTGGGCTATCTTGATCCTCCGAAAGGGACCTACACTTTGTAAGTACTTCTCTATTATTTCTTATACAATTCCATCTTAGCAATATTGTTCCAACATTCTATAATAGTGGCATTAAGAGGAAGAAAACTCCATCTTCCTCTTTTGTAATTACAGGCCTTCACAACTTTCCTCCATAGACGTTGGTTCTCCACCCTAAACTCCAGCGTCTCTAACCTCCCTTTTTAGGAAATGTTACTCAATCCTAAGCCACCCAATGAATTTTGCTTAACTCGCTAGACCCAGCCTATAAAAACTTTCTCATTTTTGCTTTTAAAATATAAAAATACCTTCCAGGGTTAAGAAAGATAGGTAATTACAATCTTGTCCCTCTATGATTTAACCCTAGTTCCTTTCATGAATCTCATAATCCATATAATCCATGTGCGGGTGAATTATGATGTTTAGAAAATTTAAAAAAAAATCAAAGAAAACTAAATGAAAATTAAAAGAAAAAAAGAATTACTCCAAAAATAAATAAATAAACTAGTCATTTATTACTAAGGCTATGTACCCATAATAATAAAAAAGATGTGTGCCCTTAAGTGCTTGGATGTGAGCTTGGTTGGTGATTAAATAATTATTATAATTTATATATGTTAATTTATAATATAAAATGTAACGAAATATTATTAAATTCACATAAAAAAGTATTTTCATTGAATTTCAAATAAGAAAAAATAACTAAAATATAAAAGTAAAAACCATAATTTTAGAAAGATTTATTTATGTTTTTCATCCCTGTGGTTTGTAAAAAATCACAATTTCAGTCAATTAGTTTAAAAATTGTGAAAACAATCCTTATGATTTCACTTTCGTAACTATTACAGTCCACCTACACTAACGACATCCATTTACTTCTTTATTAGTTTACTTGAAATGACCATAATACCCTTGCTATTGATATTAAAATTAAAATAAATAAAGAGTTAATTACGTTTTTCATCCTTGCGGTTTGTTAAAAATAACCATTACAATCTATTAGTTCTAAAAATGCCAAAACAGTACCTGTATCATTCATTTTACTTTCTCCCAATTTCTTCCGGCCACCTAATTTTCCTCATCGCAATCGACGTCAGTAGGAAATCTTGAGGCATACTGACGTCGATTGTGATGGAGAAAATTAGGTGGCTGGAAGGAATGAGGAGAGTGAAAAGTAAAGTGAAGGATGTCGGTACTGTTTTGGCAATTTTTAGAACTAATGGACTGTAATGGTTATTTTTAACAAACCACAAGGACGAAAAACGTAACTAACTCTTTATTTATTTTAATTTTAATAACAGGGGCATTATGGTCATTTCAAGTAAACTAACGGAATAACTGGCATTGCATTAGTGTGTTTGGACTGTAATAGTACGAAAGTGAAACCAAGGGACTGTTTTCGCAATTTTAAACTAATGGACTTAAAAAGTGATTTTTGACAAACACAAGAAAAAACTGGAAACAGAAAATATAAAAAAGAAAAAAAAAACACATCACAGGTACAAAGGAAACAAAGTTATATGTTCAAAAGTAATTAAAATATTCTTTTGTTATTAATTTGAGTTGAAAAACACACATCACATCACCGATTCACAGATACATTTAATATTGGTTAGGTCATGTCTATTTACACACCCATTGTGTCTATTCACACACCCTGCAGTGTCGAGCTACGACCAAAACGCAGCGTTTTGGTCTGGTCAACCAGACAAAGACTGACGGGTCTGTTGACCGTACCAAAACGCCGAGATTTGGCCATGTTTTGGTCCTGTCAACCAGACAAAAGACTGACACCCGATCAGTCTTTTGTCTGGTTGACATGACCAAAACGCTGCCAAAGCTCGGCGTTTTTGTCCGGTCAACAGACCCGTTAGACACCCGTCAGTCTTTGTCTGGTTAACCGGATCAAAACGCATGCTTTCGCCACAGCTCGACACTACAGGGTGTGGAAATAAGTTGGGGGTGTATGAATAGTAAGCCCCTTAATATTACTTTTTTATTATTTTTTTAATTTCCAACTAAATCATCCATCTATTCATTAAACACATCCAACGACTCATATGGTTTTGACTATAGTGTCCATTTTATTAGTCTTCTGTCTCTATCTTCTTCCAGACTCTGCAATCTCCTTCCACACTTCCAAAATCAATTTGATGAACTTTGATTAACTTTCTGCTCATGTTATTTACCATATCTTCTTCTAGATCTACACCTTTCAATCTTCGTCCACCCTTCCAAAGAATGAATGAACTTGAAAACATAGAGTTTCGGTTAAATACTGATGTTGACGGCCACAAATTGAATGGTTTGGGCCGTTTGTGTAAAGGAAATATTAAAGGGGGACGGGGCGCCCCGTGATCACGCGTTTGTACAGCGTGATACACCGCCGCCAGTCATCAATTCCACGCGTTGATATTATAAATCGTTGCCATGATCACGTGTGAAGATATTTGTGGTGCAGCACATGTTCGGTTGTTTTTCAATGGTAAATGTTTGTGATGAGTGATGAGCATTTTCACTAAAATTCATCACGAGTGATGGAATAAAGCTCGACGTGACGGAACTTGATTGGATGTTGTGAGTGATGGATTTACATCACTAGTGGAGCGTCCCTACCCGTAAATGCGCATGGATTATGGGAAATGAGAATAAGAAGTGGCGGCGGCGCTTTGGTTGTTTCCAGCAGTGGTATATATGTCAAGGTGTGTGAATAGTGCAGGCCATAACAAAACCAAACTCCAGCAAGTAGCTAGAGATTACAATAATACAAACTCCTTACACATGCAATTCATATCACTATCCGAATATTAATTTCTACACAATGATAATGTTGACTTGACTTTTCAACTCAATGCGACAGCTAAGCCTTGGCATTTTTAAGCCATGACAGTGATTCTTAGCGTTGCTTGGATATTTTCTAAGCATTGTGGGACACTAATTTATTGTAGGTGTTGGGAGCATACATAAAGCCAAGTCGTCTTCGAAAAATGTTGAAAAAAAGTTTGGGCCCTTGGCGTGATAAAAGCCGGGCCCTATCCGCCCTCTAATTAGAGGTGCACAAATCGGGATTTTGTTAATACTCGGTTCCGGGTATGATCGGGTATTGGAAAATCGGGTATTAAGAGAACCGGGTAGCGTTTGGGCACGGGTATTGAACAGAAAAGTCATACCCTATGTACCGGGTAGAGCATAATCAGGTTTGAGTTTTTATAACCTGAATGTTTCACTAACTAAAGTTTTTATGATGGTGAATAATCAAACTATTTTTTTTTACATAAAACACAACTTTTACTTTATCTAATAAATATATGTGGACTTTCGGATTCATAAATCTTTTCTTTTACCATTTCTCGCACATGGAACTGATCATTTAGTGATATTATTTGGAAAAAAATTATATTTGACTTTAACATATAAAAAAAATGTCTTATTCTGTTAGTTTATAGCTGAGGCAAACGGCTTGGTTGGTCGTGTAACACGTCAACATAGAAAAAAATATAAAAGAATTTATATGGGTATTGATCGTGTTAGAGGTGATCGGTGTTTGTTAAGATGTAATGCATCTAGTGTGTTACATCTCATTATATCGCCTTATGCGTAAATTTAGCGTGTTATATCTCATTATATCGTCTTATGTGTAATTAAATTCATGTGAACTAGTTTTTAACATAGATATCCCTGCCTTGTGTTTCCGCCGCCACGCGTGAGCATATTACTAGTGTTATTCATATTCAAGCATACCGGTTGCAATGCGTGTTTATATCTATGTTTAAACCAAAACCTATAACAAACACAAAGGTTACGTCATTGAAGTAAAAAGGACCCAAAATTTCTGCTCGTGCAAAACAGAAACAGTGAGCTTGAAAGACACGAAGACAGCTCAGTTTTTGCTTTTAAATTCCAATTTTTTATGTGAAATTGCAACCCCTTTTGTCTCTTCATTCTCCATGTGTAAGTCTCGTCTTCCTAAACAATCTGTTGCTCAATATTTCGCTCAAAAGTTGTAATTTCATATGACTTGGCGTTTGTATAATCCGTAAGGATTAACGGATCAGCAGTTAGATTTGGTTAATGATGTAGCGTAAGAAATGATAACGAAAAACAAATACGTTGATTCTGCGAATGCCCGTGTTGATCTTTCCCAAACCCCTAAAATTCAACCCAAAGAGCAAAAATTTGAAGTGAAAGTGGTTATTCTCAAAATACAATTCTGACTATTAGGATTACATTAGCAACATGTAAATAAAAACTGAAATTCGACAGGAATTATTGTATCATTGCTGGTGCACATAACCTGTTTGTTTAAATGCCTAAGTGAGGTTTCTGATGATTTATATAAACTACTAGTGGTCAAGGTGTAGCTCACTGTGTGTAAAAATAAAAAGCATTGTGTGACGCTGTATCTTGTTTAATTAATCCGTTCGATTTTATCGAACAGGCTGGCGTTTGATGTTATGTATAAGAGGAACTCATATAGGGCTGTTCATGAACCGAGCCGAGGGTGAGCCAAGCCAAGCTCGGGCTCGGCTCGATCATAAACCGAGCTAGCTCGGCTTGGCTTGTTTTTGAAACCGAGCTGAAAATCTAAGCTCTGGCTCGGCTTGGTTTGGCTCGATTTTATAAAGAAAAGAGTAAACTTCCGTTTTGCTCCATGTGGTTTGGTCACTTTAATGGTTTTGCCCCAATCCTTTAAAAATAGCCATTTTCCTCCAATAGTTTACTATGTTTTTTTCATTTTGCTCCCCGACACTACATCCAAATTGTTTGTTAACTGAAAGGGTATTTTGGTAACTTGACACATAAAAGTAAGGATATTTTGGTAATTTTACTTATAAAGATATTTTTAATTTATAAATATTTTATTTAGAATATATGCATACAACATCAACATCTCTCAACCTCAACACATACACACATACATCTGCACTCTCTCATCTCTCACCCTCAACCACATCCGCCGCCACCACCATCTGCAGCCGTCACCACCACCCGCCGCTGTCACCACCACCAGCTACCACCACAACTTTCTCTCTCATCTCCACCACCGAAACCTTCACCTTCACCTTCTCCGCTACCTTCACCAGCTCCACCGTCACATCCAAAATCGTCGGAATTGTCATTTCCGGAATCAGCGTCGTTGGAATCAGTGTCGCTGGAACCACCTGCAAAAACCACTGGAGGAACATCGGCCTTCTTCTTCTCCATAATTTCTCACACAAAAACCCTAATAATCTGATTTGAACGCAGATTGATCCAAAACCCTAGAATCGACGAGTGATCCAAAACGGGGGCACATCGATGATGTTGGTAGGGGTATTTTGGGTGTTTTCGATTTTGCAGGTGGCGGCGAGTTGTGGTGGGATAGGGGGTTTGTGTCCGCAAGAAAAGGAGAAACAGAGTGGTGGTGGTGGTGGCAAGCTGTGATGGCAGGTGTGGTTAAGGTTCAAGCCAAATTGCGGTGGCTAGGGTTAAGACATGTTTGGTTGTCAGTGGTTACAATTTTGCAGGTGGTTGTGGTGTGATTTTGACGGTGGTAGTGCTAGGGTTGAGGGTTTGTAACGGTAAGAAAAGGAGAAGGAGAGTGGTAGTGATTGAAGGCTAGAACAGGTTAAACGGAAGAAGTGTGGAGGATGGTGATGGCAGGTGGTGGTAGCCGGATGGTGTAGTGGCGGTGGCCGGATGGTGCGGTGGTGGCTGCTGGAGATGGTGGTTATATTGGTAGAGAGAACTAGAGAGATAAGAGGGGTTTTATATATTTATTTTATTTAATATCAAACATATTTAAGGAATTTATAAATAACTAATACTTATATATAAAATTCCCAAAATACCCCTACCTTTAATTCTGTGATTTAACTGAGTTAGTGTCGGGGAGCAAAATGAAAAAAAAATAGTAAACTATTGGAGGAAAATAGCTATTTTTAAAGGATTGGGACAAAACCATTAAAGTGACCAAACCACAGGGAGCAAAACGGAAGTTTACTCTAAAGAAAAATTAATATATACCTCTTAAAATTAGTAGCCTAAAATATTATTCAATACTTTAAAAGAATATATTCAAAATAAGTTCAACTAATACATTACAAACCAAAATCAAGTTCAACAACACAAAATAAGTTTTAATTTCAATGAAATACAATATTAGTTAATTAGTATGGTAATCAACCTTTAATATGCCATAAATATCAAATTACAAACCTATATACATGTAAATAGTAATCAGTTTTTTTGTAATATATTATAATATATATAAAAATAAAATTTATTATAAGTAAAATAATCCGAGCTAAATCGAGCCGAGCTACAAAGCGAGCCAAACCGAGCCAACTCGGCTCGTTACGAGCTGAGCTAGGCTCACTTTCTAACCGAGCCGAGCCGGCTCGGCTCACTTTTAAACCGAGCCATATCGAGGGAGCTTTTTCCGAGCTAAATTCGAGCGAGCTTCGAGCAAGCTCCGAGCCGCGAGCTTTTTAAAGAGCCCTAAAACTCATATGCGTATTGACATGATATTTGTTAACCTGAGATTCATATAACTGTATCATATCTGCTTCTGGGTTAGGTGCATCCTGAACAAGCTTGTTATTGTGCTACTAAAAGCTTCGCAAAGTTGGTGATAAATTGGTTATAGTATACACATCAGTTATATACTTATATGTTATTTGGAATTCCCAGGTTTCACATCTGATATTGCAGATGTATATATCTCTTCTTCTAGTGCTATTTGAATGGGGGTGTGAGTTATTCAGATTAGCAGTATAGTCTAACAATTGACATGCTTACCTGCTAATGAAAACCTTAATTGTGTTGTCACAAGTTGAAGTAAACAGCACATTTTGTCTACATATTCATGTCTAACTTCAAGGATTGTGTATTTGCAGGTTGACAATGGTCAGTTACGTTAGAATATGTTTTACTGACACGCGGGTAGATTCCTCAACGATACGAACCTTAGCAGCAGCTGTTACAATATTTAGACATTACCATTTCCACATGAACCAAACTCTCAAAACTCCAGACCCATTTGCTTCAGTTCAGAGTGCTGGCCGAAACATTGTGGCAGTTTTCTGGGACTTGGAGAACAAACCTCCAAGGTCAGTGTCTCCATTTGACGCTGCTATTACGCTGAAAAAGGCTGCTGAATCATTTGCAGCTGTTCGTACAAGATAGGTTATGCTAATCAACATTCGTTTGATTATGTTCCTCCTGATATTAGGGAACATAGGCGAGATAGGAGAACATTAAACCACCTGGAAAATAAGGGTGATTTAAAACCGGCAGATCCCTATATATGTCGTGTTTGTGGGAGAAAGTTCTATAAAATGAAAAGCTTATTAATCATTTTAAGCAAATACATGAGCATGAGCATGAGCACCAGAAACGAGTGAGCCAGATTGAATCAGCTAAAGGTAGTCAAAGGTAAAGCTAGTGGGAAAATACTCAATGAAAATGGAAAAAATGTAATAATGCTGCGAGAGATATTTTAACTCCAAAAGTTGGGTATGGATTGGGAAATGAGTTAAAACGGGCAGGATATTGGGTTGTTGTCATTTCAAATAAACCGCAAGCTGCAGATGTTGCGTTGAGAAACCACATGGTGGATATGATGGATAGGCGGCAGATGGAGTGTTTGATACTTGTGTCAGATGATTATGGTTTTGTGGAGGTTTTGAAGGAGGCGAGATTAATGAGATGCTTGAAAATAGTGGTTGTGGGTGATAGCAGATGGGGCCCATAAGAAGGTTTCTGATGCTGGTTTTTCATGGGAAGAGATAATTATGGGAAAGGCTAAAAAGGAAGCAGTATCTGTTGTGGGGCGGTGGAAAGATAGAGATATCTTAAAAAGGTTGGAGTGGACGTATAAATATGAAAGGGAGAGGAAGTTATATATGGGTCATGTTCTGAGGATGATGATGATGATGATGATCTGGATGTGAGTAACTTAATTTCTGATGAAGTTAAAACGGATCAAAGTCGTGCTTGGTGGAAACTTGTGTCGGATTCAAATTCGGAGTCCAGCCATCCTTTACTTTTGCCTTGACCATGACTTCTCATGCCTTAATTTCAGCACCTGCTGTCCTCTCTCATTTGCAACCACCAATTTCATGGCTTCCACTATTCCACCGTCCTCTCTCTCAGTTACTCTTCCTCTCTAATCTCCACTGCTAAACCAATCTGCTACTGGCGACACTACCATCCTCTGTTTGTTCTCTCAGGCTTGATAAAAGATCTAACATGATCCTGGTTGGTTTAACACGCTTATTCTTCTTTAACATTTTATTGTATGTTTCTGGTTGGTTTAACAAGTGTATTCCTCTTTTTTTTTTTTTTTGAAGAAAATCTTCTTTTCATATATAAACCAGAAAACTTGCCAAATTACATCAAAACAGAAGGTAGCCGGGCAACAAGCTGCGCCGTCAATCCTTTCTGAATTGCAAACCCTAACCTTTCATATACAAACCCTTGCCCCCTTGGGGTTGAATAATTGATGTGGACGGCCCGTTGAACCCTCGTCAAGAAGTGGATAACTTCCGGCGCTAGGGAGCCAAAAGTATCAAAGGCAAAAGGGACAATCTCTACGCAAGCTTTAGCGTGCTTATCCACTTTCTTTGATTCTGCCTTTCTTGCCGCTTGTCCAGCTACAAACCCGTTTTCCCTTAAACCAACCAAAGGGGAAACCCCAGTGAGGTCTACACAAGCATGTTCCCCCAGCCCAGCCAAAGACGAGCAGATCCGCTGGTCGCAGAGTAGATCTCCCTTCCATAGGGTCCGTGAGGAAATTCACAGAGGCCTCTTTCTTAGCAAAAATCCCAGCTCTTCTTAAGATAGCCCACAAAGCATCCCGCACCCAGTCGTGCCGATATTTGAACCCAGTGAGCTCTTTATAGTGAACTGCATGCTCCCGTATTTATCCATACAAGCTTTACGACATATCGGACAAGTTTCATCTTCCGGGTACATAGGGATCATCAACCGGTATTTGAGAATGACTATATTCTACTGCGGATATACATTGTCCCAACCCCTCAATTGGTATAACGGTCAAAAATTCCTGAGCATGGGGACCTTTCAGGCACTCAAACACCGCCTTCTGGCGGGATGACAAATCAAAAGCTTCTCCCAGGCTTTGCGCGATTTTGCTAAACAGAGCATTCGCCAAAGTTTTTTGTGGTTTCGAGGGGGCGGTGTCCTTATTAGAGAAACCGCCAATATCCAAGTCTGGGAGAGAGACATTTAAGCGTTCAAGCGCCTGCTGATAGTCCGGGTCAAGCCCGACGACCTCACAGTTTCGAAGGATACGATCATGTAGTTCCCAAGACTAAACTCTAGACGCCACAAAGGCATAAGCCCCAACATCTCGAGCTGAGAAGAGGCCCAAACCACCTAGACGCATTGGCAAAGATGCCAGACGCCACTAGAGGTCACCAAAGAAGGTGCCGCCACCCACTACTATGTCTTCTATAGCCTCTCTAAGACCATCATCGAACCGAGATACCGCATCCTCCATAAAATGCGGTTGACAAGTTCTCAACCCAAAAAGTAACTTAGCAACCCCATGCACCCCCTCTTTAACATATTATTTTATATTTTTGCAGATTATGATCCTGTTTTGCTGTCCTTGTTTGCTAGTTTGGTTAAACTTCCTACTCTGATCGTTCACCTTACTCATCACTCTTGAGCATGTATTGATTTTATTTTTAAAAAACAAGCGAGCTTGTGGCTCGACGATTTGGTTCAAATTGTAAACAAGCAGATTACAGGTTCAATTTTCAACACGGTTGGAAGTTTCAAGCAAAGCCAAGCCAAGCCAGCATTGAATACTTTCGAGCTTTGAGCCTATAAAAAGGAGGGATGAGGAGTGAGGGGAGGCCGGTGGAGGAGCAGGGTGGTAGCTATTAGTGTGGGATGGGGGTAGCATGTATGTGTATTTGTTTTGTGTATGTTATGTGTGTTTGTTTTTTTCTTAAATAATAATCATAGAAAAACAAATAATATTTAATATTTAAGTTATGAGAATGGGCATTTGACAAACAAATTAGCAAAATAGGCGTTTAGGTTTTACATTTGTAAAATAAGCAATACAAAAAAAAAACCACAAAACAATGGGTCTAATAGTTACACGTGTAAAGAGCTCCTCTTCTCCTGTGCTGCCCAAGATAGAGCCGGCTCCTTTAGCCCATTGACTAAAATAGTGCCGAAACTTTACATGTGTAAGTATTAAATTGGCGGGCCTCTATTCTCCTGCGCTAGCTTAGATTGAGCCGGCTCTTTTAGCCCGCCGGCTAAAATAGAGCCGGCACTTCACCAACACCCTTGGGCCAAAGAAAAGTAAGTAAATAGCTAGAGAGAGGCATAATAAGTTTCCCAAAAAGCACCCTCTTATCATACACTGAGTCGAAAGTGAGCCATTGAGCCCATAACAAAACATAAGGCGTCCAAACAACAGAAATATCACCACATTAAATAGGACAATTTATTTTACATGTGGCTATCAACTATGATAATATGTTATCGAGCCTCCATTTGTGTAATGGTTATGTTGTTTACAGAGCCACCCTCTGCCTTCTTTTTTACTAAAGCTGACTTAGACACAGTTCTGCCAAAAAAGAATGCGGGCCGCTTTGGGATGGGTAACAACATAGTGTCGTTAATAAGCATAGATGTCACCTCAGACATCAGTGGTCTGTCCACTGCGTTTTCTTGCACGCAAAGAAGTGCAGCATGAATAGTCCTCAACAATTGGTGTGCAACACAACTACCAACAAGTGTTGGATCCTGCAATTGCAATGCATCTCCTTGTTGCCACAACTCCCATGCCTAAAATCATTCAAAAGTTAATTATGCATGCAGCATTTTGACTTTTTGGGTCAGACAAATAACTTTTCTAAAACACTCAATGTAGAAGAACTAGATTTCAAACTAGACTTACGTATCCGATAAGATTTACTGTCTTGTTAAAATGATAGAAACTTGTATTTCTTCTTCCGCTAACAATTTCCAGGATTAAGACTCCAAAACTGAACACATCCGACTTCTCCGAGAAAGTCCCATCCATTGCATACTCAGGAGACATGTAACCACTACATAATGTAATTGAATTAAAGTTGGTAATTAAAGTTTTATTATATATAAGCAATTTAGAACCTAGATTTAGGAAGAGAGAGTGTTCATACTATGTACCAACCACCCTTTCGGTCATTGCTTCAGTCTCATCTTGTTTGAAAATTCTTGCCATGCCAAAATCAGAAATTTTGGGGTTCATGCTTCCATCTAACAAGACATTACTAGCTTTAAGATCTCTATGGATAACTCGCATTCTTGAGTATTTATGCAGGTAAAGCAATCCTTGAGCAATTCCCTCAATGATGTTCCATTGTTTTGGCCAGTCTAGTAGAGCCTTCATGGTTTCATCTGTTCAATCGGTTTAACAACTTAGATCAAACAAACTAGTATCAAATTCAAATGTTTCAGATCATCATACACATGTAGGTTGTTAAATTTCTTACCAAAGAGAAAGAAATCTAAACTCTTGTTGGGCATGTACTCATAAATTAACATCTTTTCTTCTCCACGAATACAACAACCTAGAACTCGAACAAGATTTGTATGTTGAAGTTTGGCAATAAGTATGAGTTCATTCTTGAATTCCACAAGCCCTTGTCCTGATGTTCTTGATAGCCTTTTAATTGCAACTTCTCGTTCATCGCTAAGTTTCCCCTTTTGTCATAAACACACGGTTTTGTCAACAACAAAAGAATTACCAACAGTTCTAAAAATACGACTGTTATGAAACGTTACATATACCTTATAAACAGGTCCGAAACCACCCTGTCCAAGCTTATTTTCATTGGAGAAATCATTTGTTGCTGTTACTATAGCAGAAAAGCTGAATACTAACATATCTCTTCCTTTTATGTGGCCTCTATCAGGATCTCTTGAATTATTGAAGCTTTCGGAAGCCATCAACTCAAGAAAATGCCTGTCGTCATCCTTTCGTCTCTCTTCTACAATCAAAACCATGTGAAATAGGTATAAACTTCAAAAGTAGGCCAATATAATGTATATGTTGACTGCTATACCTTCACGTTTAAGCTTACGATACCAGAATAGACTGAAGCAAAAGAGAAGTAGAAAAATGCCAGCAACAATGGGTGCCCAAATCAAGATTTTAGCATTTCCTGTGTAAAATGTCTTGTGTTAGATATGTCGTCATATCATATTGTTAAGTTTAATTCATATCATAACTAAACTCATATTACTTTTACATTTAAACTAGCTATCATAATACTACTACTAGTAATAATAATTAATAAAATAATAATAATAACAATAACATATTAATCAAGAACGTAGTGTGGAGAAACAAAGAGATTGAAATACATAACAGTTAACCAACACATCACTGAATGAATCATGATTATATATTTTACCTTCATTCAGATTTGGAGAAACAAGCACATACTTTTGAATAGACATGCCTTGTGGATCTACCGAAAAGTTACTGATTGATTTGTTTCCCGTCCATCTTATACAGCCAGTTCCATTGTCATTGCTAGTCATAAACCCCAAACAACGACAATCATTCCAGCATCGCACCATGCAGTCACTAAAGCTTAGGCTTGAATTATCATCCTGTAAACTCTTAGTCGAGTCTGGATCAAAATTTCCGGTCCTTTGTAAAAACTGATCATCTGCACTCCTACACGGAGGCATGTTAGTACCTGCCACACATCCATTGCCCAAATCAAACCCATAACAAAAAACACGGCTCAATACCATATGGCTTTCAGCTTCTACAAGTAACCCGTTATCAGACAAATACCACATGGGATTAACACCGTTGATGCTACGATAACTGAAATATCTTTCTTCATTATTATATACATAACTGAAATTGTACCAGTATCGGCGAAAAGGCATCATAAACTCAAACGTTTGTTTATTCAAATCCCCACTGGTCCAGTACGGCTGCCCCCGTCGTCGAATCATTAATCTCTGAGAATTTTCTCCGTTTGGTTCACAACTCAAAGTAAAAGCACCCAAATCAGGGATTTCATAGGCTAGCCAGGAAGTTAAGGTCCAGCTACGGCCCGTTGTAAGGTCAAACCCAATTCTCATACCTGGTAAAAGTACGTCAGTTGAATAATCAAAACTTCTCCAGAGAATTTGGTTGTCAACTTCATTCTTCAGCTGGAAATCACCGGTGTCTTGAAGGGTTGCAGTCAAGTTAGGGGTAGGACCAGATTGATTATCTGAGATATTTACTATTGTTGTTCCTCCGTTGGAAATGATCAATTTCCCAGTGTTGGGATCGATCATGAGGACGCTAGAGCTTGATATGACTGGGGTAGATCGGTTGGCTAGCCATACTTTTCTGGATTCATCATCATTGGTGTACCAAATTCCTAAATAAGTGCGGTTTGTGTCGGGAATGGTAAAGAATCCCAACGTGAATTTCCTACGAGGGGAAACAAGTTGAGAAGTGAGGTTGAGTTGATCACCAACTTTGATTGTTGAAACAGCAGAAGCAGGAAAGCAACTGATGATTAGATTGGAGCATAGAATGGTGAAGATGACGAGAGTAGTCATATTGCACCAATTCAACCAAATTTGATAGTTAGTTATATATGAGTTCTGTTTATATGGGCAATTTTATAAAAAAAAACACATGTTAGTTAAGAAAACTAAGAAATCCAAATTAATAGACCTCCTTTTGTCACATGTTACACCTTTTTGCAGGCGTGTTACGTGTAACAACTAGAGGTTGTCACGTGCTACGTAACAACTTTTACTTGTTCAGAGAAAAAAAAGAAAAAAAAGTCTGCAAAACCTGTTACACGTAACATGTGACAGGCTCTGGTGGTTACACGTAACACAGTCTGTAAAAATGTGTAACACGTGACAAAAAAAATGTTTATTCATTTGAGTTTCTTAATTTTCTTAAGTAATATGGGTTTATTTCTATCTTCCACCTGTTTATATATAATTATTAATTAGCTGCTAACATCCATACAACGACTTTTGAATATTTCAATGGTTTGACTTGGGTTCTTAATATGATAATCAAAGAAGTACAGGACCCTCGAAAATTACTTTTAGAGTAAATTAGAATATTAGATAGACAATGGTTAATTAACAAATATTAGTGTAATGAAGCTATAGGAACCATACACATGGCCCCTTTTTATAGAATACAAATCAAAGTAAAAGAGATGAATGTGTGACGTTACCAAAGATTAAGACCTTTAGATGAAATTAACATCTCAACAGCAAATTAAATATTAGTTTCCTTGGGTTTTTGAAAATATTTAACCTGTGTTATACTCGCAGGTTTCCTCCCACCTCTCCCCTCCCCGCATCATTCCAGTAGCGGCATGGTTCCTACATCATCCCCTCATCTCCACATCATATCCCCATCTTTGCATCATCATGCAGCCGCCTCAAGTCGTTGTGTCTACCGCTCTTTGTTTCTACCCTTTCATCCGACCTGGCTCTTCCGTCCTTTCTAGTACACACGTACACTTTTATGTATATTAATTACGTTAAAATGCATTGCTATTTCTAGTACACACACTTTTTGTGCGTATTAGTTACAATAAAAATGCATTTCTATTTTTATAAACTGTAATACTTTTATTTACTTTTGTATGTGATAAAGGGATGAATTTATAATATCTCACTCGATGAATCGGGTTTAGGAAGAAGGAGATGGGGACAAACTTCACCAATATTTCAAGAGATTGAGACTTTGAAGGGATAAATTTATATTAAAAGAGGATAAAGAGGATGGAGTTTGAATTGGAATAATCCAAACATAACGAAATCAATTCATATATAATTTAATATATATATTGCTACACGCAAGGAATATAAATAAATTAATCTCATATGTTAGTTAATTAGTGGTTTTACACAAAAAAAACAACGTGGGCATTATAGGAGCGTGTAAGGGTTTAATAACGCTTTCAAGACGGTCATCCTTGGGTGTTATAGGGCATGAAAAAAGAGGGACATTTCTAGAATAATACCTAAAGGGGAGAAAAAAAATGAAAAAATAATTAAGGGGCATTATGATGTAGCTATCGTGGCCTAATCAAAATATTTATTTTAACATAAATACCAATAACGGTACGGATAAGTATGGTTGTATCTGTAGAGAATTTGCTGTCAGTGTAGAAAAATATAATTAAAAATTAAAACTATCTAATTGGGGGTTTGTTTGTTTATTTGTTTTAAAGAAAACACAATTTGACACGAAAAGTGTTATCAAAATGAGAAGAAGTAACTTCCACCCGGAATCTGGAATACCCGTTTAACACAAAAACTCGTTTACCAATTCCAAACACCTCATAGACATGTCCTTGGATTTATTGACTTAGATTAGTTATTAGGGACCGTTTCTAAATAAACTATAACACCTAACAACCCGTTTAACTATACCAATCACCCACCAGTATCCAACCCACTAATGATTACAGGAAATCACTATTATGCTTGATAAATGACGACCAATTTAAATAGAATAAACGTTTCACAAAATCAATACAAGTAGTTTAAATTACCAACTAATACAAAATAGAAAGCAAAGTTTAAAGTGTATAAACAAAGCAAATCGTTCATCCCCGGGAAGCCACAAAATATTTAGCCGCACATACTAGTCCGCACAACTTCAACAATCAATTCCATATGATCAAACATGAAGAAACATGATGCAAGAAGGAAGAATGCTCATAAAATCACCTAAAGAGAGCTCCAGGATCGTCCAAAATGGCAAAATAACAAAAGATAGAGTTTCCATGCGTTTGGGATGCTTAAATACACTTTTTCACCACCTTTCTCTCTATCGCGTGACGCAAGAAACAAGGAATTGGTTGACTTGGCATGGTTACATCACGTGACCAGGCCCTTTCTCTCTATCGCATGACGCTAGAACAAAGAATTGACTTTCGGTGACTTGGCATGGTCCCGCCACGCGACCATCCATTCCTTCCCCATCGCATGGCGCGACAAGGCATGGTTTCCAGCAACATGTTTTTCTTCTACTTCCAGGTACCGTCGAGCCCGTTTTTTGACTTGAAAGTTCTTTTCACCACATTTAGAGCCCATTAAACCTGAAAAACCGAACACTTGATTAGCACGACATACCAATATGATTTAACGTATTTAAACTGTCACACCCGCTAAAATCAGAGTTGGGTATGATTTGGCTGGTATCTTCATTGCACAACAGAAGTGTTTAATGCTAAGACTTCTAGAAAATGAACGCCCATTAAGTACTTGAATCCCCATGGGTTCTCCTATTCCAACCGTGCCATAGTTTGAAAATGTAACCTGAGAAAGAAACATGCGAAAATCGACAAAAAGTTGGCGAGTTCATAGTTTGTTTAAAAAGGATGTGAAATAAATCTTTTTGATAACCGGTTTAAATAGTGTTGAGAAAACGTAATAAAACCATTTTCTTCGGCATCTTTACTTGAAAACTTTGTATTTTGTTAAACTTGTTTAATCGTCAATGTCCGCGTCCGACAAAGCCAACATGCCTGCATGAGCCTATAACCCAACTCATGCTAGTAAGTGCCTTGCCAAACCGTTTACTCAAGACGGCAGACTAGCGGGCGTTTATAGTTCCAATATGTAGCGAGGACTTCACTGTACAGTTTTAAGCGATCCTACGACCAGTGTTGAGTAGTGGACAATCCAGTCATTAAGATGATGTATGCAGGACAACCTAGTCCCGTTGTTCAGATGTAGGACAACCCAGTCCCATTGTTCAGATGCAGGACAATCCAGTCCCGTTGTTCAGATGTAGGAAAATCCAGTCCTTTGGACAATCCAGTCGCTAAATTGTAGCTAGGACAATCCCGTCACTAACCATGACACTCATGCACGTCTTGAAAATATGCATGTGTTTTGTAAAAACCAGTATGTTTAGTATAACCTGTTCGTAAACCATTCGTGTAGTTGGAACTCGTTCATAGCATGGTTTAGAATTCTGTTATTTTCGTTTCTCGAAATATTATGTACTTTTGCAAAACTTGCATGTCTTTCCACCCCTAAAAACATTTATAAAAACGAACAACTGTAAAAAGTGGGGACTATGAACTCACATCGTTATCCTTGTGCAAAGCTAGCATAATGTGATCCATAATGTCGTTTCCAAAATGTAAACTCGCTAGCATGCAATCTATGACATTCCTATCATGGAATAACTTATAAGTTTCTACTAACATGATGTAGTTATACTACGTGTCACCAAGCTCTACCGAATCGTTAACCAATGATTTGATGTGAAAAGTTGTTAACTTGAAGGAAACGCTGATGATATACTTGTTTGGTTCTATTTATAGTCGGTGACAAATACTAAGTCTTCGGGGATACTTAGTTTTGAGAGATTTAGAATATATCTTTATAAAAATAAAAATAAAAATATCTTTATAAAATCGTGTTAGTCGTTTTGAATAGAAGTACGTAGATGGATATGGGTATGACTGGTTGACTCGGTTTAACCGAGTTGACTAAATCGAATCTGATGTTGACCAATCTGGCCTGAACTAGCTTTGACCAAGTTTGACCTGGACCCCAAAATCAACCCGTTGACCACAATTGACTCATGTTGACTCGGGTTTGACCCGAACACTGAATTTGACCTATTGACCCGCTTTGACCGAGATCCGAACCAAAACGGTACCGCAGCTCGTAGTTTACTTGTGACCCATAACTGAACCGAGTTTAGCCGGGACTTGAATCGAAACCCGAACTTGAACCGACACCCGCATTCCAAACCTGAAAGCCCGAGTCGAACATAAACCGAACAAAACCTGAATCATCTAAACTGAACCGGACTGAGCTTGAAGTGAAACCACGTAGCCACCACCATTGTCGCCGTTCCACTCCCGCTGCCTCATCTCCCCCTCTCTCTCTCCACTGTCTCTCTCTCTCTTTTCTGTCGTCTCTCTCTCTTCTGTTTTTGCCGTCGTGTGCCGCCACTGGATGGTGGTGGCCGGCCGTTTAAATGATGAGGGAGAAGGTGAGGTGTTAGGTAGTACAAGGGAAAAGTAGGTGGTTGGGTGTTGGTGTGGTTCACCAGAAAACGATGCCGGAAAAACAGTTCCGGTTAACCGGAGATATGCGAGAGGGGGAGGAAGGTTGTGTGGGTGGGTGTGGCGGTAGAAGGTCGTTGGAGCCTCGCCGGAAACCTAATCCGGTGACCGGATTTGTTGAGAGAGAGCAGGGTGTCTTGGGGGCTAAGGTTTTGAATGAAAGAGATGAGGTTTGAGAGGAATTTATAGGTAGGGTTAGTGGTGTGCGTTGAGCCCAAGCCCATTAGTACGTTTCCAATCTTTTGCGTGGCCCAATCCCGTTTCCATGACGCGTTTTTGCATCCGGACTTTGTAGAATGCCATAAAATAACTAACGAGGGCTGGAAACACTAAAAATTATGTCGGTAATCATCGTTGGTCGCGTACGTTCGTCAGTTACGCCAAAATCGCGTAAATGCCTCGTTTGTCGTTTCTGATCTGTTTTTTGACCTGGTTTCAACTGTGAATACAAAATTTTGAAAACAAAGCTAAATATATCGTAATATATTAACATCGACACTTAATTCAAGTCTGGTGCTTCCGTTTCATTGTTGATTGTCGACGCGTTCTTGTTTTCGCATAACTTCCGCGTTTGTGCTCTGTGGATATTCGGCAGTCCGCATAATTCATATAATTATAAATATATGATAAATATAATCACAAAATTTGTATTTCACGTGTCATCAGTATATCACCCGCTAAATCCTCGAAATTCGAAATTCATGTATCGTGAACTCAAGTAGACTTTCCTAGGCTTTCCAAAGGCCAAATTAAGTGAATTTACGTTTAATTAAGATACATATTATTGTTTTAATGTCTGTTATTCGCGTAATTAGATCCAAAAATTGTCGGTTGTCACATAAACAATAAAACTAACACAAAACCATACAAATACACTGTGTTTTTGCAAACACATCACATCCCCACACTTATCTTTTTCGTCCCAAAAAAATTATCTACGATGGAATCATTGTAAATCGGCACACCACCATCCTTATGCCATCGCACCTGCAAACCACATTTCAACCTCGCTCTCTCTCTCTCTCTCTCTCTGTGTGTGTGTTGTATCTGAACTCGGTTTTTGTTTTTGTTGAATGGGGAGGAGTGATGGTTGTGGTGAACAATGGGGATGGTGGTGTTGAACGATGGATATGGTGGTTTTGAACGGATGTGATGTTGGTGTTAAACGATGAGGTTTGACCAAAAATGCCCCTAAGTTGAACAATGTTATTTGATCAAAATGCCCCTAAGTTAACTAACTTTTTTAATAGTAGGTGAAAATGACATAAAAAAAACTATTTGAAATAAAATGACAGAAATAAAACTATTTTGACTAAAATGACAGAAAAAGAAAATTGTTTGAATTAAAGTGGTATTTTAAGTTAAATTTTAGAGACTAAAATAGCAATTTCCTTTACTATAAAAGTGAAAAGCAGACAAAAAGAAGAAAAGTGATTTTTTCAGGGACAAAACTGTCTATTTTGGGTGCTGGAAGAGATTAAATCCATGTGCTGGAGTGAGAGCAATTGGCATCTTTTTATATAGAGTTAAATGTCAAAATGGTCCATGAGGTTTGCTCACTTTTGCCACTTTAGTCCAAAATCCAAAATTTTTAAATCTGGGTCCCTATGGTTTGCATTTTGTTGCCATTTTAGTCCAAATTTCAAATTTGGTCAGATTCTCAACTTAAATCCTGATATTTTGTCATTTTTCTCAGGGGCAGAATGGTCATTTAACATTTTATATATATATAAAATTAAAAAAAAAACTCAAAACCCCTCTCACTCTCTCTCTAAAATCTGCAAAACCCCTCTTCAACCTTCATCAGCCCTATCTTCATCTCCAACCCCCTTCACCACCGTACACCCTGCACCACCATCCACCACCACCATCTCCAACCCCCTGCACCACCGCCACCAACACCATTCCCATCACCGTACACTGCCACCACAAAAAAACCCCTTTCTCTCCCTCCTCTACCGTCTAGAACAGAGACCACCTGCCGCCCTTTCTTCAAACATGCAACCACCACCTACCACCATTAGAACCAACATGCAACCACCACATGCCGCCCCTTCTTCAAACCCCCAACCACCACCTACCACCATTAGAACCAACCTGCAACCGCCACCTGTCGCCCCTTCATAAAACCGCCGCCGCATGTCAAAATCCATCGATCTACTCCTAATCTTCGCCACAATCCTCATCCTCCACACCGTCACACTCCACCGCATCAGAGTAGAGGAGACGGTGAATTGATCGGAAACAGGGTTCAGTGAGGCGTTACCGGCGAGATTAGGGTTAGGGTTTATGGTGGCGGTGCTGCTGCTGAGGACAGGCGGCGGAGATGGAACGGAGGATGTCGCTGGAGAAGATGGTGGTTCGAGAGAGAGATAGAGGAGTTCATGGTGGCGGTGTTGCTGCTGCTGCTCTAGAGAGAGAGATGAGAGAGACAGAGGCAGATGGGTATTTATAGAGAGAGACAAAGGGGTGGTGCAGCGGATTGGGGTGGTGTAAGGATTGCAGTGGAGGCGGTGGTGGAGCAGCGGCATGGGTAGTGTAGGGATTGCAGTGGAGGCGGTGGTGGTGCAGCGGCAGCAGTGGTGTAGGGATTGCAGTGGAGGCGGTGGTGGTGCAGCGGCGGCGGTGGTGGTGCAGCCGCATATTTAGAGAGAGAGAGAGAGAGAGGTGGGTGTTTAGTTTGTGTTAGGGTATTTGGGGAAGATGATGTGGGTCAAAATGACCAAAATGCCCCTGAGCAAAATGACAAAATATCAGGAGTTAAGTTGAGAATCTGACCAAATTTGAAATTTGGACTAAAATGGCAACAAAATGCAAACCATAAGGACCTAGATTTAAAAATTTTGGATTTTGGACTAAAGTGGCAAAAGTGAGCAAAACTCAGAGACCATTTTGGCATTTAACTCTTTTATATAAAGCAAACTTTCAAAAAGAAAAGGTGAAAATCCGACAAGACACCAAAAGTTTAATAAAGCAAATCCACTAATTAACAATCTAAACCAATCAAAGACTTGGGTGTAGTTGACGAGGTCAACCCCCAACATTTTTTTTTTGATATTTTTTAACAGGCAACAAAAGAAATTTTCAGTTACATGGCTAATAGTCCTTTTTTTACGACAAATTTGAATCACTGACGGACCATTGGAGTATTATCGTGCCACCAGTAAAACCATCCGATCATATTCATTTCCATTAGGCATAATGCCTACATACCAATTCAAGAGAAAACCCAATATGGAAAAACTCCTCTTGTGAGAATCGAACCCATCCCACTTCCAAAATACCACTAGGCTAATAGTCATTTGCCCAAAACATATTACAGATAACACCGTTTAAAAACATCATCGTTTAGTTGTAGTAATTAATATTCCGATCATCAAATAATAATACTTTACTCTTGCAAAACAACATTTGTTACCACCAACAATCAAATGAAGCAGAAGCTAACATTTTTTCAGACCTTTCTTTTCTTCGTCTTCCTCTTCGCTAATAGTAAGCAAGCGTGTTTTGTAGTCTCGACCCCACGCATCGGATATATCACTGTTGTCAATCAATGTGGTTTCACAGTTTGGCCTGCTATCTCTGGCAGCCCTATTCTCAATATTACTGGATTCGAGCTCACAAAGGGTAATTCACGCACCTTTGAACCTCCAGCAAACTGGACGGGTATATTTTGGGCTAGGACCGGTTGCACCTTCAATGGGTCAGGTCATGGGTCGTGCAAAAGAGGCGACTGTGGCTCCGGTCAAATGCAGTGCAATGGAGGATGGATCAGCAACTCCACCTGTTACAATGGCAGAGTTTGACATCTTTAAAGATTCTTATGATGTCAATGTCACCGATAGCTATAATTTACAGATGCCGTAAAGTCTACTGGTGGGTCGGTATTACCAAGATCCATTGACACTTGGTTATATGATTCTTCGTATGAGGTCATATTTTGTATCCCAAAAGTTGAACCTGAAAAATCAAAGTTGGTAATCGCCTCTTATTCGATGAAGAGCTTGTCTCCAACAGTGGAACTTTCACTTTAGGGTTCTTCGATGATGATTTCTTGGGAATTTGGTACACCAATGATGCTGAAGGCCGGAAAGTATGGGTAGCTAATCCTAACCAGTCAATCATACCCACCTCAGGCATCATTGCTCTCTCCATAGACCTCAACACAGGAAACTTGATCATCACTGCTGGAGGGACGACTCCGATGAATATTACTAATGTTCAAGCTGGTCCAAACCCAGCCGTGAGTGCAACACTTGAAGACAAAGGTAATTTCCGTCTGATAAATGAAATCGACAAGAGGGTTTTGTGGAAGAGTTTTGATCACCCAACCAATGAACTTTTACCGGGTATGAAGCTTGGGTACGACACAAGAAAAAGACAGAACTGGACGTTGACTTCTTGGCCAAGCGATAAGATCTCTGATTCGGGAGCGTTTACTTTGAGCTGGGAACCCATTACTGAAACATCTCAAAGATTAATGATTCGACAAAGAGGCCAACCGTACTGGACTAGTGGGTTTAAAACATTTGAGTTTATGTTCTTACTGAACGAAGATATATATAATCTCACAGATGTGTACAAGAATGAAGAACTATACTTTAGCTACGTAAATGAGGATATGGCTGATGCTTTTCCCATGTGGATTTTGACACCAAAAGGACAAATTTCAAATTATAATAATTTAGATGCATGGACCCCTGAGTTGTGTTATGGGCACAATTCAATTAATGGTTGCCTGAACCCAAGTTTGCCCCTGTGCAGGAGAGAAGATGATTATTTTAGTCAGCGTAACGGAGAGTTTACTCCAAAAACGACGATTAATAGTACTGATAGCAACTCAAGCATAAGCATTAGTGAATTTATTAAGTGTTGGAATGATTGCATCTGTGTGGGGTTTAATAATAGTAACACCAATGGAACTGGTTGTGTTATTTGGACCGGAAGCAATAACTTTTTTGTTGATGGGAGAGACCATTCTACAATGAAGTATAATGTGATCAGTTCCCAAAGTCCTAATAACCTAAGTACAAGTAAGAATCTTTTAACATGTTTCTCTCTTCGTTTTGCTTCCATTATAGCCTCTTCGCACCTAACTTGCAGGTCATTATATAGGAAACAATAAATAAAAAAAATATGAAACCGTTATGGACACTCACTGTTGATTCATTGGTATTGGGCATGTTTCGCTAAGCTTTTCAAGAGCTCCTTATGACTTATTTACTTTTTCAAAAAACAAATAAGAAGAAAAAGTGTTTGACAAACTAATAAGGACTTTTAAAAATGACTTTTTGTATAAGCAAATAAGTTGACTTTGAAAAATTCAGGAAAGAATGACTTTTTGGAGCTCCTTATGACTTTTCACAAAAAAAATCACACAAATACCTTCTCTTATGCCCTAATACATGAATAAACTAAGCCAAACACTTTTAACAAAACAACTTATTGACTTATTGGCTTTTCCCACCTCATAAGCTAATCCAAACACTTTTTTAATAACTCTCTTTCAAAAAGTCATAAGTCAGTTATACATTTTAACAAAAAGTCCCTTTTGAGTTAAATAAGCTTAGCCAAACAAGCCCACTAATTCTAGAATACAAGAGAAGGAGGAGAGATGGGTATTTTCTTGAACTGGCAGCTTCTGAAAGCTTCAAGGATGTACATCAGCTTGAGAGTGATGGCCGTTATGGAGATATGTTATTGTTTAGCTTTGCTTCTACAATGACTGCCACCAGTGATTTCTCACCTGAAAATAAGCTCGGACAAGGTGGTTTTGGACTTGTTTACAAGGTGAATTTACTTTCAAATTTCATGCAATTGTTAAATTCTTGCATTGTGTTTCTCTAATTTACTGAAAAAATATCATAACAAGAGATATACAATAATACGGAAGACTAAACAATGGACGTGAAATTGCAATTAAAAGACTTTCGAGATTATCAGGGCAAGGGCTTGTGGAATTTTACATAAATGCCTTCACACTCGTATGCTATAATAAGAAGCCTAACAAACTTTTTAATGATCTTCAACATAATTTTTACATAGCTAATGGAACGTTTATTGCATTTCAAAGTTCTATGTAAACAATAATAAATAATATAATTTACTTTAAGACCACCCGTGTAATACACAAGTAATTAAACTTGTGGCTTCTATAAAGAAGGTCATGCTATCAAACATGCATATTGGGAATAGTTTTCGCCAACTACATTGTAAATATCAACTTTGTATATAATTAGTTCACCGTATCCACAAATAAAAGTAAACTTCATAAGTTTAATAGATTGGGGATAAACCAATAATATGACATTCAAAATGGTAAATGTATTTTTTGGATAGCTAATTTGAGCCTGAAACTGATAGGATAACAAAATATGATACTAAATACTTTAGATCCATTGTTAGAAAAATACCACCAATAATTCAGTCAATTTTAAGTGTCCCATTATTTATTAAATTAAACATTGTCATCAATTCGTCATCCTAACTCAAAAACATTAAGGAAAAATAAAACAATAAACATAATTAACTTTCTGTGAAATATCAAATGAACAAAAAAAATCTAATGAAAACATGTACCGTGTTGCGAACTGTCGCCACCGCATCACGCGGGTTCTCTAGTAGTGTGTGTATATATATTAACCAGGCTCTGTAAAAACTATACAAAGTTTGGACAAGTAATAAAAATATATATTTAACAAAGCACAAGAGATATATATATTACAAACCGATCTTAAAAATATATTATTTTTAAGAAGCGTTAAAGTATATTTCACAAGATATATATTTTTGAAAAAATATTAAAAATTACAAAGGAAAGATATATTCACTAAGTATAAAATACATAAAATTAGGAATACATACCTAAACATATAAATACGTACCTATGTATGCAATCAGTGAAAGATACAAGATTTCAAGTATCATACAAGTATACTTATATAAAAATAATATTGAGAAGATTATTTTGACAAAGTATTGAAACCTAATCATATAGGCATATTACTATATTCTTAAAATGCATGGTCGGTGGTGTAATCACTTGAGAAAAAAAATTGTCGTTAGAATTATAGTTAAAATAATTTGGCTTTCATAAAATAATTTGATATGCGTGGAATTTAAATCAAAGGTAATTGGTTTGACCCGTGTCCCTATATTTGAAAGTGCATTTTGTTATTTTCTTTTGAAAAAATACCCCAAGCTTCTAAGCATATTACAATAATCCCCTTTCGAAGTTTTTTTTTTCTTCATTACTGAAGTTTATTTTTTTATTTTTTCATTTACACATTTCAATAAATATCAATAAATGATAATAACTGTCAAATTAATGCTGATTTAACATACTATTTTTATTGACATACTCTTTTTATTATCTATGTCGAATGACGTTAATGTCATGAACGTAATGTGTTTAACAAAGTCAAAAACGTGTAATGTCATATGCAGAGGCACCTCACGTTAATGTCATTATCATACACTGTAACCGCAATGCTTATATAGATTCCACTGAGTTAGATCGGATACGTTGAAACACACGTTTTCATATTGTTAACGCATCACATAACGTACCACCAAGTATATATATGTTCAAATTAAATTTTGTTGAAAGGTTCCTTTGACAAAAACAATGATTCTTAGATTGTCAGAACGTAGCTTCAATACGACACATGTCCAAACATCACATTGTATTCTATGTTTTAGCATGTTCATTATTCTATATCACACTGATTACTACTATTATTACTTTTTAACATAAATTTGGATCATTGACGGACCACTGAAGTATCATCATGCATCAAGTGAAACCACATGATCATATCCATCTGCACTAGGCTATAATGCCTATACACTAATTCGGAAGGAAATCCAATAAATCTAGGAAAAACCCCCTTGTGGGAATCAAACCCAGCACCTAATGATCCCTAAACCTTATCCCACCCTTAAGATGCCACTAGGCTATAATGCCATGGACATTACTGTTACTACTATATATCCGTAAAATACAATGTCGGTAGGGTTTCCCACCGACAACCCCACCCCTTCAACTTTTGTAAATGTCATTTTTAACTTATTTTAAATGTGAAGTTTATAGACGTTACATATTCATCCATAATCTTTTGATAAGTGATACACTGAACCCTAACTTTTGGTATTTAACAACTTTAACCCCTCATTTATATCTACATCATAACTTCACATCTCATCTTATCTAACACTTCAAATTTTTTATTAAATTACTTTACTACTTTACACTACAACGTGTGAGACATTACAATCCTTTTATATATGCCTAACCACGTTAATGTCACTAACATAGCATGTGTAATAAAGTCAAAAACGCGTCACGTCACGCGTGGGCACCTTATCTTCTCTAACGCTTCAATTCTATTCATTAAATTACTTTTACGACTTTACATTGCAACGTGCGATACATTATGCTCCTTTTTATCTATAGCTAACCACATGAATGTTACTAACGTAACATGTGTGATAAACTCAAGAACGTGTCACATTACACGTGAGCACCACACGTTAATGTCATCATCATAACGCGTACAACGAAGTGATAAACGTGATGTTGCCGCTGCAAAGCGCGACACGGGTAAAAATCTAGTGGGATTTTAATAACCCTAACTTTCACCAATTGGCCGATAACACTCCCAACTTTCAATTTGTACATCAGCACTCCTAACTTTCAACTTACTAGCTAATAACGCTCCTTAACTAACTGAACCCTAACCTAGTTAGTTTTTGCTGATGTGGCATCTGATGCGGCCCTTTTTGCTGACGTAGCAGCTAATGTGGCATTTTTTATGATGTGGCATCTGATGTTGTAGCTGACATGGAATTTTTTATGATGTGGCAGCTGGTGTGGCAACTAATATTGCATTTTTATGACATGGCAGCTGACATCAACTAACTGGGTTAGGGTTCAATTAGGGAGTGTTATCGGCCAATAAGTTGAAAGTTGGGAGCGCTGGTGTACAACTCGAAAGTTAGGAGTGTTATCGGCTAATTGATAAAAATTGAGGTTATTTAAATCCAATATCCCAATACACACACACACACAATTTGAGTTGGTCAAAGGTGCATAAAGACAAGAATACATAAATTGATATAAGCGTGCATATACAAGAACAATGTTAAAAATCTATTATTTTAACAAGCATCGAACTTGGAATATGGATAACATGGAAAAATGGACACTAAAAACGCCTTATTAGTCAATCTGTTAAGGCTTGTTTGGCAACTTCTGAATAGGTAAGTGCTGACAAAACAAGAGGTATGAATTATTAAGTGCTTAACTAGTAAGATATCTGAACAACTATTAAGAGACGGTATAATCTTAACCATTTAGAGTCAAATGTCTGAACAATTCAGATAAAAGGTCTTACCCATTGAGATTCAGTAATGTCTTAATCAATTAGAGGAAATGTGTGAATCATTCAGAAATCTACTCGTGAAACAAACAGTTTAAATCATTATGTACTAAAACAATAACATATCTGAACATTAAGGTAGTGTTCGCTTCATATAATTGAATGAAATCTTGATGGAATTGGAATATCGATTTCACTCCTTATTTGTTGGTTTCAACAAAAAACAGAACTAGAATTGAACAACATCATAAGAAAGAGAATCCGCATTCCATTTTGCAAAACAAACACACCTAAATTACAAATCAAATTTCAATTTTCGTTCAAATTCTCATTCCAATTCCACTACAATCCATGAAACCGACCACTATCTTAAGAGTACATTAAAAGCTAAAAAAATTCCCTTAATCCTTTTACACATTTACTTCAAGAGTTGAGTTATTCTACAAAGGAGTGTAAAAATAAGAAGTGTAAGAAGTGCTAAAAACTAAAAACTATATATATCATTATATTATAATATATTAAAAACATTATTCACAAGTTTGTCTTTTTTATATATATAGGATAATAGATATTACACTTCATCCATATGGTTGCATTTACGTGACTACCATTTGATAATATATATTCTTGAGTATCACGATTAAGATCAGAACCAATATATCTCTTTCTATATAACATGCCACTTATATATGCTAAATATATGTAAGACTAATCTTATCAATTTGTAATACTCTGCCATATTCTACATTGATACATACCATCTTTGACAATTTAGTTATGAATGATAGAAGATGAGGTATCCACTTAACTACTAGTCATTATAAGTTTTGAATGATATTGAAATTGTTTGATAGATCACTTTAACTATGTAATCGTTTTCGTTCATATCAAATATATGATGACAAAAATGTCTTAATATCTCTTAAAAAAACACTAATTCATTGTTTGCTTTATATAATGTGATACAATGGTAGTTTTATCATTTTATAACCGGTTTTTTTAAAAGGCATTTTCGTTATTATGTGTATTTTTTTCAAATACATAGGTGTCTTCAATATAGGATTTACTTTAATGAAAAAGGTTCAATATATATGAGCAACATTTATTTACTAATAATTTACTAATAATACGGGTATGTTTGGCAATGAGCTTTTAGGAGCTTCTAACTTTAAGATTTTAAGAAAAAACTCTTAATCAATAAAAAGCCTTGTTTGGTTGAAGGAGCTTGAAACTTTTAGGTTAGAAGCTTGAAGCTTTTGGTTAAACGCTCCTACTAGTAGCGTTTAGAAGGAGCTACAAGCTTTTAGGGAAAAAATGACCATTTTAACCTCTAAAGATAATAAACTTTTTTAATGTACCAACTTTTTAATGTCCATTTTGGTCATTTTATACATTTTATTAAAAGTTTCAGCTACTCTGCCAAACACCTAAATATTCTAAAAAGTTACAGCTACAAGCTACAGCTAATAGCTTCCAGCTTCAGCCACCAGCTTCCACTACTTTTGCCAAACATACCCAAAATAGTCTTTTTTTCCCTAAAAGCTTGTAGTTTCTTCTAAACGCTACTAGTAGGAGCGTTTAACCAAAAACTTCAAGCTCCTTCAACCAAACAAGGTTTTTTTATTGAGTAGGAGCTTTTCCTTAAAAGCTTAAAGCTAGAAGCTCCTAAAAACTCCATGCCAAACATACCCTAACTCAACTCAATAGTTGGATATGCCTCAAATTTGATATATAGTTGAAGGAAGAAAAGTGTACTAATAAATGATGTAAAACTGTAAAGTGGAGAATACCCGTGAATTCAGCATTGACTTGATAATTTGGAACAGCTAAAATCCTTTGAAGAGTTGGGTATAGTTGACGAGGTCAACCCCAAGGACTAGTTGTAGCAATGACAATAATTCTTAAAAACAAAATTTGTAAACACCAACATTCAAATGAAGCAGAACATGGCATTTATTCAGAGCATTCTTTTCTTTGTATTCTTCAGTACTGGTAAGTATGTTTGGCAGTCTGTATGTCGAAAACACACACACTAACAGCATTCACTTCCATCCATCTTTGTTATATTTATTTTACTTACAAACATGTATTTAATTTTATTGCTCCTATATATACACTCACAATAATTTGAAGGAAGATTAATAGTGGCTTTTTATATATAAAAGCTATTGTAGCGATTTTTCAAAATACAAAGGTGGGTAGATAAATGGTGGATGGGATTGTGTGTTTTTAGTACATATTTTTTAAAATTTAAAAGATAGGGGAGGGGTTGTTGGATGGGATGTGAATGCTCTAAGATCTCGGTTCACATAGTTGCAGGAGGTTCAGGGACGACTATCACTATCGTCAATGACAGTGGTTTCATGGTTTGGCCTGGAATCTCTGGCAGCCCTGCTCCCAGTATTACCGGATTTGGGCTCACAAAGGGTAATTCATGCTCCTTTCAACCTCCGGCAAACTGGAAGGGTAGATTGTGGGCTAGGACCGGTTGCACCTTCAATGGGTCAGGTAATGGGTCGTGTAAAATAGGTGACTGTGGCTCCGGTGAAATGGGGTGCAATGGAGGATCAGCAACTCCGCCTGTTACAATTGCGGAGTTTCAAATTAAGGAAGGAAGGAGCGTTTCATATGATGTCAGTCTCATGGATGGCTATAATTTACCAATGACTGTAGAGCCGACTGGTGGGTTAGCTAATTCTTCACTTGGTTGCGCGAAGAGAGGTTGCGCTTCCGATTTGAATAAACGGTGCCCCGGGGAGCTGATGTTGAAGGATGGAGGAGGGTGTCAGAGTCCATGCCAGGTCTTCGGCACACCTGTATATTGTTGCAACCAGTCGTTAATGACGTGCGAGCCAACAGCTTACTCTCAGTTCTTTCGTTCAGCGTGCCCAAGATCTGATGATGTTAGGTCATCATATAGTTATCCTTTGTGTGAAAGTGCCCATTACACTGTCAGATTTTGTCCCCCTGAAGATGCATTTTCAACACTCAAAGTTGGTAGTCAACTCAACCCCTCTGATCAGCTTGTCTCCATCAGTGGACGGTTCACTTTAGGGTTCTTCAACGGCTTACTCGATTACTTAGGAATTTGGTACACTAGTGATGCTGAAGCCCGGAAAGTATGGGTAGCCAATCTAACGCACCAGTCATACCCATGTCCTGTGTCCTTTCCATCGATCCAAGCACAGGAAACTATATCATCACTAGTGGAGGGAATACTTGGGTGGTAATTACTGATGTTCGAGCTGGTCTGAACCCAAACGTGACTGCAACACTTGAAGACAATGGTAATTTCCGTCTAATGAATGAAATCGACAAGAAGGTTTTGTGGCAGAGTTTTGATCACCCGACCAATGTACTTTTACCGGGTATGAAGCTTGGGTATGACACAAGTAGAAGACAGAATTGGACATTGACTTCTTGGCTCAGCAATAATATTTCCAATTCGGGAACTTTTACTTTGAGCTGGGAACCCATTAATGAAACATCTCAAAGATTAATGATTCGACAAAGAGGCCTACCGTACTGGACTAGTGGGTTTCTAAACGTGAAGACATTTGAATTTAAATTCTTAGTGAACGAAGAGATACAATCTAAATATAATCTCACATCTGTGTACAACAATGAAGAACGAAACTTTAGCTACATAGATGATGCTGGCTCTAAGGATACAACTGATCCTTTTCCCATGTGGATTTTGACACCGCAAGGGCAGATTACAAATTATAATATTTCGAATGCGTGGACCCCATAGTTGTGTTACGGGTAATGGTTGCCTGAACCCAAGTTTGCCCCTGTGCAGGAGAGAGGATGATTACTTTAGTTACAGTTACGGGGAGTTTACTTATAAGTCAAGAAATATTACTGACAGTACCTCAAGCTTAAGCATTAGTGATTGTTTTGTCAAGTGTTAGAATGATTGCAGTTGTGTTGGATTTAATAGCAGTAACACCAATGGAACCGGTTGTGTTATTTGGACCGGAAGTAATAACCTTTTTGTTGATGGGGGAAACAATTCTACAATGAAGTATAATTTGATCAGTTCCCAAAGTCCTAATAACCCAAGTACAAGTAAGAATCTTTTAACATGTTTCTCTCTTCTTTTTGCTTCCATTGTAGCCTCTTCGCACCTAACTTGCAGGTCACTATCTAGGAAACAATAAAGAGAAAAACATGAAACCGATATGGACACTCACTGTTGTGCCATTGTTCCTTGGTTTTGCGCTTTTATGGTATATGAAGAAGCGCAAACAAAAAAAGAAAAGGCATAAGTGAACTTAAATTTACTTAAGTATGTACCTACTTGCTTCTTTTGTTAATTTGTTGATACTGATTCTAGAATACAAAAGAAGGAAGAGAGATGAGTATTTTCTTGAACTAGCAGCTTCTGAAAGCTTCAAGGATGTACATCAGCTTGAGAGTGATGGCCGTTATGGAGATCTGTTATTGTTTAGCCTTGCTTCTATCATGACCATCACCAATGATTTCTCACCTGAAAATAAGCTTGGACAAGGTGGTTTTGGACCTGTTTACAAGGTGAATTTACTTTCAAGTTGCGTGCAGTTGTTAAATTCTTGCATTATGTTTGTCTAATTTACAGAAAAATATCATAACAAGAGATATAAAATAATAGGGAAGACTAAAGATGGACGAGAAATTGCAATCAAAAGGCTTTCGAGATCATCCGGGCAAGGGCTTGTGGAATTCAAGAATGAACTAATTCTCATAGCCAAACTCCAGCAGCATACAAATCTTGTTCGGATTCTTGGTTGTTGCGTTCACAGGGAAGAAAAGATGTTGATTTATGAGTATATGCCCAACAAAAGCTTAGATTTCTTTCTCTTCTGTATGTATTGTTTGTAACGTAAGCACCTATATATGCTAGATCTAAATATTTGTTGATTTTAATATCTTTTGTTGTATTTCAGATGAAGATAAAAGGGCTGAGCTGGATTGGCCTAAACGGTTTGCATCATTGAAGGAATTGCTCAGGGGTTGCTTTATCTGCATAAGCACTCAAGAATGAGAGTTATTCATAGAGATATAAAATCTAATAACATTCTGCTAGATGAGAGTATGAAGCCAAAGATTTCGGATTTTGGTATGCCAAGAATATTCAACCAAAACGAGACTCAAGCGATGACTCATAGGGTGGTCGGAACATAGTAATATCACTAGTTTCCATATTAAAAAAATATATATATAAAATATACAATGATGTATATGCATTCATGGTCCATATATCAACACTGAGTTGTTTTTCTTTTTGGAAAATCTTATTAATCGTTTTCTAAAATGTTAAGTAAAATCATTTTGTGTTCAATGGTTACATGTCTCCTGAGTATGCAATGGAAGGAACTTTCTCTATCAAGTCTGATATCTTCAGTTTTGGAGTGTTGATCCTGGAAATCGTCAGTGGAAGAAGAAATAGTAGCTTTGTTCATCTTGATCGGACAGTCAATCTTCTTGGATACGTAAGTGTCGTTAACATCAACTTTTCTTTGGTATACTACGGTTCTTCAACGAGATGATGTGATGAATATGCACAGATTGTATTTTACGTTTAATGTTTTTAGGCATGGGAGCTGTGGCAACAAGGGAATGCAATGGATTTGGAGGATCCAACCCTTGGAAGTACTTGCGTTGTACAACAATTCCTAAGAACTTTTCATGTGGCACTTCTTTGTGTTCAAGAAAGCGCAATAGATAGACCAACGACTTCAGATATGATATCCATGCTTCTCAATGACACTACATCATTGCCTACTCCAAAAAGACCGGCATTTTTCATTGGTAGAGTTGAGTCAAATTCAACTTTAGCCCAAATCAAACCGGAAGATGGCTCTATAAACAACACAACCATTAGTGCTATGCAGGGGTCGTTGAGGCTTGAAGATAGTTGTTTCTAATATAATATTGATGTTGAGTAATTCATAAGGAATTCCGTATTTGTCTTTTTGTTATATACTTTTTTCCATTCACAATGTTGTGGGGAAGGCTGCTAGTGGTAGCCACAGGAAGCCACTCGTGGTGGGATGACGGGTTGGCAATGTCATTGTGGCGGGTTTCTGGGACTTAGACAACAAACCTCCCAGATCAGTATCTCTATTTGATGCTGCTATTAGGCTGAAAAAGGCTGCTGAATCATTTGGGGCTGTTCAGTACAAGATAGCTTATGCTAATCAACATTCATTTGATTATGTTCCTCCTGAGATAAGGAACATAGGCGAGATAGGAGAACATTAAACCAGCTTGAAAATAAGGGTGTTGTAAGCCGGTAGATCCATATATATGTCGTGTTTGTGGGAGGAAGTTCTATACGAATGAAAAGTTTATTAACCATTTTAAGCAAATCCACGAGCGTGAGCATCAGAAACGAGTGAGCCAGATCGAATCGACTAAAGAGAGTCAAAGGGTAAAAATAGTGGGAAAATACTCCATGAAAATGGAAAAGCATAATAATGTTGTGAGAGATATTTTAACTCCAAAAGTTGGGTATGGGTTGGGAGATGAGTTAAAACCGGCGGGATATTGGGTTAGTGTCATTTAAAATAAACCAGAAGCTGCATATGTTGCGTTGTGGATATGATAGATAGACAGCAGATAGAGTGTTTGATACTTGTGTCAGATGATTCTGATTTTGTGGAGGTTATAAAGGAGGCGAGATTGAGATGCTTGAAAATAATGGTTGTGGGTGATAGCAACGATGGGACTCTTAAGAGGGTTTCTGATGCTGCTTTTTCATGGAAAGAGATGATTATGGGAAAGGCTAAAAAGGAAGGGGTATCTGTTGTGGGGCGGTGGAAAGATAGAGATATTTTGAAAAGGCTGGAGTGGACGTATAGTTATGTAAGGGAGAAGAAGTTATACGGTTCATGTTCTGGGGATGATGATCAAAATGATGAGTTGGATGTGAGTAACTAAATCTCTGATGAAGTTAAAATGGAACAAATCCGTGCTTGGTGGAAACTTGAGTCGGATTCAGATGCTGCTGTCATCAACAGGGACTTGATCAGTACCATTGGGCCATACATGTGACATGTCAGCTCTTGTGTTTTATCCCGGATTTGTGGTGGTGTTTCACATGTAATTGTAGCTAGTTCACTTATCTACGGATCTTTACTATGAGTTTTGAAATGTTTTCCTCTTTTGCAGTATAAGTCGTCTGTTGATCCTAATATTTTAGTTTCAGCTCACTTTTTATCTATGAAAAATAATGTTTTGTATTTTCGAGGGCAACTTTGGCAAAGCACAAAAACTAAAACAAATTAAAACAAAAAGTAAAGTTGATATTTTGTGCTCTCAATGGCTAGAGAGCCTCAAAGCCATAACAAAACTTAAAGGGTTCAAACCACGTAATTATTATTGGTTCTCAAATAGGACAAATTTAATTATATTACATTTGGTCATGGGCTACATGATATGCTATCGAGCCTCCATTTGTGTCATGGTTATGTTGTTCACAGAGCCGCCCCCTGCATTCCCTTCGACTAAGGTTGAGATAGACGCAGTTCTTCCAAAGAAGAATGCGGGCCGTTTCGGGACAGGTAATAACAAAGTGTCGTTATTAAGCATAGTATCACCTCGGACATCCCTGGTCTGTTCACTGCGTTTTCTTGGACACAAAGAAGTGCAACATGAATAGTCCTCATCCATTGGTGTTCAACACAACTATCAGCAAGAGTTGGATCCTGCAATTGCATTGCATCTCCATGTTGCCACAACTCCCATGCCTAAAATCATTTACAAGTCAATTGTGTATGCTACGTTTTGACTTTTGCGTTCAAAAGAATTTTCCTTATACACTTGATGTAGAAGAATCAAATTGCAAACTATACTTACATATCCGATTAGATTGACTGTTTTATCAAGATGAGAGAAACATGCATTTCTTCTTCCGCTCACAATTTCCAGCACTAAGACTCCAAAACTGAAGACATCAGACTTCACCGAGAAAGTCCCGTCCATTGCATACTCCGGAGACATGTAACCACTACATAATGTAACTAACTTAGAGTCGGTAAAAAATAATTATAAGTAACCTGACTAGAAGTGTTTTAGATAGTGCATGTGTTCATACTATGTACCAACTACCCTTTTGGTTATTGCTTCAGTCTCGTCATGTTTGAAAATCCTTGCCAGACCAAAATCAGAAATCGTGGGGTTCATACTTTCGTCTAGCAAAACATTACTATCTTTGAGATCTCTGTGGATTACTCGCATTCTGGAGTATTTATGTAGATAAAGTAATCCTTGAGCAATTCCTTCAACGATATTCCATCGTTTTGGCCAGTCTAGTAGTGCTTTCCTGGCTTCATCTGTTCAGTGGTTATCAATATGTTAGCAAACTGGTATCCAAGTTCAAACCACTATAGACATGTAGATCAGTATGTTTCTTACCAAAGAGAAAGAAATCTAAACTCTTGTTGGGCATGTACTCATAAATTAACATCTTTTCTTCACCATGAATGCAACAACCTAGAACTCGGACAAGATTTGTATGTTGAAGTTTGGCAATAAGTATGAGTTCATTTTTTAATTCCACAAGCCCTTGTCCTGATGTTCTTGAAAGCCTTTTAATTGCAACTTCCCGTTCATCGCTAAGTTTCCCCTTTTGTCAAAAGCACATTAAATTGCGCTTTTGTAAGCTACATAAACAACTGACAGTCTTAAAAACACATGTCAAATGGAATGATTCACATACCTTATAAACAGGTCCGAAACCACCCTTTCCAAGTTTATTTTCATCTGAGAAATTATTTGTAGCTGTTACTATAGCAGCAAAGCTGAACACTACCATAGCACCTCCTTTTCTGCCGCCCCTTTCAGCATCACTTACATTGTTGGAGTTTTCTGAAGCCATCAGTTCAAGTAAATGTCTGTCTTCGTTTTTTTGTCTCTCTACAATCAAAACCATATGACACAAATATAAACATAAAAAGAAGACCAATATAATGTAAATGTCGTTTGCTATACCTTTTCTTTCAGGCCTTCTATTCGTGAGACTCCACAGACCGAAGCAAAAGATAAATAGAAAAATGCTCAAAACAAGCTGTCCTGGACTCCAGATTTCAGCATCACTTTCTGTGTACAACGCCTTGTGTTAGATCTTGCTGCCAAATCCTCTATTCAATCTTAGTGTACATCCTAATTTAGCTCATATTACTTACACATTTAAGCTAGCTCTCAATAATGATAATATGCCTATATTGTTGACAATATGAACAATAAAGTGATAAAAAAACATCATAAATAACCAGCAAACCACTGAATCAGTCACGATTATATTACCTCTTCTCGTAGAAACAAGCACATACTTTCGATCAACAGAAGTCCCTTGTGTGTTAATCGAAACATTGGCTGATTTACTTTCTCCCCATATATTACATCCAACTCCATAGTTAAACGCCAAACAATGACAATCATTCCAGCATCTCACCAAACAATCACTAAAGCTTACGCTTGAATTACCATCATCTGAAAGATCATACGTGCCAGAAGTAAATTCCCAATCCCTTAGAACAAAATGATCATCTTCACTCCTACACTCAGGCAAATTTGTACTTGTGACACACCCATTACTCGTATCATAACCATAACAGAACTCAGGGCTCACACTCCGACTGCTATCACCATCAATAACTTGGCCGTTAGCCTTCAAAATTTACATTGGTACGTGTAGCACCATTGATGCGATGAAAGCTAATATAACTTGTTTCATCATTAAATGCATAACTGAAATTGTACCAGTCTAGAGTGTATGGACTGGTCTCAACCATAAACTCAAATGTTTGATTAGAAAAATTCAAATCCCCACTTGTCCAGTATGGCATCCCTCGCTTTCGAATCAGTAATCTATATCGCATCAGGAATGTCGTAAAATAATAGTTATCATCGGATTCCCAACTCATAGTAAAATCACCGAAATCAGGATTTTTATCGCTTAGCCAAGAAGTTAGGATCCAATTACGGCCTGTTCTAAGGTTTGACCCGAGTTTCATACCTGGCAAAAGTACGTTGGTTGGATAATCAAAACTTTGCCAGAGAATTCGGTTGTCAGTTTCATTCTTCAGCTGGAAATCACCGGTGTCTTGAAGGGTTGCAGTCAAATTAGAAGTAGTACCAGATTGATTATCTGAGATATATACAAGGGTTATTCCTCCTGTGGCAATGATCAATTTGCATGTGTCCGGATTGATCTTGAGAACGCTAGAATTTGATATGATCGGATTAGATGGGTTGGCTACCCATACTTTCCTTAACTGTTCATCATTCGTATACCAAATTCCTACGTAAGTGTAGTTTGTTTGTGGAATGGTAAAGAAGCCTAGCGTGAATGTTTTATCAGGGGAAACAAGCTGAGAAGTGAAGTTGAGTTGCTCGCCGACTTTGATAGTTGAAACAGTTGCAGAGGATGCAGGAAAACAACTGATTATTAGATTGGAGCATAGAACGAAGAAGATGATGAGAGTAACCATTTTGCAACTATTCAAGTGAACTGAAGATGGATAGTGTTATCATGTTTATGTGGTTGAATCCGAATAGGGATACTGAGTTATATATGACTTATGAGCAACGACTTTGAATAATTCTATCGTTAGACATGGGTTTTGAACTATACTTTCTAAACTAACTAGTAATAAAGATAGACGTGGATCTTGTTAATCACAGAAATAACGGTCCGTCAAAAGATAATTACCATTACAAATATTGGAATCACGTTCGAGAAATATGACACATTTATACTAACTCCATGGTATCGTGTTCAAGTGGCAATAATTCGAATTTCTTAATAATAATAATAACAATAATAATAATAATAATAATAATAATAATAATAATAATAATAATAATAATAATAATAATAATAGTAACTAGCAATAAGACCCATGCGCGTTGCGACATGGGAACGTCGCAAACATCGAATGGATTAGTCCAGACGTTATGTGATGTGTTAATCATATGAAAACATGTGTTTCGACGTATCCGGTTGAACTCAATATAACATATATAAGCATTGTGATTGGATCAAAACATAAAGTAAATCAAATTTATGTCATACAATCATCACGTATTATATGTGACCTGACTAATATACATAGAAAACGCAACGCATGTAATGGAAAAGTTAACAAGCATAATTAAAAGAGATTAATTAGAGCTTTGGGAAAAAAAAAGTGGGGAATAAAACCACAATTTGACTCCACTCGATTCGAAACAAATTTTACGAAACATTCATAAAATGACCACGAAAACATATTATATTTGACCTGACTCTTTTCCCAAAAAAGTTTACGTTGAAACATACACCAACACGAATTTATACCTAAACGTACATAAAAATATGCATGTAAAAATGGTTTTTTAAACAAAAACCTATTATCTTTGACCTGATTCATTTCCAAAAAAGTTTACGTTGAAACGTAGAGCAAATCGAATTCATACCGACACATACATAAAAATATGCATGTAAAAATAGTTTTTATTTTCTAAGTAAAGGAGGTATAGGAGTATACTCGAAACAAATTATTAGTAAAAACTCAATAGGTTAAATACGTTCGTAAATTTGTGCCAAGTAGCACCACTGCTAACGACCACTAACATCAAAAGAGCCCGTAAAAATAAAATAAATAAAAAAGGAATTAACACCGAACGAAAAACAAACGTAAAATTGTTGAACCACGCAGGCCCGTTGCGCCATGTTAATGCGAAAAATTAGACCGAAACGTAAAACGTCGAAAAGAAATAGTTAAGTCGGTCTAGGACCCGCGCATTGCGATGGGTCTGTCAAACGGGAAAAACATAAGAAAAAACGTTAAACCACACACGCACGTTGCGGCGTGTCGATTCGCAAATTTAGAATGAAGCGTAAATAAAAAACTTGCAAAAGATAAAATATGAGGGACTAAAGTTGAACATAAAAATGTGTTTGTATTCAATGGTAAAAGATGAAAAGCTTGGGTTAAAACTAAATGTTCAAAGGAGTTAAAATGTAAAAAATAAAAAGCTTTTAGGTTGAAAGTGAAAATTCAATTTTTTTTTTTGAAAAACACCCTATGCATTGGATACAACAATATGAAGCAACAACATGTTGCTAATTTATAATGTGGTAATGAAAAACTTAGGAAAGAAAAAAATATGAGGGACGAAAGTTGAACATAAAAAAAGTGTTTGTGTTTAATTGTAAAAGATAAAAAGGTTTGGGTTGAAACTAAAAATTCAAAGGAGTTAAAATGTAAAAGATAAAAAACTTTTGGGTTGCAAGTGAAAAATCATTTTTTTTTTTTGAAAAACATGCTATACATTGAGTATAACAATATGAAGCAACAATATCTTGCTAATTTATAGTGTAATAATAATAATAATAATAATAGTACTAATAATAATAGGTAATAATAGCAATACTAATCCTAATAATAATAGTAGTAATAATACTAATAATAATTATAATATTAATGGTAATACTAATAATAGTAGTAATGGTAGAGGTACTAGTAGTGGTAGTAGTAATAATAATACTAATAATAATTGTAATAATGATAATAATAATAATAGTAATAGTAGTAGTAATAATAAAAATACTAATACTACAACTACAGCTACATATAATAACTAATTATTATTATTATTATAATAATAATTATTATTATTATTATTGTTATTATTATAATTATTATTATAAGAACAAAAACAATAAGAACAACAACAATAATATGGTATTTTCTCTATATTAATTTACAGTTTTTGTCCCTCTCACATAATTACTGCTCAATTTCTCTCTCACTACTCTCTCACTCTTTCTCTCATTGGCTCTAACTACCACCGTATACATCTTTACTCACTCACTTTTTTTACCATTCTTTTTATCTGTCTCTCTCTAGTACCACTTGGAAGCAATTTTTTTTCCATCTCTCTCATTCCAGCATGGGAGCTTTTTTAGGAAAATAATATCTCAAACAAAATTGACACCTGATCCCCAAACCATCACCACTGTGGAAAACATTGCAGCACCCGATTTTTTCTCACAGGCGCATGTCCAACCCTTAGATCCACTATACCACTTGAGCCTAAAAAAATAGGGGGTTTGCAGTGGGGTGTAGAGAGATAAATTTTAGACTTTGCAGCTTTTGGGGGGTAAACAGGTAGGGTGAATAAGAGGGGATGTGTGTTGTGTGAGAGAAAGAAAAAGAGATGGGCTTTACTTCATGTCTCATTTCATAAAAATGCATTTCCTTCTATTAGCTTTTATATATATATATATATATATATATATATATATATATATATATATATATATAATAAAAAGAGGATACACAAAATTTCAAGATTTTCCAAGTGGTAACTAGAAAAGAGTTTTTTTTTAATCGCTGGAATTGTGGCATTCTTTTCATAAAGAAGAAAAACAGAAAAAATACACACATTTTTGAACGATATTAAAGTAGGCTTTCAGAGCTTTTCCTTTGGGACAAAAGAATATGTGTTGGATCTAGTTTTAGAATGCCCAACACAGGTTTTTCATGTGGATCTTAGACCAAACTAGGATTTTTTTTTCTTTTCTTTGTACTCACAACAACAAATTTTAAGAATCGATTGACAAAACGCGGTCACTACCGTCAGACAGAAGAATGAAAGAGAAATAAAACTTACTGAAAACTTTCCTCCGGCGAATACACTCAACGGTAAACCGGCGAATGCGCAACACCGACGTTCAACTCGATTTTCTAAACAATCACTGCTAGCACCCGTGAGAATTGTCGTCGCCGCCTCTGACCTTATTTTTTTTCGTTTCTACCATGAAACCCTTACCGATTAAATGTGAATGCTTGACGAAGATAGCATTTTGTTTTGTTTTTTTTTTTTTTTTGTTGCTGTTAAAACCCTTATCGAACCGTGTCGCCGCCATACTCCTCTTCGCCGTTGTTTTTGTATACAACCGCTAGTTGCTCCGATGACAAGTATCGTACGCCGACTTTTTCAACCGCACTTCACCCACCAGCGAGTTTTACGCGGCAGGTATATTCTTTTATTCCACATTCAATTAATGGCTTAGATCCTATCTTTCCTTATATGATCTAACGGACATGTAATTTTTGTTTTCACTTTCTATTTTTTTTTAGTTTTAAAACGAGACACGCAGGTTTTTTGTACCTTCACATAATTTTGTTTTAACCTAGATTTAAAAAAAAAGAAAAAAAAAGAAAAAAAGATTAATATGACTTGTGTGGTTTTTCTATTACCTGACAACATTTTTCCTTTCTGTGTTGGTATTTCTCGTTTACAATTTATACATTTCTAAGCTGTTGAATATTAATATTAATTATATATTTATTTAATATTTACATTTAATCATTTTTTTAAATTTTAAGTAAAAAAAAGGGAAAGTAAGCCATACACTATAGTTAATATATATATATATATATATATATATATATATATATATATATATATATATATATATATATATATATATATATACGTTCAAATCGTAAAATTGTTTTCTCTAAACCTTATAGTTATTTATATTAGTATTATTGTTTTAATCAATATACATAACACTTGAGTTTTATTGATATGTTATTTATACATGAACAAAAATAATAATAATTTTACAAAACATTCTTCCTAACTTTATCCAACTCTCCACTTGGTAATCTTTCATATTAGCTATGTTATTTCACGAAATTTCTCATGTAACTTTCATTTGTAGATACAATGTCGAAACTATAAAAACTCGAATTCGTCGCACTTGACATCTCGGGAAATAACTACCTCCCATGGACTCTTGATGCGAAAATTCATCTGACAGCAAATAATCTAGGGGCGACAATTAATGATGAGAATCAAACCTCCGCTCAAGATAAGGCTAAGACCATGATATTCCTTCGTCATCATCTTCACGAAGACTTGAAGAGGGAGTATTTTACTGTTGAGGACCCTCTCGAGTTGTGGAAAAAAATTAAAGAAAGATTTGACCACCAGTAGCTGGTCTTGCTCCCTAAAGCTCGTTATGAATGGCTTCATTTGAGGCTACAAGATTATAAAAGTGTTAACGAGTACAACTCGGCCTTATTCCGCATCACCTCTAAACTTAAATTATGTGGTGAAAAAATAACTGACGAAGACATGCTTGAGAAAACTTTCTCAACGTTCCATGCATCAAACATGCTCCTGTCGCAGCAGTACAGGGAACGTAAATTTACAAAATATTCTGAATTAATATCATGTTTGTTGGTCGCGGAGCAAAACAACAAGCTCCTACTACAAAATCATCAAGCACGACCCGTCGGTGCAAGCCCATTGCCAGAAGCCAATGTGGCAAATTATCAAAGCGGACGTGGGAGAGGTAGAGGTCGCGGCCGTGGCCGTGGACGGAGCAATACATGGCGACGAGAATCTCAAAATTCTAAATCTAGTAGTGGCGAATCGAGTCGACAGAACACCCGACGACCTGCTAGAGGGAGAACTAGCGGGAGCCAAAACAATATATGTTATAAATGTGGAATGTCAAATCATTGGTCCCGCACATATCGCACCCCCAAACCATCTCGTTGAAGCTTATCAACGGATGATGAAAGAAACAGGAAAAAATATTGAGACAAATCTGATTGAGAATGCACCTAATCTGTTAACTCCTACACCACTATCAGACACCCATTTGGTCACGTCTGACTTCACTGAAAATTAGTGGCATCCTATGGTTGAACATTATGTGATGTTTTTTTAGACTATGGTTTCTTTTCTTTGTTTTGGATTTTGTTTAAACTCTTATGGTATTTTGTGTTGAACTATTGTTATGTTTTTCATTTAAAATCTTGTGATGTGATGCTTTTATTATCATACTCAAGCAAGTAGTTTCATTATGTTAATTTGTTTTATTATTTCCATAGGAAATATGTTTACAAGCTCCAATATTATGTTAATTTGTTTTATTATTTCCATAGGAAATATGTTTACAAGCTCCAATAAAGCTATCATTGGTGATGAATGTCTCGTAGATAGTGATACCACCAACACTATTCTCAAACATAAGAAATTTTTCTCTGAGTTGTCTCCTGCAGAGACACTTGTTGGTACTATTTCTGGTATATGTGATCTTATAGAAGGCTATGGAAGAGCAAGCATCATATTACCATTGGGTACTAAACTAATTATAAATGATGCAAAGACGAAATTTACTTAGTTTTAAAAGTATTCGACAAAATGGTTACCACCTTAAAACAACATCCGAAAATAACATTGAATACTTACAAATTACTTCAAATGAAAATGGCAAAGATACCATTGTAGAAAAGCTAAAAGCTTTATCCTCTGGATTATATTGTACTAATATTACTCCAATTGAATCATACATGGTGGTGAGTAACCATAAGTTACTAGATAAAGATACATTCACAATATGGCATGACCGACTAGGTCACCCTGGCAACATAATGATGAGGCGAATAATTAAAAGTACAAATGGGCACCCTCTAAAGAATTTAAAAGTCTTGCTATCACAAGATTTATCGTGTGTGGCATGCTCTCTAGGCAAACTCATTACTCGGCCCTCACCAATTAAGTTGACACAAGAAAACCCCTCATTTTTAGAAAGAATACAAGGGGACATTTGTGGGCCTATACATCCTCCTTGTAGTCCATTCCGCTATTTCTTAGTCTTAGTTGACGCCTCATCGCGATGGTCACATGTGAGTCTTTTAGCCACTCGAAATGTAGCATTTGCCCGACTTTTAGCTCAAATCATACAACTTAGAGCTAATTTCCCGGACAATCAAATTAAAAACATCCGGGTGGATAATGCAGGAGAATTCACATCCCAAGCTTTTAATGACTATTGTATGTCGATTGGGATAAATGTTGAACATCCAGTAGCTCATGTTCACACACAAAATGGTTTAGCTGAATCATTAATTAAACGATTACAAATAATCACTAGACCTCTCCTGATGAGATGCAAATTGCCATCTTCTGCATGGGGGCATGCTATTTTACATGCTGCTGCACTAATCCAATTAAGACCAACTGCCGATCATGAATACTCCCCATTACAACAGGTCTCCGGAAGAGAACCAAATTTGTCCTACCTCAAAATATTTGGTTGTGCGGTATATGTACCGATATCGCCACCACAACGTACCATTATGGGACCACAGAGAAGACTGGGCATTTATATTGGTTTTAACTCCCCGTCTATTATTAAATATTTAGAACCATTAACGGGTGACATGTTTACAGCATGCTTTGCTAATTGTCAATTTAATGAGACAGTATTCCCAGTCTTAGGGGGAGATAAGACTAAAGAAAGACTGGTAACACAAGAATTAACATGGAATGCATCATCGTTATCAAATCTCGGCCCCCGAAGTGGTCAATGTGAATCTGAAGTCCAAAAGATTATACATTTGCAAAGAATCGCAAATGAATTACCAGATACATTCACAGACACAAATAGAGTGACAAAGTCACATATACCAGCATCAGATGCACCTGCTCGAATTGAAGTAATCCCAGAAGCGATTACCATACAAAGAAAGCGTGGGAGACCAGTAGGTTCCAAAGACAAGAACCCAGGTAAACGAAAAGAGCAGAATAAATCAGTTGGTGAAAACTTAGTAAATGAAACCCTAGAAGAGGTAAATGTCCCAGAAGAGACAAATATATGTCTAGAGGAAAATGAAGTTCCGGAAGATAATCCGTTCCCAAATGAAAATGAGATCTCTATCAATTACGTACAAAATAGTACAATATGGAATCGAAATGAAACACGTGTTAATGATATATTAGTATATGCTATAGCAACGGATGTAATCAATGAAAATGTTTACATACCTAAAACTCTAGAAGAGTGCATGCACAGAGATGATTGGCCAAAATGGCAAGATGCCATAAAGGCTGAGTTAGGTTCGCTTGAAAAGCGAAATGTTTTCGGACCTGTAGTCCGAACACCCATAGACGTCAAACCAGTTGGTTATAAATGGGTGTTTGCTATTAAAAGTAACGAAAAGAATGAGATTGTACGATATAAGGCACACCTTGTAGCACAAGGGTTTTCCCAAATCCCAGGAGTTGATTATGAGGAAATGTATTCCCCTGTAGTGGATGCGATAACCCTTAGATTTCTAATCGGTTTTGCAATCTCACAAGGACTTCAAATGAGACTTATGGATGTCGTCACTGCATACTTGTACGGACACTTGAAAATGACATCTACATGAAAATACCGAAAGGGTTAAAAATGCCTGAAGCATTAAAATCAATACCCCGAGATATGTGTTCTATAAAGCTATAAAAATCTTTATATGGTCTTAAACAATCTGGCCGCATGTGGTACAATCGGCTCAGTGAATATCTCGAAAAAGAAGGATACAAGTCTGATGTAATCAGTCCATGTGTCTTTATAAAAAGATCACTCTCAAAATTCACTATAATAGCAGTCTATGTTGATGATATAAACATCATCGGAGCTCTTGAAGAGATAGAAAAAACTTCTAATATATTAAAGAGAGAATTTGAGATGAAAGATCTTGGTACAACAAAATTATGTCTTGGCCTGCAGTTTGAGCATTTGCGCAACGGTACATTCGTACATCAGTCGAACTACATCCAGAAGATGTTAGTACATTTTAATATGGACAAAGCTCGTCCATTTAGCATACCCATGGTTGTCCGACCGCTAGATCCTCAAAAGGATCCTTACCGCCCTCAAGAAGAAGGCGAAGAAGTACTCGGTCCAGAAGTACCATACTTAAGTGCGATCGGTGCCCTTATGTATCTTGCAAATAACACAAGACCTGATATTGCTTTTTCAGTGCATGTACTAGCAAGATACAGTTCAAATCCAACACGCAGACATTGGAATGGAATAAAACATATATTTCGATATCTTTGTGGGACACAAGACTGGGTCTTTTCTATCAGAAAGATAAAAAGTCTGAGCTTGTTGGTTATGCCGATGCTGGATATCTATCAGATCCACATAAAGCAAAATCTCAAACAGGTTATGTATTCACATACGGTGGCACAGCAATTTCTTGGAAGTCAACTAAGCAAACACTTAAAACAATGTCATCAAATCATGCCGAACTAATAGCACTATATGATACTGGTCAAGAGTGTGTGTGGTTGAGATCAAATGATTACTCACATACAAGAATCATGCGGATTAGAACAGATCAAGAAGGAGCCAATGATTATTTATAAAGCCAATGCTGCTTGCATAGCTCAAATCAAAGAAGGTTACATCAAGGGTGATCGAACAAAGCACATTGCACCAAAGTTTTTCTCAACATACGACTTGCAGAAAGAAGGAGAAATTGATGTTCGTCAGATCAAGTCAAGTGAAAATTTAGCTGACTTATTCACAAAATCTTTACCTAGAAGCAGTTTCGAACAATTATCACACAAGATCGGTCTCCGCAGATTGAAAGATGTTTGTTGAACTCAGGGGGGAGAATTATACACGTTGTACTCTTTTTCCCTTAACTAAGTTTTATCCCACTGGGTTTTCTTAGTAAGGTTTTTAATGAGGCAGCATAGCTGATCCAGTAGTATCAGTTTATTATATAGGTCCTGAAGTATCTATTTAACATCATCCAGAAGTATGTTGTTAACAGTGTATAATGAGTAGCAATATATCTGAGGGGGAGTGTTATGAATACAGATAATATATCCTGATTTTTCTCATCTTCACTTGTATTTTTTGTTACATCATTGACTTCATATGTACATGTATATAAAGAGGTAGTGCAATGAATAGCATGTGAGTGCTTATATTTTACTTTTTTCTATCAATATTCTTATATCTGTTATTATATTATAAAAAGGAAAATTACATGTAGTATGATTAAAGTTAAAAACAACTTCTTTTATCAAAACCATTTTGTTTTGCACTTACTGTTTAAGTTTATACATAATTCCTTTAGACTTTTCTAATAGAATTGAATCATTATTGGATTATATTAATCACTTTTATTATCAAACAAGATTATAAGACTAATTTTTTCGGTTTAGTTGATACACATTTTGCAAGTTAACACGTCGTACTTACGTACGCGGTTCAACGCTTTTACGTCTAATTTGGTTTACGGTCCCGCCGCAACACGCGGGTCCTAAATTCTTGTTTACATCAATGTTCCAAACATCAGTATGTTGCAAACATCATCGTAATATCAATGTTAACAAAAGAGTTATTCTTATTCAATGTTAACAAAATTTATTCAATTACCATAAAATAAAAAAAATAGAATAAAAGGACATATTCACCCCTTCTAGGCTGTGGCGGACCTAGTACTTTTTTTACAATGGGGTCCATTTTTTTCAGCGTTTAATTTTTTCACAACAAAAAAATAATAATTTAGGGCGAGGAACATATAGCAAGACGGGTGATTTGAAAGGAACATAAAACAAGATGGGTGATTTGAAAAGTATTTACGAAAAATGGGTGAAATTTTATTTTTCATTTAATTCTACCTGAATCCGGCTAAGTTTCTGAAAACCACCTAATGACTAGTTTCCTTTGTTCAAGTTGAATGTATAAATCGCCTAGGGAGCTCTCCACGTTTTCGTCTCCTCACGTCTTCATTCAAACGCCGGTCAATATCAGCTACACAAAACGTGAAGGGCCGCCGTCATTTTGTAACACCTCGTTTTTTTACGTCTAATAAAATTCCGACACTTGTCCCGTAATCCTCGTATGACATATGCAAGAACAAGAGGGACTAAAGTCGTCATTTCGCTAATTTATAATCACTCTATGTAGTGATTAAAAAGTTGAGGGGCCAATATAAGAAATGCCAAAAAACTTGAGTTCTGGGAGGCGGTTACGGACCGCAAGCCCTTACGGTTACGGTCCGTAACCAAGACTAAACCAGGGGCGCTGAAGGTCCTTACGGGCCGCATGGCCAAACCCATACGGTGCGCAAGGATCTGCCAGCGACTGAATTTGTGGCAGCCTCATGTGCTGCCACCTTTGTCGTTATTGCCACCCTCTAGCTGGTCTTGCCACGACTTGAGACACTTGGGCTCGTCCAAGGAGACCCTCCAACACCTGGCATGACCTCATGAGCCTCCCTCATATAAATAGGCACTTTGGTTGCCATAACTCCTTGCTCATTTCTTCAAACTCATCTCTTATCCTCTCTGGAGATTCCCAACTGAAGGGAGCTTCCAAATCAGTTCTACTTTCATGCTAGGACCTTGTGTAAGTGTCCTTAACCTTCCTTTTCAGTTTTATTAGGGTTTTAAGCCAAAGTCAAAGCGTTTACGTAAACACGCTTTGACCTTAGGCTAAGACCATTACGGTCCAGCCATTGTTTGATACGAACGTGGCTACATGATCATAATTAGATAGGTGTTAATCCCTTAAAAGGGCACCTCCTGATTACAAGGTTTGCTTGACCAATTGACGGGTCAAAGTTTTATTCATAAAAAGTCAAACGGGTCAGTTTTGAACTAAATTCATATCTAGTAATGTAGATGTTATAAAATACTTTTTAACATTTTAATAAATTAGTAATAACAATTAGAACATGTATAAACATGTTCGACCCGTCAAGTCCCGGTCTAGAGTCGATTCGCAACCGAAAGCCGCAAAGTTTGACTTATGCCTTGACTTTCAGTTCTGAACCGATTTTGCTACTTAGGATACTGACTTTAAGTCATTTTAGGACCATGTTATAGTATAGTATAACCTTCTAAAGTTATACTACATGGTTCGTTAGTAATCTGAGTTTTTATGCAAGTTCCGTTATTATGCTTTAATGTTTACTAAAATGCCCTTTTCATATAAACCAAGATTTTAAACATGGATAACCATACAAATGAGTTACCTACTGATATGATAACTAGATTAACTTAAATTAGTCAAGAATCTGGTCATGAACTAAGTTTCGAGGAAATAACATAAGCTATGCTTCTATATGACCAAATTGCCCTTTTGGCACTTTTAATGACTTTAACATAATTTCTTCACTCAAACTTCATACCTACTGATGTAATATCATATAAAGAACATGTTGGGATATTAAAACAGTATGTAAACTGAGTTGAGGCCTAAGATTCGTAAATTGTTGATAAAGGACCAAATTACCCTTTTCGCATTAAAAGGGTTTTAACTAAACATTTCAAGACCAAATCTTTTATCTACTGTTATAACATGATAAATAACTTACTTTAGTATTATAAAAATGGTCACGACTTCATTTTACCTTAAACATCGAATTAATCAGCATTTATCGACTTTATCGCCTTTTCGGCGCATAGTATGGTTTAAAACCATAACTATGAGTCAAGACTTGTTACCTAGTGATTTGTAAAATTATTTTCAATATTTTTACAGTAAGTACAAGTCCCGAACTCAGAATCCTAATTATGACTTCAAAGCTATGTGTGAAATTACTAAAATGCCCCTACGGGACATGGTTTGATTTAAAACTATCAAAAACACATAGGTTTGATATCCTACTGATATAACATCATAAAATACATGTTTTTACTGAATAGTTATGACCTTGACATCAGTTATGTTTAAATCTCTTTATTGAGTCATAAAATGACCAAATTTCCCTTGTGAGGCGTAATTCGATTTTAAAATCTAAACGGCCAAACAAATTGATATCTTACTGATATCATAACACATTTTAAATATAATAGCATATGGAACTTTTGTATGACTCCTTTGGTTACCCGCTTTCGCTTATACGCTTACGATTAAGCATACGTGACTAATCACGTAATCCAACCAAAACGGGTTTAACCTTGTCGTTTCCTTATCAAAATCCAGAATGTTATTGGTATACCCATATTATACAAGTCTTGATACTTGTTGGGTCCAAATAACCTTCTATTTCGGTCACCACTTAATCTAGCGCTTTGTAACGTATTTGTTTAACGTAAGACTAACTGGTTCAAGTCTAAGACATAACTAAGGACCCGTTAGCATTCTAATTGGTTAATAATACCATCATTCCAGACTAAACGCCTTTTGGTAGATTGTGCCTGTACTTGTCTATTGATTTGCGGCTGAGTTGTGATTTTCTCGAAGATTTAGCTTAGGTAAATACTCTTAACCTATTTTCCCTATACGGGCTTGTGATACGGTAAATTATTACCGCTTGGTCGGGAATGGGGTCTTGTTGTGTCCAGTTTTGATAACTAACTAAATCACATAACTCATTTTAATCTGTATTGCTAGGTAACTTAAACATTGGGGGTGGGCTTGACCGTGTCTGGGATATCCTTGGCTCACTAAAGTGTTAGTGGCCACGACTTATAGCATAGGGTGTAGGCATACAGCGGTCAATGCATTATTATTATTATTATTATTATTATTATTGTATGCTTTCTGTGTGAAGGTTCAGAAGTGGTGTGTCAGTCGATCATGTCTCGGTTTTCATACTGGGCCCATATGTATTGACAGGCTTATAAATCTGTATACAAGGTCACTTGTACTGTCCCAAGTTATTTATGAAAATGTGCCTAGTGCACCAAAAATCATTTTCGAAAAGATTTTCAAAATGAGTCGGTTCATTGTATTTACCAGTGAAAACTGACGTATTTTCAAAAGATTAAGTTACAGGTACAGCTCGAAATAGGCCGGAAGCTGCGTGGCATTGATACTGAGGATTTGCGACCCTTTAAGTTGTGCCCTTAGAGTCTGTTATCATTTTGTACATTTTCTAATCCGCCTGTGGATCTTATTACAAGCCTTGTATGTTGCATTTTGGACACTTATGGTTTTTATAGTTTATTTTAAACCCCAAGACTTCCGCTGTGTTGCTCTGTATTGTTTGCTTATGATGGTATCAATCTTACGTCACAATACTCCCCACCGGGATACATGTGGAAATCGGGGTTAGACATGTTGGTATCAGAGCCAAGGTTTGAGGGAATTCAACACTAGTCTTTGGTGTTTAATCTCAATCGACACAATAACACATTCCTTAGACTTTCGAGTTTAAGCTTTGACCTAGGATAACTCATTTACATTGTTTTATTTGCATTTGGATTATTTTGTGTTAACTTGTTTTTGAAGCAGGAAATATACCACCAAGAGTTAGAGGCAGGGGAGGAAAAGGAAATGGCCCTATGCGGGGTGGACCATCAATGATAGGTCCTTCGAACATACACAACTACAACCCATACGAAGGGTCGGGTGACTCTTCATCACCGTGGGAACCAGTTCGGCATTCAATTTCCCACAAATACTCACCACCACCAGACTCTCACCATTCGCATCACTCTCACCATTCTCACCACACCCATCAATCTCATCATTCGCATTCTTTTCACGGAAACTATAACCCCAACATTTACTTGCGTTCACCCTCCATTACCCCTCCAGTATATTCCCTGGACCCCATGGATGAGGACTCAGATCCTGAGATGCCTCCGACTCGATCTCTCGGACATCCTATTGAACTGTCCAGCGGTTCAAACTCCTATGCTGGGACCCCACACCATTTTCCCGGTGACTTTCAGCAGAAGTGGGAGCAGTATGTTTTCTACAACACTCCCTCCTACCACAACACACCATCCTACCATGCTCCTCAGCAGGAACTACCTCCGCCTGAGGAAGTACAAATGCAACCGGTGGAGCAACCGCAACCACCGCCTGAACCACAACCGCCACGAAGGCGTGGGGCCCGCATGTCGGTGCGCCTAGGACCAAGGGCAAGATCTCTACCACCTTTACCTAGCCCTTACCCAACAATCCCTGAGGCTCCACAATGGGTGGACCCTCCAACACCGCACATGTGGTGGAACCCCCACCACAGCCTACTGTTGAGCCTTTGCCTCAACCAACGCCACCGCCACCGGGTTTTGAAAACCCAATTCCTTCATATCCAGATCCGTCTAGATATAACCCTTTCGCTTCTTCTGGTTTGCCTAATTATCATCACCAGGCACCTTCGCATAACCCCTATATTGAGGCAGCTGCACACAACAATCTTTTCCCTTCTCCATTTCCACCATATTCCACTATACCATACTCAGCTGGTGGATATCCCTTTTACAGAAATCATCCTTCAGGTGCACCTTCGCCTTATGTATATTTGTCACACCCCAACCGATGGCGGAAACATCAGGGCGCGGCACTAGGCGAACCAGATTGTCTCAAGAGAAATTCCATAACGACTAATCATGACGATATTTTAAATAGTTAAATTCCCATACAATCAACCAATATTTCACATTCAATCATTACAAAATTTATCATCTCTTAAAACATATCAAGTTCGATCTTCCCTATATTTATTACATGATTTCCTAAAAGATAATCCTAAAACAAATGTAGCAGTAGCAAATATCCTCAACCTGTTACATACGTTAAAATAAAAGTCAATACAATTAAGTAAAGGTGAGCATACAGGTTTGTGTACAATATAGATATAAAAGCGTTTAGCATACACCGCATGACATACGTAAGAGTTGTGAACTATGTAACTACTTAGATTTAAGTAACAACAAACCGCGATTGATCGAGGCATGCGAACAAGTGTCCACATCCTAAAGAGGAAATAAATGTGAAATAAAAATGCGAGCCTTAACAACCCCGGGCCTCCCGGTGGCGGGTCAACCTCTAGCTAGCTATCATGTTAAGGGTGGCGTACTAGCAATCAAGTATACATACAATTCAGCAGATTTCACGTATAATTATGTATTGAGCGGGTTGCGCGTAAGCGTTTGAGAGTTGTGTGATTTGATATAAGAACATATGTGACACCCAAAAGTGCGTTTAAGCGTAAAAGGGTTCAAGTATACTCACAGTTGGTGCGATTAGAGAGAGAGACGGGATCTGTTGTGGATGGAAAGGAGCGCTGGATCAGCCTGTAAGCGAACAGAAGTGCATCGGTCTTCCGAATTGCTGAAACAGTCAAAACGTGAAGGAGCAGAGTACAAGTTCGGGCGAAGTTGTACCAAATCTCCTGGATTTGGTACAAGTTCGGAAGAACTTGACTGTTTTACTTACTGGAAGCACAAGTTCGGGCGAACTTGTCTGGTTTCCTGAGAAAGTGGACAAGTTCGAGCGAACTTACCTTATTTCTGTTGAGGTTGATACAAGTTCGAGCGAACTTGGTTAATTTCTTGGGAAATTGACAAGTTCAGCCAAAGTTAGTCACAAACATGTGACAACTTCGAGCGAACTTGATCAATTTGGAGCGAACTTGATCTTTTTGGTCACCAAATCGTGCGTTTTCGCATCGTTTGCTGAGAAAATCGAGTGTCCATCCCCCAACCTTAGGCTACAGAGCAAAACCTAGGCTAGAGAGGTCTTTTGGAGCGAGTTTTAGCCATTTTACAGAAACTCGGACTAATCCGGGCAAACTTGATGGTTCGTACGGGTTAGTCTAGTTTGTGCAAAGTGACGATTTCGTCCTTGTGCTTCCGGATTTGAGATTTTGCTTGAGAACGCCTTGTTCCACTTTATAATGAACGAAACATACGTCATTAGTCCGCATTTTTGTGTAAAAATTGATGTTTAAAAGGTTTTACTTAGATCTAAATATAGATCTAAGTGAAAGACAGAAGTTTTGTAGAAAAAGATGAAGATTTTCGTAAACAGAAGAGTTTTTTGTGCAAAATTGTAGTAAAACGTTGTTGTTTATATGAAAACGGGTTGATTCTTATTTGGAAATCAAGGGTTTTCGGTTTCAAGAGGTTTCAGGCGAACTTGCAGCAAGGAGTGCACGAATGGGGGTGGTGGGTATTTATAGGTGAAGAGGGTTTGAGCTTATTGGGATCAAGTTCGGTCGAACTTGACACCATTTCAAGCGAACTTGGCACAAGTTCTGGCGAACTTGGCCAGTTCTGCTTGAAAGGTGTAAGTTCGAGCGAACTTATGGTATGTTTGGTGATTTGATAGCCTGAGCTAGTTCGGGCGAACTGGGTTGCCTAAGTTCGGCCGAACTTGGCATATTGGCTAATTTCGTTCGTTATTTTCGCTTTAGGTCTTCATTTGGCGATTTGGTTTATATTAGATAGTTATATTAAGCGTTCTAGCGAAACGTTAAGCGTTATATTACCATTGATTTCAGAGAGAGCGAGTTACATGAGCGTGCGAGCGTTTTAGCGATAACAAACCATAACAATAACAAATATAACACGCAAAAACATAATTCCACATAATTAACTGCGTATTGTGATGCGATGAGATAAGCGATGCGATGGCACAAGTGGTTATTGTACAACAACACACTCGGCTATTAAAGTAACATGGTTACTTTGATTGCGTTTGAGTTAGCGTTGAGTTTAGTTGTGACAAAATATAATTTCATTAACATAAACTTTTTCATAATCAAATCCCGGAGTACAACGATGAATATAAATGACATACACGGAAATAAAATAAAACAAAATAACAACGAAATTGCGAGTTGTTACAGTCTCCCCTACTTTAGCAAATTTCGTCCCGAAATTTAAGTAGTGGCCGTAACAAAGAGATGTGGATATTTAGCTTTCATATTACTTTCCAATTCCCAAGTGAATTCGGCACCGCGTTTGCCTTCCCATCGGACTTTCACAATAGGAATGCGAGGGCGTCGAAGTTTCTTGGTCCATGATTTCTACTTGCTTTTCCACGAACTGAAGAGTCTCGTTGATTTGCAAATCCTCGAGAGGTACATGGAGGTTTTCTTCAGCTAGGCATTTCTTGAGGTTTGAGACGTGGAAAGTCAGATGGACGTTGTTAAGTTCTGCTTCGATTGGCCACTTTACCAATTCTTTCCAGAATCTTAAAGGTACCTACGTATCGTGGCGCTAATTTCCCTTTCTTTCCGAAGCAGATCACTCCTTTCCAAGGTAAATGCGTATCCCAATTACCACCGAAATCTATGATGCACGCACGAAGCATGTCTTCGAGGGTGTGGATCGTGCCTTCAGTCTGACTATCGGTTTGAGGGTGAAAAGCGGTACTGAGATTAAGCGTCGTACCGAGAGCGGATTGGAAAGTCTCCCAGAGACGTGAGGTAAAGCGACCATCACGGTAAGAGATGATGTCACGAGGCGTCCCGTGTCGACAAATGACTTCGTTGGTATAGATTCGGGCTAATCGTTCGACCTTGTAGTCTTCTCGTATGGCAATAAAGTGAGCTGACTTAGTAAGACGATCAACGATAACCCAAATGCTATCGTGACCAGAGGAGGTGCAAGGGAGTTTCGTAACGAAGTCCATGGCTATGCTCTCCCACTTCCACATCGTGATTTCGGGTTGTTCGAGCAAACCAGAGGGCCTTTGATTTTCGGCTTTAACTTTCGAACAAGTTAAGCGCTTTGAGACGTATACATCTATATCCTTTTTCATGCCCGGCCACCAATACTTAGGACGAAGGTCCTGGTACATTTTGTCGGCTCCGGGGTGAATGGAGTATCGAGATTTATGAGCTTCGGTCATTAGCAATTCCTGAAGATTATCACGGCGAGGAATCCAAATACGATCGAGATAATAATGAATGTCGTTGGGTTTAACTACGAGTTAGGTTTCGACACCGCATTTCATTTCTTCTTGCAGGGTATTCTCGTTAAAACAAGCAAATTGGGCGGCGCGAATCATAATTTCGAGATTATTCAAAGCTTGAGAGTCACGAACACTATACACATAGCTTCGTCAACTTAGAGCATCGGCTACGACGTTTGCTTTGCCCGGATGGTAGCGTATCTCACAATCGTAATCGTTGAGAAGTTCACCATCTGCGTTGGCGCATATTCAGTTTCTTTTGATTAAAGATATGCTGTAAGCTCCTATGGTCGGTGAAGACCGTACACTTAGTACCGTAAAGGTAGTGTCGCCATATCTTTAATGCAAAAACAACTGTACTGAGTTCGAGATCGTGGGTTGTGTAGTTCTTCTCGTGGATCTTGAGTTGTCGAGATGCATACGCGATAACCTTGTCTCGTGATGTCATCGATAAACACAATGATGAAGCGATCTAAGAATGCTTTACACTCACGGTTCATCAAATCCATGAAAACCGCTGGTGCATTTATGAGACCAAAAGGCATGACCACGAATTCAAAATGGCCATAACGGGTACAAAAGGCGGTTTTCGGAATATCTTGCTCTAGCACGCGTAACTGATGATAACCGGAACGTAGATCGATCTTAGAAAAACAAGTAGCACCTTGAAATTGATCAAACAAATCATCGATTCGGGAAAGAGGGTAGCGGTTCTTTATCGTGAGTTTGTTAAGTTCACGATAATCGATGCACATTCGGAACGTCCCATATTTCTTTTTCATGAAAAGAACGGGTGCGCCCCATGGCGAAGTGCTCGGGCTAATGAAGCCTTTATCAAGAAGCTCTTGAAGCTGGCTAGATAGCTCGCGCATTTCGGATGGTGTAAGGCGATAGGGAGCTTTAACAACGGGAGTAGCACCGGGAATTAAATCGTTACGGAAACATCACGAGTAGGGGGGAAAATAGGCAAATCGTCGGGAAAAACTTTAGTAAATTCACAAACAACGGGTACGTCTTTCCAGGCTTTCTTTTCTTTCTCCGGATTCACAATGTGGGCTAGGAATGCAACGCATTGCTTGCGCAAATGCTTGCTCGCTTGGGTACATGACATAAGCATCAACTTCTTTGAGGGAGTCTCACCATAGACATGTAGTTGATCACCGTTTGGAAGAGGAAAACAAATCATCTTATCGAAACAAACAACTTCAGCACGATTTTCACGAAGAAAATCCATGCCTACTATGATATCGAAGCTACCTAATTGGATAGGTATGAGACGAATCGAGAAGACATGGTTGTTGAGTTCGAGGGTACCACCACGTAAGACGGAGTTAACAGTGACGGTTCTTCCGGTGGCGACTTCAACATCGAAAGTCTTTGGGAGTTTAGCGAGTTTAAATTTTAAAACTTTTTCGAATTCTGACGATAAAAAACAGTTATCGGCACCATTATCAAATAAGCATGAAGCGTAAATACCATTAACAAGGAACGTACCGTTGGGAACATTGTTGTCGTTCTGAGCCTGGCGGTGATTAAGGTTAAAGCCTCTTCCACGCACAGCCTGTGGTTGCTGCTGCTGGGGCTGTGGTGGCTGCTGCTGGGGCTTTTGCTTCACGACTCTGTTTGGGCAGACATTGCTAAAGTGGTTTCGATCACCACAAGTGTAGCAAGCACGTGCCTTTGGGGCTGGTGCTTGCGGCTGGAACTGCTGTTGGTTGGCTTGAGGAGTACGAGGTGGAGCTGGTAAAGCTGCTGGTGCTTGAGGAGCTGGCTGACGGGGACCAGAACGGTAGCTGATAGTGAAATGGTCGTAAATGGTGCAATTGGTACAGAAACGGCAATGGCCTCCAACCGCATGGTGATAAGTGCACTTCGAGCACAGTGGATGAGGACCAGTGTACGCACGCTTCGCAGGAGGTGCGTTTGATGTAGCAGACTGAAGCGGTTGAGGATTCGGTGGTGCAGCAAGTGCACAGTTCTTACTCGGGTTCTCTCTCTTGCAACCTCGGCGGCTTGACTTTGATTCTCGAGACGGCTCAGTAGTAGCACTCGGCTTGGTGATAGCTTGATTCATGACTTTGTTGTTCTTGAAGTAACCAGTTTGGACACGCTTGTCATTGATTTCAACGGCAAGCTGATAGGTTTCCTCAATGATAGTTGGACGCGCTGCATGAACAAAATTAGTGACGCAGTCCGTAGAGCACGAAGGTATTTCTTGATTGCTTTCTCAGTAGTGTCCACCTGACTAGGACAGATGATACTCAACTGCTTGAAACGGGCAGTGAGACCAGCGTTGTCGGGACCGTCTTGCTTGATATCCCAAAATTCGTTCTCGGGCTTCTGAAGTTCATGGGGAGGACAGAACTCTTTCGCCATGATTTCCTTGAGTTCCTCCCAAGTGAGCCCGTAAGCTTCATCGTTTCCGCGCTTGTTGCGCTCCGCGGTCCACCAATCAAGTGCCCTCGATTGGAACACGCCGGTAGCGTTGATGGTGCGCAGAGCTTCGGGGCATCCGCTTTGGCGGAAGGTGACCTCAATGGAATCAAACCTATGGAACATAGCACTTGGTCCTTCCGTGCCGGTGAAAGTGAGAGGTCCACATGCTTTGAATTGCTTGAAACTGAACGAGGACTTGGGTGCGTCGGCCTTTGATTCCACTGACGTGTTGCTGCTGGCAACCTGAATTTCGCTAACGATCTAGGGAATGACTTTAGCCATCTGCTTGGCTACCAGCGAGGCGATACGCTTGTCACCGTTGTTGCTCTATGTTCCTTCTTGTGTGAGATCTCATGGAAGACATCTACATGAAGGATTTGATTAGGTGAGATTTGATTATAATAGGTATATGTTCAAAAGTTTCATTATTATTATTATTATTATTATTATTATTATTATTATTATTATTATTATTATTATTATTATTATTATTATTATTATTATTATATAAATAAGGCACAAAACACGTAAGCACATATCCACGTAAGCACATAAGCACATAATCACATAGGCACATATTTTGCACGTATTCATCTTCAAAATAAATCATGCGTAGCACGTACGAGATGTGAGATATAAGCGTAATAAGAGAGTAAAGCTGCGTATGAGGACATTCGCGTCGGCTGGTTGAGCGTTTTAGTTTTGATTTGTGAGTTAATTAGCGTTTTAGATTACGAGGGCTGTGCGAATTGTGCATATATCGATGAAGCGTAACAGCGATAAATTGATAAAGCGAGAAATAGAATAAGCGTAAAATCCATAAATTTAAACACATAAATAATAAATAAACTCGATGATGCGTAAAATCGACGATTGCAGGCTTAAATCAATTGGAGGGTCCTGGGTTTTGAGACAGTGACTACCCAAAGGGATTCGAGAATTCTCTGAGTTCGGACACACGATTTGGCCTAATAGACAAATGTTCTCGCCGTACAACGGTTAACAGCATCTATCCTTCCAGTTACGTCATGTTCCGAGTCATCGAAATAATCGAGACTTTGGTGAGATTGAAAATCGAGGAGTGGAACTAGTTATTAAGATGCGGGTTTCACCCCTAACTTAACAACTTCATTCCTAGTTGTGGTTATGCTCACCGATCAAATCGGGAGTTCCACTAGATAGAAAGGGAGATTTTCGTCGAGGTTTGGATGTCACTCCTAACTCAACGAAAGTATCTCGTGCGAGAGAATGCGCGGAGTGAATGATCCTATCGAGAGTTCTTGGTTTTCACACATTATCTCGACTTGATCACTCATTTTGTGTGATACGAGTGTTCTTCACGTGTATTGTGGCAGCTTTAGGAAAAGCTTACGTAGTTTAAAAGTCCGTTTCGAAGACGTATGATCAAGTTCGGGCGAAGTTGTCCAACTTCGGGCGAACTTGATCTTCGAGCGAACTTGTTTAGCTTTTGAGAGGGGACTGGCTAACTTCAGGAGAACTTGATCAAGTTCGGGCGAACTTGATCTGGTTCAAGCGAACTTGGCTTACTTCGAGCGAAGTTGTCAGTTCGTATGAGTTTTCCGGCGTTTAATCGATGCGTAACAGTCTGATTTGGTGTCCTAACTATAGACTAGGTCAAACATGGCAGTTCTACTAATTTTCCCTATAGTTATGTGTAACAACTCTCCAAAACACCCCGAACCGAGCCGAAACATAAAACCGGACACGCAAATCGAGACGCGGCACGCAAAACAAGACATGCTCACTAGACAGCCCAGGCGCCACGCGCCAGAGACACAAGTCTCTGTCACGACGCGCGGGAGGTGTCAAGGTGACGTGTCACCGTTTCGCGCCATCTAGCAACCCTACACTTGTGACCAGGCTGACCTAGCCTAGCTAGGTATCTCAGGCGCCACGTGAGAGGGGACCCAGAATCCCGCCTGACGCGCGGGGTGGTCAAATTCGGTTATAAAAGGAGCGGCCTGGGACTGAAATCGTCGCTCACTTTCGATCCTCTGAATCGATCGTATACTCTCTGAATCTCTGTTTCTCCGCGCACCACCCCCCTGAACCCTAAACCCCTAAACCTGCGAAGCGCTGCCCGCTGTAAGTAACTTAACCCCCAATCACTAATTCACTATCCTACCCGAGATTAGGACTAACGCATGTCAAGGCTCTGCCCGACTACGTTCGTTGAAATCCTATCTCGTGTTGTATGGACACCCTACCCGATCGACCTAGAATCGCCGACGCATGTCTAGGCTCTGCCTGACTACGTTCGTTGGAGTTCTGTCGTGTGTTGTATGCTTAAAGTGACTTGGGTTAATTTACTAACACATGTGCATTGTATGTTTTAATAGAAATTCCAGGAAGTAATCAAGAATTGACACCAGGAACTCCGTAGGAATACCTAAGTGTGTTCAAGGCGAGTACATTCTCTTTTTGTAAACCTTTTTGTGAGTCAAAATGTACCAAAACCTCAAATGTTTTAATGATGCTTAACAGTGATTGAGTATATGTATTCTACAATTACTGCCGGTATGTTGGGGTTTTGTATACATTGCTAGTCCACAGTCACGGGAATGTGACAGGAACCGTTACTGTTGGGTGACATGGCCCAAAGTAATATGACCACAAGTTAGGATTGACAGTACTGATTGAGTAATTGTGTAGATATAAAGATTGTAAATGCGGATGCTCTCAATAACTGTAAAGTATAAGAACTTGTTTTGATAAAACTGAGATGGATTCGCCAGTATTTCTTGCTGATAAAATGTTTTTAAAACGCGTTTCAGGTAACTTAATGTGAAGCTAACAGAAGCCAGCTGGAGAGCACTGAAGGCTTAGAAAATTGGCTATAAAAGTTACCTAAATAAAAAGGAGTTTATGTTTTTCATAAATTGGGGATTACCCCTCTACGAATGTATTGTAATGGAAACATGGGTTTTATCCCATTTGTTTAATATAAAAGTTTGGTATTTTGAAACTCTGATATTTATTTTCTAACTACGATCCTGATGTTTTAATTCCGCTGCCAAATTAACAAACACCGGTACCACCAGCTCTGTGTCTCGCGGCTCCCGCTCCCGGGATAGGGGTCGGGGGTTGCGACAGAAGGTGGTATCAGAGCCACTGATTTAAGCCATTTAGGTGTTCTTTTGAAATACCTAAATTTGAACAAATGTGTTAGAAAATACCCCTGACTTTATATATATATTATTATTTTATATTATTTTAATAACTTCTTTAATTTACAGTATGAGTGATCAGGGTACTTCTGACGCTTATCGTCACCTACCTCATTTTTTTATGGATGAAGGAACATCCCAGCCAACCACAGACTACACCGCCAATTCCGAAGATATTTTGTTTTCAAAGCCAAATCCGCAGAACCTTTTCCCCGTAAAAAGAGAGGTTGGTTTAGTAGAGCCAAAGCAAAGAAGAGGAAAAGACTGAGACAAGTGCAACAACAAGCCATAGCAGCTAGAAGTGAGAGAAACACCCAAAACCCAGAAGTTAGACCTTTGTGAGAAGAATAATTGGATAGACAACTAGCTAATTTTCACATGTTTGGAAATGTAGGAGGAGAACCTAATTTCAATCAAGTAGCAAATCCAGAACCACCGTTACTTCCCTTATTTCCTAACCAACCCATAAACCTGGAACAGAACCAGGGAAACCAATTTCCAATCCCAGCCTTTGACCCCAATGAGATACCTAGAATTCTAGCACCAAACCCTTTAGATCCATGGTGGGCTAACAACTGGGCAATTCAGAACCTGCTAGAAAACCCAATTCCCTATAAAGAACTAGTTCCACCTTACCCTGAACCAGTGACAGCCCCAATACTACCCAGGGAACATGTGGAAGCACTCCGCCAGCTTGGAGATGAACTGGTGGAGGAAGGAAACCGAATTCGCCACATCGGAGAGAAGCTCGTCTGGAAGTATGACGAGCGAGAAATGCAGTTTTAATGAAGCCATAGCTTAATATATACATATATATATATATATGTGTGTGTGTGTGTGTGTGTATTTTGTTGCTTTAAAAAAACAGACATAAAGTACTATCACCTATATAAATATATCGATGCAAAGCTTAGTAATATTTGAATTCCAGTTATGTTTGTACTAGATACATATATATGAAAAGAGTAAAAGTCGCAATGCTCGACGATTTTGGTTCACTGTGTTGGTGTGATTGTTATTTAATTTATTCTGTGATATTAATACCTGATAACTGTTTATAATTCAAGATGTCAGACGAATTAAATCATTAAATCCAGAATAACGATAATAACGATAATCAAATGAATAAAAGTGCTATCGAACACGTAGTTGCCCGAGGAATCATAGATGCTATGCCCTATATTATCGATACCATTAAAAGGCAGGAAATAATGATTCCATAAACAGGAATAAATGTGTACCCCCTGAATCAAATCACAGCGTGAATGGAAATCACGAACTATTAATCCAAGCTCCAATTCCAAAAAGAAGAAGAACCGTCTCATATGGTTGTTCTTATAAAGAATTCTTATCATGCAAACCGATAGAATTCTCAGATAATGAAGGAGCTATTTCAGCCTTGCGCTGGATAGAAAATACAGAAACCATCCTCAAGATAAGTAAATGTTCAAATGAAGATAAAATCATGTATGCTTCTAATCTTTTTAAAGATGCAACATTAGAGTGGTGGAATACCATTCTTTAGTCCAGAGGAAGTGACAGGGTTTACAGTATGGAATGGAACAACTTTAAGGAAATAGTTGAAAGAAAATTATGTCCTCCTAATGAAAAGGAGCAGATTGCTAATGAATTCCTAAATCATAGAATGATCGGGGTAGATTGCAGAGAATATACTACCACATTCTTTGAATATGCAAGGATTGTACCACCCCTAGCCTCACCAGAACCAGTATTGATCTCCCATTACATCTGGGGATTAATCAGTGAGATCAGACATGTAGTCAAGGCAGCTAGACCACAAACCATAGAAGAGGCAGTGGAATTGGCAAATACCTTGACAGATGAGTTGGTACGTACGCAAGAAGAAAACCAGAAAAGGAACCTAGCTCAAAAGATCACCCAGGAACTACGTTATGGTCATTCCAACCGGGGAAAAGGGGCAAGTTCTTCTTTACCCCCGTGTAAGTACTGCAAAAGGAAACATTCAGGGAAATGCTCTACATACTGCAATTTCTTCAAATTTCCAGGACATAAGGAAGAAGACTGCAGAAAGAAAGTTAGCAATAGGCTATGCTACAATTGCGGAGAAGCCGGTCATATTAGAACCAACTGTCCGAAGCTAGCTCCAGCAGCCAACAATAAAGCAAAGACAGCCGAAGGACCCAAGAAGACTGCCAGAGCGTTCGTGCTGACCGCTGAAGAAGCAAAGACGATTCTGGATGTGATTGCCGGAATGGATTGGTTGGTAGCCAATCAGGCAAAATAATATGTGATCAAAAGTCTGTAGAAGTAAATGTGCCATCTGGCGAAAGGATCACTATTAAAGGAGATAAGTCGACAAGATCAACAAAGTTCATCTCTGTGATGAAAGCTGCAAGCTACATACGAAAAGGAGGAATAGTGTATATGATTTCCCTAATCATTAACACTAAAGGGAAAGAATTAAAGGATATTACTGTAATATCTGAATTCTCCGATGTATTCCCAGAAGAGTTGCCTGGATTACCGCCAGATCGAGAGGTTGAATTTAGAATTCACCTAATACCAGAACGACACCAATTGCCAAAGCACCCAATCGCCTGGCACCAACGGAGATGCAGGAACTAAAGAAACAACTGGACGAATTACTAGAGAAAGGTTCCATACAACCCAGCTCATCGCCGTGGGGAGCACCAGTGTTATTTGTCAAGAAGAAAGACGGATCAATGCGTATGTGCATTGATTACCGGGAATTGAACAAAGTGACAATCAAAAATCGGTACCCGCCACCAAGAATTGACGATTTGTTCGATCAACTCCAAGGAGCCCGATTCTTTTCTAAGATCGACTTACGCTCATGATATCATCAGTTGAAAGTACAGGAAGAGGACATTCCTAAACTAGCTTTCAGAACAAGGTATGGTCATTATGAATTTACAGTCATGCCATTCGGTTTAACCAATGCCCCAGCTGCATTTATGGACATGATGAACAAGATATGTAAACCATACCTGGATAAATTCATAATTGTCTTTATAGATGATATCCTAATTTACTCTAAGAGTAAGGAAGATAACGCAGAGCATTTGCATATACTCCTGTCAGTGCTAAGAAAAGAAAAGCTCTATGCGAAATTCTCAAAATGTGAATTCTGGTTACAGAAGTACAATTTCTTGGACATCTGGTAAACCACGAAGGAATTCATGTGGATCCCACAAAGACCGAAGCAATTACCAAATGGAAGGTCCCAGAATCACCAACGGAAGTAAGAAGTTTTCTTGGATTGGCAGGATATTATAGACGTTTTATTCAAGATTTTTCTAGAATAGCCATCCCGTTAACCAAGCTAACTTGCAAATCAGTTCAGTTTGAATGGGGACCAAAAGAAGCATTCAGGATTTTGAAGCAAAAGTTAACCAACGCACCAATACTCGCTTTGCCAGAAGGAACTGAAGATTTCGTAGTTTATTGTGATGCGTCTAAATTAGGATATGGATGTGTGTTGATGCAACGTCAAAAAGTAATTGCTTATGCCTCTAGACAACTAAGAAACATGAAGAGAGTTATACTACACATGATCTAGAGTTAGGAACAATAATTTTTGACCTTAAGATTTGGAGACACTATCTTTACGGTAGTAAGTTCGTGGTATTCACATATCATAAGAGTTTAAGATATGTCTTTGGACAAAAGGAATTAAACATGAGACAGAGGTGATGGATGGAAATCCTTAGTGATTATAATTGTGATATCCAGTATCATGTAGGAAAAGCTAACGTAGTAGCTGATGCTTTAAGTCGAAAGTATCATGAGAAGCCAAAAAGGGTACGCTCTCTTAGACTAGAACTGCAGATAGATTTAAATGAGCAAATTAAACAGACACAAGAAACAACAATCAAGGACGATGCTGAAGGATTAAAAGGAATGATTAAAGAATTAGAAAAAGGAACAGATGGAATTTGGAGATTCCATAAAGACAGAATTTGGATCCCTATCCAAGGAGATCTACGGAATCGAATACTAGAGGAAGCCCATAAGACTAAGTATACAATGCATCCTGGAAGTGATAAGATGTCTAAAGACTTGAGAAAGAATTTCTGATGGAAAGGAATGAAGAAGGATTTAGCAAGCTACGTTGCTAAATGTCTAACGTGTTCACAGGTTAAAGCTGAACATCAGAAAACTTCAGGCTTGTTGCAAAAATTGGAAATGCCAATTTGGAAATGGGAATTGATAACCATGGACTTTGTTACCAAACTACCCAGGACACGAAAAGGTAATGATACAATCTGGGTGATTATAGACAGGTTAACCAAATCTGCTCATTTCTTTCCGATTAAGGAAACTTTCAGTATGGAACAGTTAGCTAAATTATATGTAAATGAAATAGTTTCATTGCATGGAATTCCTTTATCTATTTGTCTGACAGGGACAGCCGTTTTACCTCTCATTTTTGGACAAGTTTCCAAAAAGCAAGGGAACAAGACTAAATCTGAGTACAACATATCATCCTCAAACAGACGGTCAAAGTGAAAGAACAATCCAAACAATGGAAGACATGCTTAGAGCCTGTGTAATTGATTTCAGAGGAAATTGGGATGAATATTTGCCTTTGATAGAATTTTCCTACAACAACAGTTATCATACCAGCATCAATGCTGCACCATTTGAAGCACTCTATGGACGAAAAATGTCGAACCCCCGTATGTTGGGCAAAGATTGGAAAAAAGCAGCTACCAGGTCCTGAAATTGTGCAAGAAACAACTGACAAGATCATTCAAGTCAAGGAAAGACTGAAAGTAGCCCGAGACCGTCAAAAGAGTTATGCTGATAACAGACGCAAACCTTTGGAAATTCAAGTTGGAGATAAAGTGCTACTAAAAGTCTCACCATGGAAAGGAGTTGTATGATTCGGTAAGAAAGGAAAGCTAAGACCAAGGTATGTTGGACCTTTTAAGATTATCAAACGAATAGGGCTAGTAGCCTATCAGCTACAATTACCAGAGGAAATGGCAGGAATACATGATGTATTTCATGTATGCAATCTCAAGAAATGTCTAGCAGATGAATCATTGGTGATACCTCTTCAATATGTAGAGGTAAATGAGAAACTTAAATTTGTAGAGAAACCCGTTCAGATTGAAGATAGAAAGATCAAGAATCTCAAGCGCAGGAGATTGGTTCTGTAAAAGTAAAATGGGATTCAAAGAGAGGACCAGAATATACATGGGAATTAGAGTCAGAAATGCAAAGAAAGTATCCACACCTATTCAAGGGAATCTCGAGGACGAGATTTAAAACAAGGTGGGGAGGATGTAACAACTCTCCAAAACACCCCGAACCAAGCCGAAACGTAAAACCGGACACGCAAATAGAGACGCGACACGCAAAACGAGACATGCTCACCTAGACAGCCCAGGCGCCACGCGCCAGAGATACCAGTCTATGTCACAACGCGTGGGAGGTGTCAAGGTGACGTGTCACCGTTTCGCGCCATCTGGCAACCCTACACTTGTGACCAGGCTGACCTAGCCTAGCTAGGTATCTAAGGCGCCACACGAGAGGGGACCGGGATTCCAGCGCGACGCGCGAGGGAGGTCAAATTTAGGTATAAAAGGAGCGGCCTGGGACTGAAATCGTCGCTCACTTTCGATCCTCTGAATCGATCGTATACTCTCTGAATCTTTGTTTCTCCGCGCAACACCCCTGAAACCCTAAACCCCTAAACCTGCGAAGCGCTGCCCGCTGTAAGTAACTTAACCCTGATCACTAATTCAATATCCTACCTGAGATTAGGACTAACGCATGTCAAGGCTCTGCCCGACTACGTTCGTTGAAATCCTATCTCGTGTTGTATGGACACCCTACCCGATCGACCTAGAATCGCCAACGCATGTCTAGGCTCATCCTGACTACGTTCGTTGGAGTTCTGTCGTGTGTTGTATGGTTAAAGTGACTTGGGTTAATTTACTAACACATGTGCATTGTATGTTTTCATAGAAATTCCAGGAAGTAATCAAGAATTGTCACCAGGAACTCCGTAGGAATACCTAAGGGTGTTCAAGGCGAGTACATTCGCTTTTTGTAAACCTTTTTGTGAGTCAAAATGTACCAAAACCTCAATTTTTTTAATTATGCTTAACAGTGATTGAGTATATGTATTCTACAATTACTGTCGGTATTTTGGGGTTTTGTATACATTGCTAGTCCACAGTCACGGGAATGTGACAGGAACCGTTACTGTTAGGTGACATGGCCCAAAGTAATATGACCACAAGTTAGGATTGACAGTACTGATTGAGTAATTGTGTAGATATAAAGATTGTAAATGCGGATGCTCTCAATAACTGTAAAGTATAAGAACTTGTTTTGATAAAACTGAGATAGATTCGCCAGTATTTCTTGCTGATAAAATGTTTTTAAAACGCGTTTCAGGTAACTTAATGTGAAGCTAACAGAAGCCAGCTGGAGAGCACTGAAGGCTTAGAAAAGTGGCTATAAAAGTTACCTAAATAAAAAGGAGTTTATGTTTTTCATAAATTGGGGATTACCCCTCTAGAATGTATTATAATGGAAACATGGGTTTTATCCCATTTGCTTAATATAAAAGTTTGGTATTTTGAAACTCTGATATTTATTTTCTAACTACGATCCTGATGTTTTAATTCCGCTGCCAAATTAACAAACACCGGTACCACCAGCTCTGTGTCTCGCGGCTCCCGCTCCCGGGATAGGGGTCGGGGGTTGCGACAGAAGGTGGTATCAGAGCCACTGATTTAAGCCATTTAGGTGTTCTTTTGAAATACCTAAATTTGAACAAATGTGTTTGAAATACGTAAGAGTTGTGAACTATGTAACTACTTAGATTCAAGTAAACCAACAAACCGCGATTGATCGAGGCACGCGAACAAGTGTCAACATCCTAAAGAGGAAATAAATGTGAAATAAAAATGCAAGCCTTAACAATCCCGGACCTCCAGGTGGCGGGTCAACCTCTAGCTAGCTATCAGGTTAAGGGTGGTGTACTAGCAATCAAGTATACATACAATTCAGTAGATTTCACGTATAATCATGTATTGAGCGGGTTGCGAGTAAGCGTTTGAGAGTTGTGTGATGTGATTTGATATAAGAACATATGTGACACCCAAAAGTGCTTTTAAGTGTAAAAGGGTTCAAGTATATTCACAGTTGGTGCGATTAGAAAGAGAGATGGGATCTGTTGTGGATGGAAAGGAGCGTCGGATCAGCCTGTAAGCGAACAGAGGTGCATCAGTCTTCCGAATTACTGAAATGGTCAAAACGTGAAGGAACAGAGTACAAGTTCGGGCGAAGTTGTACCAAATCTCCTGGATTTGGTACAAGTTCGGGCGAACTTTACTGTTTTGCTTACTAGAAGTACTAGTTCGGGTGAACTTGTCTGGTTTCCTGAGAAACTGGACAAGTTCGGGCGAACTTGCCTTATTTCTATTGAGGTTGATACAAGTTCGGGTGAACTTTTTTGGTTTCCTTGGAAACCATGCAAGTTCGAGCGAACTTGGTTGAATTTCTTGGGAAATTGACAAGTTCGGCCGAAGTTGGTCACAAACATGTGACAACTTCGAGTGAACTTGATCAATTTGGAGTGAACTTGATCTTTTTGGTCACCAAATCATGCGTTTTCGCGTCGTTTGCAGAGGAAATTGAGTGTCCATCCCTCCAACCTTAGGCTACTGAGCAAAACCTAGGATGGAGAGGTGTTTTGGAGCGAGTTTTAGCCATTTTACAGAAACTCGGACTAATCCGGGCGAACTTGATGGTTCGTACGGGTTAGTCCAGTTTGTGCAAAGTGACGATTTCGTCCTTGTGCTTCCGGATTTGATATTTTGCCTGACAACGCCTTATTCCACTTCATAGTTAGTGAAACATACGTCATTAGTCCGTATTTTGTGTAAAAATCGATGTTTAAAGGGTTTTACTTAGATCTAAGTATAGATCTAAGTGAAAGACAGAAGTTTTGTAGAAAAAGATGAAGATTTTCGTAAACATACGAGTTTTGATGAAGTGCAAAATCGTAGTAAAACGTTGTTGTTTGTATGAAAACGGGTTGATTCTTACTTGGAAATCAAGGGTTTTCGGTTTCAGGAGGTTTCGGGCGAACTTGCAGCAAGGAGTGCACGAATGGGGGTGCTGGGTATTTCTAGGTGAAGAGGGTTTGAGCTGATTGTGATCAAGTTCAGCCGAACTTGACACCATTACAAGCGAACTTGGCACAAGTTCGGGCGAACTTGGCCAGTTCTGCCTGGAAGGTGTAAGTTCGAGCGAACTTATGGGATGTTTGGTGAGTTGATAGCCTGAGCAACTTCGAGCGAACTGGGTTGCCCAAGTTCGGCCGAACTTGGCCTATTGGCGAAGTTTCGTTCGTCATTTTCGCGTTAGGTGTTCGTTTGGCGATTCGGTTTGTATTAGATAGTTTTATTAAGAGTTTTAGCGAAGCGTTAAGCGTTATATTACCATTGATTTGAGAGAGAGTGAGTTATGTGAGCGTGCGAGCGTTTTAGCGTTAACAAACCATAACAATAACAAATATAACACGCATAAAACATCATTCAACATAATTAACTGCGTATTGCGATGCGATGAGATAAGCGATACGATGGCACAAGTGGTTATTGTACAACAACACACTCGGCTATTAAAGTAACACAGTTACTTGTGATTACGTTTGAGTTAGCGTTAAGTTTAATAAGCGATTAGATGCGATATTGTTGTGACAAAATATAATTTCACTAACATAAACTTTTTCATAATCAAATCCTGGAGTACAACGATGAATATAAATGAAATACACGGAATAGAATAAAACAAAATAACAACCGCAACCTCAATCACCACCGCAACCACAGCCTCAACCTCAACCACCAGTACTTGAGGCTATGCACGAAACATTGGAAAGGATGAAGAAACTTCAGCGGAAAGCTGAATAATCTGGGAAGAAAAATAACAAATATTTGAAGAAATTTATAAGAATGGTTAAAGCGAAAAAGGATGATTATACCTTTATATTTTGTTTATGTAATTTTATTTCCAAGAAGTTCCTGCTTGGACATTGTCTTATTAAGTCCCTGCGTGGACATGTTTATTTTAATTAATAGTCCTTGCGAGGACAAGTTTTGTTATTAAAAGTCCTAATCTTAGGCACTATTGTAATTTGTAACTTTTATTTTAATGAAGAATTTTGGAATTTATTTATTATTGTACTCTGCTTCATCCGTTGTTCAAGCGATCGTCTCGATTTTAACTCGAAATTTATGATCAACTATAATAATTCCGAAAGATCCTCTTGATGGTTCACACCAGCCGAGTGATAAGGTCACATATATTGGCGAAACGGTAGTTAAGATGTAAAGCCTTCTACCATGATAGTTAAGGTTGAGAAATTCCTTTGAGGAATCCCTTCTATCCAAGAGGTGGTGAACTACGTTCTAAGCCTCCTAGTCTGCCCGATCGAGACTAGCTCCTTAAACCATTTTAAGATTTTATTCTAAAGGTTAACATCTTCAAAGTGTTAACCTCCTAGGAAGTGTGACTTGAGGAACCACACAAGTCGTCGAGGTAATGGACTGTGTCCAAAACCTAATAAGCCTATGTGATCAATTTGATCCTGGCTAAATATCATCAGTGCGATGATCATATTATTATTTAAACACCCATTAAGGTGAAATACCTGCATGCCATAATACAAACATTCGTTAGTGATGTGTTACTTACGACATCCATTGGTGATGTATTGCCTACGGGTTATATTTATGTCCATTAGTGACCATGACAGTTGTAGTCTACGACTCCCTGTCTCGAGGTAATAGATTTCGTTCAAACCTCGAAGCCATTTGTGCTACATTTAATTTGTCTTTTGTAACAGGCCTTTTGTGCCACATTTATTCACTCCCCCTATTTTAGGCCTTTTGTGCCGCACTTTTAACGCCTGGCAAAAGTGGCACTGTGACCACTAACCCTATAAGGCGAAGGATTTATATATCCGAAACTTTGCAAGTTTTATGGTTCTATAATACCATGCATTATATTATAAGTCATCAAGCATGTATGACTAATTAAACTTATACCACTATTTTAGCTCCAAGCAGACAAGATGGCAAATTCTGATGAAGCTAGTAGTCGACGCAATGGTTACGCAAATGAAAATATTGTTATAACCAAAGGTGATTTGCAAGCTCTGGTAGCCACAAAAGTTGGCAAGGCGATTAAAGCTTATGATGAGAAGCAACGTGAGTCGAGTGCTTCTCACTCTAAACACACCTCTAAACACATTTCGAAACATACCATTCAACAGCATTCTAAACATCCTTCCTTGGATAAAAAGGAAAACTCTGAACACTCCTCAAATGTGAGGAAGGAAAGGCATGAGTACCAGAAAAAGACTCATTTTTCGAAGGAAGGTTGTTCATACAAGTACTTCGTATCGTGCAAGCCCCATATTTTACTGGCGAGAAAGGGGCAATTGAAACTTTGAGGTGGTTGGACAAGATAGAAACTATAGTGGAAATCAGCGGTTGCGGTGAAAAAGATGTTGTTAAGTATGTGGCTTAGTCATTCAAACGCGATGCCTTGATATGGTGGAAGTCGATGATACAATCTGCTGGAAAGGTATACTAGTATAATCTAAGTTGGGCCAAGTTTGTTGAATTGGTCAAGGATACCTATTGCCCACCTCACGAGATGGAGAGGATCGAAGCTGAATTTCTGGGATTAGTAATGAGAAATTTGGATTGTAGGAAGTATGTTTCGGACTATAACTCTATGTCCCGATTAGTTAGAGCCAGAAATTAAAGGAAATGTCAGGGCTTCGAGGCCAGAAACATACAGGTCTGCTGTGGACCTAGCTATGGCACTAACCTAGGACCTGAAAAGACAAAGGTCCATCAAGTCTGAGGGTGATGGAAAGAGGAACAGAGAAGATGATAGAAACCACCATTCGAATAAGAACAGGAGGTTTGGGTCAAACCGGAACCATAACATAGCCGACTGTGGTGCAAAATTTGCAACCGACGACACAATGGTTCGTGTCGAAATAAATCCCCATCTAAGCCATGTGGGATTTACAAGAAAATGGGGCACAAGGCCCTAGATTGTAAAGACTTAAAGGACGCCACTTGTTTCAACTGTGGTGAGAAGGGGCAACTGCCCTAAATATAAAAAGGATAACGCAGAGAAACCTGGAGGAGTGAAGAAAATAAATGCACGTGGCTTCCAGATGAATGCAAAAGAAGTGGTCGATGATAATAATGTTATAACGGGTACGTTCTTAATTAATGATATTTATGCTAGAGTTTTTTTCGATTCAGGGGCAGATAAGTCATTTGTAGACTGTAAGTTTTGTGCCTTGCTAAATTTGCCCATAAGAACTCTAGACATAACCTACGATGTAGAACTCGCCGATGGAACAATTGAAACTGCTTCTACAATTCTGGATGGATGCTTCTTATCTATCAAGAATCATTCCATTCATGTCTCTCTTTTGCCAATGAAATTGGTAGGATTCGATGTAGTTCTTGGTATGGATTGGTTGTCTCGTAACCAAGCTCATATAGCATGTAACAAGAAACTAATCGAAATCATATCCCCAACTGGTGACATACTCACCATTCAAGGAGACCTACATTATGGATTTTCTGAGAAAGCATCATTGCTTAAGACATCTCGATGCATGAAGAAAGGATGTGTCATTTACATGGCACAGGTTACCATTGATACGCCAAAGCCGAAGATCGAAAATATATCTATCATTCTGAGTTCACAGATATTTTCCCTGAAGATTTACCTGGTTTACCCCAGACAGACAAGTGGAATTTAGGATTGACATCCAACCTGGTGTTGCACCTGTTGCAAGAGCTCCATACCATTTAGCACCTACAGAGATGAAGGAATTACGGACCCAACTTGATGAACTCTTAGAAAAAGGTTTCATACAACCTAGCTCAGCACCTTGGGGAGCTCCAATTTTGTTTGTGAAAAAGAAGGACGGTTCAATGCGGATGTGTTTTGATTACCGTGAGCTGAATAAGATAACAATTAAGAATTGTTACCCTTTGCCCAGGATCGATGATTTATTCGACCAACTTCAAGGAGTGAGCTACTTCTCGAAGATTGATTTGAGGTCAGGATATCACCAACTCAAGGTTAGAATGGAAGATGTTCCGAAAACAGCGTTCAGAACAAGGTACGGTCATTATGAGTTCTTAGTGATGCCTTTTGGGCTCACTAATGCACCTACAACTTTTATGGATCTTATGAATCGAGTCTGCAAACCTTACTTAGATAAGTTTGTCATTGTCTTCATAGACAACATACTTATCTACTCCCGTAATCAATCGGATCACGAGAAACATTTAAGGTGCATATTGGAATTGTTAAGACAAGAGAAGCTTTACGCCAGGTTTTCTAAGTGTGAGTTTTGGCAACATGAAGTCCAGTTCTTAGGACATGTTATTAGTGAATGCGGAATCCAAGTAGATCCCGCCAAAATCGAAGCCATTATGAACTGGCAAGCTCCTAAGACTCCATCAGAGATTCGTAGCTTTTTGGGTTTAGCTGGCTACTATAGAAGATTTATAGAAAACTTTTCGAGGATAGCCACACCTTTGACGACTTTGACCCGCAAAGATGTTAAGTTTAATTGGGTCCCAAGCAGCAGGAAGCCTTTGAGATTTTGAAGTAGAAATTGAGTAACGCTCCAGTATTGACATTACCAAAAGGCATTGAAGACTTTATGGTCTATTGTGATGCATCGCACACGGGCATGGGATGTGTGCTTATGCAAAGAGGCAAGGTAATAACCTATGCATCACGACAATTGAAGATACACGAAAGGAATTACACCACGCATGATCTAGAATTAGGTGATGTGGTGTTTGCGCTCAAATTGTGGAGACATTACCTTTACGGAACTAAGTGTATTATATACACGGATCACAAAAGTCTCCAACACTTGTTCAATCAAAAGGATTTGAATATGCGACAACGTCGGTAGATGGAAACGCTAAATGATTATGATTGTGAAATCCGCAACCACCCCGGCAAGGCAAATGTGGTTGCCGATGCTTTAAGTCGCAAGGAAAGGGTTAAACCCATTAGGATTAACGCCAAGAGTATGGAGCTAAAGAACAGTTTGAATGAAAAGATCTTGGACGCGCAGAAGCAAGCCTTGTTAGAGGCTAACATTCCAAATGAAGAATTCGGTAAAGCTGTTGAGCAGTTAGTACCCGAAAATGATGGAATCCTCAGGCTCAACGGACGAATTTGGATTCCAGTCTTTGGAGGACTTAGGGATTTGATCCTCCAGGAAGCACACAATTCAAGGTACTCTGTTCACCCGAGAGGTGACAAAATGTATAAAGATTTGAAACCTAACTATTGGTGGATGGGTTTGAAGAAATCCATAGCCACATATGTAGCTAAGTGTCTGACATGTTCGCAAGTTAAAGCCGAACATCAAAAACCGTCAGGACTACTGTAACAACTTGAGATTCCCACCTGGAAATGGGAATGTGTAACTATGGACTTTATCACCAAGTTACCAAGAACTAATGGCGGTAATGACATGATTTGGGTTATCGTGGATAGGTTGACTAAGTCAGCTCATTTCTTGCCTATAAAGGAAACTTTTAGCTCTGACAAACTAGCGAAACTTTACGTGGACGAGATTGTATCTTTACATGACGTACCAGTATCCATTGTGTCCGATAGAGACACAAGGTATACCTCACATTTTTGGAAAAGTTTCCAACAAGCCTTGGGCACGTGATTAAATTTTAGTACGGTGTATCATCCGTAGACGGACGAACAAAGTGAACGTACTATACAAACATTGGAAGACATGTTGCGCGCGTGTGTAATCGATCTAGGTGGAAGTTGGGATAGTCACTTACCCCTGATCGAGTTATCCTATAATAACAGCTACCATACGAGTATCAAGGCTGCTCCGTTTGAAGCCTTCTACGGGAGAAAGTGCAGAACGCCCGTTTGCTGGGCTGAAGTTGGGGAAGCTCAACTGATAGGACCTGAGATAGTCCTAGAGATGACGGACAAGATTTTGCAGATCCGTGATCGTCTCAAAGCCGCTCGTGATCGGCAGAAAAGTTATGCAGATAAGAGGCGCAAACTTCTACAGTTCCAGACAGGGGACAAAGTACTATTGAAGGTATCGCCTTGGAAAGGCGTTATGCGATTTGGCAAGAAGGGAAAGTTGAGCCCAAGACATATAGGACCGTTTGAGATTGTCGAACGTGTCGGATCTGTAGCTTATAAGCTCAAATTATTTGAGAAGCTCAGTGGAATCCATGATGTATTCCATATCTCGAACTTAAAGAAATTTCTAGCCGACGAGTCGTCGCTAGAAATGCCACACGAGGATGTGCAAATTGATGAAACCCTTAGGTTCATTAAGAAACCCATAGCGATTGAAGATCGGCAGGTTAAGAAGCTTTGTAAGAAGCATGTGCCGATTTTGAAGGTTAAATGGGATGCTCGTCAGGTCCCGAATACACTTGGGAGGTTGAGTTTGTTATGCGGCAGAAGTACCCTCATTTGTTTGGTTAAAATCTCGAGGTCGAGATTTATTTTAAGGGGGTGAGGATGTAACACCTCGTGTTTTTACATCTTCCGACACATGTCCTGTAATCCTCGTATGACGTATGCAAGAACGAGAGGGACTAAAGTTGTCATTTCGCTAATTTATAATCACTATATGTAGTGATTAAAAAGTTGAGGGGCCAATGTAAGAAATGCCAAAAAACTTGAGTTCTATGAGGCGGTTACGGACCACAAGCCCTTATGCTTACGGTCTGTAACCAAGACTAAAACCAGGGGCGCTGAAGGTCCTTACGGACCGCATGGCCAAACCAATACGGTCCGCAAGGACCTGCCAGCGACTGGATTTGTGGCAGCCTCATGTGCTGCCACCTTTGTCGCCATTGCCACCCTCTAGCTAGTCTTGACATGACTTGGGACACTTGTGCTCGTCCAAGGAGACCCTCCAACACCAGTCATGACCTCATGAGCCTCCCTCATGTATAAATAGGCACTTTGGTTGCCATAACTCCTTGCTCATTTCTTAAAACTCATATCTTATCCTCTCTGGAGATTCCCAACTGAAGGGAGCTTCCAAATCAGTTCTATTTTCGTGCTAGGACCTTGTGTAAGTGTCCTTAACCTTCCTTTTCAGTTTTATTAGGTTTTTAAGCCAAAGTCAAAGAGTTTACGTAAACACGCTTTGACCTTAGGCTAAGACCATTACGGTCCAGCCATTGTTCGATGCGCACGTGGCTACGTGATCATAATTAGGTAGGTGTTAATCCCTTAAAAGGGCACCTCCTGATTACCACGTTTGCTTGACCAATTGACGGGTCAAAGTTTTATTCATAAAAAGTCAAACGGTTCAGTTTTAAAATAAATTCATATCTAGTAATGTAGATGTTATAAAAAATGTTTTAACACTTTAATAACTTAGTAGTAACAATTAGAAAATGTATGAACATGTTCGGCCCGTCAAGTCCCGGTCTAGAGTCGGTTCGCAACCGAAAGCCGCAAAGTTTGACTTATGCGTTGGCTTTCAGTTCTGAACCGATTTAGCTACTTAGGCTACTGAAAATTTAAGTCATTTTAGGACCATGTTATAGTATAGTATAACCCCCTTTCGTTAGTAATCTGAGTTTTTATGCAAGTTTCGTTATTATGCTTTAACGTTTACTAAAATGCCCTTTTTATATAAACCAAGATTTTAAACATGGATAACCATACAAATGAGTTACCTACTGATATGATAACTAGATTAACTTAAATTGATGTCAAGAATCTGGTCATGAACTAAGTTTCGAGGAAATATCATAAGCTATGCTTCTATATGACCAAATTGCCCTTTTTGGCACTTTTAATGACTTTAACATAATTTCTTCACTCAAACTTCATACCTACTAATGTAATATCATATAAAGGACATATTGGGATATTAAAACAGTATGTAAACTGAATTGAGACCTAAGATTCATAAATTGTCGATAAAGGACCAAATTACCCTTTTCGCATTAAAATGGTTTTAACTAAACATTTCAAGACCAAATCTTTTATCTACTATTATAACATGATAAATAACTTACTTTAGTATTATAAAAATGGTCACGACTTCAGTTTACCTTAAACATCGAATTAATCGGCATTTATCAACTTTATGGCCTTTGCGGCGCATCGTATGGTTTAAAACCATAACTATGAGTCAAGACTTGTTACCTACTGAATTGTAAACTTATTTTCAATATTTTTATAGTAAGTACAAGTCCCGAACTCAGAATCCCAATTATGACTTCAAAGCTATGTGTGAAATTACTAAAATGCCCCTACGGGACATAGTTTGATTTAAAACTATTAAAAAAAATAGGTTTGATATCCTACTGATATAACATCATAAAATACATGTTTTTACTAAATAATTATGACCTTGACATCAGTTATGTTTAAATCGCTTTATTGAGTCATAAAATGACCAAATTGCCCTTATGAGGCGTAATTCGATTTTAAAATCTAAACGGGCAAACAAATTGATATCTTACTGATATCATAACACATTATAAATATAATAGCATATGGAACTTGTGTATGACTCCTTCGGTTACCCGGTTTCGCTTGTACGCTTACGATTAAGCACACGTGACTAATCACGTAATCTAACCAAAACGGGTTTAACCTTGTCCTTTCCTTATCAAAATCCAGAATGTTATTGGTATACCCATATTATACAAGTCTTGATACTTGTTGGGTCCAAATAACCTTCTATTCCGGTCACCGCTTAATCTAGTGTTTTGTACCGTATTTGTTTAACGTAAGACTAACCAGTTCAAGTCTAAAACTAAACTAAGGACCCGTTAGCATTCTAATTGGTTAATAATACCATCATTCTAGACTAGACGCCTTTTGGTAGATTGTGCCTGTACTTGTCTATTGGTTTGCGGCTGAGTTGTGATTTTCTCGAAGATTTAGCTCAGGTAAATACTCTTAACTTATTTTCCCTATACAGGCTTGTGATACGGTAAATTATTACCGCTTGGTCAGGAATGGGATCTTGTTTTGTCCAGTTGTGATAATTAACTAAATCACATAACCCGTTTAATCTGTATTTCCAGGTAACTTAAACATTGGGGGTGGGCTTGACTGTGTCTGGGATATCCTTGACTCACTAAAGTGCTAGTGGCCACTACTTATAGCATGGGGTGTAGGCATACACCGGTCAATTGCATTATTATTATTGTCAGTTTTTTGTGTGAAAGTTCAGAAGTGGTGTGTCAGTCGATCATGTCTCGGTTTTCGTACTGGGCCCCATATGTATTGACAGGCTTATAAATCTGTATACAAGGTTACTTGTACTGTCCCAAGTTATTTATGAAAATGTGCCTAGTGCACCAAAAATCATTTTCGAAAAGATTTTCAGAAGGAGTCGGTTGATTGTATGTACCAGTGAAAACTGACGTATTTTTAAAAGATTAAGTTACAGGTACAGCGCGAAATAGGTCAGAAGCTGCGTGGCATTGATACTGAGGATTTGATACCCTTTAAGTTGTGCCCTTAGAGTCTATTATCATTTTGTACATTTTCTGATCCGCCTGTGGATCTTATTACAAGCCTTGTATGTATATTTGTGTTGAATTTTGGACACTTATGGTTTGTAATATTTCATTTTAAACTCCAAGACTTCCGCTGTGTTGCTCTGTGTTGTTTGGTTATGATGGTATCAATCTTACGTCACAATACTCCCCACCGGGCCCACCGGGATACATGTGAAAATCGGGGTATGACATATTTCCTCAACCGTGAGTCCATCTGGCACTTGGCGTCCAAATTCTTAAACCGACCTTGTTAAATTCGTCAAACATATAGATCTTATTCGAGTGTTAATGTTAATCTTTATATATTATATTTTCGAAACATGCATGAATTAGTGTTTATTAATTAAAAATGAGGCCAAGTTAGCATCTTCAGATTGTGTTGGTGGCACGGTGTATGATTTCGTATTTGCTTGTGAAAAAGGGGCTACGGAAGAATTAAACCTTCGAATACTTGCAAGTAAACAAAGGGTTTTACCATCACAACAACTTCCTTCTTCTTACTATGGTGTCCACCGAATTATTTTTATAGGGTCTTTAGAAAATTTAATATATCAGAACTATCTTTTTTATATTACATATATAGGTAAATAATAAAATATATAAAATTAAAATTAATTTTAATAATATCTGTTTACATAGTTTTTTAGTTAAGCTTATATGTGATTTTAAATTGATATTTGTTTGCGTAGTTTTTTAGTTTTATAAGTGTTTTTTTATATATCAAAACCCCACCTTTAGGGCCCACTTCTCCCCTATTCAAACTTGGTAGCCAAAAATTCCACTGAGTGCCACAATGTTCGCAAACCACCTTGCTCATCAGTTCTTTCGCCACATCATCCAGACACCCACAAACTTCCATTGTGGGTGCTCTTAGAACAAGTTACTACTAACTCTGCCCGTGAGTTGCGACATGTGAGACCATATTTACAAAAGGCTCTGATACAAAGTCCGAAGGATACATAAAAAGACAAATTATAGACAAATTTGGCTGCTTATTAACAAACTATAAATTAGCAATATAGTTGTCTATATATGAGTTGTACTCAAATGCTTTAGAAGTTTCTAAAAAATAAAAAAAAAGAAATTGATATTACATTCTTGACTTTGGTCCCGTACTATAAATTGGCAATATAATTGTGCATCTATTTGATTTTTTACTTTCAACCCAAAAGTTTTCATCTTTTGCAATTTAACCTCACAACCTTTTTACTTTCAACTTTGGTCCTCCGTACTTTTCATATTTCCCGGATTTTCGTTTTACATTTCAAGTTAACACGGCGTAGCGAGCATGTGTGGTTCAACGTTTTTACATTTCGTTTTACGCTTCGTACTAGAGTTTGCGAGTTAATATGTGGTTCAACGTTTTTATGCCGTCTATATTTTCTCTTATAAATAAACTTCTCTTCGTATAATATCAATTGAGAAGTAGTCATATGTCCGAGTTATATAATATTATCAAACATCTTATGGTCTTTCATAACTTGATAATGAGATACGTGAGAATGACACTTCGTGTCATATCTAAGAATAGAAGTACTCTTTCATGATAGTATTAATAGATCATAACTTTGGTTTAGTTATTCTCTTCGCGTCATCTTTGTAAATAAATGATATCATACCAAATATAAGGGTATGCTATAAAATCAATTATACAATATATAGCATTATATCATGTCACCATATAATAGAACTTTACCATATAAGATCCCTTGCTCAAAACATGATATTACTTTCAAATAAGTCTTTTTTTATAATAATTAATATATGGATAAGTTCCACATATAAGAAAAATATGAATGATATATTATAGAGTTATTATTTTTAACACATGTTCATGATGGAAAGTTTAGTAAATATATATATATATATATATATATATATATATAATTATTAAATAACAAAAGCAAGGTTTCAAACTCATCGCTCTTAATGATTCTACAATTTAAATATGAACAAATTTCATAGGATAAGATCAACAGTATAACTTACATTCTAAGTAAATTATAAAATAAAACAATATAAAAAAAACAGAAGATAAGCTAACAAACTTAAACTCTTATTGTAGTTTTCTATTAATTAGTTGCAAAATCATGGACCAATTACCATCAATTTTAATATATAATTAACATTATTAGAGCCAAATACAGTATCACCAAAATTTTATTATAATGTTTTATAGTTTTAAGGAATACTTATATTGTAACCGGTTAAGCTTTTCAAATATTAGGAAAACTAATGATCATGATCATAACATTAGAGTTTATGATATAAACAAGTTAAGATTGTTCTTCAAAGAATCAAATAACAATAATTATTGTGAAAAATAAGAGAACAATATTTAATAACTAATCACAAGTCTATTTTAGTATTTTTTTTAATTATAATAAATTCATTTATTTTTCTTTTAATCCTTGTTCGGTTATTATTTTATTCCAATCACAAACCCTATCCACAGACATCACCCCAAAACATATATTTGTATGTTAATTCGTATAAAATACGAATAACAATGATAATTAGAAAGTTAATCTGATGGAATGCGTGACTTTGTAATTAATAAAATTAAAATATTCATCTAGTGAATATGAACTTTATATTATACCATAATAGTTATTTAACTAATGAACTAATATATAATATCTCATAAAAATTAAGCATTTAATTTAATTGAATAATCAATAAAAGTTAATGGATAAAAAGAGCTTCCTAGTAAACTTAAGATGATGAAATAATGGAAGATGTTCACTTTTATATTTCATCCTTATATTTTGAAAAAAATCAACATCAAAGGAAACAACCATCGATCACAAAGATTATGAAAGGTATTCAATCCAAACAATAATTAAATCTTACTAAATACCAATTATTTTTAGTTCTAATATATATCTTCTTTCATTATTTACACACATTTGCCTTTATAATCAAATCTTAAAACCCATATACAATATAGTACATGATGCTAAGGTTCACATAAATTTTTTAATTCTTTTCTTAAATTCACATAGTTATAAGTGTTATCTATTCACATCTACTTGAGGAAAAAGTAAATGGCTCATAGAAAAAATTGATAGCACCAATATTTAGGAATATTAATTACTATTGGTTTATGATGTTTCTGTGGGATAAATTAAGGAAAGAAAACATACACATAATCCGGTTGTCTTTGGTATCCAGATCTTGGATTAAAGTTGCAAAAATGTGTGACGAACGAAGCATACATTCATCGGGTGGTGCGGTGGTGGCTATAATCTCTAGGGAACTAGGGCTTTGAAAAGAGCATTATCATGCTAATAACGTGTTGTAAAACTAACCTACTAGCAAAACAATACAAGAGAACAATAGGGAGAAAGAGATTGATATTATTGATTGAGGTGTATATTGCAAGAGGTACAAGAAACTATATATAATAGAGGAAAACTTGTTAAACAAGCCTAATTTATTTTAGATGATGATAACCACATTAATAATAAATATGTTCATAACAACAACAAGAATTTGTAAATAATAAACAACAAGCATTTGTAATTAAGGAAATAGAAAAGTATTTAAAATTGGGTAAATATGCAATTTCAAAGTTTTTGTTAGTAAGGACATAATAGTCATTATATAATTTACCTTTTTTATAAAATAGGGATATTGGATTTACATAAACTCAACTTTCACCAATTGGCCGATAACATTCCCAACTTTCGATTTGTACACCAACACTCCAACTTTCAACTTATTGGCCTATAACACTCCTCAACTAACTGAACCCTAACCCAGTTAGTTTTTGCTGATGTGGCATCTGATGTGGCCCTTTTTCTGATATGGCATATGACGTGGTGGTTGATGTGGCATTTTTATGATGTGGCAGCCTACATGGCATTTTTCGATGACATGGCAGCTGACGTGGCATGTGACGTGGCATTTTTGATGTCGTGACAGCTGACTTCAGCTAACTGGGTTTTTGCTGAAGTTAGTTAGGGAGTCTTATCGGGCAATAAGTTGAAAGTTGGGAGTGTTGGTGTACAAATCGAAAGTTTGGAGTGATATCGGCCAATTGGTGAAAGTTGGGGTTATTTAAATTCAATATCCATATAAAATAAATCAAAATGGGGATATTTACAAATTTTTTTTAATAAAGAAGGAGAAATATGCAATTTAAATTTAGAAGTGGATAAATATGCAATTGAGGAAAATATGCAATTGACCATTCTCATATAACATCACTGTCCTGCTTCAATATTTCTTGCTCTCCCGATTATTGCTTCCCTTAATCACATCACATGTAGTCCCCATTCAATAATCAAAAGCATAAATATGGATCAATTCACCTTGGCTCTAAGGCCTTGTATGACCATGTCGCGCGAACACTCCCTTGGTCAAAGAGAACACTATTACCAACAAAAAACCAAATTAAGCTCACTGCTGGCATAACGTGTCCTCGTGTTTTAAATCGATAGACACCACATTTATGATTTAACAAATATATATTAGTTTTTCTACACAAAATGAAAAGAACACATACCGTAACTATCAAGTAAAAACCTAGTCAATTTAAAGTGGGTTAGGAGAAAAAATTATAAATACTAGAACCCAAAGAACATATTAAGCAAAATTATGTTCAACAGGAATCATGCCTACTACGTAGTAAGAATCGTTTTTTCCTAAAATTCAAAGCACAGACCATCTGATCTAGATTAGTATATTAATAGAATGAGGATCCTAAGGCCATACGGTGTGGGGCTCGGCATGCCTCAGGCATGGCCATGCCCGGGCGGCAAACCATTCCCCCCCTCCATGCCTGGCATGGACGGCAGGCCCTAGCCGAATGTGCCGGATACTAAATGACAAAACCCCTCTCTCACACACAATATATACATACATATACATCTATATTTTAGGCTCATCCCCCATTTCCATACCTCCATCCTCTTTGCCCATCCTACGTGACGCTTACGTGACGGATCATCCTCCAAGGTAGGCTCATCACCACACCCACCAGCCTAATTGACTTATACAATTATAGAATGAGGGTCAATGTCACAACATGTATCTGTGTATATCTGAAAGTAGATTCGTTTCCAACAGTTCATCAGGGTATTTAATCATCATCACATTCGGGATCCGCATCAGATCCCTGAAAGAAAGAGAAAAAAAACATGTTAATCCTTAGTGAACCGCCTCATATAATAAGACTGCACTAGATTATATCAACCTTGACAAAGCTATACAAACCAACATTGTTTATATAAAAAATTTAAGAATACAATACATGCAGAGCGGCACCAATAACCCTCAATTTGGAAGAAGCATACAACAACTGAGGGGAACATTTCAGTTTCGGTGGAGGCTTAAGACCGAACTGAACAGCCCGATGCACACCCATAACCCGCAGACACCTCCATGGACACCATATAGAACAGTTCTATGAACAACAAAACTAATTGCATCAAAGTCATTTACATATCTTCAATATATTAGGGGTTTTAGACCCTACATATTGTTAAAAGTTCATGTGTATCTATAGTTCATTCATATGGTCCTACAACATATTATTGTGTTGTATTACAAGTGCTTATAGTTCTGGACCAGTTTGTACAGATCAGATATGCTATGGGGGTCATGTGGAATATTACAAGGACTGCGATCATCTTGGCTGGTTGTTGAAGGGCTTGGATGTAAACTATTTTTGAGCTCATATATAAGCTCTGTTGTCTGAGCATTTGTTCATTCTTTCACTTCTCTTGTTTACTCATCCTCTCTCAGTTGTTAGTTAGGGTTTTGTTGAAGTTGTTACAATCTCTCTCATCTGTATTTTAGAGAGATCAGTGTATTGTTTTGTTGATGATCATCAGTTTGTCTTTGTACTATGTATCAGTGTTGGTGATAAGGTGAAAGAGGTGGTCACCTCATGAGAAGAGGTAAATTTTTCACCCACCCAATCATCTATTGTCATGTCAATTCCCCTCTCTAAGTCTCATCTTGCTAAAAAAAACATAAGGGGTGGTCACCTCTCATGAGTAGGGTAAACTATTTTTTTCTTTTTTTAAAAATTAGCATTGATAAATAAAACATATTTTTAACAAAACAAAAGTACGATAAAGTTAAAAAACATTACATTAAATTAAAATTAAAAATAATTAAAATTACATTTAATTAAAATAACTTAAACTAAATAAAATTACTACTCTTCGTCGGATTCAACCAATAGATGGAGTAAATCTAGTCTTCCAAGATGCTCAACGAGATCATGTTTTAGTCTCCGATGCGTATCTCCAACGAGAACGCATTAGCCGATTCATTATACCCCATTTTGACTTCAAAACACCAAAAGTTGTCACATCTTTTCTTGCTGTCTCGTGTTGCTTCTTGAAATGATTTCACGGACCATGTAGGGTAGATTCCATCCACAAGATAGTAACCATGTTTATATAAGTCGTTGTTAACGTAAAATGGACATTTTGGCTTAGTTCCATTTCGTTCAGTATGAAATAATGGAGATTGCTGAAGCACATTGATGTCGTTTTGTGCACCTGGAGTACCAAAAAAGCATGCCAAACCCACAAATCTTAAGAGGCCACCGCTTCGAGCATAAATGTCGGGTATTGGTGATCTCCTCTCATATATTGGCCCCGAAACTCTGTGAGACACATTTTCCAAACGTAATGGGTGCAATCAAGGCTACCAACCATACCAGGAAGGTGATGTTTGTCCTCATCAGCTTGGTACAAAAGCGTCATGTCGTGACTTGTTGGTCTACGTAAGAACTCTGGAGTATATATTTTACATACCGTTTCGTAGAAATATTCTGACACTCGCGGGAAGTCCTTTCTGCCATATGTAAATACTCGTCGTTATCATCTGGAGGGTTACGGTTGCAAGTTGTTTAATAGCCTATGTAACTTTTTGCACCAATGTAAAACCCTTCTTCATTCTCGCATCCACGCCCTCATCAAAACACGGGTTATTCGCTTCCATGTCGCTCACAGTTTTTAGAAATAAATGTTTTGACACACGGAACCTATAACGAAAAATATCATCGTTGTATTTCGGGTCCTCGACAAAACAATCTGCCATAAGGGTTTCGTGGCCACGATGATCACGACGAACATATCATTTTTTTGCTAGATGTGCTTGTGTCTTGTAGTTCGGATTGCTCGGTGAGATTTAAAAAAAATTATGCTACTATCGGTTGAAGCTAACTCGACGTCGCTGCTATCGAGTGGAAAAAAACAATGGCATTTCATCTGTCATTTTAGAGATTAGTTTTGAAGAAATGATAAAAAGGGTTGGTGAAAATTTGGTATGAAATTGTTTGACATAAATTGTGATTTGGGTTTGTTTATATAGTGTAAATATTGTAAATTAATTTTTTTAAATTATAACGGCTATCTTAAGGGAGTCGTTTCCCTCTCCAACGGTCAAACGCCCACAACGGCCAAATACATGAAGCGGTGAGTGATCACCGAATTCTTTATCACCGCGTGATAAAACCAACGTCGGCGGCGGTGTTGCTAAGCGGTAAACACAATCCCTGATCCCTTTCTCGCACCCACTGTCACACCCCAACCGATAGCGGAAACACGATGTGGCACTAAGCGACAAGATTGCGCAAGAGGATCCATAACGACTATTTTGCGACAATAGTTAGTTTAATTTCAGATTTCATAATTACTAAACAATCCATACAAACATCAAAAATGAAATACAACTTGTCTCAAACATCATAACAAAAACATAACTAAATTAGGCGTGTATCTAAAGCCTAATCCATTTTCCAGCTTACGATCCATCAACCTGTTATATACGTTAAAATAAAAGTCAATACAAGCATGTAAAGGTGAGTACACAAGTTTAGCATAAGTAATAGTAATAAGAGCGTTTCGCAAAACCAGCATGTATAAACGTAGACAAAGTGAATCATGTAAGCTATTAGCATTGATACAAGCTAGCCAGCGAGACCGCGTGTGAGATGCGCGTCACATGTTCACCGAAGTGTCCACGTACGAAATAGTAAAGTAAAGTGTGCCTTACAACCCCCGAACCTATGGGTGGCAGGTCAACCTATAGTACTATCATGTTAAGGGTGGTAGTGCGAGTCATCAAGCGTAAGCGTAGCACACAACAATTCAGCGTTTCACGTATAGGCATGCGAGAGAGGTTTGCGTTTAAAGCGTTTTAAGTGTCGTGTGCAGTGTTTGTTTTATAGAGAACATATATAACACCCAAAAAGTGCGTTAAAGCGAAAAGGGTTCAAGTATACTCATAGTGCGTGCTTAAAAAGTTAAACACGAAAGGATGGAGCGGGAATAGTGCCGAATCAGCCTGCATGCGGGAACATAAGTGCATCAGTCTTCCATAGTGCTGAAACAGTCGAAACGAGGATCGGTGCGAGGAACAGGCCGTTCGTACGAGTTGTGCTTCGTACGAGCTAGGCTTCGTGCAAAGCATGCTTCGTGCGAGCCATGCTTCGTGCGAGCCATGCTTTGTACGAAGCGTATTGGTGCGAGCTCACCTGTTTCGTGTCCAAAATCGAGTGTTTTCGCGTTGTTTTTCAGGAAATCGAGTGTTTATACCTCCAGCCTTAAGCTACTGATCAAACCTAGGGCTGGGGAGATCTTTTGAGCGAGTTTAGCCTCTTGTGGGAACTTGGACTTGTTTGTACGAAGCGTGCTTCGTACGAGCCAATCTGGTTCGCACAGGTGATTGTTCTTGCGTCTTCGTGCGTCCGGAACTGAGTTTTTTCCTGAAACTGATGTAATGTCGAGTCCTTTTCATGACGGTTTTAACACCGCTTCGTCCCACTATTTAGTAAACGAAACATATGCCGATTTTGGTCCGTTTTAGTGTAAAAATCGAATTTAAAACAGTTTTCCTAGGATTGAATCACTTGGTGAGTTGGAATAACAAGATTTCTAACTTGGGAAGCCAAGGTTAAGCCCAATATACTCGTTTAAGTGTGAAAAGAAAGTTTTATGAAAAAGATGAAGGTTTTCGTAAACAGAACAAGTTTGGATGAAATCGGAGATAAATTCGTGTAAGTCGTTGTGGAAATCGTTGTGGCTTACGTAAAAAGTGTTGTTACTTACTTGGAAAAGCAGAGAAAAGTGGGTAGAGGGTGTTCTGTGCGAGTGACAGCAAAGGGAGTTTGTGAGAGTGAGTTAGGTATTTATAGAAGAGGAGAAGCAAAGATAGGAGAGCGCCTTGTGCGAGCCATACGTGCCTCGTGTGAGTTGAGGGTGACTCGTATGAGGGAGTGACTCGTGCGAGGGAGCCCAGTTCGCGCGTCGGCTGTTCGTTGTGGTGTTTTCGTTTGTACTAGTTAGTTTAAGTACGTTAAGCATTTTAGCAAGGCGTTAAGCGTTTTGTTGCGTATTAGCGCGATAATTCGAGTTAAGCGAGCGAGCGAGTGAGCGTTTAAGCGAGTATGATGAAGGTCCATGATCAGGCGGTTCTAGATGGAAGTTAGTGCGTAAATGTAACCGATTCGATAGAAGGTGATTACAGAAAGGAGTAGAAATAGAATGAAGCAGAAGTCTTCATTCATACCGAAAGAGTATGCATCTTTAAGTCCAGCTGCCGGAGTTCCTGGAGAGAATCCGGCAGCACCTCCCCGTAGGGATTGCAAAAACTTGAATGACAAAATGAACACACACCTATATATAAGGTTACAAGTTTGCCCGGAATGTGTCATGGACAAGTTCGGGCGAACTTGTCCTTCACATGCCAAGTTCGGGCGAACTTGCCATCACAGGTCAAGTTCGGGCGAACTTGTTCCCATTTTCACTATACGCTCCGTATTTTGGTCGTGCGTTCGATTCTAACCTATACAATATTCAACACACACTCAATCTAGCCTATTCGACAAGTGACGAACACAAAATGCATCAACAAATTCTCCCTTGTTCGTTACTGTCGAAGCTTGATCTTGATCTTCAAATCTCTGAGTCGTGTTTGAATATTTTGCAACTTCAATCAAGGTGTCTGCCGATGTCGTCGAAACTCGTCAACAGATTCCCCCTTAATTGATGATCCGGGTTTGCATTATCAACTTTCAATTCCCTCTGAAATCTCCAGTTCAGATCTTTGGTTTCATGGTTTCCGACCTCCTCTGATTTACTTGACCGGCAAATTTTCTCGAATAACCACCAACTCGAAGCTAATCAATGCAGCAGCTTCTCCATTTCGACGATAACGCATCCGAGATCAGCTTTTAATAAGCGTTGAGCAACGAGAGTTTATTTCGCACACTCCTAAAATATCAAAAACTCAACCGGCAAATTAATAGAAACTTCGAATCACCGCATCAGAAAACTTCAAATCAACGAATACCCTCGAAAATCTGAAATCCCGATTTCCATAATCATAGTTAAGCACCCTTCAGAAAGATTTTCTCAGCAAATCGGTAATCTGCTCAATCAGTAAATCTTCATCGGAAACAGATAATCTGAAAAACATCAAATCTGAGAAACACACGTCCGTGACCAAAATCACATTCTTCCTCTTCAGTCATTATGCCAGATATATAGCTATCTCCGGTAGACCAGTGCCACTTAGTCAACAAACATCGTCATCCAACGGCGGTTAGTCCAAAGAGAAGAATGATTCATCTGCTTGACGACTAAAAATAATGGCCACAAAAGGCTATCATCAGTTATCTTGAATAACTTCAGATTTCCTTGGTAATTTTGAAACTATCTGACTCCGGAGCTAGTCATTAATTCCTAAGATCATCACTGAACTTTTTGAACGTCCTCAATTCCTCACTGGTACTAATGACTGCTAATCCAGCTAACTACCCCTTCACCGGAGATCAGGACTCTAACCCTTAAGCATCACTCTGTATCATGATCTGAAAAATTGGAACTTCCTGTGATCACAGAATCCCAAATATATAGCCTCTTTCTTCAGCAACCGGTACACAACTTTGTCTGAAAAACCCTTATATCATCTTCCTTAATCTTGGTACCACGTACAACCCGGGGAAACTGAAACTATAGAGCATCCTTATCTCCTGGCGGTTAGTCCATTCAATAATTCATGTGCAAAGCATAGTTAAAGATAGGCAGTCGTATGTGCTTCCAAACCATACGCGCGACTCAGGTGTCAGTCCACAACCAAGACCTCAGAATCTGATAAACAACTCCTCCAAACTCAGTTATGTAACCACCCGCTTTCAAACTAGACATCAATTTGAAATACCCAATGAATCTCAATCCTCTGCATTTCCTGATAATCTGCAATCGGTAACCACCCGGATACTGTTGCAGCAGTCACGAATTTCAAAAATGCCGGAATCTTCATATATCATAAAATTTTTATTCCCCCTCATTTTTGCAAATTCTGACCATACTGAAATTTTCACTGAAATTCCCCCTCAAAAATCCGGAACTTTCAGTATTTAACAAATGAGGATTTAACGTTTAGGCCCATTACTAGTCACGACACCCAAATGATCAACATTCTGCACTGGTATCAATGACTCTCCCGTTATCTTCAAAATTTTGTGACTGTATCACCAAATCTGTACTCTGAAGCTCTAGACGGTGTCCCCGAACATCCCCGTTCGGTCATAGAAAACTCAAAAAAAAATCTATCGCCAAATTTTTCCTGGACACTCGTCTCGTCAAAACGATCAACAAAATTTTTCCATGCCTTTTTTAGGCTCCTGGACAAGTTCGGGCGAACTTGGTCACTATGTGACAAGTTCGGGCGAACTTGATCAAAATTTGACAAGTTCGGGCGAACTTGATCAAAATGTTACAAGTTCGGGCGAACTTAATCTTTAAAAACCAGCCCATTTTCACATTTTTCGATCCAGAATCCTTATTTCTTCGAATTTCGAGATGATTCCACCATAGATCTGGTCGAAAATGGTTTTCTAACAATCCCCTCCTAATATCCATAAATGTCCAAATTCATGAGCGTAGGTGATAACCGTAGCTCTGATACCAATTGAAGGTCTGTGATCAGGCGGTTCTAGACGGAAGTTAGTGCGTAAATGTAACCGATTCGGTAGAATGTTATTACAGAAAGGAGTAGAAACAGAATGCAGCGGAAGTCATCATTCATACCGAAAGAGTATACATCTTTAAGTCCAGCTGCCGGAGTTCTTGGAGAGAATCCGGCAGCACCTCCCCATAGGGATTGCATAAACTTGAATGACAAAAAGAACACACACCTATATATAGGGTTACAAGTTCGCCGGAATGTGTCATGGACAAGTTTGGGAGAACTTATCCTTCACAGAACAAGTTCGGGCGAACTTGATCATCACGTGCCAAGTTCGGGCAAACTTGACCATCACAGGTCAAGTTCGGGCGAACTTGTTCACATTTTCACTATACGTTCCGTATTTTGGTCGTGTGTTCGATTCTAACCTATACAATATTCAACACACCCAATCTAGCCTATTCGACAAGTGACGAACACAAAATGCATCAACATATGAGACATATATAACACATAAACACACATAATAATATATATAACTGCGTTAAGTTTGCGTTGTGATGAGCGTTCGAGTATTAAGCATCTAAATGCGATAATCAAGCGAAATAAAATGCGTTTAAAATATTGTTAACCCTTTTTATAATAAAATCTCGGAGTATAAAGAAGTTACAAACGAAATAACGGTAAAACAGAGGCATTTGGAAATGTCGGGTTGTTACACCCACCCCGTTCCCCCTAATTGTTTTCAAATAATTAATCAATTTGGTGTTCACCTTCTATTACCCTTTGGTTCTTAACCATTAATTACCACCTGGGAAATGAAGTTGAAATCAGTAAAAAACATAAAATAATGCATTTTAGGGCATTCACATCGGAGGTTTTGTATATTTCCATCCATATAATTCAACAAAAAAAAACACATTTCCACTATATTTTGTTTTCTTTTCAAAAACCTCTCACATCTAACTCTCTATCTCTATCATACTCACAAACACTTATTTTATTACTTTTTTCTCTTTCCTGCACACTCACAAGAAATATATAGAGGGATGACATGAGCCTCTAAATATAGAGGTTGTACTTTGCTTTCTATAAATCTTTCTCTATCATAGAGATTCTAATGTAATGGTGTTTTTGTTGTTTTCTTTATTTCTTACTCTATATTATTATATAGAATATATGTATAAAGAGTCTCCGATGTGAATGCTCTTAATAGATTAGCTGCTTTAGATATATTGAATTCATAATAACGAAAACATGTATTTTAATAGATTAGGTGCTTTATTCTACTTCTTTTGCAACTTTGCAGACTATAACGCCCTCCGTTCGCTTACCGCCACCATACATGCCGGAAAAAAAATATGTTTCGTTATTTTCATTCTTGCCTCCTCACTATGACTTTCTAAGTTCTAACGGTGATAATTTTGAGGGTCAACCTATCAAATTACACCATATTTGAAACACACTCCTATTAGTAAACCATTTTGTTCCGTCGGTGTGGCTGAATGGACGAGGGGCCTGTGCCCACCCTTGGTTAAATATGAATCCACCATTGAGGCCTTTGCCACCCCACTAACCAGCGCCAACATGTGTGAATTGATGGGGCCACGACTTTACACCAATCAACATTTCTTTTTCTCCTTTTCTTCTTTTTTTCATTAATAATTAAGGGGTTTTCTTTTACATCAAGCTAGAGAGTAAGTGCGTTAGTTAATACATATTGCCTATGTGACACAGAGACAATCGTGACACATAGGGGCGGCAATTCTTGACACGCTCTGAAATCTGACACAAAAAATATAGGTTCCGGTTCGACTGACACGACACGTATAAAAAAACAGGCCGGGTTAGGGTTGATCCGTATTAAAAACCACGTCGGATTCAGGTTGACCCTTTAACCCTTTTAAGTGTTACAAAAAGAAACTTTTATGTTTTTGTTTTTTCCGTTTCTCATTTTCGTTTCCCATCTAGTTGTCCCACTTACACTCACCATTAAGAACGTTACTGATAACCCACTTAAAACCTAACAACCTGCTTATTAATCATCAACATGTGTGACTAATCTTAAAAAATTGGTTAAACGGGTTGTGTTTAGGTTGACCCGAATTTATGTGTGCACGGGCTACGGTTGAACTCTTTGACATGAATAATAATATGGGTTGCATTCGGGTTTCACATTTCAACCCACCAACCTGCTAACTGACAACACATCAACTCGCCAAACCACTAATCCAACACAATTGGCACCGACTAATAATACATAAAAGCATTATTCAACAACAAGCCTCATGTATCATTAGGCTGGATGATGTGGAATAAAGCACCTAATGCCACACTCACGTAGGATCCATATCACATAAGAGCCTTTAAAGCCCATACTGTTAACTTGCATGCAATGGTTTAAAGCCCCAATTACGTAATTATTTGTTTTTGTAATTCATATACCTTTTTATTTAAAAAAATATAACAAACATAATTTAAATAATGTTTTGGGTTTGGGATATGTTTTAGGTTTGTTGAAAAATTGTTGGTGGTTGATTTGGTGCGGAATAGTATCCAAAAAAGCCGGGAAGTGGTGCTGACAAGTGATAGGATATTGGCGTGGAAGGGGGTATTGGATAATATCCGATCTCACCCATTTGCAGGTCTCTTCGGTACCGATTTTGTTGCTCGTTGTTTGCGAGATTAGCCCAAAGCGGATTGTTGGGGTACCATACGTTTTGGTTATCGCTGGGAAACATTGTGTGAAATGGATGGTTTGAGATTGTATAACAATTGAAGAGAAAAGATTGTATAGAATGGTAAGGTTTTGATAAAAATTGTGGGATATATATAGTGTTAAAAGTAAAAATAAAAGTTTTTTTTAAATGTTACTGTTTTTCAATGGTTGGAAATTTGAAAGCCCACCAAACTAGCCGTTAACACTTGCTATCCGGACAACAAAGGGTCTATGCCCCCCTCCCCTGCGCCTAAGAAATGAGAAGAGTGCCGCCACAGGACGCCATTTGTGCTGATATGACGGAGACGCTACACTGGACCACCTGGTTTTAGAAACACTTATAAAAAACTAAAATAAACAAGAAACAAATAAAATGGATAGTCAAAAGTCAACTATTCACAAGCAATAAACAAGAAGCAGAAAAAGTATATTATTATCATCATACTCAGTAAATTCTATCAATGGCAAATCTAAAGTAGGGTCTGATGAGGGTAAGATGTAGACAGCCTTACCTCTATCCCGTACAAATAGAGAAACTGCTTCCAGTAAGACATCCAGCTCGATTGAGACCCCCATAAAAAAGTATATACTTACCTCAAAGAAATTCACATTTTCTTTAAATATACGCTATTTTATAATTTTCTACTTTTGTAACTACAAAATAAACAAGAACTCATACCGATTCCATTCACCGGTTACAAGTTTACCGCCCGAACGGGCAGACGTAAAAACAAAAAGACGAAAAAGTCCAAAACATTTTTGACAAAAGATGCTGCAGGTCATCATGTTATTCCGTAACCGCCAATCACAATCATCCACGAACTCTCACCTCACGTGACCTGTCACGTTAACAAACTTCCCAGTGATGGAGACACAAGTAGTGGCGGTTGAGGAGAGAGAAAACACACCTAACTCATCAATCCAGATATGTTTAAAAGCGGAAAACAGGTTTTACTCATTTAGTCATTTTAGTGAGAGAAAGTTAGACAGAGAAACTTAGACGCACATGTGTGTATAAATATATAGTGTATATGTATATGTGTATATATATATAGAGAGAGAGAGTAGGAAACACTCAATTGGACGTGTGTTGTGGTGCTTGCAGAAAGAGTGAATAAGTTGCTGCTGTCCCGAACAAAGTTACAAACCCTAATTTTGAGATTTTGCGGCTTCGTGAGTAAGTTTTTGATGAATTTGTTCTGTTTCGATGCGGTTTTGGATTCAGATGTGTGTTGTTTATGATATGTATGAAGTTAATTTTGAAATTTTGTGGCTCATTAGTAAGTTTTTGATGAATTTGTTCTGTTTCGATGTGGTTTTAAGTTCAGATGTGTGCTGTTTATGATCTGTGTGAAGTTTATCTTCAACTTTGTTTGAATTTGGATGATTTGTGTAGGAAACATGGTAGTTATGTGATCAGAATTATGAAATTTGTGTAGTTAAGTAGTAGAATCTGAAGTTGAATTCAGGTTATAAGATGAATTAGTAGTTTTGTTTTGCTTTTTCTGCTTTGCGATTACATTTATTTTTTTTGGAATTGTGAATGATTTTCAAATTGTTGTGAATTTGGGATGATTTGTGTAGGAAATATGGTAGTTATGTGGTCAGAATCATGAATTTTGTCTAGTTAAGTAGGAGAATCTGAAGTAGAATAAGGTTATAAGATGAATTGTAGTTTTGTTTTGCTTTTTTCTGCTTTGTGATTACATTACTTTTTCTAGAATATGAAATACTTTCAAATTTGTTGTGAATTTGGGATGATTTGTGTAGAAAATATGGTAGTTATGTGGTCAGAATCTGTTTAGTTAAGCAGGAGAATCTGAAGTTGAATAAAATTATAAGATTAATTAGTAGTTTTGTTTTGCTTTTTTCTGTTTCGTGATTACATTATTATTATTATTGTTATCTATGCAGTTATAGCGGTCCAAAATCATATAGCGGTCAAGGTCCGCTATATGATATACAGGTTATAGCGGTGGTATAGCGGTGTTATAGCGGTAATTTTTATACCATGCATAATTTATGTATTTATATATAAATATAAATATATATTTGAAATTATTGATAGTGGTATCAAAATTCATAGTAATGTCATGCAAAATATTAGTAGTAATATCAAAAAATGAAAACATGAAAGTGGAAGTCCAACAATTTCTGGATTTAGGTTTAATTTTGTTGAACGATGAAGAACCAACGTCAAACGAATCCAGCAAATGAAGACTTTAGACCTTGATTTAGGTTTAGTTTTACGTTTGGGCTTTACTTTCAGGGTTCATTTCAAACAAAAAGTTGATTAATATGGGTTTTTGGGTTGAAAATAAAAAAAACCGCTAAAAGCAGTGCTACGACCGCTATACAAGTTTCAGAATAGTAGTCAAATAGCGGCATTTAGCACCGCTAATAGCGGAACCGCTATAGCGGACCGCTATTTGAACCGCTATGAGATCGAATGTCCGCTAAGCGCTATAGCGGTGCTATAGCATGCTATTGACTGCATAGATTGTTATTATTATTATTATTATCACTTTCTTTTGGAATTATGAATGATATGGATGAGTATGGATATTGCACTTAAGGATATTACTTCAATTTGAGCTCAAAGAGGCTTATTTTGGTATTGAAGTGTAAATTGTTATTGTAGTGAAGAATTTGAGAAATTAAGAAATCAGGGAACTAACTTGTATGATTCAGCTTTTGTGAATTTGTTCATCTGCTGATTTGGTTTGCAGTTTTTGACTCAATGTCTCTTTGTTGCAGAATACTGTAAACAAAAAGTGTTTTGCTCTTGAAATTTGGGAGCAATTGTGATAAGCTGCACCAAGGTGCTTCAATTGAAGATACTGATCCCACAAATTGTAGATTACAGGGTGTTGTTTTTTGGAACTGATTTATTATTTACAAGTTGTGCTGGTTATAACTAACATTAGCGCTGGAGTGGTTGGGGGTACCTGCAGCGGGAGCCATGTCATCCTTAAGTCGGGAATTAGTTTTCCTAATCCTGCAATTCTTGGATGAAGAAAAATTCAAGGGTACTGTCCACAAGTGAGTGTATTTTCTTTATAATATACTTTTTTTTAGGTTGCATGCGTCTTTAATCCCCATGGATTGCTTGTAACTTTGTTCAGCCAGTGGTTCTTGCCTCATTTCCACATGTATCTTGAAAATCCAGTTGATCAATTGAGATGCATATGGTACTTATGTAAATTAAACGTGTGTAGGTTGGAACAGGAATCAGCTTTTTACTTCAATATGAAATATTTTGAGGAACAAGTTCAAGCTGGTGAATGGGATGAAGTTGAGAAGTATCTATGTGGGTTCACAAAGGTTGAAGACAATCGTTACTCGATGAAGATATTCTTTGAATTAAGGAAACAAAAGTACCTGGAAGCTCTTGATAGGCACGTCTTATACTATATTTACACGCCACATCGTTGGACCAGGGTTCTTTTCTGTTGTTAGTCTGTTTTATTGAGGATTTGAATCTCTAATTTCAGGAACGACCGAGCAAAAGCTGTTGAAATTCTTGTGAAGGATTTGAAGGTCTTTTCTACTTTTAATGAAGAGCTCTTCAAGGAAATCACCCAGCTACTAACACTTGACAATTTTAGGTATTCTTTATAATCATATGTGCTTATCATAATCTTTTGCAAGTGTTTCTAGGTAACAATGTTATTTTCAGTTTGTTTTCAAATTATTTTTCCTTATGTTTGATTAGGATGAATGAGCAGCTTTCAAAGTATGGGGATACCAAATCAGCACGAAGCATTATGTTGGTTGAGCTGAAAAAGCTAATAGAAGCAAACCCCTTGTTTAGAGAGAAGCTTGCTTTTCCTGCGTTTAAAGCTTCACGGTTGCGAACATTGATCAATCAAAGGTCCTGAGCCCAACAGTATTATATCACATTCTTACCTAACGTTAAATTGTAGGGTAAAGTACACGGATGGACCCTATGGTTTACCAAAATTTTGGATTTGGCCCCTAGCTTTTCAGAAGTACACGGATGGTCCTTGTGGTTTGCACTTTGTAACGCATTTAGTCCCCAGCTTGGTTTTAAAATGCGCGCATAATGCGTGATGCGCCCGATGCGCTGATGAGAGCGCATAGCAACAGCTGATGCGATGCGTTTACGTGATGCGAGAATATTGCGCGCATTTCGCATAATGCGCTCTGATGCACGCAACGTTGTTTCTTATGCTTTTTTCCAGATTTTATGAACCGTGTTCGGTTTTTTTCCATAATTAACATCTAAGTATGCTTGATTTGAACCAAAAAGCACAACTCTTATCTTCTAATTACGTCATTTGTTTACTTTAAGTATGTTTTTATAAGTTTTTATGTATAAATTTTTAAATATTTTTTTATAAAGAACGCATCGCATACGTGATGCGCTCGCATCAAGCATCACGCATCACGCATCAGATTTTTGGACTAAACGCATCGGAGCGCATCACGCAATTTAAAACCAAGGTCCCCAGTCAACAAATCTAAAGGTTTTAGCACATCCAAGTTAGGGACTAAATGTATTACAATGTGCAACCACAACATGTACTTTCGGAAAAAAGTGGGGACTAAATGCGTTACAAAGTGCAAACCATAGGGGACCATCAGTGTAGTTTTTGGAAAGCTAGGGACCAAATCCAAAATTTTGGTAAACCATAGGGACCATCCGTGTTCTTTACTCTAAATTGTATTAGCACTTGAATAAGTGCTATGTATTATTTTATTTTAAATTGCTATGGGGGATCTAACATGCTATTCTTTTCCAGTCTTAATTGGCAGCATCAACTATGCAAAAATCCACGTCCAAATCCTGATATTAAAACTCTGTTTATTGACCATACTTGTGCTACTAATAACGGAGGTCGAGGTCCTCCCCCTACCAACAGCTCCCTTGCGGGACCCGTTCCTAAAGCGGGGATATTTCCTCCTATCGGAGCTCATGGCGTAAGTGTGGTTAAAATGTTAAATTATTTAGCCTTCATGCTAATTTTGCCATTAGGGCTGCAAACGAACCGAACGAACACGAACAACTGTTAAGTAAATATATGTGTTTACGAACTGTTCATGACACTTACCGAACGAAATTTTATGTTCGTGTTCATTTATTAAGGAAATGAACGTGTTCGTTTGTTAATATTAGGTAACGAATGCAAACGAACATTCATGAACACATATGGAAACAAACGAACACAAACAAGCATTCATGAACAAAACATATAATACACTGATACTTATAGAATATTTTATTTGTCGGAAATTTGAAGTATTTAAATACCATACAAAAACTAAAATCACTAATGAACTATCGAACATAAACGAACATGTTACCGAACATTCATGAACATAAATGAATGAATGGGCTTCTGTTCATGTTCGTTCATTTCGCAAAACGAACAAATTTTTTTGTTCGTGTTCATTCATTTGTTAAACGAACGAACACAAACGAACTTCCCGCCAAACGATTCACAAACGTTTAGTTCATTTGCAGCCCTGATTGCCATACACAATGTAAATAAGGTAAAACTTTCTTCTGTACAGCCATTCCAACCTGTTATCTCTCCTTCTGCTGGTGCAATTTCTGGGTGGATGGCACCTGCTAATCCTTCCATGCCTCATGGTGCCGTTGCAGCTGGACCTCCTGGCCTTGTGCAGCCTCCTCCAATTGCAGGTTCGTGTTTGCTTCAGATTTCAGTAAAACTTTCGTCAACATGAACAGATTTCATCAAATGCATCCTTTCTACTGTTTGATGTTTTGTTCTTACATGTGTAGCTGCATTCCTGAAGCATCCACGGACACCTCCAGGTGGTCCTGGGTTGGAATATCAAATGGCTGATTCGGAGCAATTGATGAAACGTGCACGTGTTGGTCCACCCGATGCAGTATGCAATGTTTTTTATTGTTTTGAGTTCAAATGTCTTTTGGTTATTATGCAAATGAGCCGAGGCTCGGGCTCGTTTAACTTACAAAAGCTCGAGCTCAAGCTCGGCTCGATTCGAGCTTTGTTTCTAAAGCTCGAGCTCGGGCTCGTAGGTAGTTTTCAAGCTCGGGCTCGGCTCAGTTTTTATTTATTAATTAATTTATATTAATTATAATTATTATTTTATACATAATTTAGTTTTTTTCTATAATTTTATAAATACTTATTATTGTTATTATTATTTAAATATACTTGTAATATGTTAATGAAAAATTATATAATAGTGGGCTCGTTTAGGCTCGCGAGCCCGCTCGAGTTCGTCTTGTTTCGAGCTTTTTTTCGAGCCAAGCTCGAGTAGCTCGCGTGTAGCTCGGCTTGGTTGCACCCCTTGTTATTACTCCTTCCATTCTAACATGATCAGTCTAATATGTTGAACAGGTGTCATTTTCTGGTTCATCTCATCCTCCCAATGTATATTCACCGGATGATCTTCCTAAAACTGTGGTTCGGACTCTTAACCAGGGTTCCAATCTTATAAGCATGGACTTCCATCCTCAACAACAAACTATTCTCTTAGGTTGCTCCTCAATCTGTTGTCTCCAATCCGTATTTTTCTTGCATTTGATATACCAATTCTGAAAAGGAGGTAATGTAATTGTTTACAGCTAACCACATATTGTTGTTGCCAAAATGTCTCGTAGTTGGAACAAATGTTGGTGAAATGAGCATTTGGGAGGTCGGATCTCGAGAAAGGATGGTACATAAACCCTTCAAGGTTTGGGATATATCTGCTTGCTCAATGCCTTTTCAGGTAAGAGTCCCTTTTCATATTATTACGCTTGTAAGGTGTATTTATTGTATCATTCTTAAGAGGTTTATAATTATCTTCATGTCTAGACAACTTTGGTAAAAGATGCAGCGGTATCTGTTAATAGGTGCATATGGGCACCAGATGGATCAATACTTGGTAAAATTAGAAGTCCTATTTTTGTCATTATAAAAGATCTTGTTTAGAGTAAAATGCCATTTTTGTCCCCGAGGTTTGGCCAGTTTTACGACTTTCGTCCAAAGGTTTGTTTTTCCGCATTTGGATCCAAAAGGTTTCAAATCTTGCCATTTTCATCCGGCTCATTAGCTCCATCCATTTTTCTCTGTTAAGTCAAGAGTATTTTCGTCTTTTTTGTTAACTTAAAGGGCAATTCAGTCTTTTTCACTTTATGTACAAGCAATTAGCATAATGTACAAGTATTCAAAAAAGACGTCTATACCCTTAACAAAAAAGACGAAAATACCCCTGACTTAACGGAGAAAAATGGATGGAGTTAACAAGCCACATGAAAATGGCAAGATTTCAAACCTTTTGGACGAAAGTCGCAAAACTGTCAAACCTCAGGGACAAAAATGGCATTTTACACTTTTGTTTAAGCAGATTTTAATGTTATCCCCCCCCCCCCCCCCCTCCATAGGTGTTGCCTTCTCGAAGCACATTGTTCAAATATATACATACAACCCGCCAGGGGAGTTAAGGCATCACTTGGAAGTAAACCCTCCATCTTTCTGACTCTCGAGGAAGTGATTCATATTATTTTGATCGGTTTTGCTACATTACAGATAGATGCTCATGTTGGTGGTGTAAATGATATAGCTTTTGCTCATCCTAATAAGCAATTATGTATTGTTACGTGTGGGGATGACAAGATAATTAAGGTACGGTTGTCACTAAGGCTGTCCTTTTTTATCCAAAACCCGTCCCGGATACAAAGCCATCCGAACCTGAATTAAAGAATACCCAAAAAACCCAACCTACCTGAAACTTCTATGGGTCGGTTATCGGGTCACTTTTTCCCAGCCAAAACCCAAACAACCCGACCCGAAACCTGAATATTTATCGTTTTTTATATATATGTGTTGTCTGTAGTATTTGGGACATTAAGTTTTGTGACTTTTGAACATTAAAAAAATCATATTGTCAAATGATATTTGCATCTTGATGACATTTTTTTTAGTAGCAATATGAATTTTGATAATATTTTAGTAACAGAAAACATTTATTTTTCATTTTACATCTAAACCCGAAAACCGAAACCCAACCCGACCCGAACCCAACCAACCCGAACAACCCAGCCAAAAACCTGAACAACCCAACCCGAAAAACCGAATCCCGAAAAATAACCCGAAGAACATCCCGAGTCGTCACTGAATAGAATAGATTTATGTGTCACTTATAAGACCCTTTCTGCATCTTTGGTAATAGGTATGGGATGCTGTAGCTGGACGCAGACTACATACGTTTGAGGGTCATGAGGCTCCTGTATATTCTGTCTGCCCTCATTATAAAGAACAAATACAGGCAAGTATCCTATCATACCTTTATCTTCAGGTTTTTGATTATGCTGAGATCTCATGTGATCACCTGAGTGATTGAACCCGTGCATTTTTTTGTCTAGTTTATTTTCTCAACAGCAATTGATGGGAAAATCAAAGCATGGCTCTATGATGGTTTGGGGTCAAGAGTAGATTATGATGCCCCTGGCCTTTGGTGCACAACAATGGCATATAGCGCTGATGGAACCAGGTCATATTCCAATATAGTCATAATAATATTAATTTAAAATACATGCCGCATCATGTTCTGTTTGTAAGTTATATTGGCTCAACGAGTTATCTTTCTTGTATACACACAAAAGCTGGATTAAAGTTTCATATATACTTTATGTTGTGTACTTATGTTCGTGCGTATATGTTGTGATCAATAGTTCTTAGGTGTTTTGGATTGCTTATTTAAGTCAAAAAGGACTTTTTGGCAAAAGGACTTATTGGCTTATGACTTATCCAAAAGTAGTTTTTAAAAAAGTGTTTGGATTAGCTTATGTGGTGTGAAAAGTCAATAAGTCACTAAGTTGTTTTTATAAAAGGTGTTTGGCTCAGCTTATTCATGTAAAGGGGTTAGGTTAGGGCATTTTTGTAATTATTTCTTCAAAAGTTAAAAGGAGTTTTAAAAAGTCAAGATTTCCTAACTTTTTGACATGAGTTTTCCCCCTTATGCAAAAAGTTATTTCTAAAAGTCCTTTTCGCTCATCCAAACACTATTTCTCCTTATTAACTTTTGAAAAAGCCAATAAGTCAATAAGCTGTTTCAGAAAGCAATCCCAAACATGCCCGCCCTCGGTTATCTAGATTGATGAAATCCCTTGTTTATGTGTTTCTCATGATCCCATGTGGGGATAATAACGTAACATATCAGTTATAGACTATGTTTATCATTGCAACATCACATTTTCCATTTTCTTTCAAATTATTGCTTCGTGGTATTCACTGTCATCTTTTATCTCAAAACCTTTTCTCATTGCTTATAGTATGTATTGTAAGAAGCTTTTTTTTAATTCTTAACGTAATATTATTATCAGACTGTTTTCTTGCGGAACTAGCAAAGAAGGCGAAGCCCACTTAGTCGAGTGGAACGAGAGTGAAGGAGCCATCAAGAGGGAGTATTCTGGTTTCAGAAAGCGGTCTATGGGGGTTGTGCAGTTTGACACAACTAAAAATCGTTTCTTAGCTGCTGGAGATGAATTTCAGATCAAGTTTTGGGACATGGATAATATCAATATGCTGACTGTTACGGATGCAGATGATGGATTGCCTGTAAACATACAATACCACTTCCATTACAATAACGAAACATCACTTGTCATTACATTATTATTGATCCTTTTCATTTGTTTCAGGCAAGGCCTAAATTAAGATTTAATAAAGAAGGGTCGTTACTGGCAGTCACAACAAGTGACAACGGAATTAAAATATTGGCAAATGGTGATGGGCAGCGCATGCTACGGATGCTGGAGAGTCGAGTGTATGAGGGATCTCGAGCATTTTCCGATACAGTTAAAGTAATTTGTTTGACCTCTCATTTAGTTAATACTTTCTTAAAATCATGAATCTATCTAATTACTCTTTAAAACTTCGTCTACAGCCGTCAATCCCTGGCCCGTTAGGTCCTATCCATAACGTTGCTTCTTCTATGGCATCTGCTGTAGAACGTGATAGAATGCAGACTCCATTATCCATCAACAGTCTTGTGAGTTATGCCCTTTTGACCATTAAACCTGTTTTTATTTATGGTCAACCTGAGCAGTTAATGCGGTAAAATATCGGATATCGGTCAAGGACCGATATTTGAGATATAGGTTATCGCGGTGGGATATCTGTAATTTTAATATCATGCAGAATTTATATACATAGCAATTTAACACTAACAATTCAGTATACTCTCCTACCATCAACAAATTAACGTTTTGCAACTTGCTAAACACTAACAATTGTAGCAAGTAGGAACTGATTAAGACTTAAAACACCAACATTTAACACTAACGGTTAACAATTAAGACTAAAAACACTAATAGCAGCAATAAGAAGAAAGAAGAATGTTGAAACTAAGAAGAAAGGTACTGATATCGGGAATATCAGTGATATATCGGTCGATATCGCGATAGTATCGGTACCGATATTCGTACCGATATTAGACACCAATATTTTACATGGGGACTGATAACCGATGTATCACCGAGATATTAATTGCATAGCGTTCAACTTATATTATAGCATGTGTGCATATTGAAGGTTAATGCAGAAAGCAGTAAGGTTGTGGATATTAAACCTAGAATTGTGGATGGCCCCAACAAGACCAAAAGCTGGAAGCTTCCTGAAATAGTTGATTCAACTCACCTTAAAGCTCTAAGGCTGCCTGATCCAATGCTTGCCAGCAAGGTGGGTTTCATATATCAGTTATCATCTCCAGTTAAAAGTTATGTTTGTTTATTATTATTCATCTGGTATTCTGCAGGTGGTGCGGCTTCTTTATACAAATTCTGGGTTAGCTTTACTTGCACTTGCTTCGAGTGCGATTCATAAACTATGGAAATGGCAACGAAATGAACGCAATCCATATGGGAAGGTTTGTTAACGTTTTTGATAACTCATTTTAAAATCTGTTGAATTCTAATTGCTCTTTGCACATGTTCAGTCAAGTGCATCTATCGTCCCACAACTGTGGCAACCTACAAACGGGGCTGTAATGTCTAACGATGTAAATGAGAGTAAACCTGCTGAAGAGTCTGCTGCATGCATTGCATTATCGAAGAATGATTCTTATGTCATGTCTGCTTCTGGTGGGAAAGTCTCCCTGTTCAACACGATGACTTTCAAGGTATCTAAAAAGTTGAAACTTTACTATTTTGTTTTATTATGCAACTAGTAAACAAAATTACCCGTGCGCATTGCAGCGCGGGTACATCTCATGGCAGGACTATTTTGGTGCAATTTCAAAAGTTGAGGGGGTTGTAAAATGGAGTAATAGTGTAGGGGACCATGCAAAATGTACATAAAATAAGCACGAAGCCGTATTATAATTGAGCTGACTCATTTCCAAAAGACAGTTCATTGAATCGTAAACCAAATCGAATTTATACCTACACGTACATAAAAATACACACAATAAAAAATAGTTTTTTAGAGTTGAGGAACGGAAGGGGTAAAGTCGAAAGTCTATAAACTCGAGGGGGTCAAAATTTATATAGCGTTTAAAAAGGGACAATAGTGAGGGGTATAGTTGGAGCATTAGAAACTGGAGGGGTTAGCTTGTGAAACTTGTAAAACTTGTAAAATGAAGTAGTAGTCTAGGGGTTAAAATTGCCATTTGCAAAAGCTTAGGGTTGTAAAATGGAGAAGTGGTTTAGGGGCTAAAGTTGCCATTTGTAAAAAGTTGGAGGGAAAGGTGGGAAAACCCACCGACATTTCTAAATAAGAGTATATAAATTCCAAATACCAATATGGAACGGTAACCGACAAGCACTTGACTGATATGGGATTATGGTCAAACTTCAGGTTATGACAACTTTCATGGCCCCGCCACCTGCTGCCACCTACTTGGCTTTCCATCCTCAAGACAACAATATTGTTGCCATTGGAATGGAGGACTCGACAATACAAATTTACAATGTTAGGGTTGATGAGGTAACTGTTTTACTTTTCTGTTAAGTGTTCTTCAGTTAACTAAGCTAATTAAGATTTTAAGGGCGCCCTCATCTTATTTACATCTGATTGTTTTAATAGGTCAAAACAAAACTCAAAGGTCACCAGAAACAGATTACAGGGCTTGCGTTTTCGCAGACTTTAAACTCACTGGTTTCATCTGGAGCTGATGCTCAGGCAAGTTGGCCGATAAAGTAGTAAATTCTTCTTTTTTTTTTCAAATTTGGCTAATACCCAGAGCCGGAAAACTTATAACACGACTCATAAACACTGTTGACTTTACAAGTTAACATGAAGTTAAACGGGTTAAAGAGGTAAGTTAATCAGGTTTGGGTCATAAACGGGTCGGCACACATTGATGACAATAAAAAAACGTGTATAAACGGGTTCAACCTACCTAACCCGTTTATGACACTAATAAGTAATAACACGCTTAACCAATCATGTTAAACTAGTCTTAAGCCCCCCGCGTTGCGAGGCATGGGGCGTAAAATCGTGCTACCAGCATGTGGGGAATGGGGACGTAAAATTGTGCTAACCGAACGATGACCAAAACCAGAAAAAAAGACTTCAAACAAAAACATGATTTTCTAACACCAAGTGAGACACATGACGTAAAATGTAGGCGAAGTAGAATTTATACCGACAACTTTATTGAAGTTTAGGGGCTGTATGATAACTTCATTAAGGTTTAGGGGTTGTATGATAACTTTATTAAAGTTCAGGGTTGAAATGTAAATTGGTTAAAGAAAAAAAATTAGGCTGATTAAACTAAAAGGGGTGAAAATGAAAGTTTACACTACATGACGAAATAGAATAAAGGACAAAATAGCTACTATTCCCCATAACGTTCTAAATGAATATATATAGATAATGGGTTAATAGGTAGACCTGACGTGTTTAAGATCCGTTTATCATAACAATGTGGATTTGTAATTTTATAAATCGTTGTATCATAATTATTTTTTCTCCCTTAACTTGCTAACGTAGTTCATTAAGGATATTATGGATTTAGTTTTTTTTGGTAACATTTATTAACTAGTGTTAAGTGAGTCGTGTCAATAATCGTGTTTGTGTCGTGTCATTCGTGTTATTGAACTACTTATATTTTATCGCTCTATGTATGTCATGTCATTGGTATTGTTACTGGTTATATATATGTCGTGTCAGTGGTATTGTTACTGGTTATGTTAAATGGTGTTTAACGTCTTGTGTAGCTTGCTTATTAAGAATGTCTGTGTTAGTGTTCAAGTAAATGACACGTTTAGTTTAAGGGCGTTGTGTTCCAGTCGAATAGTTGTGTTAAATGGTTCTTGTCAAACACAACCTGTCTAACTCAACACATTTCCGGTTTCACTAACTCTACTAAGACCATATTTTATATGTTTTGACTGTATCACAGCTATGCATCTGGAATATTAACGGATGGGAGAAGCGGAAATCAAGAAGTTTACAGCCGCCACCTGGCCATCAATCCTCATTGGTTGGAGAAACTAAAGTTCAGTTCCATAATGATCAACGGCATTTCCTCGTTATACATGAAAGTCAAATTGCTATTTATGACCACCAATTGGAATGCCTGAAATTGGTAAATAGTCAAAGACTCATGCTTTTTTATGATCAGATAATATCTTAATTCAATTAAATTCTCTTGCAGTGGTCTCCAAGAAATCTTTATCGGCTCCAATTTCAAGTGCAATATACTCATGCGATGGCCTACTTTTATTCACTGGATTCTCAGATGGTGCTGTTGGAGTTTTTGATGCAGAGGGTTTGAGGCTTCGATGTCGTATAGCACCTTCTGCCTACATTTCGTCATCAGTTTCTAGGTATGCAACGAAAATGGAACCTTAAAATGCTTATATAATCCCAGCACAATAATAATAACTTTTGTAGGCATTAAAATACATGAGTAAAATGCCATTTTTCGTCCTTGAGGTTTGGCTAATTTTGCGACTTTCGTCAAAATAGTTTGTTTTTCCACATCAGGATCCAAAAGGTTTGAAATCTTGCCATTTTAATCCGGCTTGTTAACTCCATCCATTTTTCTCTGTTAAGTCAGGGGTATCTTTGTCTTTTTTTGTTAAAGGGCAATTTGGTCTTTTTCACTTTATGTACAAGCATTTCGCATAATGTACAAGTATTCAAAATACTGAATCGCCCTTTAAGTTAACAAAAAAGATGAAAATACCCTGATTTCACGGAGAAAATAGATGGAGTTAACGAGCCGGGTGAAAATGGAAAGATTTCAAACCTTTTGGATCCAGATGCAAAAAAACAAACCTTTGGACGAAAGTCGCAAAATTGGCCAAACCTCATGGACGAAAATGACATTTTACTCAATACATTTTAGGCAATTTTCTGCCCATTTGACCTGTTTCTTTTTTTATTCTTGCAATTTTATTTATCCGTTTGAAATTAACCTAAATTAAACAACTTGTGACTCACTCTTATAGAACCAAGATTGTAAGTAAATGGGTCAAAACTGTCACAGCTCTAATCATGTGTTATGTTTTCTTGTGGCAGCAGCAACAGCACTCTATATCCTATGGTTATAGCAGCACATCCGTCTGATCCTAACCAATTTGCTCTTGGAATGAGCGACGGTTCAGTCCACATTATTGAGTCAACCGATGGAGATCCAAAGTGGGGCGGCTCAGCACCTCAAGGAAACGGTACCTTAGCATCATCCAATCCTTCAAGTTCTGCGTTAAATAGTCAACCCTCGGAAACACCATCGAGATAAAGGTACAGAAATGATGTCATTTAGGATAGTAATGTAAATTTTAGATTAAATTTTTGTTATCCCTTAATAAGAGGTAGAATATGAGGCGGCTTACTACCTCAGCGGTTTCAGTCAGGCGTTTTTTTTATTGTATTCGGGTGTCTCCTTATCATTTTTGATCTACACGTGCTCGTGGTTGGAGCGAGTCAGGTTTGTTTTGGTGTGTATTTTAGATTTAATAATAGTATGCATTTTGTTTACCAGTGTGGTTTGTGGATATACTCGTATACAAGAAAGGATCTAAATTAGTATTGCAGGTTATCTAAAAGAAATTGCTTGTTTTAGTAGCCTTGAAACCTAAATAATCGGTTGCATTGATCAAGTTGAGTGGGATTTGTTCACTTCAGTGGGTTTTGTGGTCAAGTTTTCTCATTTTGATTATTTCTTAGATCAAACCGGGAACAGAAGCGAACTCAAAATAGTCACTGAACTGAAAACTGAATTTGATTCCGTTTTGGTTTCGACTTTAAGCTGAAAACAAAGCGAACTCAAAATAGTCTAACTGAACCGAAAACTGAATTTGATTTCGTTTTGAGTAAAATGCACAAAACGTCCTTTATGTTTTCTCTAACTTACAGGTTTCATCCTTAATGTTTAAAACTTGCTAAAAACAACATTTAAGTTTATTTTTGTTGCAGGTGCAATCCTTTAGAACTAACCAAGTTAATTTAATCAGCTAAGTTCCCTCACATGCATAATATGTGAGGGTATATTTATCATTTTGGTTTCCTTTATTATAAAACCCACAAAAAATCAATAACTTTTTAGTTCTTAAGTCAAAATCCAACCGCCTTCCTTAAATTGTGTCCCAAACATATCGCCAAAATATGCCCAAAGTTACATTGAGTAACAACAATATTACAAATGGTGAAATTCTTAAAAAAAACAAGAAGCACCTTGTTGCCATTATGAGAATGTTGTAGAAGAAGGTGGCAGGCCATCACTATCACCGTCTCCCTAAAGAAAAATAAAGAATTTGAATAACATCTTACCTCAAATGAAAAAAAGAGAAACTGTTATATTCAATACATACTTGATGTTATATTCAATACGTACTTGAGAAGATGGAGAAATTGTTACCGATGCTCACTCTAACCTCTATAAACATTCAAACGTGATTATATCTCTCCGTCTTCTATTGTAACTGAATGTTATATAATTGAAAACTAGTGGGTAACCATCCGCGCTTCGCGGCAGGTTCAAAACGTAGATAAAATAGGCAAATCGTGATAGACATTTTGTGCGACGATAAAAAAGACGCCACGATGGTATATTCGAAAGTCACGAAAAAGTTATCAGTTTTCGTTACGGTATCAGCAAAAACGACTACCTGGGCGGGTTCAGAACATAGTTAAAATAACTTACTTATGACGATACATATGAAATTCAGGAAATCATTGTTCAGAAAAAAAAAAAACTAAAAAGAAACGACCAAAACTAAGTAAAAAGAAAAAAAAAATCTAGAAGTTTTGGGTCTAAATAGTAATTGCTATAATGTGTAAAGGAAAAAACTAAAGTTTAGTGTTTAAATAGTAATTATCATAAAGTGTAAGGGAAAGAAAGGAAAAAACTAAAGTTGAGGATCCAAATAGTAATTATAATAAAGTAAAAGCCAAAATAATGCCTTATTAAAGTTAAATGGCTAAACATGTAATAATCAAAGTTGAGGGGTTAAAGTGTATAGAAAAACTAAAGGTATTAAAATTGAGGAGTTAAACATATTATTACCAAAGCTTTGGGGCTAAAGTTGTCTTAATGTACCAACTTAGCTTTTTAATATTATATGAGCTATGAGGACTAAAAGGTATAAAAGTGAAAAAGTCACATGGCAAACCGCAACTCATCGGAGGGTGTTACCGGCGACAAAAATGTGTTCAGCTGCGATGAATATGATGTTTATTCGCCGATCATCTTTTCGTTATGGTCACTGGCATTCTTGGAAGGTTAGACAGTTCATTTTGATTATTATAAACAATATATATAATAGTCAGCATTAGTATTAGATGTTATTAACTTGAGGGTATTGATAATTTAGATCGGTGAAATTAATGTTTGCACTGTGTTTTTTTGTGGTGGTTGGAAGGTGATGAAGTCATGAAGAATCATGTATTTGGGTTTTAACTGAAGTGATGAAGAAGAAAGTGGTTCTATGTGATTTTTTTGGGTTTTATAATAAGGAAAACCAAAATGACGAGTTTAACCGATTAAATTAACTTGGTTAGTTCTATAGGATTGAACCCGTAATAAAAATAAACTTAAAAGTTGTTTTTAGCAAGTTTTAAACATTAAGGACGGAACCTACAAGTTTAAGAAAACATAAAGGACGTTTTGTGCAATTTACTCTTTCGTTTTGGTTTCGACTTTAAGCTGAAACAACAAATCTTAAAGTATTATATGTATGGGTGTTGAGTGGTTCGGATTCCATGGGTTCGTCGGTTCTTTTTGAGTGGTTTTGGTTATACCGTAAAATCCATATCTCAAACATATGAGCTCGGCTTCCTTGGTTTAACTAAATTGAATCTCTAAAAACCGAAAATTGAATAACTAACTAATATTTATATACTATTAATTTATAACAATCTTAGGCATCATTGCTTGTAAGTTGTGCTAGATATATTGTACAAGTTATTTTCTACTTATTCTTTTATTGGTTTTCTTGGATGGTGGCTAGGGGTGTGCACGGTTCAGTTCGGTTTTTGGGTAAAACCAAAACCGTAACCGAAACTTTGGTTTTCGGTTTTTGAAAACCGTTCGGTTTCGGTGTTTTCCGTTTTAGTTATTACAGTTTTAACAACGATTCGGTTTATTAAACAAATTATTTTAGATTCAAAAATTAAAAGTATAATTCAAAGTTTAGAATGTTTCTTAAATGTTTACATTTAATTTACTATATTTAGTTTTTTTTATTAATAGTGTTCCATTAAACGTAACCTTCTAATCCATTTTAACGTTTTTATTAAAATGTTTTCTTTTATAATACTTTGAAAATCATTTAAATTTTATGTTAATTTTAGTTATTTCTTGTAAACAATGGATAAATCATTTTAATGATACATTAACATGTTAATGCTCTTATTATAAATACTTGACAATCAAGAATAAAATTAATAATTCTTAGTAGCATGGATTAAACACTTAAACAACTTAAATATAAAATTATATGGATTTGACATACTATTATAACTTATCGGATTGATTCGATTATTGACAATGGATAGCCGAAAACCGAACCGAAATTTTCGGTTATTAAAAATCCGAAAACCGGACCGTCGAATTAGAAATAAAGAGATGTTGAGTGCATAATGAGAGAGGGGGTCGTCGTAGGAGGCAACAACAACCCTCAACCAGTTTTCCGGCGAGACGGTGTCGGTGCTTAAGTGCTCTGATGATGAGGTTTTGAGATGGTGGGGTTTGGAAATAACTTTTAAGAATATGGACATAGTTGAGCGGGTTACATATACAGATACACATCATATAAGTATGTAGGTATATACCTCATAAAAAGATATTTATGTAAAGATTCTTGGAAGACTTGAGGATATGTTATGCAACATTTATGAAATCAAATATTGAAGGAAAAGTTGAGTTTAAGAGAGAGAAATAGAGGAAGGTTTTAGGGAGAGATAAATAAAGTGGATAAGTAAGGATGTTTATACATATAGGTAAACAACAACTCTTTTATAGAATAAAAAATTAACTTTGTTAAAATCTTCATTATATTACCATCACAACCACCGTCAAAACCACCACCAACACTATAAAGAAAAATTATAATCTTATTTCAGTTTAAACTCGATGTATAATAATTAGTAATTTTAAAACATATTAATCTATACTTAAATGAAGATTGATTAATCCGAAACTTTTTTTATTATTATATATGTTGAGGTACTTTTTGAGAAAAAAGAAATACGTAGACATGAAAGAAACATATATCACAACAAAGGTGAAGTTGGTATTCCTAGTATACGTTACGCCTAAATTTGTAAGCCCTAGCCGCAACGCGACAGTACTTATATCTAGTTGATCATCAAAAGTCATTATTTAACCTTTAATCATTATGTTGATTGTTTTCCCTATAATCAAGTTCTTCAGTTGTTAATGATTGATGGAAAAAAAAAGGTTTGTCTTGAATGGGTGTTTGCACATGTCTGTTGGAAAGTTATAATTTGAATTACAATAAAATAAAATGAAACATCAGTGTTTTTTTTAATAATTGAGAACATGATGCAATATTGGCTCAACTTGATATTGACTTTTTCACCCTCAAAACAGGATAAAAACATTTTTTAACATATAGGATAAAAACATTTTATTTAGTGATATTGAAATATAAAAATTAGTAAATCATCACACAATTTAGTATATTTGTTATGAATTAATCATTAAGAGTGACTTTTCATATTCTTAGCTCTTTTATATTTACTCTTGTGTTAATATACAAGCCTATAAACAAAGGCTTTGTGGTTCATACTTATACATCAATATATTTGTTATGAATTAATCATTAAGAGTGACTTTCTATATTCTTAGCTCTTTTATTTTACTCTTGTGTTAATATACGATCCTATAAACAAAGCCTTTGTGGTTCATACTTATACATCAATAAGATTTACATTCATTCATTCTCTTACTCTTTTCTCTATATTGCCAATAGATTTAGTTGTTTTACAACACGTTACTAGCACAAATTGCTTTGGAGTCGGATCGCATCATCGTAAGGTAAGTCGATATCGGCTAATCAACTTATAATTTATGATCTTAAACACAAACCATAATTAATGATCACTTGTATCCCAAATATATAATATACTCAAAATGAACTCAAATGTTAGCATCTTGAGGTTAAACCATAAGGTGAGTCTCTTTTGTATTATTGATTTGTTCACTTTGTTCTTGACTCAGTCTCTTAAAATAATCCGAATGGTAAGTCATATAGCTTTGGGATATAAGAAGGTATATATTGTTGTTCCATACAGATGGTTTTTCTATAAGATATTACATACACACGATATATAATACCGTGTTAATTTACATTCATTTTAATTAACGGATATACAATATGCTCTTAATTTACAAATATAATATACTTTTAATTTACATTCACTGGAATGCTTGATTGATCTTACCTGCATATGAAGATTTTGTTTTCTGTTAACATACGAACATAGTGCAAATATATATATACTATTTTTTTCTATTACTTGGTGTTTGACACATATATATCAAATTAATAATCCTAAAAAAATTGATTTAAAGATTTGTATCTATTTATGAAAAAAAATTATTTAAGGATATGTATTTATTTATGGAGAAAAGTTATTGTACAATTAAACTAGTGTACGAAGTGTAGGAGAGAAGTTTGACCTTTGATTTACAAGATCAATGGTTGAAATTAAGTGTTCCCCAAATATAGAATTCACATAATTAAAAACAATGGAACAAGTGTGAAAAAGAGTAAAATAGGAAAATCCAATATTGTTGACTCATAAACCCACTTCGCCCATGATTTTCAAACGACTATAACTTTTTTCTTACGTTATATATTTTTTATGAAAATTACACCATATTAACGAGCATTTCATTCTCTTTAATTCGAGCAGTCTATTGCTATATTTTTCTTTAAAAAATTGCAGGATTTTGAATACCCATTACGTGATTTTGAATACCCAGTAAGTGACTACGTGATTTTGAATAGCCATTACGTGATTACTTGATTTCATTATAGTATTTATGTTAAACTCCGCTGAGTGATTATGTAATTACGTAACAATAGTTGACTATGTATGATTACATGACTAGGGTAGGGTTATTGTAAAAAGGGTGTGTTTTGTGATAAATGTAGGAAGGAATCTACACCCTTTGATCTATAATTTAATGGTTGAGATTATAATGGTAAAATTGTAAATAGTACTTACCATTAAAATAATTATTTTTCTATATTAAGGGTATAAAGGTAAATTTAATATTATTAAATTCAAAACCCAACATGCCATGCACATGCACCCCCCCCCCCCCGGTCTTTTTTAGACGTCGATAACTTTTTATACGTAACATTTTTTTTAATTACACCAAAATAACGAGTGTTTTTTTATCTTTAATATGAGTCTCATATTGCTATACTTGAAGGGGTATGGTCCCAAAAACCTTGCGCCAAGCAAGGAAACCATACCCACTATTAACTACTAAGGAGACCGTGCGCAGGTCTCTCTACCAAAGGAGGACTCATTAAACCCTGCGCCGAGGATCTAAAAAGGGAAAGTATCATTTAACTACCTTACGCGAGCTCGCGCAAGGTTCAAAGTTAACCTTGATTAATTCTCTTCAATGACTTTTCAGTCGTAAACCTCGCGCAGACTAACAAAGCAACAGAAGATTCTCATAAATCTCTGCGCCACACATCTAGGAAAGAAAAAAGATCATTTAACTACCTTGTGCGGCTCGCGCAAGGTTCAAAGTTAACCTTGATCATTTTCCCTTAAGAAATATTTCCATGCAGAAGACACGATGCAGGAGCAAAAGGAATCTTTTCTGATGTAACAGAATGCACACGTGGCAAGCAACAGATAGATTACAGCTGGGATATCTTCTAGAAGCCACTAACACCCAATCATGCAAGCATCTTTTCGGTTATAACCAATTGCCATATGGCAGCAACTGGGATGATCGAGAGATCACGGTGATAGCATGCTCACATCAATAAAAGATAGTGATCTCATGACGACACGTGGCATCTCCCTAACCGTGGATGAGCTCATGATGTCACACCCTGACCCGCAGCGGAAAATGGTAGTCGGGGCATGATTGGGTTTTCATCAAAGCTCATGACATTTACTATAAAGTTTCATATTTATTATTTCTCTTTAAGGAAGAAGTTACAATAAACATACAAACACAACATGTTCAAATACATTTTCATTCAATTTACAAACTAGGGTACAATTACAAAGGAAAACAAAACTAAACGTTCATTCCAAGGCATTAACTTGTTTATTCTTCTAGGCCATCCTATGTGTTTCTTTTCTCAACCGGATCACCTGTATCATGTGTAAAATAGGGTTTTTTGGTCAACAAAAGTTGGCGAGTGAACCTTATTTAAATATTTGAAAGGATTAGTTATGTTGGTTATTTGAATAAAATTGTACATAACCAAATATGAATAACGTAAATGTAAATTTAATCCCAAAACACATAACATCAATAAATGCACAAGCACACACACCAAATGAATGAACAATGAGATCAAGGCTCAATCAAACGGAGCCGATCGAATGAGGCACGCGATGTTCAACTCGTCTCCCACGAGGAACTGATGGGCCTAATGAATGTTTTGCACGCAACTTGACAAAGTGTAAACACGTATCACAACAAACAATATTTACATCATAAGTTTAGGTCATATAATGGTAATGGCATAAGTTTGAATAAATGAAATATTTAGAGCGACACATGATACACCCCAAAACATGAATAAAAAGGGGAATTTGTAAGGATTCACTCACATTGGGTGCGTTCTTTGATGACGTTGGATGCGCACGAGTTTTGGGATTTGATCGACGAGGAAAACTAACCTAAAATAATAACGAAATGGTTCGGTAAATAAATGGATTTTATTTGAGATTAATACTTTTAATTCATAATCTTAATAGGATTTTTAGATTTATTTTTGTGAGTTTAAGGACATTTTCTAACTTTAAAAATATTATTTTTAAGTATTTTTAATTGGTTTTTAAATTAAATAAATAAATAAAAAGAAATAAAAATTTTGACTTTTTGACCGTTGACCGGTCGGACTGTGTTTATTCTATGCGCTGAGTGAGGTTCGAACTTGTGACCTCCCGTATACGTGCACGCAGCTCTACCAACTGAGCTACGTGTCTAACCCGAAATATTTCTGATTTTAATTATATTTATATACTATTTAGATTATTCAGAATTCTATTTAATTAAAAATGTTTTTTTTAAAATCATTGAACCGGTGTGAGAGCCTGGACTTGAACCCGCGCCCATAGCCTTGTATTGCACACAGCCCGACCAACTGGGCTGTGTGACTAACCCGAATGATATGCGATTTTAATTACATTTGTATACTATCTGCGTCTTAATATATATAAGTATTAAAAATGGTTGGAAATTTGTAAGAATCGGGCAGCGTGTTAAGACTCGAACTCGGGACCATGATTTAAATTTGCACACAGTCCACCACTGGACTGTGTGTCTAACCCGGTATATTTACCGGTTTTAATTTCCTTTAAATACATTTCAAACTTCATCTTCTTCAATTTATGAAACCAGAGGATCAACCCGACTGTTTAATCAATCTTATTGAATTAGTTGATTGATTATTACTGATAACGAAAATAATTTAAACAGAAAAGGATTTAGGGATGTTGTACCGAACAGGTGTGATCTCCGATGAAGTTCCGGTGACTGAAAGAAATTCCGGCGAAGTGTAACTTGCGACAGAGGATCTACAGGAAGTTTGAGGTGAGTGTGCGTGACTTCTGTCGAAGCTCTAGAAGTCCTATTTATAGAGTAAGGCAATAATGGGATAGATTCGGTTTTCCGGCGAGAGTTTCCGGTGAAAAGAAAATTGTTTTCCGTCAAGGATAGAGTGTTTGAGCAGAGTGTTTGACTTGTGATCGTGCGAGTTTAAGCAGGTGGTTGATAGCTATATATATGTTGTCGCAGAGAAATGGTTTCGGTTTTGGATTTTTAAAACCCATAACTAATTTCGGTTTCAATCTCAATTACTCATCAGTTTTAGTTTTGAATTAACCATGGGTGTCGGTTATAACTGTCATGGTATCATGAGTTATTCCCGAAATTCTCGCGATTAAACCAGAATATGAGTTTTTTTGAAGCTGATTGAGCGGGTTCAGTTCCGGTTGAAATCGGATTGTTCTCGGGTGAGACTTTAAGTTTTATTTGTTTAAGTTTCTTCACAACGTGTGCGTGTGGCGGAGTGGTGAAAGCTGTGTGTGTATAAGTGTTTGGTTAGGGGTGAGACCCGGGTTCGATTCCCGCGGTCTACCCCTTTTTATTTTTATTTTTTGTATAACTATTATATATATATATATATATATATATATATATATATTACTTATTATTATTATTATTATCTTTATTTATATTATTTATATAACGAATCTCTGACTTGATTAACGTAAATTTGTAACGAAAGAAACATAATATAAACTTGATAAAAAAATGGTGCGTGTTTTAGAACCCGGTTTTCGACAAATGTTACAGTATCCCCTACTTTTAGAAATTTCGTCCCGAAATTTAAGTAGTAGTGGTATGTTTGACTCGAAGGGTGGGTGTTTTAATTTTTGACAATTACATAATTAGAAAAGGGTGAAGGTTTATACTTTATTTGAGGCGGTAACGTTCCTAGTAAGGGTTGAATATCCTGCTACAGGAATCGCTTTTTGATGCCTAAAGTATAAGAATGCGGAACAAGGATAAACAGAGTTGATTGACTAAGCATGATTTTTATGCGTAAGAGTTTTGAGAGAATTGATAAGTTTGGAAAGATAAGGTTATATCATAAACAAAATCTCAACCATGACGACATTAAAACCTACACGGAACCTCTCATAACCGCCTGACAACGCTTTTGATCCTTTGACAAGAATACTTATATATAGGAAGTACCAGCGGCGTATCCACCATATTCTTGTCAAATTTCCATTGGCTTTGTCAGTAAGTTATGATTAGTTCTATGCGACTCTAAAACATAAACAAACACAACAACCAAAGCTTGAGTCTCAATTCTGAAAGGATACATGACTGACTGATGAAAGTACCTCTCTCGTTTGTTATGATAAAGGGGTTAGTCTATGTAAAAGTGAGACACAACCCAACTTCTTTAAATGATGTGATCGAGGTACGTCGAGATGTTTGATGATATGAATGTTAAATCAATGAGTATAAAACAAAACTGTAATATCAATTCGCATTAAAATTTTTGGATACATAAATTCCCAATTTATAACTGGGAGACGTAAAGATAAAGAAAAACATTAAAACTAAACGGTTGGAGTTGAGTCTTGACTCTTGGTGAGGGAAAGCTAGTTGGGTGATTCGTTTGGGCCGTTATTATCTTCAACAGGATTGGTGTTGATGTTGTAAGCTCTTCCTCTTGCTGATGGTGGAGCTGGGTTTGCTTGATTTGCTTGGTTAACTGGGTTTGCTTGAGCTTGGGCGTTTATGATGTTAATCAATCGAGGGCACGTGTTTCTAAAGTGGGTAGGGTCGCCACAATTAAAACAAGCTCGAACATATGGGAACATGGGGTATTGGGGTTGTTGATATGTTTGGATCATGTTTTGAGTAGGGGGTGAAGCTTGGTTTTGAGGGACGCGACAAGTTTTGCTCAAATGACCATAACGCCCACAATTTGCACATAGTCGACAAGGTAAGGTAGATGGATGGTGATAAAAACAGGTGTTGCATTGAGGGTGAGGTCCAATGTAAGGTTTCTTATTTGGGTAAGTAGAGTTGGGTGCTACTTTGAGTGATTGGGATAGTTTGGAGGGGTATGGCTTGTGAAGCTGGTTGATTGCCTTGGGTAATAGCGAAATTTTGCCCGTCTCGTTTTCTCTTAGGAGTGGTTTGAGAAGGGGATTCGGTTTGGGTGGAGTTTGAGGTTTTGGTTGATGCTTTATCCTTCTTCTTCTCCTCCGTGAAGTCTTTATTCCGTATGCGGTTTTCGATGAGCTCTGTAGCTAACTCCATTGCTGCTTCCAAAGTTGCAGGTGTGGTACTTATTACAGGGTCTTGAATTTTTGAAGGAAGACCTCGAATGTAGTGCTCGATCAAACGGTAGTGGGGAGTGAACAAGTTGGGGACCATCTGATTTAACTCAAGAAATCTCTTGTTGTATGTGGTGTGGTCACCTTCCTTTTGTTTCAAAGAATAGAACTCATCTTCCAATTTCTTGATTTCGCTGCTTGGACAGAAACGTCTTGTCATGATTTCCTTCAACTCTTCCCAAGTCAAAGTCATAGCATTCTCAGTACCTCGCTTGGCCTTCTCTGTATTCCACCATGTAAGTGCTACTCCAAACAAACGACCGGTAGCATATCGCACCTTGCGATCATCGGGACAGTCGCAATTGAGAAAAGTGTTTTCCATCTCCTCAAACCAATGGAGGAGAGCGGTGACACCTTCAGTCCCTTCGTATTTTGGAGGATCGCAGGATTTGAAATGCTTGAAGGTGCATTTAGTGGCTTTTGGGAGAGGATTGACAATGTTTTGATCTTCTTGGTTAATTGGGTTGACGGGATTCGCGGTAAGGGCCTGTTGCACCTGAATTACGATGTTGGGTATTACTGCAGCCATTTGTTGAGCGATTTGGGCAGCCATGCGCTCGCGGGATTTTCCTGATTTCATTTTTCTACGAGAGAGGCTAGAAGATATCTACAAGAAATACGTATCAAGAGTATGAGTTTGACGTTTTAGGGGTTATGTGTCGTATTTAGGAATGAACATTCATAAAATAAATGAAGAATAATAAATTTACTACATCCATAGGATGTCTTGGGCTTTGCTCCTAATTGGGCCTTGCATGCCGCCATACTTCACCTTCGTAATCATGTGGGCCCCCATGATTACCGGGTCTTTCATATGGTTCGCACGTGTTAGCCTGATAACGTACACTAAAACCCGGAGAAAATCGAGAAATATGTATGTAACGTATGAAATTCGGAGTGCATCCAGGTGTGGACACGGTGACAACTCAAAGTGGGGTTAGTTCGAACGACGTTTGGTGTCGCATGCTTTGGCCTAATAGGTCCTTCGTACTCTCATCGTTCGTCCCCAGGTAGGCAAACTGGTCCGTTATATTGGATTTATACGAATGCCAACCTAGACAGGATGTTCCGACTACCGGTACTTGTACCCTTACAGTTACTACATGCCCGTCGTAGAACTCACTTTGATGAGATTGAAAAACGACAAAATGCGACAAAATCTTGAATAAAGGAATATGAGGATGACTTAAATATGTGAACATTGAAATAGGCGTGATGAATGTATATGTAAGCTTGTTATGTTTGACAATAAGTATAACTCATTAAGTATCACACAAAATAATAGTGGAAGTGTTTGCATGCATTTGTGTGTGTAATAAATACGAAACAAATAAACATCATGAGTTTGCATGTAACCACATAAGCAATTAAAATCTAATCAACTATAGTATAGGCTCTAAGGGTCTAATAACCTATCCTATATCCCTATAGTCAAAAGCTCTGATACCAATCTGTCACACCCTGACCCTCAGCGGAAAATGGTAGTCGGGGCATGATTGGGTTTTCATCAAAGCTCATGACATTTACTATAAAGTTTCATATTTATTATTTCTCTTTAAGGAAGAAGTTACAATAAACATACAAACACAACATGTTCAAATACATTTTCATTCAATTTACAAACTAGGGTACAATTACAAAGGAAAACAAAACTAAACGTTCATTCCAAGGCATTAACTTGTTTATTCTTCTAGGCCATCCTATGTGTTTCTTTTCTCAACCGGATCACCTGTATCATGTGTAAAATAGGGTTTTTTGGTCAACAAAAGTTGGCGAGTGAACCTTATTTAAATATTTGAAAGGATTAGTTATGTTGGTTATTTGAATAAAATTGTACATAACCAAATATGAATAACGTAAATGTAAATTTAATCCCAAAACACATAACATCAATAAATGCACAAGCACACACACCAAATGAATGAACAATGAGATCAAGGCTCAATCAAACGGAGCCGATCGAATGAGGCACGCGATGTTCAACTCGTCTCCCACGAGGAACTGATGGGCCTAATGAATGTTTTGCACGCAACTTGACAAAGTGTAAACACGTATCACAACAAACAATATTTACATCATAAGTTTAGGTCATATAATGGTAATGGCATAAGTTTGAATAAATGAAATATTTAGAGCGACACATGATACACCCCAAAACATGAATAAAAAGGGGAATTTGTAAGGATTCACTCACATTGGGTGCGTTCTTTGATGACGTTGGATGCGCACGAGTTTTGGGATTTGATCGACGAGGAAAACTAACCTAAAATAATAACGAAATGGTTCGGTAAATAAATGGATTTTATTTGAGATTAATACTTTTAATTCATAATCTTAATAGGATTTTTAGATTTATTTTTGTGAGTTTAAGGACATTTTCTAACTTTAAAAATATTATTTTTAAGTATTTTTAATTGGTTTTTAAATTAAATAAATAAATAAAAAGAAATAAAAATTTTGACTTTTTGACCGTTGACCGGTCGGACTGTGTTTATTCTATGCGCTGAGTGAGGTTCGAACTTGTGACCTCCCGTATACGTGCACGCAGCTCTACCAACTGAGCTACGTGTCTAACCCGAAATATTTCTGATTTTAATTATATTTATATACTATTTAGATTATTCAGAATTCTATTTAATTAAAAATGTTTTTTTTAAAATCATTGAACCGGTGTGAGAGCCTGGACTTGAACCCGCGCCCATAGCCTTGTATTGCACACAGCCCGACCAACTGGGCTGTGTGACTAACCCGAATGATATGCGATTTTAATTACATTTGTATACTATCTGCGTCTTAATATATTAAGTATTAAAAATGGTTGGAAATTTGTAAGAATCGGGCAGCGTGTTAAGACTCGAACTCGGGACCATGATTTAAATTTGCACACAGTCCACCACTGGACTGTGTGTCTAACCCGGTATATTTACCGGTTTTAATTTCCTTTAAATACATTTCAAACTTCATCTTCTTCAATTTATGAAACCAGAGGATCAACCCGACTGTTTAATCAATCTTATTGAATTAGTTGATTGATTATTACTGATAACGAAAATAATTTAAACAGAAAAGGATTTAGGGATGTTGTACCGAACAGGTGTGATCTCCGATGAAGTTCCGGTGACTGAAAGAAATTCCGGCGAAGTGTAACTTGCGACAGAGGATCTACAGGAAGTTTGAGGTGAGTGTGCGTGACTTCTGTCGAAGCTCTAGAAGTCCTATTTATAGAGTAAGGCAATAATGGGATAGATTCGGTTTTCCGGCGAGAGTTTTCGGTGAAAAGAAAATTGTTTTCCGTCAAGGATAGAGTGTTTGAGCAGAGTGTTTGACTTGTGATCGTGCGAGTTTAAGCAGGTGGTTGATAGCTATATATATGTTGTCGCAGAGAAATGGTTTCGGTTTTGGATTTTTAAAACCCATAACTAATTTCGGTTTCAATCTCAATTACTCATCAGTTTTAGTTTTGAATTAACCATGGGTGTCGGTTATAACTGTCATGGTATCATCAGTTATTCTTGAAATTCTCGCGATCAAACCAGAATATGAGTTTTTTTGAAGCTGATTGAGCGGGTTCAGTTCCGGTTGAAATCGGATTGTTCGCGGGTGAGACTTTAAGTTTTATTTGTTTAAGTTTCTTCACAACGTGTGCGTGTGGCGGAGTGGTGAAAGTGTGTGTATAAGTGTTTGGTTAGGGGTGAGACCCGGGTTCGATTCCCGCGGTCTACCCCTTTTTATTTATTTTTTTTGTATAACTATTATATATATATATATCTATATATTACTTATTATTATTATTATTATTATTATCTTTATTTATATTATTTATATAACGAATCTCTGACTTGATTAACGTAAATTTGTAACGAAAGAAACATAATATAAACTTGATAAAAAAATGGTGCGGGTTTTAGAACCCGGTTTTCGACAAATGTTACACATGATCCGTGTGCACACACACATATAACCACAACTTAACGGAATTGCGAAAGATTCCGTTAAGATTCTCTCATTTTGACGTCCAACACCCGGCTATAAATAAGTAACTTGGGCTACAATTAGAAGGTATTCACTCTCCACTACTCTCTCTCATACTATACTTTACTTCCGACTACCTGTACTTATTCTCACGCCGGAGGGTGGTCACGGAGAGAACCCCCTTCTCCCCGTGGCGAGCTAACGGTGTTCTGTTTTGTAGGATCAGTCGGAGTATTGTTTTCATTCATCCTTCTTGTGAAATCTAACGAAAGATTAACCCCTTTATGCAGAGCCCATTCCATAGATCCACTTAAATTCCGGTCTAGTTGATCTAGGGTTCCTTCATTGGCGCCCACCGATTTCAATTCTTTTTCTCATCTTTCGTTTCGTTTCACCTAGATCTGCAGCACCATGGCTGATGGATCATCTTTTCAAGGTCCTCGATCGGAGATCCGTCGCGTCGTTGTCGGACCTCGGATCGACGGACAAATAGTTGAGGATTCTTCCGGTGAAGCTAATGCTCAATATGATCCCGATCATGCGAGCATTCCAGTAATGTCGGCGGCTCCTCAGGTTGATGTTGCTTCGATTTTACCACCTGGAGAGACTCCATTATCGTGGTTAATTAAATCTCAAGCGGCTCTAAACGCTATGTATGCTCAGCTATGTGCCCAAACCGGAACTCCAGCTTTTCAAGCTCCGGTTAATGCTCCTTAGGTTCGTGCTTCACCGGCACCTAGAGTGTCGAGTTATAATACTCAAAATCATGTTCGTGCCCCTTCGCACGTGTCTGAAGATGGAACAGAAATGTACTCTAAAACCAGGAATGATCCTGATCATTCTAGTAATAGAAAGCAAGAAGAAAATGTTCAACGTCGTGCATCTGTTCATTCTTGTTTGGGCCCGCGGTCTTCACAGAAGCGGGACACCAATCACGGTGAACACGATAAGACCTATGAGGAGGAGATAGTGCAAGTGTGTTCAATCGAATATCTGCAGATCATGCTAGTTACAAGCCAAAAGTACGTGCAGTATACAATCCGGATGGCTGAGCATGATTACAATCTGGTGTATCGTCCAACTGAAGCAGCTGAACAATCAAAGTTTACCAGAGAGATAGCACTGGCTCCTCTGGAGCGAGCAAAATTACCATCCAATGTCGGAAAGTTTAATGGTTTAACCGATCCTGATGATCACATGCGCCTCTTCACCGGCGCAGGGCTACTTGGATGCTGGACGTTGCCAATGTGGTGTCATCTGTTTGTACAAACTCTTACCGGCGTTGCGCACCTTTGGTTTGATAATTTGCCGACAGGTAAACTTTCCTCTTGGAATGATCTTAAGGAGAAATTCCTTACGCACTTCAGTTAACAAAGGCGATACGTGCGCGACTCCTCGGATGTAATGAACATCTGGCGGAGGGACGATGAAAACCTTGAAGATTTTATTACGCGTTACAACAAAGAAGTTTTGGAGATTGGTTATGTACACGAAGATCTTATTCGCGTGCAGTTCAAGTACACGGTAAGATGCGATGAGATGATTAAAGTGTTGTCAGGAACTACTGGCTTACCCAAAATCTGGGAGAAACTCATGGCGGCAGCCAAGGTTTACGCCCAGACTGAGCGCAACTTGAATTCCAATAGACCACCTCTACCTCAGAATCGTCCGCAAGACCTGAGTAAAGGTCGTCGCCAGTTTAAGAGAAATTGGAAAGAGTCAAGTCAGAATTCGTATTCTCCATACTCACCAATTGATGCGCGTGCAACAATCAACAAGATAACAACTCAAAAAGCAATTAAGCAAGAGAATAGGGAACGTCAATGGACTCCCTTAATGAAATCTCCTGCTGAAGTTCTCAGCACTGAGAATTATCAGTTCAAACAGCCGCAACCAATGAAAAATAAGAAGGGACAAGACCCAAATTTGTTCTGTGATTATCATAGAGACACAGGCCACACAACAGATAACTGCATCAGTCTGCGCACGGAGATTGAAAAAGCATTAAAGAGTGGGAAGCTTACACATCTACTCCAGAAGGTGCGCAAAGAGATTAAACAAATTACGCACGGGGACGAAGGGCCTAGCAACAAGAAGATGAAACAGCAAGTTTCCATGATTCAAGGAGGCTCATCGCGCAAGCGCAGCTTTCAATGATTTCAAGAGGAGAAGTGGCGCGCGCAACAAGTGATATTTCCTGTGGTTCCTGGCGGATCTCAGGAAGAAAGACCAGTGATAATCACAAGTATATTTGGCCATTACCAGACTGATTATATGTTCATAGATCTAGGAAGTTCTATGGATATCATGTATGAACAATGTTTCAAACAGTTAGATGCAGAGGACAAGGCACGCCTGGAACCAGTTGACTTCCCGTTGACTGGATTCTGTAATGAGGCTGTTTTTCCTCTCGGACAAATAGTTTTCCCCGTGACTCTTTCAGCTGGAAGAAACTCACGAACTATTCAAGTGAATTTCATGGTAATGCCAGCAACATCCCGTTACGATGTTTTATTGGGACGGCGAGCGCAACGGGATTTCAGTATGGTCACGTCCGCGCCGCACGCCGCATATGGTTTCCAAACTCCAACGGGAGTAGCTATCATTTTCTCCCAGAAAGAAATCATGTCTATTGAAGAACCAATTACTAAGGCTGCCAAGACATTGCCAAATAACGAACCTGAAAAATGGGTACTCAACAATAAGTATCCCGAGAAAAAAATCTTGTTAGGGCCTTCAGTCAGTACTGAAATTCGCGCAAAGCTTAAGCTACTATTGTTTCACAATAGGGACATTTTCGCCTAGACACCTGCTGATATGGTCGGTGTCCCACGCGACGTTGCGGAACATTGTCTAAATGTATTTCCATCAGCAGAACCAGTTGTACAGAAAAAGCAGCCTTGGGTCTGAAAAGACAGAGGCGATGAATGAGCAAGTCACCGAGTTACTTAATGCTGGTATTCTGCGTGAAGTCAAATACCAGACCTGGGTGGCAAACCCAGTCATGGTAAAGAAACATAATGGCGGATGGCAGATGTGCGTAGATTTTAAAGATTTAAACAAAGCATGCCCGAAAGATTGTTATTCTCTTCCCGAGATTGATAAAAAGGTTGACTCATTAGCTTCCTTTCGCTGGAAATGTTTTCTAGATTACTATAAAGGTTATCATCAGGTCTTGATGAAAAAAGAAGACAAAGATAAGACAGCTTTCCGCACGGAAAAGGGCATTTTTTGTTATACTAAAATGCCTTTTGGTCTCCGCAATGCGGGAGCTACTTATCAAAGATTGATGGATGCAGTTTTTGGAGATGATATCGGAAAAACTGTGGAAGTCTACATTGACGATTTGGTTATTGTGAGCAGTTCAGAAGAAATTATGCTAGATAACATCCAACGAACTTTTGATTCTTTACGAAAGGTCAATTTAAAGTTAAATCCAAGCAAGTGCTCCTTTGGCATGGAAGAGGGCAAATTCTTGGGTTTCATAGTCACTGAAGACGGTTTCAAGGTTAATCCTGAGAAGGTCGAAGCAATACAAAAAATGTCTTCTCCTGCTACTATCAAAGAGAATTGGCTGGAAGGTTAGCTGCGCTGAACCGTTTTCTCGCCAATCATGCTGCAAAATCTTATCCATTTATTCGAACCTTGCGCAATTGTACGCATAGCAAAGAGTTTGCATGGACTCCTGAGGCTGATCAAGCTTTCCAGCAGATGAAAGATTGTTTGGTTCAACTTCCCACACTTACTGCTCCTCGTGAAAAAGAACCCATGGTCTTATATCTTGCTGCATCTGAGGTAGCAGTAGGTGTTGTCTTGCTGGTAGAACGCGAAGGAGTCCAATCTCCGATTTATTATATCAGCAAGATGTTGAATGATCCAGAGACAAGGTATTCAATTATGGAGAAACTGGTTTTGGCATTAGTCCACGCCTCACGCAGGCTGCGAATATACTTTTCAAGACATATCATTACAGTTTTAACAAATTTTCACATTGGCCAAGTCTTGGCCAAGCCAGATGTTTCTGGACGACTTGCGAAGTGGGCAATAGAATTGGGAGGTTATAACATCTGTTATCAACTTAGACCAGCTATCAAAGGCCAAGTTTTGGTAGATTTCATCGCTGAAATTCCTGCTAATAAAATCGAAGAGTGTCAAGCAATTCAAATTCCAGTCCCAATCATAGACGATAGAGCTTGGACACTGTTTACAGATGGCGCGTCAAACAGTGATAGGGCTGGAGCAGGTCTTCGGTTAATGAGTCCAGAGGGAGTAGAGTTCACCTATGCAATTCGGTTAGATTTTAAAAGCACCAACAACGAGGCCGAATATGAAGCTTTCCTAGCATGCTTACGCCTCGCTATCAAAATGGGTGCAATAAATGTAGAAGCCCATGTTGATTCATTGCTAGTTGCTGAGCAAGTAATTGGGACGTACGATGTAAAAGGAGATGTCATGGCTTTATACTTAGCGCAAGCTAAGGCCCTTATAGCACAGTTCCAACAATTCAAAGTCACGCACGTAAAACGAAGCGAAAACAAACATGCTGACGCTCTAAGCAAACTAGTAGCAACTAGTTTCAAACATTTGGCAAAAGAAGTTCGTATCGAAGTTTTGAGTAACCCATCAGTCCCTCTCAGACAAGTAACAATGGTTGAAGTAGGAGATCCATCATGGATGTCTCCAATAATGATGTATTTGTTACATGGTTCACTACCAGAAGATAAATCGCAAGCACGTAAGTTACGTTGCAAAGCCCTCAATTACGAGATGGTTGACGGTATCTTGTACCAACGCTCTTACATGGGTCCTTTGCTCCGCTGTGTTAACAAACATGATGCGCAATACCTGATCAGGGAGGTTCATGAGGGGCTGTGTGGAATACATTCTGGGCCGCGCATGGTAATAGCCAAAGTGAGAAGCGCATGGTATTATTGGCCCGGAATGTACGTTGATGCTGTGGAGATTTTGTGCAAATACATGTCCTGTCAAAGGCATGCCCCTAAAATGTTGCGCCCAAAGAATCCATTGGTACCCGTCACAACAGCTTGGCCGTTTCAACAATGGGCCATTGATTTAGTTGGACCTTTTCCAGATGCGCCCGACGCAGTTAAATTCATCATTGTTGCGGTCGATTATTTCGCTAAATGGGTTGAAGCTAAACACTTAGCTTCTACTACAGCAATGGTAATTCGAAAGTTCATCTAGGAATACATCATTTGCCGTTTTGTTCTGCCCATGCGCATTGTTACAAACAACGGTCCAAATTTAACGGCTGAAGATTTGCAAAAGTGGATGACAGAAATGGGAATCCAGCATGCCTTTGCTTCCGTGGCGCATCCACATGCAAATGGTCAAGTTGAAAGCATAAACAAACAGTTGGTTGACGGTATCAAAGCCTGCCTTGGCACGGCACGACGAGGGTGGGTTGATGAATTGCCTAGCATCCTATGTGCACACCGAACTATGCCCAAGACTAGCACTGGAGAAACCCCATTTAGCCTTGTATATGGAACGGAAGCCGTGATTCCTGACGAAATTGGATTACCATCTCCAAGGATGCTAGCTTTGGAAAAGCAAGATAACGAAGAACAAAGGCGCATCGATTTAGACTTGTTGGAAGAACGAGGAGAGAATGCATCGATTCGCGAAGCTAAATACAAGTCTCAGGTTGAAAAGTATTACAACAAAAGGGTACGCATCTGCTCCTTTTTGCCTGGTGACTTTCTTCTTCGCGATAATGAAGCATCGAATGCCGAAAAACCGGGGAAGTTAGCCCCACGATGGGAAGGTCCATACGTGATCAATGAAGTATTGGGAAAAGGCGCATACACTCTAAAGCGTATGGACGGATCCAGCGTTCCTCGAACCTGGAACGCCCAACAATTACGCAGATGTTATATGTAATCTCAGTCCTCTGAGCGACTTCTGAACGTTGCGTGACGAGACTGCTTACTATATTTCTTATGTAATCTTAGTGACAGTTATAGCTTTACGCTTTATCAGTTTGAATAAAATACTCTGTCACTACTTACAGTCTTTTATATGTTTATTTACAAATGCATGCAATTCATTTGGATAAACAAAAACACAAACTCATGAGCCACAAGGTAAGTTAATACTTACGCTCACACATGAGGTAAGAAATTGTTCATTTGTCTATCCTACACAAGTAATTGGTCACATGCAAACATTGTAAAACTAAAATATATCATATTCACAATAAAAGTACTTGCGCAGCAGCGCAACGTTACAAGTAATTACAAAATAAAGAGTTACAAATTTCCTACTCTACGATTTTCTTGCCCGCCTGCTTTTCTGTTGCTGAGAAAATTTCCTTCAGCCTATCAACAAAATCATCATGCTGCAGCGCAACATCAACGAGATCCATAACAGGAATATGCAATTGATAACTCTCCTTAGCAGCAGTATAGATGGCAACAGTGTCAGTTCCATGTGTAGCAGCGTGGCTGGTATCCCACTGGGTTTTTAGCGCATGGGCCACGTGAAGCGTGCATTCTTTATAACCCTCCGTGTGGCCATCATTCCACGCCGCCACCATGAGCTCCGCCACTCTCTCATCTAAACCATCGAATTCAGAATCGAGTTTGCGATCTATAAACAAGCACATCAGTATCAGATATATCAAATCAGCGAAGAAGTTTATATTACAAAAACGGATAATACCTCCACAATCCCATACTCTCGCAACCAAGTTAGCTGGTTCATAAGGGATTCGGTTAGGCTTTCTGCTGTAGCGCGAGCGAACTCCGTGTCGTTAGTCTTTTGTTCACCTTCAGTTAAGCGGCGGATCAACTCGGCTTTCTCTGTTCGGTGCAAGTTGATATCTTTTTTCAACACATCAACCTCATCCTGCAGCCGCGCCTTGTCAAATAGCATAGACGTTAGATCATCAATCTCTTTATTCTTAAGAAGGAGAGTCATTTTGGTTGATACCTCGTTTTGCTCACTCCTCTCTTGATGAGAGCGCGCTTCTGCTGCAGCTGCAACTGCATCATCTCTCTCTTTCTTGAGCTTTTCGATTTCATTACGAAGAGAGATTTTTTCATTATTGTCTCGATTACAAGCCTCTACAAAGCGCTTGCGATCGTCTTCATGTTGAGCAGCAGCAGCATCATACTTGCGCTTCCAGGACAGCGCAGACCATTCCTCCTTCTTCCTCTCTGCTTCAAATTTGGCTCTCTCAGCCTCAAAATTAAAAACCATTTTCAAAGTGTTCTCCCTCTCAATCTTGGCTTTCGCCTTAGCACTCTCCACATCGTCTCGCTCTTTATTCATGTTGCGCCATTCGCGCACGATTCTATTAATGGTGGAGGAGGCGAGAGCAGACTCTTGTAAATAGGCTTCATAGGTGGCCTCATGATTTCTATCTTCTTGGCGCTTCACCTCCGTCGGAGGAAAAATCCCTTTATACCATTCCTTGCAGGAGCGCCAGTCGGTGAAGACATCACCTTGTTTTACCTTCCGTATAGGCTGATGGATTTCATCGGCCCTTTTCTCTATGTAAGATCGGTAATAGAAATCCCCAGGCGTCTCCTCCGGGCGAATGGGTGAATCTTCATCAGACTCATCAAAGGACACAAATCCTTCACTTTGTGTTGAAGGGCCAACTCCCTTGGATGTCAACTTCGAAGGCTCTGGAATGGGGGTAGATAAGTTCTCTTGCTCCGCAGATGCGGTCTCTTTCACCCCAATATCCGTAGCAGTATCTTTAACCTGCTCGCCAGCAGGATTCTCAGCATCAAGATGTTTTTGCTCTTCTTCTGGAGCCACCTTCTCAATGTTTTCCGGGCTAATAGGGTCGGAATCAAAGATAGGCAACTCTTACTCCACGTCCGCCCTTTCAACATTTTTAGGCTTGTGCGGCGATGGTATAGCAGATGAGGTAGCCGGCGCAGCCTTCACCATTTTCTCTGTTAAAATATTAACGAATACCAAGTGTGAGTTTCCGCGCAAACCACACATACCAGGGGAGAACTTCTTTGCGAAAGCTTCTAAATTGCCTTTCTTTCCAATGCGCGGCCGCGCAGCCTTTTTTGGTGGAGATGGTGGTGCAGTCTCAGAATCTTTCCTCTTCTTGGAAGCACGCTTCAGCGCCTCTTCAGGGCTTGAAGGGATCTCCAAAGGATCATCTGGATTCGAGGCTGGGGCAGAAGATGTGTCAATAGGTTCTGGCTTTGGTTTCCTCAAACCTACAGGCGCAAGACCCTCTAATGAGTCTGACACCACCACGTAATCACACCAAGAGTCAGATACGAGACGCGTACATTTCTTACCCTCAGCTTTCGCAACAGCTGATGGCTTAGTTTTGTGATCTGGTTTGGAAGGAGGAGGTGCAGCAGCTGCAGCAGCAGTTGGCTTCTTTTTCTTCTTCGAGTCGGGGCCTACGCCCAAGTTTAGCAAATCACCTACATAATCAGTAATATTGAACAAAGGTTGTGCCATTAGTTATATTGCAATATTACTTAGAAAATATGTTCAACAGTAATATTGCAATATTAACTTAGGCCTTGCAAGGTTTTACTTACCAATCGCAGAGGACGGTTGCGCCTCCAACTCCTCCTTCTTGGGCAGCTCAAAGTTCCCCAGGATTTGCGAGAACCATGTATCCTCACCCTCAACAATAGGCACGACGGCCATTTTCCCTTTTTCTCTCTTGAAGGATATCAAGTAGAGCGGCGCAACTGTATCACGAATATTTTTACATCAGCACATATATATTAAAAGGTATTGACAGGAAGTTAAACGGTCACGTAAACCAGTTCCGTCTTCAGTATACACCGGTTTTCCCAGCGTTCTTTCTTCCAGAAAATACTCATCCCAGCGGCGATGAGGGCCCTCTCCGGCAAAACAACGTTGGGCACATCTTTAATGTCCTGGTACCGTACCTCGTCAATAGGTATGGGGACGGTTTCCAGCTCTATATCATCACCGGCCTGGAAAGTCATCTTCATCGGAATCACTGCCGCCTTTATGAAGAAAAATTTCTGCTTCCAATCATGATAAGATTTGGGCGGCGTCATCAACAACCGTTTGGCTTGCAGACGTTGTTGGAAAGAATAAAAACCTAAAGAACAATGGAGCTGGTAGAATACACGAAACTTCTCCACTGTCGGTATAATCTGCATCGATGCCACACAAACTCAAAATGCCTGATCCTCACCATGGCCATCGGGTTCAACTGGGAAATGTGAAATTTATAGTGATCGAGGATCTCAAGCATGAAATGGGTCACAGGAAGCCGGAAATTTCCCTCGGCAAAGTAATCATAGAATAGAGTAATATAACCGGCCGTAGCATTCTCTGCTGGAAAAACGCCTTCCAAGACGAAGCAAACAAAAAGTTGGCAGCAAGGTTGTCAAAATCCTCCTTCTTCCACTTTAACGGTGGTAAACTTGACGTTGTCGGCATATCAGCAGAGCTTGAACCGGTGGCCATGACACAGACTACAAATAATAATCGGAAACTTTGAAGATCACCGGAATTTATGAACAAATATTTCTCTCTAAAAAACACAAAGGTGTGAGGAATGGAAGCGACGATTCCCTTTATATACCAATCGCAATTAATGCTAGACATGACAGCAGCGACTTTTTCGGCTCTCACGATCTACAAGGCAACTGCAAGGGCGAGTGGGGAACAGGGATTACCCCCACGCACGCGCGTATAGATGAATTGCAATTAATGCAGTAAGGCACGTACTGTTGACAGCCTGTCAACAGTATTCAAGACGTCACCAGCACGTGGTTGCTCCACAACCACCTCCCATGGATGAGCGACACGTGTCGTGCAAAGTTTTTAAAATTTGAAAATTTGCCTCGTTTTATAAAGATTTCTTCCTTGACAAGTTTCTTTATGAAGGTTTCTTCAGCGCAGCTAGGTATACAAGAACAACATGCACTATAATTTTTTAAGTCCAGTGCTCCACCTACTTGCTACTTGCGCATAGGAGCAACACTGGACTGGGGGGACTTGAAGGGGTATGGTCCCAAAAACCTTGCGCCAAGCAAGGAAACCATACCCACTATTAACTACTAAGGAGACCGTGCGTAGGTCTTTCTACCAAAGGAGGACTCATTAAACCCTACGCCGAGGATCTAAAAAGGGAAAGTATCATTTAACTACCTTGCGCGAGCTCGCGCAAGGTTCAAAGTTAACCTTGATTAATTACCTTCAATGACTTTTCACTCGTAAACCTCGCGCAGGCTAGCAAAGCAACAGAAGATTCTCATAAATCTCTGCGCCACACATCTAGGAAAGAAAAAAGATCATTTAACTACCTTGCGCGGCTCGCGCAAGGTTCAAAGTTAACCTTGATCATTTTCCCTTAAGAAATATTTCCATGCAGAAGACACGATACAAGAGCAAAAGGAATCTTTTCTGTTGTAACAGAATACACACGTGGCAAGAAATAGATAGATTACAGCTGTGATATCTTCTAGAAGCCACTAACACCCGATCGTGCAAGCATCTTTTCGGTTATAACCAATTCCAACATGGCAGCATCTGGGACGATCGAGAGATCACGGTGATAGCATGCTCACATCAATAAAAGATAGTGATCTCATGACGACACGTGGCATCTCCCTAACCATGAATGAGCTCATGATCCGTGTGCACTAACAGATAACCACAACTTAACGGAATTGCGAAAGATTTCGTTAAGATTAACGTCTCTCATTTTGACGTCCAACACCCGGCTATAAATAAGTAACTTGGGCTCCAAGTAGAAGGTATTCACTCTCAACTACTCTCTCTCATACTATACTTTACTTCCGACTACCTGTACTTATTCTCACAGCCGGAGGGTGGTCACGGAGAGAACCCCCCTTCTCCCCGTGGCGAGCTAACGGTGTTCTGTTTTGCAGGATCAGCCGTAGTATTGTTTTCATTCATCCTTCTTGTGAAATCTAACGAAAGATTAACCCCTTTATGCAGAGCCCATTCTATAGATCCACTTAGATTCCGGTCTAGTTGATCTAGGGTTCCTTCAATACTTATATAGAAAAAACTTACGTTTCGATCGGAGGTTATAATCCATGGTGTTTTGTCTGTGTTGTTTTGATTGTATAATGATTCAAGGCGTTGTGTTTTACAAGAAAACACCATAAACATATATAAGACACAATAACATTGCAAATACCATTGAATTCAGCAAACTACTTACAGGTAAACACCCTAAACGTATATAAGACACCATAACATTGCAAGTACCATTGAATTCAGCCAACTACGATTTTCTTATACAAAAACACCATGAAACTAAAATAAAATACCACAAAAAACAAAACAACATACAAGTATACAAGACACCATTCCATTAGTAATAAAAAATATCATTAAATTCAATGAGCTAAGTTTTTCCTTTTACAAGACACCATAATTTGTTTTGCATTCCTAAAATAAACACCATTGAAAACAAGATTGAAAGATTGAATGTAAATGGTATTTGCAATGTTATGGTGTCTTATATACGTTCATGGTGTTTTACTGTAAAACACAATGCACTGAATCAATATTCAATGAAAAAAATATAGACAAAACACCCGATCAAAACGTAATTTTTTTCTCGATATAAGTATAGCAATATGGTACTCATATTAAAGATAAAAAGACACTCGTTATTATGGTGTAATCTTTTTAAAAACAAGTTACATATAAAAAGTTATTGACGTTTAAAAAAGACGGTGGAACTTGCATGTGCATTACATGTGGGTTTTTGTATTTTATCATTAACTAGGTTTTTTATTAAATTACTTAATTGCCCTTATCCTAGTAAATTAAATAATAACATGTGTCATCATCATTTTCTTTCTTATCCTTCTCACAAATTTCATCTTTTTTACAGGATCCTAATCCTACATGACTATATGATTTTAAATACACATTTCGTGATTACGTGATTTCATTATAGTACTTATGTGAAACCCTACTGAATGATTACGTAATTACGTATAAACAAAACATGTAATACATAATATTTCATATGGAATACCTAATATTTCACGTATAATCACGTATTAAGGATAAATTATATACAAAACATTAGCAAACCAACCTATAATAGCAACACAATGTCGTATATTAAAGATTTAACCACGTAATAAAACATAAGCGATCAAGTTCTTATCATTGAATGTGTAATCACGTAATAAGTATAATTGTATTAACATTAGTTATAACAAATCATATTGAATGTGTAATCGCGTAATGAATTTACATTTGTGTATGATCTATGTTGTATGTGTAATCACGTAATGGGTATTCAAAAATCATGTAGTCATGTACCGGGTATTCAAAATCACGTAATGGGTACCGGGTACTCAAAATCACGTAATCATGTAATGGGTATTCAAAGTCCTGTTAATTATTTTTAAGAACACCATAGCAATAGGCTGCTCGAAATAAAGAGAATGAAATGCTCGTTAATACAGTGTAATTTTAAAGAAAAAAATATTAACGTGTGACAAAGTTATAGTTGTTTGAAAATTAAAGAGGAAACTAGTTAAAGGGATAAAAGACCATCATACCCTTCATTTCTTAAATTTAGAAAAACAAATGTGTGATAATAATTGTCTCCTACACTTTGTACGAAATTCCTCTTGTACATGATCTTTTATATCTATTTATGATTTAAGATTATATATGTATTAGTTTTCTTTAAATCTCTGTATCAATTGGGTTCCTTTAGTTGATGATAATTGTCTCATTTATATATTCAATTGAAAAAAAATTATCTACCAAAAGATTTGTTTATAGGGGTAGAGGAATTGACCTGTAATAGTACCACCTAGACCTTATTGGCCATTAATAATCTCATCTCAGAATATTCCCCTACAAGTCCCACCTTTCAACTATTTTTCCTACAATGGTCCCCCGTTAAAAAAACTTAACGGAGTTAAGCTTTTTTCCAAATTACAAACAGATTTTTTAGGGCTTTTGATGAGAACGATGATACGAGTCCACTGATGTAAAACTTACTTCGAAATGGTGCTCCAAGTGACTTGATTTTGGTTAATTGGAAATTTAAACACCTGCATTGAGGCGCCGTTTTCATTGTTTGGAGCACCGTTTCGAGGCAAGTTTTACATCAATGGACTTGTATCGTCGTTCTAATCAAAAGCCCTAAAAAATCTGTTTGTAGTTTGGAAAAAAGCTTAACGGAGTTAAGCTTTTTTAACGGGGGACCATTGTAGGAAAAATAGGTGAAAGGTGAGACTGGTGGGAGGAATATTCTGATGTGGGATTATTAATGGCCAATAAGATCTAGGTGGGATTATTACAGGCCAATTTCCCTTGTTTATAAAAGATTTGTTGGTAAATTATTTAACATGAAGACTTTTGGGATATCTCTCCATTTCAACAAAATTTATTATTATTATTATAGTAAGATATACTTATTTACATGTAATAAAGGATCATTATTATTTTTCGTAACTCTATTTAACTTTCACCCAAGCCGACTCTAAGGAACTGGATGGTGCTACATGAAAACAAGTGTTATATTCATAAGATTCAATTATCTATACCATACATCTACTAATCATTAGAAAAAGGGAAAAACCTCAATATTCTAATAAATATAATTATATGTAACTCTAAATGTTGTCTTCTACTTCAAAAGGAGTTGTAGCTCCATGATAGCTATTGAGTTTTTATTATATTGTTTTGATTAATAATTATTTTGATTCAAGTAGAATATCGTTTTGATTAATGATCATTTTGATTCCATTAGATCTTGTTAAAAAATCGATTGTAGTATATTTAGTTGTTTAAATCTTAAATAACAGAAAGACTTTTGATAAATCGTTTGATTTAACTAAGAGATTGTGACCTTAAATTAAGTAAAATAATTTATTTACATAAAAAAAATATTTTTTTAGAATTATTGTCTTTTATACATTTTAATCTTCTATTAGTCATTGAGCTTTATTCATTGTGGGACTTGATCATGTTTCAAGTTAAAGTAACACACACATATATATATATATAAGATATACTTATGGTCGCTTATATCGTGATAAACTAATATGTGAAGTATGTATCCATGTTGATATATTAAATAACTTGTGATTAGTTATATTCTGATAAACTGGTACATAATATATTCTTGTAAGTGATGAGAAAATATTATTTCATTTGGTTGCATGATAACTCGTTTTATTTGTTGGTAACTCGTTTTATTTGGTGACATGTTATAACGTCATGAACTGTATAATCTAGCTTTATATATACATTGTGTTCCATATATTATTGGTTTTTAGGACAACTACAAAATGATCAAAGTTGTGGTATATGATCACAAGTTATAGACATGGTTGAATGTGATCAAGATTTATTTATAATATGACACCTGAAGTGTCAAATTTATAGAAGCTTGCAAGATTTTGGACCGATGAATCCTAATGCTACGGTCATAAGTTCTTCTCAGTTGATGCTATATGATGAGAAGATTATTATATGGGTTGAATAACACAATTTATATTGCCAAATCTCAAATATGCTATTGAAGTAGCAAGATTGCTAAAGAACATATAAAGTTTGAAACAACCACCATGAAAGTTGTGGGATTCTAATCCATTCCCTCAAGTGAATGTGATGATACAATGGTTTGTACATAACTAACAAAAATGTAATGATGCCACTATGAATGTTATATGGTTATTCCTTGAATTGAATGTGATTATATATTAATTGGTGCAAAGTCCGTGATCGTGGAAATTGACAAAATTGTCATGATGCTCATGTAATGAGATCAACCATGTTAATAATGTGATGACTATACAATGATCGTTACAAAAGGTCATGATGATGGTAAATGAGAAAACTATAATGATCCTCATATTGACAACCATGTTGACATTGAAATTGGCCACAAGAAGTGGCACACTAAAGGAGTGGTTATACGAGAATAAATATGGGAAACATGTTGTAACAAGCATGTTTGAAATAATAATACATTATTCTTTCATACTTTTATGTCGTGTATTAGACACACACGAGGAAAACTAAAAGAGTATCATAACTTGAATTTATGGATCATAATTATTTAATTATGAGCATGATCAGTTAGACCATGCCGACTCAAATGAAGATGTGAAATGTATTGAAGAATTTGAAGATTCTTCGTGATAATTATACATGTAATGTTTGCTCTCAAGAGAAATTATATATTTTTCAAATAAAGTGGGGTGTGTATCCCTATATATTCTGGAAATAATTAGAGGATATAAATATCCCAACACGATACCATTTAGTGTTATAAATCAATGCATCGTCTAAATGGTTATCAAGTTCGCTTCTTGAAGTTTGCGTGATTCATTGCTTAGCTAATAAGATAGTAAGCATATTATTCCAAATGGGATGTTTATTTGGTAATAACGGCGAATTTAATTCCCAAGTTGTTAACGAACATTTGAATTTCATATAGCTTATGTGCATATAGGAATTTATTTGTTCCGAAGATCACTAAGCGTTTACAATTGATTGCACAACCAATGATCATGAAAGCGAAGTTTAATGTTTGTATTTGGTCCACGTAATTTGACATATAGTAATAATAATTCACATCAAGCCAATAAGTTGTAATTCTCCCCCACATAGCTGGTTTTTGGTCAGGAACCAAATATGTCTCATTAATGATTTTGCTTGTGCGGTATATATTGAAAATGATCCACCACAGCTCACAAATATGAGATCTTAAAAGGTGGTTTGGTATATATGTTGATGCATAGAGCATTAACGAGAGATTTATTTACAACTCAATTAACTGTTACTCATGATATTAGATCATCATTCCTAACAATAGGGGAGAAATTAAAAGCAGTTGAAAAAAGAAATGAGTTAGAACGAATTATCACAATCATACCTTGATCCGAAATTGCAAAAGTTGGGAACTATAGCTGTAATTGTAGAAAGTTAGGGACTAAAGGTGAAAATGGAGCAAACCACAGGGACTATCCGAGCATTTTTCTCTTTATATTATTATTATTATTATTATTATTATATATAAAATATAATAGGTTGTGTAAATCAGATTAAAAATTTTGAGAATCTAAAATTTACATCTATGTCTAACTTAAAATTTTGTAAAATGATACAAAAATAAAAAAGAAAAACAATATTATGATACTAGGATAAAAATCTATGTATTACATGGGACTGAATAAACGAACTATTAAATATGTTACTTCTAGTAAATAATTTCAGTTAATGTCAGGTGGCAACGCCTCTTCCTATCTATTTTTTTAGTAATTTATTCATATATACGACCGACATATATTTAAAATTCAGTTTTTTTCAATCAAATATCACAAATATATAGTAACCACACCATACATTTATCCGTGATCAAAATCATTATAATTAATAATTTTCAAATGTTTTCCAAATTATTTTGTATAATTTTAAACTCATGAAACACTTCTTATAAATATGCTTAATCATTTTTAATAAGTCATCCATTAAAAAGACATTTCTACTCTTATGTTTATTATATAATATATAACCTTTACATATTAGCTCTGTATAAATAAACTATAAGAAGATAAATAGTGTTTTTTTGCCCTTTAGTTTATTTCATCATTTAGTGTAATTTTTTTCATTTATAACCCATGTATTAACTACTATATATTTTTTTACTTTAACAAAATTATTTTTCTATCCCTAAATAGTTTTTTTAACTAACACGTTAATACCGTTTTAAACATATTCTTTAATGTTTCTTTTTCTTTGCTATAACGAGTGTGGCGAAAGTTTGTTTTAGTTTAGTTTTTTAAATGAACGCACCGATACTCTTTTGAGCATATTTTTTTAACTTTTCTATGCTATAACGAGCGCACCAAAACCGACCTATTCTCTATCGTTTTCATTTTCGTTTATCTTTTTTTTTTACCTTTGTTATTTACTAGACCCTTTCTTTTTATTTTGTTGTTCATGGTCGAGTTATGACGCAAATGGCATAATCCAGTTAGATGTCACATCCCAACCGATGACGAAAACATCGGGATGACATGATAACGAGATTGCTCAAAACTTATAACACTATTTTGTGACAATATGTTAACATAACACCATTTCATTCATGACTAATATGGAACTACATTGTTCAAGAACGGAAATACAACATTGTTTAAACATAACATAACATAACAATATGAGACAAAGTTCATAATTTTAAGTTTTGGTGAGTTTCTAGTCCACCCTAACAAGATTTCTTCCATCAACATAGCCTACGTTCCTGCAACATTGTCACACCCCGATTTCCACGTATAACCCGGTGGGCCCGGATGGGGAATATTGTGACGTAGTTGATAACATCATAACCAAACAAACACAGCACATCGGAAGTCTTGGATTTAAATTACTATTACAAACCGTGTGTTCAAAGTTCGAATAAAATTACAAGGTTTGTAATGAAAGATCCACAGGCGGATCGAAATAAATATATACAAAATATTTGTTTAACAGACTTCGGGCGACTAAGGACTTGCAAAATCCTCTTATGTCACTACCAAGCAGCTCCCGGCCTATTTCGCGTTGTCACCTGTAACTTAATCTTTTGAAAATATGTCAGTTTTCACTAGTAAATACTAATAACCGTCACATTTTGAAAATATTTTCGAAAATGGTTTTAAGCGCACTTGGCACAATTTATAAATAACTTGGGATAGTTCAAAATGACCTTGTTTACAGTTTTACATGTTTGTCAATACATATGGGGTCCGCTGCAGAAACCGAATAACTTGATAAACCGACACACCACTAATAATCCACCAATGGGATTTAATATTTTATTTGCATTAGGATCTGACAGGTGTATGCCTACACCCCGCGCTTAAGCTCGTGGCCATTAGTAACTTAAATGAGCCAAGGATATCTCAGACACAGTCGAGTTAACCCCCAATGTTTAAGTTATCAAACATAACAAAACAGGTTATGAAGATTTAGCTAATCACAATCCGATAATATGATCCCATACCCGACCAAGCGGTATTATTATACCGTATCCCAAGCCCGTATAGGGAAAATAGGCTAAAAGTATTTACCTGAGCAAATTCTTCAATAAGATTAATAACTCCGCCGATAATCAAAAGTAAGTTTAGATGACAATCTACCGGAAGGCTTTAGTACAGTGTCCTAGCTCGAAAATAAATTGACTTGGGAAGCTCCTATAAGTCCAGGAACTTCCAAAGGTGGAGAAGAGATGATTATGAGAAGTGGTGCAAGAAATGAGGTTGCACATCACCTCTATTTATACTTGAGGATCAAGAACCAGGTCACTTCAGGTGTTGGCCAGTGTTATACGGTGATAACAAGTGTTTAGGGACGTGTAAGAGGCAGGGAGAAGGTGGCATTTTGCGTAAAGAGTGGCAGGGGCAGAAGCTGCCATGTTTCTGCTCGCTGGCACCCACTTACGGGCCGTATGGCCAAAGCCTGCGGTCCGTAAGGCCATCTGATGTCCGGAGCTTTAGAATGGTTACGGACCGTAACCATATATGGTTGCGGTCCGTAACCGCCTTCCAGAAGTTGAATTTGGCACATTTTTTCACCTTTGGTCCCTTAAGTTGTTTATCACTCCTCAAGGTTATAATTTAACACGTTGACGATTTTAGTCCCTCTCGCTTTAGCACACGACATTCGAGGATCAGCGGTACACGTGTCGGAATTTTATAGGACGGGTTTTTACGAGGTGTTACAAACATGTATAAAATAATGATCAACATAAAGTCGGCGAGTATACAAGTTTACATACAATATAGCATAAGTGATAAAAGTTGTCTCAAATCCAAACATGATAAATGATACATTATGAACAAGCATACGAGCACAAGTAACTATATGCCAAACCAATGTGACCGCAAGTTGCATACCCTCATCGCCGAAGCGATGATTCGTGTAAATGATGAGTTAATGATACCACAAATAATGAACGAGCGGTGCGTCAATCCTATAGCGCTATAATCGTTAAGGGAGGCTAGCTAAGTTATTGAACATATGATACAAGTGAACAAGTTTCATGTATTGATAAATGTAAAATATGTTTCATGTGTGCATATGGACTGAATATAAGTGTTAAACATTGTTCATTTGTGTGAGTTTCCATAAAGATACATATTGCACCCCAAAGTGTAAAACGGTAAAAGGGGATTAGAGTGTACTCACGGTTTGCGTTAAGCTTTCCGAAACCATGAAACTTGGGTAATGGAATGGGTGGACCGGGAACCGAAGTTACCCTATAAATGAGAACAAAGGCGATTAAGTTTCTGGGTTAACAAGACTAGTAAAGAAAGTAAATTTAACAATTACATTAGTTTATAGTCAAGTATTCCCCGAAGGGGTCATGAAGATTCAAGTAGGAGGTAGGATGATATGCATCCATTTAAACCTCATCATAAGAATTCACCAAAGCATAACCCGAAGCTCGGTTGGTCATGAATTTACATAAAGGAAAATACAAAAAGTAAAAGGAAAATCATACAAGTGTGGTGTAGGACAAGTATGAATAGCCAAGGCTTTCATGGTCCATACACTAAATCGACACATAAGCCTAGGCTTGGTTGATGTGCACACTTGAAGGTTGCTCATGAACCTCAATCAAAACAGAAAGTTTGGGTCTTCATAGGCTCCAATACCCATAGAATATAAATACAACATGTACACAAGTTTGTAGGTTTGTCTGAGCACATGTTGGGTAGGCTATGAACATGAAGGTTATGTCAAACATATTGAAACCAACGAAACCGAAGGTTTCTAAGCATCTTGGACCTTCAAACAAGAGTGTTACAGCTCTGAGAAATCTTGGGTAACATCCTCATTTGAATTTCAAGATGATAGGAAGCAAGAACAAGAGAAGGAGATAGGTGAAAGGTGAGTTCTCGCACTCACTTTTGAACTTGGAAGAGTTCTGCCCTAACTTGAGTTTTCAGCAGATTATGGAGCTTAGAATGAGAGTTTAGGAAGGTGTAAAGGAGAAATGAGGGTTAGGAGTCTTGTATCTATAGTGAGTGAGGTTAGGTGAGTGTTTATTGGGGTTTAGAAGCCCATTGGTGGAGAATGGGGGTGGAGGTTGGAGCCATAAATACAAGATTCAAAATTTATATTTTAGGGTGGAGGTTGGAGCCAAAAATGCAGATTCAAAATGTGGGTTTCAGGGGGGTTGGCTTTTTGTCACAATTTGTCCCTCAAGTTTGATAAGTATGCAATTAGGGCCCCAAAGTTAGGTTTAGGGTGTTTTCGAGTGCTTTTCGTGTAGTTTCAAACGTGTAACAGGCATGAAAGTATCTTGAACTTAATAGTGATGTCAAGCATGTCCATGTATGTGAAATTATGTAAAACAAGTATCTGTAATGCCGGTTGTAACACATAGTTATCGGTTATTGCACAAAATGCAAGTATAGGCGATTTACGAAATATAACACACAATTGCAAGTATAATTAATATGTTGAAGGTGTTTACAGGTATAATGGTGATGTAATATGATGTATAATAAGTATCAGAATAATTAATTGTTGGTTAATCACAAGTATTGCATGTAAATGCGTTGATAGTCGGTTATTTGCACGTTTCGTCATATAGTTTCAAATTAGGGTTTGTTGCATGCGATTATAAGTATAAATTGAACATAACAAGTATAAATGGAACATAATTGATATAAATATGACTTTCATTATGATTGGTGTCTCGGATTACAAGTTAAAATACGATACAAGTACAAGTTTCCGAAAAAAGAAAGTTTCAAAAAATGGAAAGTACCACAAGACTTGATAAATATGGAAAACGTGGAAACGCGGAGCGTCACATTAGATATCATTTTATTTAATTTGACAAATTTATTTATCGGTTATCATTGTGTGCTATAAGTTTTAAATTCTAATCGCATCCATGCGCAACACACGGGTAACTACGGCTTTAGTTATTGTAAAATTTTTAGAATTATATTTTATTTTTCTCATTTCTTATGTCTAAAGTAAATGTGACGTATCAAAATATTTCAAATCACTCGTCGTACACTAACTATTATTTTTTTAGTTCACTATTTTTTAATATATTTCATGTTTAGGGTGTGCGAGGTGTTCTTCGGAGATGGCTTGTGGTGACCGCGTTGGAGTTGGTAGAAATAAGAAAGAAACAAGAGGAAGATACTATAGCGTTAGTTGCGGAATAATTGGCCATGCAATTTTGAATTTTTAGTAATGGTTTATGTTTTTATTTTTCTAGTTTTAAATTAATGTAATGTCTTTTTCAAATTTAATGTATTTTTATTTAGTTTAAATTAATGTAATGTCTTTTTCTAACTTAATGTAATTTATTTACTTTACAATATGTTTCGGTTATTATTTATAATTTTTAGAAATACAAAAATGAAAAAATGAAATGGACTACTCCTCTTAGGGTAGCACCCCTTAGGTTTTAATGCAAAACATGAAGTATATGTCACACCCTCAATTTCCACTTGCGAAGTTTTACCGCGAGGCGTGTGATCAAACCAGAATCTGAGACACTAGTAATATCGAATGACTCTATATGATTTATTTAAACGTTTTCCAAAAACATTTGTTTAACCATTCATAGTTATTTTCAAATTATCTTAGTTTCAAAGTTTAGCGGAAGCATTAGTTTCAAAGTTTAGCGGGAGTATTTGAGTAAAGTAAAGTAACGGGCGCCAACATAAACGCCAAAACCAAAAATCCCAAACAATATTCGTAAATAAGACTCGATAAAAATGTCTTGATCAATGCAAGTGAGTGCACCTAGCGCTCCTAGCGTCCTGAGAAACATGTAAAGAAACAAGTGTCAACATTAAAGAAGAGTGAGTTCACAGGTTTTTATAAGTTCACAAGTTCGGTTAAATGTTTGCTTTCCCGTTATCCCTAACCCGGGATAACGATATAGTTCCATTATTCATAACCCGGGATAATAATGTTGGTTCGTAATTAAGTTCAATGTTAACATGTAGGTAGCGAGCCTAAAGTTACATCACATAAGAGTTCGCGATCGAAGCTGACTGTTGTTGCCTCAGTGTCCACCGCTGGACTGTGTGTCTAACCCGATCAAAATACCAAATTTAATTATTCTTATATTGTTAGCGCATCTTCTTCGTTAGATTTTACACCGTGGCGAAAGTTAGGCCAAATTAATCACCCGTTGACCATTCCCGGTCGACTAGCGCGACTAGCTCGGGTGGGGCTTGTCGGGCCCAGCAGTACTACTTATAATTTCCCCGCTATCTAACCCAATACTAACGATCCGAGAGTTTGTTGAGGACTTCCGTGATATAGCTACTTAGTGACCATAACGTACATTAACATTAACTTAGTTACCGAGTAGTTTAACGACGTTAATTTCGCATAACGTAAAAGATAGAGTTTTAGAGTGTATACATTTTTCTCCCCCTGTTGTTTAAAACGGGATTAAATAGGGGCCGTGAACTCACCTTTAATTGCTCGGTTAGAGTAACACAAAAGTAGCAAATGGTGGGACCGCTAATCGCGTCCTAACATGTCAACCGATTTAAAGTTAGTGTGTGAACACACTGATACAAAACCCTACGCATAACTAACACACAGTGCGGCACACGTAATAACCAATTCGAAAACACAATCATGCATGCAAAGTATCATCATACCAAAATAATGATCAAAACAACTTGTCATAAACACAGATTAACTCATACAACACTTTGGTTCACACAAACACAAGTTATCATGTTTCAGCTTGTATGCTCATAACTGGGCTGTTTTCGAGAATTTTTATAAAATAGTTCCAACGTTCCAAAAATTATAATTTTTTTACAGGAGGTGTCAACTAAACTGTAGAATTTATGTAAACTTTTCAAGTCCTAACTCTTTACCAATTATTTATAAACATTTATATACTAGGCTGCAGTCAGATTCGTCGCTTTCTGACTGCAGTCCACGGGAAAAATTATTTAAAAATCATCATTCATCCAATTAACAAAATTCCAGTGGAAGTTTTCCGGAAATTTCCGTCTCCGGTTACTGTACAAATTTCATGACCCAACCCTCTACAGACTATGAGATCCGACTCGATAAACAACTAGCAAATTTTGCAGAATTTACGCAGCTTCAGCTGCTGCACTAAATAACCACTTAGAAATAGCAAACGACCTCAAAAAAATATGAATCCGGCGCCATTAGAAGCGTTTTTCAAAAATACACGTTTTAGGCTTCAGAAAATCCACTTTTCAATAAATAATGATCAGGTTACAGCCAATTGAATTTGGCTAAATGTCATTCAGCAAACTGTTTTCGACTTTTATCGCATTAGAACATGCTTAAACGATCAAGACGCTTAATAATAATGATTAACAACAGGTTTATTTGTCAAATATCATCATGTATATCAATATTCATGCAAACCCTAATTATATAACATGATCTTTATCACTAAAATGCAGCCTATGATTTTCGTATTCATCATAACATCATAATCGCAAAGCTTCGCACAATCATCCAAACTAATCATAAATCACAACACTTTTCATCCTAATAATCCTACCATTACACACAATCATGATCAAGATTGTACAAACCCTAATTTGAATCGTAAAACAGTTAAACCCTAACCTTGAAACGATGATGATTAGCGAACCGGGACAAGATTGGAATCAATCCGGGAGTTGTAGGGCTTGCGATCGTGAGAGAGGGGGGGGGGCTGCCGTCGGTTCTCCTTGGGACTAGGGTTTGTTGTTATTTTTTTTTTGAAACTATAACATGCATACATATAAATATATAGCACAAGGGAAAAGAATAGGAAAGGGGGTGGGGGGCGCGACCGCAAGGGGGGGGGGTTTGGGTAAGTAGCTTGGGCCTCAAGTTTAAGTTAGTTCCTTGGGCCGCAAGGAGGTGAGGTCGACACGTTTCGCAGCTCGGTTCGATTCGGCTATTTATTTATTTTTATTTTTTATAACTAATAATCGCAAAATCAAGGCGTGATACAATAATCTACCAAATATACAAATGTTTAATAACACATAGCACGTAATTCACCCAATAAAATCACAAAGTTAGCATAGTTATTGCGAGCGTGTAATTTAATTCTCCGAATTAAATCAGCGTAGGAATGAATAACCGTGAAGTAGCGCGTTTAAGATACCTGAAAAGCCAGGATGTCACATTATCCCCATGTTGAAAGAATTTTCGTCCCGAAAATTGAGTAAACGCGGTTTAGAATGCAACGCACAAAGATTCAGTTTGTTAGCAATGGTACAAGAAATTCCCAGGCTGTCACATCATCCCCATGTTGAAAGAATTTCGTCCCGAAATTTAGTTGGTGGTAACGTCAGATTGCTGCTCAGCTGCAAAAAAGGTGTGGGTATTTGCTTTTCATTTGGTCCTCTCTTTTCCACGTGAACTCCGGTCCACGCTTAGAGTCCCAACGAACCTTGACAATCGGTATCTTGCTGTGCCTTCAAGTCTTAATCTCACGATCCATGATCTCGATAGGTTGTTCCACAAAATGCAGTTGCTCATCCACTTGAATCTCATCCAATGGAATAACTAGGGTCTCATCTGATAGACACTTCTTCAGATTGGACACGTGAAAAACGTTGTGAACTCCACTGAGTTCGGCAGGAAGGTCTAATTGATAAGCTATGGGCCCGATACGCTTCGAGATCACAAATGGGCCTACGTACTGTGGGTTTAGTTTGCCTCGTTTCCCAAAACGGATTACACCCTTCCAGGGTGACACCTTCAGTAGGACGCGGTCGCCTACTTGAAATTCGAGCGGTTTGCGTCGTTGATCACCGTAGCTTTTCTGTCGATCTCGTGCTGCTGCCATGCGGTTTCTGATTTGCACAATCTTTTCAGTAGCCTCAAGTATCAACTCAGGACATGTGAGTTGGCTGTCACCGACTTCTGCCCAACAGACCGGTGATCTACATTTGCGACCGTATAATGCTTCAAACGGTGCTGCCTGAATACTCGTATGGTAACTGTTGTTATACGAGAATTCCACTAAAGGCAGATGGATTTCCCAACTGTTCCCGAAGCCTACCACACATGCCCTAAGCATGTCTTCCAAGGTCTGAATGGTCCTTTCACTTTGACCATCCGTCTGAGGGTGATAAGCTGTGCTCATATCTAAGCGTGTACCCAACGCTTTCTGAAGTGACTGCCAAAAGTTGGATGTGAAACGAGCATCTCTGTCTGAGATGATGGACGTTGGCACCCCGTGCCGAGAAACTACTTCCTTAATGTAGATGCGAGTCAACTTATCCATCTTATCTGTTTCTTTGATCGCTAGGAAGTGTGCGGACTTAGTTAGACGATCCACGATTACCCAGATGGTATCGCAACCACCCGGAGTTCGCGGGAGTTTAGTGCATCGAGATCTGATCCCATTTCCATACTGGGATCTCAGGTTGATGAAGTAGCCCTGATGGCTTCTGGTATTCCACATTGACTTTCGCACAAGTCAAACACTTGCTCACGTAGGTGGCTATATCCGCTTTTATGTTGGACAGAGTATCGGGATTTGTGAGCTTCGTCCATAACTAGCTTCCTGAGGTCTCTGTAGAGAGGTACCCATATACGATTCATGAAATACCGGGCACCATTGGGTTTCACTTCCCAATCGTGTTCCATCTTTCCCACAGATTCGGCCTTGATGTTTTCTTCCTTAATTGCTTCTAGCTGCGCATCGCGTATCTGTTCGGGTAACCCCGAATGAATGGTGAATTGTAGTGCTCTTACCCGACGAGGTTTCAAGTGCTCCTTCCTACTGAGGGCATCAGCTACCACGTTAGCTTTACCCGGGTGACACCGAATGGCACATTCATAATCGTTCAGGAGTTCGACCCAGCGACGCTGTCGCATGTTCAACTCCTTCTGGTCAAAGATATGCTGGAGGCACTTGTGATCCGTGTAGATTGTGCACTTTATTCCATATAGATAGTGTCTCCAAATCTTAAGTGCAAACACAACTGCTCCCAATTCCAGGTCATGTGTTGTGTAGTTTTTCGCGTGAACCTTGAACTGTCGGGATGCATACGCGATGACCTTATCACGTTGCATGAGTACACATCCCAATCCCTGAATGGAAGCATCACAATATACCACAAAATCATCCGTCCCTTCTGGCAAGGACAAAATGGGTGCACTGCAAAGTTTCTGCTTCAGCAATTGAAATGTTGCTTCTTGCTTGTCACCCCAAGCATACTTGGTGCCTTTCTGGGTGAGAGTGGTGCGGTTGTGCGATCTTTGAGAATCCCTCGATGAAACGTCTGTAGTAACCAGCCAAACCCAAAAATTGGCAGATCTCTGTCGGTGTCCTGGGTGCTTCCCAGTTCTTGATAGCTTCGATCTTGGCGGGATCAACGTGTATACCCTTTTCATTCACGATATGCCCGAGGAACTGAACTTCTCGAATCCAGAAATCACACTTCGAAAACTTGGCATAGAGTTTCTCCTGTTGAAGTAGTTCCAGCAATAATCATAGATGCTCAGCATGTTCTTCTTCACCCTTAGAGTAGACGAGTATATCATCGATGAACACGATGACAAACTTGTCGAGATACGACTTACACACGCGGTTCATGAGGTCCATGAACACCGCGGGTGCATTGGTGACACCGAAGGGCATGACCAAGAACTCATAATGGCCATACCGAGTACGAAATGCCGTCTTGGAGATATCCTCATCCCTGACGCGTAACTGGTGATAAACGGACTGTAGGGATCAATCTTGGAGTAGTAGCTTGACCCTTGAAGCTGGTCGAAGAGATCGTCGATGCGAGGTAATGGGTATCGGTTCTTGATGGTAACCTTATTGAGTTCCCTATAGTCGATGCACATGCGGAAGGTCCCGTCTTTCTTCTTGACAAAAAGGACCGGAGCTCCCCATGGCGAAGTACTGGGTCGGATAAATCCTTTTTCCAACAATTCCTGAAGTTGGGTAGACAGCTCTTGCAGCTCTGCTGGAGCTAGGCGGTACGGGGCCTTGGCGATAGGAGTCGCATGGTTCGCCAATTCGATTTCAAACTCCACTTGTCGATGTGGTGGAAGACCAGGTAACTCCTTTGGAAACACGTCGGAAAAATCACGGACGACGGGGATATCTTCAATCCGCTTCTCGTCCTTAGGTTGCTCGATGACAAGTGCGAGCAAAGCGAAGGAGTTCTTTCTCCGAAGATACTTCTGAGCTTGCATGTAAGAAATGATGTTTGTGACGGCGCCTGCCTTCTCGCCTTGCACCGTCAAGACTTCGTCGTTAGAGAGCGGAATACGGATAGCTTTCTCGAAACAGAGGACTTCGGCTCGGACGTCGGATAGTCAGTCCATTCCGGCTACCACGTCAAAACTACCCAGGGTAGTTGTCATCAGATCAATGGTAAAGGTGTGACCCGCGAGTTTAAGTTGACAGCCGGTTACTAAATGGGTCACATCTACAGATTTACCATCGGCTAGTTCTACGACGTAAGGGGCCTCTAGGGGTTTAGGCGTGAGATTTAGGTTCTTCCTAAAAGACTCAGATATAAAACTCTTATCCGCACCCGTATCAAAAAGTATAGTAGCAAAATGATCGTTAAGGGAAAACTTACTGGTGACCACATTCGAGTCGTTTCTGTCCTCTCCATGGCCCAGCGTGAATGCACGACCTTTAGCACCTCCTGTGCCACCATTTCCATTGTTGCCATTGTTGTTTTTGTTCCCACCATTGTTGTTGTTGCGAAGCTGCGGGCAGTCTCGCTTGAAATGGGCAGTGCTACCGCACTGATAGCATCCCCGGTTGTTACCTTGCTGTTGACCCTGGTGCTGATTCTGATTTTGTCGAGACATGATTTCCCCGCGACAATCCTTTGCCGCGTGTCCCGCTTTGCCACATCGTTGGCAGCGATTTCCGGCGCAAGGGCCATGATGATGGAGGTTACAACGGTTACATTGCGGCTTTCGACCCACATAGCCGCTTGAGTTCTGGGTGTTGTTGGCAGACTGATTATTGTGACCCCGATTGTTGTTGAAATTGTTGGACCGCTTCTGGTTTCCTTGTTGTGGCTGGGCTGACAAAGACTGTCGAGCAGGTGAGTCTTCAAATTTTCTTTTGTTATCAGGGACAACTTCGGTTGCACCCCGAGGTGCAATTTTCTTTGTTCCACCGCCTTATCGGTGAGTTTATGCGCCAGCCTGATCGCTTGATGCTCCGTCGTAGGGTTGCTAGACATTACCATGCCCTGGATCTCAGGGACCAGACCCCCAAGATAAAACTCAAGTCGTTTTTCGACAGTGTTAGCCAGATCGGGACATAGGAACACCAGATCATGATGTTTGGCCGTGTACGGTTCAATTTCAGACCCTACCATCTTGTGGTTCCATAACGCTTGCTCCAACTGCTGAACTCTGTCCCGCGGACAATATTCCTCCTTGATTAGGGCCTTAAACTCGGTCCAGGCCATTGCGTTCGCCGCAACAAGTCCATGCGTTTGGACTTGTGCGTTCCACCAGGTTAATGCCCCATCTTCCAACGTTGAGGCAGCATACTTGACCTTATTGGCTTCAAGGCAATTGCACATCTCGAACACCGTTTCAGACCTTTCAATCCAACGAACCAGTCCTATGGGTCCTTCTACACCCGTGAACTTGCTCGGTTTTGCATCAAGGAACATCTTGTAGGGGTTAAGACCCCCTCCTGTTGGTGGGTTTTGAACACCTGCCAGAGCAGCATTCACGTGTTCTTGGATTAATGCGGCCAGTTCTTCAGGTGACATGTTGAGGTTTCCGCGATGACCAGTTGCCATTTCAGATCTTCGCAAGACAACACAAACACACACCGATAAGTATATATATCCAATATAGTTATCATACTCCACACTTCAATAATCACACAAGGTATGTCAACCCAACAAATTAAACAATCTAAAGGAACATTCGATTAAATAAATTGCAATATCTCACAAAATACCAACCAAACATCTCAGTTTAATTATAAAATTTCAAGTTCAAACATAAGTGGAAACAAACAAACTAAAGGAAACAAAACAGGGATTGGCGACACGAGTTAGTCATCTACGTCTCCGTCTCCCAAGTCGCTATCGTTGCCGTCATCCTCGGCGGCGTTTTCAGCTTCAACAGCCGGGTCCTGTTTTGGCTCTTCTTCCTCCGGATCCTCCTCCGGGTCTTCCTCTGGATCCTCCTCCGGGTCTTCCTCTGGATCCTCCTCTGGGTTTTCCTCTGGATCCTCCTCCTCTTCCTCTACCGGCGCTGGAGGGGCCGGTGCTGGTGCGGGTACTGGGACAGGTGGTGCTTGGTTCTGCTCCAGTTCTTGAATCCTCCAACTGGACTCAAGAACTCTGTCTTCGAGCCAGTCAGCTCTCAGTTGCTCAGCACGAAGATCCTTAGCTAAAATGTTGGGAGCTTTCTTATTCCCATATTGCTCTTCGTCGAGCTCTCCAGTTTTACCAGTTAGTTGACGTATCATCCATCCTTGTGCTTCGATAGTCTCCTGCATTCTCTCTAGCTGTTCCTGTTGTTTCCTTAACATATCCCTAAGTAGATCGTCCCCTACTCCTAACGAGTTGACCAGTTCGACAGGTATAGCGGTGGTCGGACGGGAGGACGACTCCCCTCCTAGAGCGAGTCTTTTCCTAGCAGCTGAGCGTGTCTCCACGCCATGAGGTGGTGAGGGTTTGACCATGGGTGCCTTCCCCGGCGCCCTTGATTGTCGAGATTTGTCGGATGATGATGATGACATAGCCTGCTGGGTTGGTGTAGTTAGTTACGAGTTGCGTGCATCATAATATACATATATAACTCACATAAAACAATTGTAGTATAACGCATAACAAGATATCATAATTCGGTGCCAACTAAGTCTAGTGTCGTGTATCTGCTATAGTTTAGGTCTACATTTAATGCAAACCTGGCTCTGATACCAATCTGTCACACCCTCAATTTTCACTTGCGGAGTTTTACCGCGAGGCGTGTGATCAAACCAGAATCTGAGACACTAGTAATATCGAACGACTCTATATGATTTATTTAAACGTTTTCCAAAAACATTTGTTTAACCATTCATAGTTATTTTCAAATTATCTTAGTTTCAAAGTTTAGAGGAAGCATTAGTTTCAAAGTTTAGCGGAAGCATTTGAGTAAAGTAAAGTAACGGGCGCCAACATAAACGCCAAATCCAAAAATCCCAAACAATATTCGTAAACAAGACTCGATAAAAATGTCTTGATCAATGCAAGTGAGTGCACCTAGCGCTCCTAGCATCCTGAGAAACATGTAAAGAAACAAGTGTCAACATTAAAGAAGAGTGAGTTCACAGGTTTTTATAAGTTCACAAGTTCGGTTAAATGTTTGCTTTCCCCGTTATCCCTAACCCGGGCTAACGATATAGTTCCATTATTCCTAACCCGAATAATAATGTTGGTTCGTAATTAAGTTCAATGTTAACATGTAGGTAGCGAGCCTAAAGTTACTTCGCATAAGAGTTCGCGATCAAAGCTGACTGTTGTTGCCTCAGTGTTGCCAGGCCTATCACTGACCGTGGCAAAAGTTAGGCCAAATTAATCACCCATTGACCATTCCCGATCGACTAGCGCGACTAGCTCGGGTGGGGCTTGTCGGGCCCAGTAGTACTACTTATAATTTCCTCGCTATCTAACCCAATACTAACGATCCAAGAGTTTGTTGAGGACTTCCGTGATATAGCTACTTAGTAACCATAACGTACATTAACATTAACTTAGTTACCGAGTAGTTTAACGACGTTAATTTCGCATAACGTAAAAGATAGAGTTATAGAGTGTATACATGTTTCTCCCCCTGTTGTTTAAAACCGGATAAAATAGGGGCCGTGAACTCACCTTTAATTGCTCGGTTAGAGTAACACAAAAGTAGTAAATGATGGGACCGCTAATCGCGTCCTAACATGTCAACCGATTTAAAGTTAGTGTGTGAACACACTGATACAAAACCCTACGCATAACTAACACACAGTGCGGCACACGTAATAACCAATTCGAAAACACAATCATGCATGCAAAGTATCATCATACCAAAATAATGATCAAACCAACTTGTCATAAACACAGATTAACTCATACAACACTTTGGTACACACAAACACAAGTTATCATGTTTCAGCTTGTACGCTCATAACTGGGCTGTTTTCGGGGATTTTTATAAAATAGTTCCAACATTCCAAAAATTATAATTTTTTACAGGAGGTGTCAAATAAACAGTAGAATTTTATGTAAAGTTTTCAAGTCCTAACTCTTTACAAATTATTTATAAACATTTATATACTAGGCTGCAGTCAGATTCGTCGCTTTCTGACTGCAGTCCACGGGAAAAATTATTTAAAAATCATCATTCATCCAATTAACAAAATTCCAGTGGGAGTTTTCTGGAAATTCCCGTCTCCAGTTATTGTACAAATTTATGACCCAACCCTCTACAGACTATGAGATCCGACTCGATAAACAACTAGCAAATTTTTCAGAATTTACGCAGCTTCAGCTGCTGCACTAAATGACCACTTAAAAATAGAAACCGACCTCAGAAAAATATGAATCCGGCGCCATTAGAACCATTTTTCAAAAATATACGTTTTAGGCTTCAGAAAATCCACTTTTCGATAAATAATGATCAGGTTACAGCCAACTGAATTTGGCTAAATGTCATTCAGCAAACTGTTTTCGACTTTTATCGCATTAGAACATGCTTAAACGATCAAGACGCTTAATAATAATGATTAACAACAGGTTTATTTGTCAAATATCATCATGTATATCAATATTCATGCAAACCCTAATTATATAACATGATCTTTATCACTAAAATGCAGCCTATGATTTTCGTATTCATCATAACATCACAATCGCAAAGCTTCGCACAATCATCCAAACTAATCATAAATCACAACACTTTTCATCCTAATAATCCTACCATTACACACAATCATGATCAAGATTATACAAACCCTAATGTGAATCGCAAAACAATTAAACCTTAACCTTGAAACGATGATGATTAGCGAACCGGGACAAGATTGGAATCAATCCGGGAGTTGTAGGGCTTGCGATCGTGAGAGAGGGGGGGGGCTGCCGTTGGTTCTCCTTGGGACTAGGGTTTGTTGTTTTTTTTTGTTTTTTTTTTTTGAAACTATAACATGCATACATACAAATATACAGCACAAGGGAAAAGAATGGGAAAGGGGGTGGGGGCGGACCGCAAGGGGGGGGGGGCGGTTTGGGTAAGTAGCTTGGGCCTCAAGTTTAGGTTAGTTCCTTGGGCCGCAAGGAGGTGAGGTCGACACGTTTCGCTGCTCAGTTCGGTTCGGCTATTTATTTATTATTATATTTTTTTTATAACTAATAATCACGAAATCAAGGCGTGATACAATAATCTACCAAATATACAAATGTTTAATAACACATAGCACGTAATTCACCCAATAAATTCACAAAGTTAGCGCAGTTATTGCGAGCGTGTAATTTAATTCTCCGAATTAAATCAGCGTAGGAACGAATAACCGTGAAGTAGCGCGTTTAAGATACCTGAAAAGCCGGGATTTCACAGTATAGATGTGAATTGACATGAGAAAGTAATGATTGACTGGGGTAGAGAGGAGACTACTTCCCTCAAGTGGACAATCATAAGTGAAGCTCGAGCTCATACTCGTTTACTAAATAAGCTTATTTTTAGGGTTTAAGTGGTGATCCACTTGAGGGAAGTAGTCTCCCCTCTATCCGAGTCGATCATACTTTCTCATGTCAATTCACATGTATACTTCATGTTTTGCATTAAAACCTAAGTGGTGCTCCCGTGAGAGGAGTAACTCTTGTGGAGAGGTAAAATTTCCACCTACCCAATCATCTCGTGTCATGTCAACTTCCTTCTCTAAGTCCCCTCTTGCACAAAAACATAACGGGTGATCACTTCTCTTGGGTAGAGGTAAACTCTTTTTTTTAATTTAAATTATATATTTAAACAAAATAAATAAAACATGTTTTAAACATAAATGGAATTAAATAAATAAAGACCTTGCATTAAACTAATTTAAAAAAGACAATACATAAAATTAAAACTTGTAAAATAAATTAAAACCATAAAAAAGTTTAGAAATAGCATGGTCAATTTTATTTTTTTGCGATCTCGCGTTTTCGGTCTAGTGTGATTTCCAACATCTCTGGTGGAACATTGTCGTGTGGCCTCTTAAACGTCTCCAAATCTTTATCAAACAAAAGTGATCTCACCCGCTTGGTAGTTACCTGAATCCGATGACTTACTTTTTTGCCCCGAGGGTGGAAACGAGCCGAGCCAAACCCGAGCTCGAGCTCGGTTAACTTATGAGAGCTCGGCTCATTTATTATATATTAGTTATTATATTAAGTAAAAATAATATAAATAATAGACTTTTTAGGCTCGTGAGCTCGATAAGTGAAGCTCGAGCATAGACTTGTTTACTAAATAAGCTTATTTTAGGGTCGAGGTCAGCTTGTAAACAAGTTTAAATAAGCTCGGCTCGTTTACCCTAAGGCTCGTTTACCCTAAGGCTCGATGAACTTAACGAGCTTCACATGCAAGGCTCGATAAGGCTCGGGTCCAAGTGGCCACGTGCGTAAAAGAAAAAAGTAGAAATAAAATGCGAGCCTTAACAACCCTGGGCCTCCGGGTGGCGCGTCAACCTCTAGCAAGCTATCATGTTAAGGGTGGTCACAAGTCATCAAGCATTACATACAACAATTCAACGTATAGTCATGTGGGAGCAGTTTGCGTGTAAAGTGTTTTGAGCGTTGTGTGTAGTTTTGTTTTGATAGAGAAGGTATGTAACACCGAAAAGTGCGTTTAAGCGTAAAAGGGTTTGAGTATACTCACAGTGAGTACTTAACAACAAGTCATGAGTGAGATAGAGTAGGTATGAGCATCGGGTGAGCCTGCGCATAGAAACAGAAATGTATCAGTCTTCGATAGCGCTTGAACAGTTGAACAGTGAGTTGCGTGCGACACACAGGTGGATAGTACAAAGCACCACTCCACGAGGCATCACCCTCGTGCGAGTCATCACTCTCGTGTGAGTCATCATCCGTACGGGCGACTACTCGTGCGAGTGACCTGTTTTCGAGTCCAAAATCGAGTGTTTTCGCGTCGTTTCTTTGGAAAATCGAGTGTCCATCCTTCCAACCTTAAGCTACTGAGCAAACCAAAAGCTGGGGAGGTCTTTAGAGCGAGTTAGTCTCTCATGGAAACTCGGACTGGCTAGAATGAACCCAAAGTGGTTCGTGCGAGCCAGCCGAGTTTGCACAAGTGACTGTTCTTGCGTCTTCGTGCAACCGGAACTGAGTTCTCGACTGAAACGGGTGTAATTTCGAATCCTTTTCATGGCGGTTTTGACACCGTTTCGTCCCACTATCTAGTGAACGAAACATACGTCGGTTTGTCCATTTTGTGTAAAAATGGAGTTTCAAACAGTATTTCTTAGAATCAACACTTGGTGAGTTGGAACGACAAGGTTCTTATCTTGAGAAACAAAAGCTAACTCAAATACACTCGTTTAAGTGTGAATCCGAGGTAAAATCGGAAGGTTTTATGAAAAAGATGAAGATTTTTGTAAACAGAGAAGTTTAGATGAAATCAAAGATAATCCCGTGTAAAATCATTGTGGAATTCGCGTGGAAAGCGTAGTCTTCTTACTTGGAAACAGGGAGAAGCGTATAGAGAGTGTTTCGTGCGAGTGACAGCAAGTGGGTGTGCGTGTGCTAAGTGTGGTACTTATAGGAGGAGGAGAGAGCAGGTGAAGGCTGGTGCGATAGATCCCTCGTGCAAGTGGGTCCTCGTCCGAGTCACCAGAACCTTATGCGAGCCAGGCTTCACTCGTACGAGTGATGCCTCGTACGAGTGAGCTAAGTTTGTGTGTTGGCTGTTTTCGTTCGATGTTATTGTTCGTATTAGTTAGTTTTGTTTCGTTGAGCGTTTTAGCGATGCATTAGGCATTATGTTGCGAGTTAGTGCGATGAATCGAGTTGCTTGAGCGAGCGAGCGTTTAAGCGAGCATAAACATGTAAACAAATAGTTCATATAAACACACAACATTACATAACCACACAGCATAACATAACCATCATAATAACTGCGTTTGCGATTTGGTGCGATAAGCGAGGGCAAGGGCGTGAGCGAGTACCGAACAAACAAACACACTCGACACGTAAAGTAACATAATTAACTTCGATTCGTGTTGCATTTGCGTTGAGAGTTTGTGAGTATCAAGCGTTTTAAATGTCCAGTAGTGATGCAATATGATGAAATGTATTTAGAATAACATAAACCCTTGTTACATTAGAATCTTAGAGTATAAACGGTTACAGGATAGAATAAACGATAAAATAGAAACAATCGAAAAGTCGGGTTGTTACATTCTCCCCTACTTAAGGAAATTTCGTCCCGAAATTCAAGTAGTAGACGTAACAAAGAGAGGTGGGTATTTAGCTTTCATATCACTTTCGAGTTCCCAAGTGAACTCGACGCCGCGTTTGCCTTCCCACTTGACTTTCATAATGGGAATGCGAATGCGTCGAAGTTTCCTGGTATCTCAGTCCATGACTTCTACTAGCTTTTCCATGAAGTTTAGAGTCTCGTTTATTTGTAAGTCTTCGAGATGTACATGAAGATTTTCTTCGGCTAAACACTTTTTGAGGTTTGAGATGTGGAAAGTCGGATATACGTTGCTTTTGCAAGCATTTGTGTGCTCGAGTACATGACAAAAGCATCAACTTCTTTGAGGGAGTTTCACCATAAACATGGAGTTGATCACCGTTAGGGAGAGGAAAACGAATCATCTTATCGAAGCATACAACTTCAGCATGATTCTCACGAAGAAAATCCATGCCTACTATGATATCGAAACTACATAACTGCATAGGTATGAGATTGATCGAGAAGACATGGTTGTTGAGATCGAGATTACAACCACGTAAAACGGAGTTAACGGTAACGGTTCTTCCGGTGGCGACTTCCACATCGAAAGTCTTTGGGAGTTTAGCGCGCTTAACCTTTTCGAATTCTAACAATACAAAACAATTATCGGCACCGGTATCAAATAAACATGAAGCATAAATACCATTGACGAGAAACGTACCATTGACAACGTTGTTGTCATTCTGAGCCTGGCGTTGAGTGAGATTAAAGGCTCTTCCACGCGCAGCTTGTTGTTGTTGCTGAGGCTACGGTGGTGGCTGCTGCTGAGGCTGCTGCTGCTGCGGCTCTTGTTTTACTGTGCGGTTTGGGCAAACATTAGCAAAGTGGTTCGGATCACCACACACGAAGCACACTCGTGCCTTTGGAGCTTGCTGCTCGTTGGCTTGAGGAGGAGCAGGTAAAGCTAGAGCTGTTGGAGCCTGAGGGGCTGGCTGACGAGTACCACTACGCAGTTGATTGTAAAGTGGCCGTAGATGTTATTGTTCGTGCAAAAACGGCAATTGCCTCCAACGACATGATGATATGTGCACTTAGGGCACATAGGGTGCGAACCTGTGTACGCACGCTTTGCTGGCGGTGTGTTTGGTGGTGCTGACTGGAGTGGCTGAGGGTTCGCTGGAGCAGTAAGAGCAAAGTTCTTGCTCGGGTTTTCCCTTTTGCGACCAAGGCGACTATTCTTGGGCTCTCGGGGCTGTTCGGTAGAAGGAGCTGCTGATTCGGTGACTGCTTGATTTGCGACCTTGCTGCTTTTCAAGTAACCAGACTGAACTCGTTTGTCATCAATCTCGGCGGCTAGCTGGTAGGTCTCCTCGATAGTAGCAGGGCGTGCTACTTGAACAAAGTCAGCGACGCAATCGGGGAGAGCATTGAGGTATTTCTTGATTGCCTTTTCGGTTGTATCCACTTGCGGGACAGATGATGCTTAACTGTTTGAAGCGAGCGGTGAGACCAACGTTATCGGGACCATCTTGCTTGATATTCCAGAATTCGTTCTCTAACTTCTGGATCTCGTAGGGAGGACAAAATTCCTTGATCATAATTTCCTTAAGTTCCTCCCAAGTGAGTCCGTATGCTTCGTCGTTTCCGCGCCTGTTGCGCTTGGCGGTCCACCAGTCAAGTGCCCTCGAGTGAAAGACTCTAGTGGCGTTGATAGTGCACAGAGCCTCGGGACATCCACTTTGGCGGAATGTGACCTTGATAGAGTCAAACCAGTGGAACATGGCACTCGGCCCTTTCGTGCCTGAGAAAGTAAGCGGTCCACCTGCTTTGAACTGCTTAAAGCTGAAGTGGGGTTTCGGGCCATCTCCCTTGGAATCCACAGATGAGTTGCTTCTTACGGCATGAATTTCTGAGACAATTTGCGGGATGACTTTAGCTATCTCCTTGGCTACCATTGTAGCGATACGCTTGTCGGCATTGCTGCGCTGGAGATTCCTTCGGGTGTGCGATCCCATAGAAGACATCTACACGAAGGATTTAGATTAGATGAGATTCGATTATAATAGAGTTATGTTTAAATATTTATTATTATTATAATTTATACAAGGCACAAAATGACATAAACACATACGCACGTAACCACATAAGCACGTAAGCACATAAGCACATATTTGCACGTATTCACCTTCTAATTAACCATCATGCGTAGCGCGATAGGCGATGCGAGATATAGCGAGGTATAAGCGATATATAATAGCGAGATAATACCGTGTATGAGGCACACGTACTCATAGGCGTAAGCGAGTTAAGCGATTAGTTTGATTTGTGTATTAATTTAGCGTTTTAGATTACGAGAGCTGTGCGAGTTGTGCATAAAGCGATAAAGCGAGAAATCGATGATATGATAAATCATCAAAGCGAGAAATCGAATAAAGCGGAAATTCTCAAAATTTTAAACACATAGATAATAATAAACTCGATGATGCGTAAATCGACGATAGGCTTAAGTCAATTGGAGTGTCCGGGGTTTTGAGACATTTGACACGCCAAAGTGATTCGACTACCCTTTGAATTTGGACCCACACTTTGGCCTAATAGATAAACGTTCTCACCGCAAGCGGCTAACGACGTTTACCCTTCCAGTTAATACGTGTTCCAAACCATCGGCATAACCGAGACTTTGGTGAGATTGAAAATCGAATTGCGGAATTAGTTACTAAGATGCGGGTTTCACCCCTAACTTAGCAACGTCATTCCTAGTTAGAAATGGAAATTTTCGTCGAGGTTAGGATGTCACTCCTAACTCAACGAAGATATCTCGTGCGAGAGAATGCGCGGAGTGAATGATCTCATTGAGAGTTCTCAGTTTTCACAGCTATTCTCGACTTGATCACTCGTTTTGTGTGATGCGAGCGTTTCCAAGCGTGTATTATTGTATTAGCCTTAGGAAAGGTACATTTAAGCATTTATGGAAAGTAGTTCAACATTTAAGTCATAGATAGGTCAATCGGGTACTTAAACATGCTAGTAGGTCGAATCATGCCAATTCTACCTACTATCCTAAAGTTATGGTGCTCTGATACCAATCTGTCACACCCCAACCGATGGCGGAAACATCAGGGTTAGTGGCACTAGGCGACCAGATTGATTTCACGAGATGTTCCATAACAATCATTTAACATATCACAACCTCTTAATATACCATACTATTAAACGTAACATTTAAACAATTATTACAAAACGGAGATTTTTCATAAAATTCAACCGGGTTCGATTTCCCCTAGATTTCATACATAAGTTCAAAATCTGAAATACATCAACAAACTAACTAAACAAACTAACTCAACCTGTTACATACGTTAAAATACATGTTAATACAATTAAGTAAAGGTGAGCATACAGGTTTAAGTACTACTAGCATAATCGAGAAAGCGTTCGCGAAATAATCTAACTACACATCATGATACACCGAAACAATTCACACAGATTAACATAGGCTTATTTCTCATGCTAACTACCGTGAGAAGGCTTGTGCGTCCATCCTAACTAGACCCCGTCGGGTGTAAGCCACACTATAGTACCATACTAGCTAAGGAGGCAAGTTAACGAAAATAAGTCCTAGTCACATGTTTCTAGTATCACGTATTGTGCATATATAATCAGATTATTCGCGTTTGATAAACAGTTTGATTTGTGAAGTGATTTTGATATAGGAACGTATGTAACACCCAAAAAGTGCGTTAAACCGAAAATGGGTCAAGTATACTCACTGTGGGGGCGTTTTAGGGAGAGTTCGGGATCTGAGGAGAGTCGAGAAGAGCGCCGGATCAGCTTGCATACGCGAACGGAAATGCATCAGTCTCCGAAAAGCTTAAACGGTTAAGTCTTGGTTGGGCAGTAGACAAGTTCCGGAGAACTTGTGTGTAAACACACAAGTTCGAGCGAACTTGTGTAGAATTGGTGAGATTAGAGCCAAGTTCGGTCGAACTTGGTAAGATTCCTAGGAATCTTGTCAAGTTCGGGCGAACTTGTAAGAAACTCTTACTGGGAAGACAAGTTCGGGCGAACTTGCTTGATTTCTTGGGAAATTAGGCAAGTTCGAGCGAACTTGTGAGAGGATTTGATGAGATTGACTCAAGTTCGGTCGAACTTGACCCATTTGGGTACAAGTTCGGTCGAACTTGACCTGTTGCGCTGGGGATTTTGGAGCAAACTTGATGTTTTCGGGTCCAAAATCTTGCGTTTTCGCGTTGTTTGCCGAGGAAAATCGAGTGTTCATCCCTCCAACCCTGTGCTACTGAGTAAACTTAGGTCAGAGAGGTCTTTTAGAGCTGTTTTAGCCGTTTTACAAAAGCGTGGGCTAATCCGGGCGAACTCGGGGTTCGTTCGGGTTAGTCCGGCTTGTGTAAACCAACATAAACGTCCTTGTGCTTCCAGATCTGGGATCTTGAATGATAGATGCTTCGTTTCATACCAGAAAATGAACAAAACATCATCAAAAGTCCGTATCTTGTGTAGAAATCAAAGGTTTTCAAAGGTTTTTTCTCAGATCTATCACTTACAAGCCGAGATCTTGCAGATCTCGTGTTTGGGAAGTCTCTATTAACACCAAACGAACTCGTATTGTGTAGATATAAGCTTAAAACAGAAGTTTTTGAAGAAAAAGATGAAGGTTTTCGTAAAAGAATGAGTTTTGATGAAAACGAAGGCTACGCCTTGTGCCAAAATCGTTGTAAACCTTTGTAGATCGTTGATAAACGTTGTTTAAACGAAATCGGGTTGATTCTTACTTAGAACACAAAGGTTTCGGGTTTTGAGTGCTCTGGGCGAACTTGCAGCAAGTTCAAATAAGAGAACAGATCTTGGTATTTATAGGAGAAGGCAAAAAGTGAGGCTGGTGAGAGCAAGTTCGCCGAACTTGCATGAAAGGTTGCAAGTTCGCGCGAACTTGTGAAATATTTGAAGGGTTTGAGCTAAGTTCGGCCGAACTTGACCCTAAAAGGGCAAGTTCGAGCAAACTTAGGAAGAGTTGGGAGTTCTGAGTTAACATGCCAAGTTCGGCCGAACTTGGGGTTGGGGTCACCAAGTTCGAGCGAACTTGTCCAAATATTGGATTTTCTTCATTTGTTTCGCGTTAAGAGTTCGTTTGGTTATTCGGTTCACATTAGATAGTTATATTAAGCGTTATAATTGGTATAATAGTGTGATTTAGCGATTCAAGAGTGCGAGAGCGATGCGATAGCGAGCGTAATCATAACCACAAACACACATAACACATAAATAACATAAAACCACATAAATAACCGCGATTTGCGATGCGATGAGATTTGTGATGCGATTTATTAAGCGATTAGATACGATGATAACGTACAACACCATAAGTAATTAACATAAACTTTATTATTAACCGAATCTCGGTATTACAAAAGGAGTACAGCGATAAAAACAAGGAAAATGATAATAACGAACTTTCGAGTTGTTACAACCCGCCAATCCGAGAAAACAACGGATTTCGGATGGAGTCTTCGGAGTATTCCAACTTTTTACAGCTTCTATCTTCGCGGGGTCGACGTGAATTCCTTGGTCGTTAACGATGTGACCGAGGAATTGAACCTCATAAAGCCAAAGTTCGCACTTAGAGAACTTGGCGTAGAGACGGTTTCCTTGAAGGAGTTCGAGAACTAAACGAAGATGTCTCGTGGGTTCGGCTCTCGAATTCGAGTAGATAAGAATATCATCGATAAAAACAATGACGAAACGATCCAAGAAGGCTTTGTACACATGGTTCATCAAGTCCATGAAGATTGCGGGTGCGTTAGTGAGACCAAAAGGCATGACCACGAATTCATAATGGCCATAGCGAGTACGAAAGGCGGTTTTCGGAACGTCTTCCTCATGTATGTCACACCCCAACTGATGGCGGAAACATCGGGGTAGTGGCACTAGGCGACCAGATTATCTCATGAGAATTCCATAACAATTATCTATCCACATCATTTAACATTTAACGTCCCATACCATTAAACACAATATTTCAAAAAAACCATTACAGATATCGTTTTTCCCACAAAACAAAAGGGTTTGATTTTCCCAAGATTTATTACATTTTGAACTAAACAAAACAACTAAACGAAACAAACTACTTCCAAAGCATCCAAGCTAAGAAAAATCCTCAACCTGTTACATACGTTAAATACAAGTCAATACAATTAAGTAAAGGTGAGCATACAGGTTTAGTTAATACTAGCATAATAGAGAAAAATGTTCGCGAAATAGTCTAACTATATATCATGATACACCAAAACACATCACACAACACAGGCTCATTTCTCATGCTAACCACCGTGAGAAGGCTTGCGCGTCCATCCTAACTAAACCCTGTCGGGTGTAAGCCACACTATAGTACCATACTAGCTAAGGAGGCAAGTTAACGAAAATAAGTCCTAGTCTCATGTTTCTAGTATCACGTATTGAGCACATATAATCAGATTATTCACGTGTGATAAACAGATTGATTTGTGAGGTGATTTTGATAGAAGAACAAATGTAACACCCAAAAGTGCATTAAAGCAAAAACGGGTTAAGTATACTAACAGTCGGTGCGTTTTAGGAGAGAGTACACTACTGCCGAGAGGTGAAGAGGAGCGCCGAATCAGATTGCATACGTGAACGGAAGTGCATCAGTCTCCGAAAAGCTGAAACGGTGAAGTTTGGGTTGGGCAGTAGACAGGTTCGGCCGAACTTGTTTGTAAACATACAAGTTCAAGCGGACTTGTATTGTTCTTCTGAGTTGTGAGTCAAATTCGGGCGAACTTGTATAGTTTCTTAAGAAACTAAGCAAGTTCGGTCGAACTTGTAAGGAAATGGTACTTGGAGAGTCAAGTTCGGGCGAACTTGTATACTTTATTAAGAAACTATGCAAGTTCGTTCGAACTTGTAAGAATTTGGTGAGGGGGACCCAAGTTCGGTCGAACTTGACCCAGATGGGTGTAAGTTCGGTCGAACTTGACCTAGGTGCTGATGATTCTTGAGCGAACTTGATGTTTTCGGGTCCAAAATCTTGCGTTTTCGCGTCGTTTTCTGAGGAAATCGAGTGCTCATCCTTCCAACCTTAAGCAACTGAGTAAAACTTAGGCTGGAGAGGTCTTTTTGGAGTGAACTTAGCCATTTTACAGAAACTTGGGCTAATCCGGACGAACTTGGTGGTTCGTACGGGTTAGTCCAGTTTGTGTAAAGTGACGACTTCGTCCTTGTGCTTCCGGATCTGGGGTTTTTGCTTGACAACGCCTCGTTCCACTCAAAAGTGAATGAAACATTCGTCATTTGTCCGAAAATGGTGTAAAAATCAATACTTTAAAAGGTTTTGCTCAGATCTAGTGTAGATCTGAGTGAAAACAGAAGTTTTTATGGAAAAAGCTGAATATTTCGTAAAATAGAAGAGATTTGATGAAAACGAAGGCAATGTCTTGTGCCAAAATCGTTGTAAACCATTGTAAAATGTTGTTGAACATCATTGTGGTAGAAATCGGGTTGATTTTACTTAGAAAACAGAGGGTTTTGGGTTTCGAGAGCTCAGTGCGAAGTTGCAGCAAGTTCAAATGAGAGAATGGGGCTGAGTATTTATAGGTGAAGGCAAAATGGAGCTGATGGGAGTCAAGTTTGGCCGAACTTGCTTGAAAACATGTAAGTTCGCGCGAACTTCTGGAATATTCAAGAGTGTTGAGCCAAGTTCGGCCGAAATTGACCCCAATGGGGTAAGTTCGAGCGAACTTGTGGAAAGACAAGAGTTTTGTTTGGCCAGTCAAGTTCAGCCGAACTTGGTATCACCAAGTTCGATCGAACTTGACCCAAATGTTGGGTTTTTCGTTTGTTTATCGATTGTTCATTGATGTGATCGAGTTATAAGGCAATGTTAAGCGGTTTAGCGATGTTTTAAGCGTTGTAATAGCGAGTCAACGCGTGAGAGCGAGTTGCGTGACTTTGCGAGCGATTAAACCACGATAATTCCAATACACATATAACACATAAACACGTATAACACACAAACACGTAAACTAATATTACCACATAATTCCAATATACCAAATTAAGTAATTGTGTTGCGATTGCGATGGGATAGAGATGAGATATGCGAAGCATTGCGTTAAATAAGCGTTTAAATAACGTAGTTGTGATGTAATAAAGCAATGTAATGACAAAACATATTTAATTTAATATGAACATTTCTATTAACGAATCTCGGAGACAAAACTGGAAATCAAATTAAATACACAAAAACAGGAACAACTGAAAATACGGGTTGTTACAGCCTCCCCTACTTTAGGGAATTTCGTCCAGAAATTAAGCAGTGGTCATAACGAAGAGGTGTGGATATTTCGTTTTCATATCACTTTCGAGTTCCCAAGTGAACTCGGCGCCGCGTCTGCCTTCCCATCGGACCTTCATGATCGGGATGCGTGAGCGTCGAAGTGTTTGGTTTCTCGATCCATGATCTCAACGGGTAATCCACGAAATGGAGCGTTTCATTAATTTGCAGATCTTCGAGAGGACATGCATATTTTCTTCGGCTAGGCACTTTTTGAGGTTAGACACGTGGAAAGTCGGATGTACATTATTAAGTTCTTTCGGCAGTTCGAGTTGGTAAGCCACATTGCCGATCCTTTCCAGAATCTTAAAGGGTCCTACGTATCGTACGCTAGCTTTCCTTTCTTTCCGAAGCGGACCACTCCCTTCCAAGGTGCAACCTTTAGGAGTACGTGATCTTCCACTTCGAATTGCAGGGGCTTGCGACGTTTGTTGGCGTAACTCTTTTGGCGACTCCGAGCTTTCAAGAGATTGTCTCTGATCTGGAGTATTTTGTCTGTCATTTCTTGAATTAGCTCGGGACCGGTGATTTGTGCTTTTCCCCCATGCCATGCAATAGGTGATCGACATTTTCTCCCATACAGTGCCTCAAAAGAAGCCATTTGAATGCTGGTATGATAACTATTATTGTACGAGAATTCGATTAAAGGTAAATGTGTATCCCAGTCACCGAAATATATGATGCACGCACGAAGCATGTCTTCGAGGGTGCGGATTGTGCGCTCAGTCTGATCGTCGTTTTGAGGGTGAAAAGTGGTACTGAGATTGAGAGTAGTACCGAGAGCGAATTGAAAAGTCTCCCAGAGACGCGAGGTAAAGCGACCGTCGTGGTCAGAAATGATGTCAGGAGGCGTCCCGTGTCGACATATAACCTCGTCGGTATAGATTCGGGCTAACCGTTCGACCTTAAATTCTTCTCGTATAGCAATAAAGTGCGCGGATTTAGTAAGAAGATCAACGATAACCCAAATGCTATCGTGAGCAGAGGAAGTACGCGGGAGTTTAGTAACGAAGTCCATGGCTATACTCTCCCACTTCCACATTTGGTTTTCGGGTTGTTAGAGTAAACCAGAGGGCCTTTGATGTTCGGCTTTAACTTTCGAACAAGTTAAGCATTTTGAGACGTACAACGCGATATCCTTTTTTCATGCCCGGCCACCAATACTTAGGACGAAGGTCCTGGTACATCTTGTCGGCACCGGGATGAATGGAATATCGAGATTTATGAGCTTCGGTCATTAGCAACTTTCGAAGATTATCGCGACTAGGAATCCAAATGCGATTGAGGTAGTACTAACTACCATTAGGCTTAGCTATGAGCTGGGTTTCGGCACCACATTTCATTTCTTCTTCCAAAGTATTCTCGTTAAAACAAGCGAATTGAGCAGAGCGAATCATGATTTCGAGATCATTCAAAGCTTGAGAGTCACGAACACTATACACATAGCTTCGTCGACTTAGAACATCGGCGACGACGTTTGCTTTGCCGGGATGGTAGCGTATCTCGCAATCGTAATCGTTGAGAAGTTCAACCCACCGACGTTGTCGCATGTTTAGTTCTTTTTTATTAAAGATATGTTGTAAGCTCTTATGGTTGGTGAAGACCGTACACTTTGTACCGTAAAGGTAGTGTCGCCATATCTTTAATGCAAAAACAACTGGTCCGAGTTCGAGGCCGTGGGTAGTGTAGTTCTTCTCGTGGATATTGAGTTGTCGAGACGCTTACACGATAACCTTGTATCATTGCATGAGAACAAAACCAAGACCAAGATTAGAGGCATCACAATAAACAACGAAATCGTCGTTTCCGTCAGGTAAAGCGAGAACGGGAGCGTTGCATAGCATGCGCTTGAGGGTTTGGAAAGCTTCCCCTTGTTTAGAATCCCAAACAAAAGGTTTATCTTTATGAGTTAAAGCGGTAAGCGGAACGGCGATTTTCAAAAAGTCGGCGATGAATCGACGGTAGTAACCCGCCAATCCAAGAAATGAACGGATTTTGCAAGCATTCTTCGGTGTAATCCAACTCTTTATCGGCTTCAATCTTTCCAGGGTCGACGTGAATTCCTTGACTATTAACGATGTGGCCGAGAAATTGGATTTCTTCGAGCCAGAATTCACACTTTGAGAACTTAGCATAAAGGCGATTTCCTTAGAGAAGTACGAGGACTAAACAGAGATGGCGCGCGTGTTCGTCTCTCGACTTCGAGTAGATAAGGATATCATCGATAAAAACAATGACGAAACGATCTAAGAAAGCTTTACACACACGGTTCATCAAATCCATGAAGCCCGCGGGTGCATTGGTAAGACCAAAAGGCATGACCACGAATTCGAAATGGCCATAACGAGTATGAAATGCGGTCTTCGGAATGTCTTCTTCCAACACGCGTAACTGATGATAACCGGAACGAAGATCGATCTTATAAAAACAAGTAGCACATTGAAGCTGATCAAATAAGTCGTCGATACGAGGAAGATGATAACGGTTCTTTATCGTGAGTTTGTTAAGTTCACGATAATCGATGCACATTCGGAACGATCCATCCTTCTTTTTCACAAAAAGGACGTGTGCGCCCCATGGCGAAGTGCTTGGGCGTATGAAACCATTATCAAGAAGCTCTTGAAGTTGGCTAGATAGCTCGCGCATTTCTGAGGGTGCGAGACGATAAGGAGCTTTAGCAACGGGAGTAGCACCGGGAACTAAATCGATACGGAATTCAACATCTCGAGTAGGGGGTAAACCGGGCAAGTCGTCGGGAAAGACTTTAGGAAATTCATAAACAACGGAACATCTTTATAAGTCTTCTTTTCTTTCTCCGGGTTCATGATGTGGGCGAGGAAAGCAACACATTGCTTCCGCAAACATCTGTGTGCTCGAGTACATGACAAAAGCATCAACTTCTTTGAGGGAGTTTCACCATAGACATGAAGTTGATCACCGTAAGGGAGAAGGAAGCGAATCATTTTATCGAAGCATACAACTCCAGCATGGTTTTCACGAAGAAAATCCATACCTACTATGATATTGAAGCTACCTAACTGCATAGGTATGAGATTGATCAAGAATACATGGTTGTTGAGATCGAGAGAACAACCATGTAGGACGGAGGAGACGGTTACAGATTTTCCGGTGGCGACTTCCACATCGAAAGTCTTTGGGAGTTTAGCGCGCTTACATTTTAAAACCTTTTCGAATTCTAACGATACAAAACAATTATCGGCACCACTATCAAATAAACACGAAGCATAAACACCATTTACGAGAAACGTACCATTGACAACATCGTTGTCATTCTGGTCCTGGCAATGATTGAGGCTAAAAGCTCTTCCACGCACAGCCTGAGGTTGTTGCTGCTGAGGCTGTGGCTATGCTGGCTGCTGCTGCTGCTGAGGCTCTTGCTTGACTGTACGGTTCGGGTAGGCATTGGCAAGGTGGTTCAGATCACCACACACGTAACACACACGTGCTTTTAGAGCTGCTGCTTGTTGTTGCTGGTTGTTCTAGGGAGCATGCTGAGGAGCTGGCAGTGCTGGAGCGTGAAGAGCTGGCTGACGAGGACCGGTACGACAACTCACAGTAAAGTGGCTAATAGATGTTGCAGTTTGTGCAAAAGCGGCAGTTTCCACCCACCACATGATGATAAGTGCACTTAGGGCACAATGGGTGAGGGCCGGTATACGCACGCTTAGTTGGAGGTGCGTTCGGAGCGGCTAACTGAAGCGGCTAAGGGTTTGCTGGAGCTGCGAGCGCATAGTTCTTGCTCGGGTTTCCTCTTTTGCATCCCTGACGCTTTCCCTTCGGATCACTGGTTGGTTCGGTAGAAGCGGTTGGTTCGGTGACAGCTTGATTGGCAACTTTCGCATGGTTCTTGAAATAACCATCTTGAACTCGCTGATCATTGGTCTTAGCGGTGAGCATGTAGGTTTCCTCGATGGTTGTAGTACGAGCAACCTTCATGAAATTCGCAACACATTCGGGTAAACCTCGGATGTACTTGTTGATAGCTTTCTCAGTAGTATCAACTTGGCTGGGACAGATGATGCTCAAAATCTTGAATCGAGCGGTAAATCCAGCATTGTCGGGACCATCTTGCTTAATACCCCAAAACTCATTCTCAAGCTTCTGAATCTTGTGCAGACGACAACTCATTCATCATCACTTCCTTGAGTTCCTCCCAAGACAGATTATAGGCTTCATCATTACCGCGCCTATTTCTTTCGGCGGTCCACCAGTCGAGAGCACGGGACTGGAAGACTCCTGTAGCGTTCACCGTGCGAAGGTTATCAGGGCATCCACTTTGCCTAAAGGTGACCTCAATGGCGTCAAACCAATGGAACATAGCAGTCGGTCCATCGTTGCCCGTAAAGGTGAGAGGTGCACAAGCCTTGAAGTTTTTGAAACTGAATCGTGACTTGGGGTTTTCAGTTTTCGAGTCGACCGAGGAGTTACTGCTCACAGCATGAATTTTCAAGACGATTTGCGGGACGACTTTTGCCACTTGTTGGCGACTAGTGAAGCGATGCGCTTGTTGTCGCTGTGGCGCTGAGCAGAACGGCGAGTATGAGATCCGAGTGACGACATCTACAATGAAAATATTCGATAGGATGAGATTCGATTAATAGAGTTATGTTCAAAAACCTTTATTATTATTACAAGTAAAGCATGTTATCACATAAGCACGTAGGTACATAACCACATAAGCACATAAGCACATATTTTTCACGTATTCACCTTCTAATAGTAACAATGCGGAATGCGTTTCAAGAGATAGCGTAGCGAGGCAGCGATATATCGTAGCTTAGCGTGAGATAACCGAGAGAAGTAGCGCGTTGCAAGCGGAGCGTTCAGTTGGATTATCTGCGTTTGTTTATTAATGTTTTAGATTGAGATAGTTGTGCGAGTTGTGCATACATTCGATGGAGCGTAAATGCGATAAATAGAGAAATCGAATAAGCGTAAAATCGTAAAATCCGTAATTCCACACATAAACAATAAATAAACTCGATAATGCGTAAATCGACGATTAGGCTTAAATCAATTAGGAGTGTCCGGGGTTTTGAGACATTTGACACGCCAAAGTGATTCGACTACCCTTTACATTTGGACCCACGCTTCGGCCTAATAGATAAACGCTCTCACAGCAAGCGGCTAGCGATGTTTACCCTTCCAGTTAATACGTGTTCCAAACCATTGGTATAACCGAGACTTTGGTGAGATTGAAAATCAAAGAATGGAATTCATCATTAAGGTATGGGTTTCACCCCTGACTTAACGACTAGTCCCAAATTGTGGTTGTGCTCGTCGATCACATCGGAGTTCCACTAGATAGAAATGGAGACTTTCGTCAAAGTTTGGATATCACTCCTAACTCAACGAATATATCTCGTGATGAGTAATACGCGAGATGAGCGATCTTATCGAGAGTTCTTGGTTATCACACCTAATCTCGACTTGATCCTTGTTTGTGAGATACGAGCGTTTCATAATCGTGCGTTGTGGTAGCTTTAGGAAAAGCTAAATATGTTGGCCGTTTCGTGCAGAGTTGTCAGTTCGTACCAAATGGAACTTCTCGCTTTGAGGAGTAACACTTCGTAGGAAAGGACTTATTCGCACGATCGGGTCAGTTCGTAAAGTTTCGGGTTTGAAATCACAAAGTTCAAACAGGTGGGACATCAACTTCGGCCGAACTTGCACCCAATGGGTCAAGTTCGAGCGGACTTGATATGCATGGTGGTTGAAATTCTGGCTTTGAGGAGATTGGGGCAAGTTCGGTCGAACTTAGGTCAAGTTCGAGCGAACTTGATCAATTTCCAGCGAACTTGCCCTCAAGTTCGGGCGAACTTGTCTGTTTTCCTGCATTTCGGGCGCGTAGTCGATTCATAACAGTCAAAATCAGTATCCTAACCATAGACTTAGGCTAAACATGGCAGTTCTACCTAATTTCCTACAGTTATGGGCTCTGATACCAATCTGTCACACCCCAACCGATGGCGGAAACATCGGGGTAATGACACCAGACGACCAGATTGTCTCATGAGAATTCCATAACAATTATCTATCCACATCATTTAATATTTAACGTCCCATACCATTAAACACAATATTTCAAAATAACCATTACAGAACTCGTTTTTCCCACAAAACAAAAAGGTTCGATTTTCCCTAGATTTATTACATTTTGAACTAAACAAAACAACTAAATGAAACAAACTACTTCCAAAGCATCCAAGCTAAAAAAAATCCTCAACCTGTTACATACGTTAAATTCAAGTCAATACAATTAAGTAAAGGTGAGCATACAGGTTTAGTTAATACTAGCATAATAGAGAAAAACGTACGCGAAATAGTCTAACTATATATCATGATACACCAAAACACTTCACACAACATAGGCTCATTTCTCATGCTAACTACCGTGAGAAGGCTTGCGCGTCCATCCTAACTAGACCCCGTCGGGTGTAAGCCACACTATAGTACCATACTAGCTAAGGAGGCAAGTTAACGAAAATAAGTCATAGTCTCATGTTTCTAGTATCACGTATTGAGCACATATAATCAGATTATTCGCGTGTGATAAACAGTTTGATTTGTGAGGTGATTTTGATAGAAGAACATATGTAACCCCAAAAGTGCATTAAAGCGAAAACGGGTCAAGTATACTCACAGTCGGTGCGTTTTAAGAAAGAGTAGACGACTGCTGAGAGGTGAAGAGGAGCGCCGGATCAGCCTGCATACGTGAACGGAAGTGCATCAGTCTCCGAAAAGCTGAAACGGTGAAGTTTGGGTTGGGCAGTAGACAAGTTCGGCCGAACTTGTATGTAAACATACAAGTTCGAGCGGACTTGTATTGTTTTGCTGAGTTATGAGTCAAGTTCGAGCGAACTTGTATAGTTTCTTAAGAAACTAAGCAAGTTCGGTCGAACTTGTAAGGAAATGGTACTTGGAGAGTCAAGTTAGGGTGAACTTGTATACTTTCTTAAGAAACTATGCAAGTTCGCTCGAACTTGTAAGAATTTGGCGAGAGGGGGACCCAAGTTCGGTCGAACTTGACCCAGATGGGTGTAAGTTCGGTCGAACTTGACCTAGGTGCTGATGATTCTTGAGCGAACTTAATGTTTTCGGGTCCAAAATCTTGCGTTTTCGCGTCGTTTTCTGAGGAAATCGAGTGCTCATCCCTCCAACCTTAAGCCACTGAGTAAAATTAGGCTGGAGAGGTCTTTTTAGAGCGAACTTAGCCATTTTACAGAAACTCAGGCTAATCCGGACGAATTTGGTGGTTCATACGGGTTAGTCCTGTTTGTGTAAAGTGACGACTTCGTCCTTGTGCTTCCGGATCTGCGGTTTTTGATTGACAACGCCTCGTTCCACTCAAAAGTGAACGAAACATTTGTCATTAGTTCGAAAATGGTGTAAAAATCAATACTTTAAAAGGTTTTGCTCAGATCTAGTGTAGATCTGAGTGAAAACAGAAGTTTTTATGGAAAAAGATGAAGATTTCGTAAAATAGAAGATTTGATGAAAACGAAGGCAATGTCTTGTGCCAAAATCGTTGTAAACCATTGTAAAACGTTGTTCAACATCATTGTGGTAGAAATCGGATTGATTCTTACTTAGAAAACAGAGGGTTTTGGGTTTCGGGAGGTCAGAGCGAAGTTGCAGCAAGTTCAAATGAGAGAATGGGGCTGAGTATTTATAGGTGAAGGCAAAAATGGAGCTGATGGGAGTCAAGTTCGGCCGAACTTGAATGAAAACATGCAAGTTCGCGCGAACTTCTGGAATATTCAAGAGTGTTGAGCCAAGTTCGGCCGAAATTGACCCCAATGGGGAAAGTTCGAGCGAACTTGTGGAAAGACAAGAGTTTTGTTTGGCCAGTCAAGTTCGGCTGAACTTGGTATCACCAAGTTTGAGTGAACTTGACCCAAATGTTGGGTTTTTCGTTTGTTTATCGATTGTTCAATGATGTAATCGAGTTATAAGGCAATGTTAAGCGGTTTAGCGATGTTTTAAGCGTTGTAATAGCGAGTCAACACGTGAGAGCGAGTTGCGTGACTTTGCGAGCGATTAAACCACGATAATTCCAATTCACATATAACACATAAACACGTATAACACACAAACACGTAAACTAATATTAACACATAATTCCAATATATCAAATTAAGTAATTGTGTTGCGATTGCGATGGTGTAGCGATGAGATATGCGAAGCGTTGCATTAAATAAGCGTTTAAATAGCGTTTAGTTCTGATGTAATAAAGCCATGTAATGAAAAAACATATTTAATTTAATATGAACATTTCTATTAACGAATCTCGGAGTACAAAACTGGAAATCAAATTGAATACAAGAAAACTGGAACAACTGAAAATACGGGTTGTTACAATGTACACATAGCTGGTGATATCCGGAACATAAATCAATCTTCGAGAAACAAGTAGCGCCTTGAAGTTGGTCACATAAATCATCGATTCGAGGAAGAGGGTAGCGGTTCTTAAATGTAAGCTTGTTAAGTTTCCTATAATCGATGCACATTCAGAACGATCTATCCTTCTTTTTCACAAAAAGAACGGGTGCGCCCCATGGTGAAGTGCTCGAACGTATAAAGCCTTTATCAAGCAACTCTTGAAGTTGGCTAGATAGCTCGCGCATTTCAGAGGGTGCAAGGTGATAGGGTGCTTTAGCGACAGGTGTAGCACCGGGGACTAAATCCATACGAAACTCGACATCACGAGCAGGGGGTAAACCAGGTAAATCATCGAGAAAGACCTTAGGAAAATCACAAACAACTGGTACGTCTTTTAGGGTTTTCTTCTCATTCTTTGGCTTTACACTATGGGCTAGGAAAGCGATGTACTCCTTGCGTAAGTACTTGTTCGCTTGGATACACGACATAAGCTTCAATTCTTTTGAGGGCACTTCGCTGTAGACTTGTAGTTGGTCACCGTCTGGAAGCGGGAAGCGAATCATCTTATAATAACAAACAACCTCAGCACGATTTTCACGAAGAAAATCTATGCCTACTGTGACGTTACAACTACCTAATTGCATAGGTATGAGGTTGATAGCGAAGGAGTGATTGTTGAGATCGAGAGTAAATCACGTAGAACGGAGTTAACGGTAACGGTTCTTCCGATGGCGACTTTGACATCGAAGGTCTTTGGGAGGTTAGCGCATTCACATTTTAAAAGCTTTTCGAATTCAAACGATACAAAACAGTTATCGGCTCCAGTATCAAATAAGTAAGAAGCATAAATACCATGAACGAGGAACGTACCATTAACAACGTTGTTGTCATTCTGGGCTTGCTTGATGTTGATGTTGAATGCTCTTCCACGCACAACCTTTGGTTGTTGCTGCTGTTGCGGCTGTGGTGGCTATGGCTGCTGTGGCTCTTGTTTCACGATGCGGTGTGGGCAAACATTGCTGAAGTGACTAGGATCGCCACTAGTGTAGCAAGCACGTGCAAGAGCGGTTGTTGCTTCCAGTGTCAGGTTGACCTGAGGAGCGTGGGGTGGTGCTGGCAGTGCCGCTATAGGTTGAGGAGCTTGCTGACGAGGGCCTGAGCGACAACTGACCGTGTAGTGACCACAGATGTTGCAGTTGACACAAAAACGACAGTTACCTCCAACTGTACGATGATAAGTGCATTTAGGGCACAAAGGATGAGGACCAGTATACGCACGCTTAGCAGGTGGTGCGTTAAGAGTGGCAACTTGATGAGACTGGGAGTTCGGTGCTGCGACTATCGCGCAGTTCTTGTTGGAATTTCTTCGCTTGCGACTCTAACGATTTGACTTGGCGGCTTGGGATGAAGTGGTATCAGCGCTTGGCTCAACGGTAGCTTGACTGAGGTTCTTGGTCGGGACCTTGAAAGTTCCATCCAAGACTTGCTTATCATTGATTTTTACAGCGAGTTGATAAGCTTCTTCGATAGTAGTCGGCTTTGACGCATGAACAAAATCAGCGACACAGTCTGGGAGAGCGCGAATGTACTTCTTGATAGCTTTCTCTGTCGTATCCACTTGACTTGGGCAGATGATACTAAGCTGCTTGAGTCGAGCGGTAAGACCTGCGTTATCACCTCCAACCTGTTTGATGTTCCAAACTTCGTTCTCCAACTTTTGAACTTCGTGGGGATGACATAATTCCTTAATCATAAGCACTCTCAATTCCTCCCATGAGAATCCATAAGCTGCATCGTTTCCCCATCTGTTACGCTCTGCGGTCCACCAGTTAAGCGCCCCTTGACTGAAGCACACCGGTTGCGTTAATCGTGGGGAGGTTCTCTAGACATCCACTTTGTGGAAAATGACTTCGATTGAGTCGACCACGGAAACATTTTGCTGGGACCATCTTCGCCTGTGAAAGTCATAGGACCACATGCTTTGAATTGCTTGAAACTGAAAGGAGCTTTCGGCACATCGTTCTTGGAATCAATGGATAAGTTGCTGCCGACTGCTTGGATCTCCCTGACAATCTGAGGAATCACCTTGGCCACGAGAGAGGCGACTCGTTTGTTGGTGTTGTTTTGCTGGATGGTCTTGCGGGTGTGAGATCCCATGGATGCCATCTACAGAAAGACGTTTGGATGAGATTCGATTATAACGGGTTTTGTTTTAAAGTTTAGCGTTTTACACCATATAGCTTATTATTATTATTATTATTATTATTATTATTATTATTATTATTATTATTATTATTATTATTATTATTATTATTATTATTATTATTATTATTACTACTATTATTATTCTTGTAAGGCACAGAATCATGTAATCACATAAGCATAAAATCTCATAAGCATATAAGTCACGAAAACACATATTTTGCACATATCCATCTTCATTAATTCATGTGTTGCGCGTATGAGATGTGCGTAGTATAGCACATCGTAAGCGAGTAATACAACGTATGAGGACTTGCGCGTAAGAGAGTTGTGCGTTTTAGTTTGTTCGCGATTTAATTAGAGTTTTAGATTGCGAGAGCTGTGCGAGTTGTGCATACGTCCATAGGGCGAAAAGTGATAAAACGAGAAATCGATAAAGCGTAAAAGTTTAAAATCCACAAATTTATAACACATAAATAAAATTCGATGATGCGTAAAACGGCGATTGCAGGCTTAAAACCAATAGAGTGTCCTGGGTTTTTAGACGTCGACTACCCAAAGTGATTCGATCATTCCCACGAGTTCGGACACGCGCTTTGGCCTAATAGACAAATGCCTACGCATCTATCCTTCCAGTTATACATGCTCCGAGTCATGAAACGATCGAGACTTTGGTGAGATTGAAAATCGAGGAGTGGAACTAGTTATTAAGGTGCGGGTTTCACCCCCTAACTTAACAACTTTGTACCATAATTGTGGTAAGAACAACCACATGATAGAAATGGAGATTTCCGTTAAGATATGGGTGTCACTCCTAACTCAACGAATGTATCTTGTGCAGAGAGTAATACGCGGTATGGGCGATCTTATCGAGAGTTCTCGGTTTTCACACCTAATCTCGACATAGTCACTCGTTTGTGACATACGAGTGCCTTCAAGCGTGTATTGTGGTAGCGTTAGGAAAAGCATATGTAGTTTAGTTAACAGGGCTAGATCACAAGCAGAACAGGTAAGATTCGATCACTTTTAATCGAGTAACTGTTCCTATTCGTACGAGTCGGGTTGCTTAGACTATAGACTAGGTCAAACATGCCAATTCTACCTAATTCCTTATAGTTATGGCTTTGATACCAATCTGTCACACCCCAACCGATGGCGGAATCATCGGGATGTGGCAATAAGCGAATCAGATTGTTCAAGAGAATCCATTACGACTATTTTGATAACAATATTTATAAAGTTCAATTTCCCATACAATCAAACGAATATTTCAACAATAGTCAAAATGAATTACAAGTTTCTTAAACAAAACAAATTCGACAACTTAGATTTTTTAGTGAGTTTCTAGAGATCCTATCCATTTGCAGCATATGATAATCCATTAACCTGTCACATACATTAAAATAAAAGTCAATACAATAACGTAAAGGTGAGTACACAAGTTTAGCATAGTAACAGTAATAAAGTGTTTCGCAAACCAGCATGTATACGCAAGATATGTGAATATTGAAGTTAACAACATTGATACAAGTACCCAAACTGACCACGATGAGCGAGTCACATGTCCAAGTAGCCACGTGCGTAAAAGAAAATACGTAGAAATAAAATGGGAGCCTTAACAACCCCGGGCCTCCGGGTAGCGGGTCAACCTCTAGCAAGCTATCATGTTAAGGGTGGTCACAAGTCATCAAGCATTACATACAACAATTCAGCAATTCAGTATAGTCATGTGGGAGCAGTTTGCGTGTAAAGCGTTTTGAGCATTGTGTGTAGTGTTGTTTTGATAGAGAACATATGTAACACCTAAAAGTGCGTTTAAGCATAAAAGGGTTCGACTATACTCACAGTGAGTGCTTAACAGCAAGTCACGAGCGAGATGGAGTGGGTTTGAGCGTCGGGTCAGCCTGCACTTAGAAACAGAAGTGCATCAGTCTTCGCTAGCACTTGAACAGTTGAACAATGAGGCGTGGGACAAACAGGTGGATAGTACGAAACACCACTCGCACGAGGCATCACCCTCGTGCGAGTCATCACCCGTATGAGTGATGGCTCATGCGAGTCATCATCCGTACGAGCGACTGCTCGTGCGAGTGACCTGCTTTCGAGTCCAAGATCGAGTGTCTTTGTGTCGTTTCTTTGGAAAATCGAGGGTCCATCCTTCCAACCTTAAGCTACTGAGCAAACCAAAAGCTGGGGAGGTCTTTAGAGCGAGTTAGTCTCTCGTGGAAACTCGGACTGGGTCTTACGAACCCAAAGTGGTTCGTGCGAGCCAACCCAGTTTGCACAAGTGACTGTTCTTGTGTCTTCGTGCAACCGGAACTGAGTTCTCGCCTGAAACGGATGTAATTTCGAATCCTTTTCATGGCGGTTTTGACACCATTTCGTCCCACTATCTAGTGAACGAAACATACGTCGGTTTGTCCGTTTTGTGTAAAAATCGAGTTTCAAACAGTTTTTCTTAGAATCAACACTTGGTGAGTTGGAACCACAAGGTTCCTATCTTGAGAAACCAAAGCTAACTCAAATACACTCGTTTAAGTGTGAATCTGAGGTAAAATCAGAAGGTTTTATGAAAAAGATGAAGATTTTTTGTAAACAGAGAAGTTTAGATGAAATAGGAGATAATCTCATCTATAATCGTTGTGATTCGCGTGGAAAGCGTAGTCTTTTTACTTGGAAATAGGGAGAAGCATATAGAGAGTGTTTCGTGCGAGTGACAACAAGTGGGAGTGCGTGTGCTAAGTGTGGTATTTATAGGAGGAGAAGAGAGCAGGTGAAGGATGGTGCGAGTGGGCCCTCGTGCGAGTCACGAGAACCTTGTGTGAGGCAGGCTTCACTTGTACGAGTGATGCCTCGTACGAGTGAGCTGAGTTTGCGTGTTGGCTGTTTTCGTTCGATGTTATTGTTCGTATTAGTTAGTTTTGTTTCGTTGAGTGTTTTAGCGATGCATTAAGCGTTGTGTTGCGAGTTAGTGCGATGAATCGAGTTTTGTGAGCGAGCGAGCGTTTAAGCGAGCATAAAACATGTAAACAAATAGTTCATACAAACACACAACATTACATAACTAGGCATGAGCAAATCCCAATCCCGTCCCGATACCGAAAATCCCGATCCCGAATTTCTCCAAAAGTGGATACCGACACCGATACCGAAATATGTCGGTACGGTACGGTATCGGCACGGTATCGGTATGGTATCGGTACGGTATCGGTATTTGAGTGTAAAATTCGGTATTTTACCGCCACCGTACCGAACCCGTCCCGATCCGAAAATCCTGAAACCAAAAATGCCCAAAGGTGGATACCGATTTGGATACCAAAAAAATTCGGTACGGTATTATCGGGATCGGTATCGGGATCGGGACGGTATTTGATGCCGGTTGCTCATCCCTATACATAACCGCACAACATAACATAACCATCATAATAACTGCGTTTGCGATTTAGTGCGATAGGCGAGGGCGAGGGCGTGAGCGAGTACCGAACAAACAAACACACTCGGCATTTAAAGTAACATAATTAACTGCGATTCGTATTGCGTTTGCGTTGAGTGTTTGCGAGTATCAAGCGTTTTAAATGTCCAGCAGTGATGCATTGTGATGAAAATGTATTTAGAATAACATAAACCCTTGTTACATTAGAATCTCAGAGTACAAACAGTTACACGATAGAATAAACTATAAAAATAGAAACAACCGAAAAGTCGGGTTGTTACAATAAGGGAGCAGAGATTGAGATAATCAGAGCCTGTCAGTCAGATAAGATAATGGAGTAGAGATTGAGATTACTTGAGCATGTCAGGAAGAGACAGACAACAACCACGGTTAGAATCGTTAAAACGCTCACTATGGAGTGAAAGAGAAGCAGAGGCAAACCGAAAATGACTTAGGATGAGCAAATTAAGCAATATTTGCTAGATTTGCACCTTTCCGAAGACATGGTTAACATGACTTCACGAATAAGTAAAATTAAAGTTAAGGACTTTTAGAAGATAGGCTTGGTTTTGTTTTAGGTTCTTGCCTTATGAACTTACCTTTCAATCTATATGAGGTATTATATGTCATAATTATTAGTTTTCAACTTTTCACGGTGTCGGAGTTTCAATAGGAAACATTTATTAATGTTTATATTTTCCATTTTTAGTAGTTGTGTGTCTATGTATGTTTTTCTAACTCTTCTGTCTTGGTTATGGTTTTTAGAGCTGGGGTCTCAGTTGAAACTAGCATTTTTATCCCTTAAGATAGAGGTAAGCCTTGTCTGTATCTCAACTTCCCTAAACCCTATAAATAGTTTGACTATACATGAGATTATGCCAGGTAAGATTATTATTATTGTTATATTATCAATTTTTATTTTGGTTTCTTAATACGTTTCATCTATATACCACACTTTGATTTATTTAAACGTACTTCTATTCTCTAAACTTGGCTTTCCTTAGAATCGTAAGGCAAAACCTTTCTTAACGGATACCGATATGTTAAAAAGGTTAAAATAAAAAAAAATCGAAACATTGGTGTTAGGTTTGTTTTTTCTCCCATGGCCGAATAAACTAATTATCACTATCACATATATCTTTTTATGTATAAACAGATATGTTAAAAAAGTAAATAATTTTTTTTTGAAACATTGATGTTTGGTTTTTTTTCCTCATTGGTAAAGCAACTAATTATCAGTATCATATTTTTTAAAGTAAATTGGCAAAATGGTTTCTGAGGTTTAGTCATTTTTGTCAGTTTATTCCAAAACTCAAACCTTTTAAATCTGGGTCCCCGTGGTTTCAATTTTGTTGCTATTTTAATTCAAAATCAAAATTTTGTCAGATTTTCCAGTTTATATCTAGTTTCTTTTGTCTTCTTGTCTTTTCCATGAAGAGCAAAATGGTATTTTAACCTTTTATTATAACAAATTAAAAAAATCTAACCATTTTACCGTTCATTAAAATGGAAGAAAAAGACAAAAAAACTAGATGTTAATTGAAAAATCTGAACATATTTTGATTTTGTATGAAAACGATAACAAAATTGAAACCACAGGAACACAGATTTAAAATGTTCAAATTTTGGACTAAAGTGGCCAAAGTAACCAAACCTCACAGACTATTTTGACACTTTAATCTATTTTTTTTATGTATCCATATCTAATTTGCAAAATTTCAAAGAACTCACCTTTGATTATATTTTATGTAAGTCATTTCCACGTAGGATTCCATGCTACATTTATGCCTATTTTAAGTTAATTCAAATAAAACTAACTATTTTTTAAGGGTGAGCATAAATAAGTCCGAACCAATATTAACCGATAACGATCTGAAAAGACACTCAAATCGGACCGAACCGAATCTCGTAGGGTAAAAAGTCGGTTTCAATATTTATACTATAATGGGGTCGGGTTGGGTTGGTCCAAAAACAAGGTAAAAACTAAGATCAAACAGTTGGGCCGATTTATTAAAGATGTAATAGATAGTTTTTTTTTTTAATTTCAGACTTTTGGCTTAATTAACTTGCAAATTTAATAATTATCATGAAACATAAACAATTATATATCACAAATGTATTTGCACGTCGTTGAAATAAATTCAAAGTAGGCTTCACAATTGACAATGAATAACACTTAAATGAATTCAAACATAGAAAAAAACATTGTAATTGAATTCATACCTTCAATTTGATTGAATGGATTGAAACTAAGGGCCCGTAGCTTGATTCCTAAATGCCATACATAATACATCTTAGTTCAGTGATTCATTATTGGTCGTTTATGTGATTTTTTTGTAAAGTGGCTTCAACAGCTTCAACTCATGGGTTTTGAACAAAAGACACATATAGGGACGAGTATTATACTTGGGACCAAGATACCCGATATGATAAATAACCGGAACCGACACTATATTTAGGGTATGTAAATCGGGTATGATATTATGGTGGAGTTGGTTCTCAGGTCGGGTCAGGTAACACTCGAGCCTGGTCAGGCAATAACAAATGCTCACCCTTATTTTTTTTTTCAAATTAACAATTAACTTATTTGTAATGTATTTTAGATATTAAAACCATGACCTGAAAAATAGGTTTCCTACCTCCATTACCTATCAAAGTTCTATATAAAAAAATATTTCAATTATATAATACATGAGTCTATAATCTAACTTAGTAATTATTTTTAATGTATTATAAAATACTATTTTGAGATCAGAGAACATTTACAAAAATAAGTGATAAAGATATGAAGATGGAAATAAGTAAAGCAAGAAAAAAAAGTTCATAGAACGTGACTTAACCAAAACTTATTTATTAGATTTAGATTTGTTTATTAATTTTATAAAAAACAAAAGTTAAAATACATCAAGTCATTGACACTAACATATTATTATATTGTTAAACTAGTTGACAAGTGTCAGTTGTCACTATTAAACCCCCAATCTACCAAACACACCCTTAAACTCCCACTTAATTACACCCCAACCACTCTCCACTCATCACTCACATAAAACACATGATAAATCCCTAAATCCCCAAAAGATCTGTTACCAACCCTAGCCGGAGATTTCCAAAATCTCCCAACAGCTGCTTCTAGTTGCTTCTGATCACAATGCTACTTGTAATAATATCTTATCACAACCTGCATTGCTGATCAATTCACCGTTCAATTCCAAAATTCCTCACCGGAAAACCTCAATACCTCGTTAATCTCCAGTTTCACTCAACGGCCCTGCTAATTGGCTGCTAATTGTTCATTGTTAATCGAAATTGAGCTGATTCATGAGTTTAATTTTGAATTCAGTACATAATAGTTCATTAATCTGACATTTTTGTTGAATATTGGAGTTTTTATTGTTGTGTGGATCTGAGATGATGATTCTGTATACAATTGACGCATAATACGACGTCGTAGAACTGTAGAAGTTTTGCGAGATTGATTTTAGTTTTAATATTATTAGGTTAAATTTCCGGTGAGAAGATCGGCGATAATGTCTTCTAATACGGTTGAAGTCAACGGAACTGAATCCGACGTGGCATTTCAGGCGTTTGAAGGTAAATTTTCTTACGAAGTTGATGAGTCGCCGGTACCGGTGCCGGAATTGAGTGGTAGTGTGATAAATGGTGAATCGTTGACTACGGAAGTCAACGGAACTGAATCTGACGCGTTGCCTGCGGCATTTGACGCTCTTGAAGGTAATTTTTCTTACAAAGTTGATGAGGTTCCGGTACCGGAATTGAATAGTGGCGTGATAAATGGTGAATCGGTGACTACTGATGCGCTGCCTGTGGCATTTGACACGCTTGAAGGTAATTTTTCTTACAAAGTTGGGTTCCGGTGCTGGTGCCGATACTGGTACCTGGATCTGATAGTAGTGTGATAAATAGTGAATCGGTTACTACTGTGGAAGTCGACGTAACTGCATATAATGCGCAGCCTGTGGCATTTGAGGCGCTTGAAGGTAGTTTTTCTTACAAAGTTGATAAGTTGCCGGTACCGGAATTAAATAGTAGCGTGATAAATGGTGAATCGGTGACTATGGTGGAAGTCAACGGAACTGAATCTGACGCGCTTGAAGGTAATTTTTCGTACAAAGTTGATGAGGCGCCTGTAGCGGTACCAGAATTGAATAGTAGTGTGATAAATGGTGAATCAGTGACTATGGTAGAAGTTGAAGTTAACGAAACTGAATCTAACGTGCTTGATGAGTCGCCGGTACTGGTTTCGGAATTGAATGGTAGTGTGGCAAATGGTGAATTGGTGCAAACGACGACGAGCTTTACGATGGATGAATCTGTTATTATCGCTACAGATGGTGCCTCTCCAAAGAGAAGCTTACCGAGTTCACCGAAATCACCGATTGTTGCTGCATCGGATTGTCAACAAAGTACAGAAGATAAATCAATTCCGGAAACAAGCATACAAAGTTCACCGGGATCATCTTCGGTGAAATCAGGTGTGGTCCGTATGGAGCTCTCTATCAATATGAGTATATGACCAATCAATTAATAGTTTAGTACAATGCATACAATGCATTCCTATATATATATACATGAGGGGCCATGGAATAACAAACTGTAGCTAACTAGAGTAACTAAATAACTAACAACTGCTATACATAATACATACACTAATATCCGTGACGACAGAGAATGTTGGTAGGGGCAAATTCGAAAGGCTTACGCAAAACGGCTTAAGAAGATCACCGAGATTGCCGCCCCGTCCACAAACTGAAGGAACGACCACGAGTGGATCAAAGTTGAAGAGGATTAACTCTAGTGTGGAAGAGGTAGATATTCAAAGAGAAAACGGCAGCTGTAAACGAAAAGCACCGACTGGTTCGGCTGATAAGAAGCAAACTAAGCGAAAAAAAGTTTTAATGTTTGTTGGGGAGCCGGTTCCGGAACATGAAGCGAAAGAACGGTGGGGTTGGCGTTATGAATTGAAGGTATGATCTAAGATCTATGGTGGTTGGTGATAGTGATGTATATATTACATATTGATTTATGCAATTCTGAGTACATGAGCATTCTGATTTCTGCAGAATAAAAGACGCAAGGGACAGAGCGGGATAATAAAGTGAGTGGGACTCTTATGTTTTGAATTAGTCATGGTTCCTTTGATGCTTTTGTTTAACTTATACTTGATGCTATCTGGGTTTCATTTTTCCACATTGAACATGATAATTGATGCAGTGCTGGTGAAGAGGATGAAGTGCACGTTAATGTTGAATGCCATTACCTTCAAGCTAATGTTAATGGATGCATTTTCAGTCTTGGAGATTGTGCACACATCAAGGTATCAAACTTGATGTGAAAATGTAATCAAAAGTTTTTCATCTTTTATTCAACTTACTGCTTTCTTAAACATCTTTCCTGCTACTAATGGCTATTGACATGACCTGTATTGCAATTTCTTTTTAATAATTTAAGTCCTTCATATAAACGGTCATACCTAAATAATATTATTCAGAAGCAAAGCTTGGCTGTCATATACACCATATTTTGATTTTGGTTAGCTTGTTTTTTCACTCCATTATTAAAATAAACCTCATAAAACTAGAGGTGGCAAATTGGGCTGGTTGGATAGGGAGTTGGTCATATCTTGGTTTTAACTTGTGTGATGCGCTCCGATGTGTTAGGTCCAAAATTCTGATGCGCGATGCGAGCGCATCACAAAAAGTGTTTTTGGTTCAAATAAAGTATACTAAAATGTTTCTAGAACCACAAAAAGTGTTTAGGACCCATAATAGTCCAAATCAAGCATACTAAGATATTAACTATTGAAAAAAACCCAACGCATTTCATAAAATCTGGGAAAAAAACATAACAATGTTGCGTGCATCGGAGCGCATTATGCGAAATAAGCGCAATATTCTCGCATCATGTAAACGCAACGCATCAGCTGTGGCCAACGAAGAGCGCATCGGGCGCCATCACTGACACTCATTATGCGCGCATTTTAAAACCGAGCGGTCAATATGAGTAATTTTAAGAATAGGACAAAACGGGTTGGGTCTGGTTTGGTCAACCTGCAAACACGTTTTTTCTTTTAGTTTCTTGAACTTCTATATTATTCTAGTTCTAATCTAAATTCTTGGAAATAAAACTATTTAGGATGTTATATGCATTTTGAATGCACTTCGAGTGACGCTCGACCCAACTGACCTGGTTTTAAGCATTTTTATGGTGATTTTCGTCCTGTTTCATGTGTTCAGTCCGTTTCCTGTATAGCTTATTTTTAAACTACACTAAATTGACCCATTGTAGATACATATAACCAGAAAACCTTATCAAATTTGCCGCCCTTACTAAATCCGTTACTGTATTGTGTCTTAAACTTTATGGCACTATTACTGAAAGTTCATAGCTGTACTGTGTCTCAGGATCTAAGGGTATAGCTAATAGCACATAGTTTGAACTTTGAAGTTAGGTTCATTAACAGCATGAAGAAAAGTTTATTACCTAAACTAGGACTGTATTAGTTAGGATGCTTTAATTTGTTGTAATGTTCATATATATGCCATCTAAAAGGTGAACATGTGCAGTAAATGTATATTCCATAACATAATTAATACATTTAGTGTAATTACAAGGTTGAGTACTGACATTCACTTCAAAATCTGCCTCAAAAAACAAAGGTAATTATTTGTGAACAAGTTCCTGTATGCTTCTGTCAAATTATTTTGAGAAATGTTTTCAGGGTGAGGGCATGCAACCGCATGCTGGCAGGATTGTAGAATTTTTCAAAACATCTGATGATGAAAATTATTTTAGAGTGCAGTGGTTTTTTAGAGCTGAAGATACGGTTAGTTGCTGCTTGTTACTGTATTTTAATGCCATTTTCACCAATTTTTTTGTTTGTAAATTTGTTCTTCAGCTTTTCTTTTGTTTTCTTCTTTCATTTTTTTGCTTTTTTTTTTCTTCTAACTTTTCACTCAGGTTATGAAAAAAGCTGCTGCGTTCCATGACAAGAAGCGTTTATTCTCCTCCACTTTGATGAATGACAACTTATTAGATTGTATACTTTCTAAAGTGAATGTAATAGAAAAAACTCCAATGGTACGTTTCAATCTTAGCCATTTTCCCCTGTTTTACGTCATATACTGTTTTATATAATCCTCTTCAAAGTTTAAATTTCTCTAATATATTTCTTATTTCTTGGCTTTCATGGATGTTTAAATATGGCATTTCATTTAGTGATTTTTGTTTGTACCATTCTAAATCGTTTGCAAGCATTGCAGCTAGGTTTCCAATCAACATCAATTCAGCCATCTGAGTATTATTGTGACATGGAATATTCTGTAAAATATTCAACATTCCGCTCCTTGGTAACTGGTAAGAGGAATGCGCTTGCCATCATAATCTGTCTGCCATTCACAACTTGTTTGCCTCATTAAATTTTCATAGCATCTGAAAGAACTTTTGAACAATCACGATCTTTAAGGCAACCAATACTACGGTCTGTGGGGTGGCCGGGCGCCCACCTCGAATTTTTTTTAGTGTATAGTTAAGGCAAAAATCCCGATCGCACCCCTTATAATATGGTAAAACCCTCCGATCGCAAATATGTGAAAATTGCAGATGACACAGACTTATAGCTAAATAGTAAATATAGATCTCAAACTATTTTTCTTGGCCATTCTGAAAATAAATCATCTTCTCCCCATGTCACTTGCCTCAAGGATTCAGGAAATGTACTGTATAAAATTTATATCCAATAACATGAAATTGTTTGTGGAGTGTTGGGTTAAGATGATAAATGCAAAATGTGATATCTTATAACTTCTCTTTTTTCAGAGGATGATATCAAGTGTCTTTATGATATTTTTTTGAGTAAAATGCCATTTTCATCCCTGAAGTTTGGCCGCTTTTGCGACTTTCATCCAAAGGCTTGTTTTTCCACATATGGATCCAAAAGGTTTGAAATCTTGCCATTTTCATCTAACTCATTAACTCCATCCATTTTTCTCTGTTAAATGAGGGGCATTTCCGTCTTTTCAGACAATTTTTATTTTAATAAAAATACTATAAGTAATATAGATCCACCTTTGTTGGCTTTCTACCCACCCAAACCCTTTATCATCACAAAAATGTCTAAAATGACGAAAATACCCCCTGAATCAACGTTAAAAAATTGGATGGGGTTAAAAGATTTCAAACGGTTTGGATCCAAATACGGAGAAACAATAGTCGCAATAGTAGCCAAACCTCAGGGACAAAATGGCATTTTACTCTATTTTTTATGGTGATATCAAGTCATTACCTGTTGTAGAGGACAATAATCTAATTTTGTATGAAGTACCCGTATATGAAATATCTGGAAAATAAAATTTATGGTAAAAGCAAAATACGTTTTGATAACACCAAGCAAACTTTGTTGACAATCAAAGCTACTAGAAGGAGCCAGTGCCTGGTACTCCATCGAGGGATCAGATTGAGATCTGTCAACAACATCCTCAACGAGTGGGACCCTTAGCCCGGTAATGGCTTTTTTTTTGTTCTGAAATAGTGTTTGGTTTGTTAGTCTAACTCCAATATGTCATTACTGTAATGCATGTTGTTCATGTCTAGGTGTTGCTAATATCGTTTATTCATTTGTCACCTTTTAACTTCTATATATCTATATATACATATACACTCTCCACTTAACTTGCCAGTTTTAACATAATATTTAATCATCTTAAATACTGTATATATGTGTGGGCGCTCGGGGGCAAAAGTGAAATGGTACTAACTTTAACGTTATTTTACTAATTTCGTGAAAATAACGTTAAAAGCGGCGGATGGTTAATCAAGCATCATGTGGTGACGTTGATAGCTGAAAGACACGGGGGTACATGCACCAATCGGTCTCTGTCCTGATTGTTTGAGTGTCATGTGCCTTAGGTCCAAGGCTTGATACAAAACTACAGTCGAGCCGGGGGTCTCACCGAAAGCAGCCTCTCTATTCCTACGGGGTAGAGGTAAGGCTGTCTACATCTACCCTCCTCAGACCCTACCTTAGCTTTGCTATTGGTGGGATTTACTGAGTATGATGATGATGATGATGATGATTTAATCATCTTAAATTTATTATGAACTGTTATATTTGAGATCTTATTGAAAATTTGCAGCTACAGACAGTTCGGCCGCTCCAAGTAGCCTTGATACTAACAATATGACCGTGACTACAACTCCATTAGACGTTAGTGGTGAAATACACAAAACTGAACTGGCGTTATTGGATCTTTATGCTGGTTGCGGTGGAATGTCAACTGGACTCTGTCTTGGTGCCAAACTTTCTGGTGTTAAACTTGTAACGGTAACAATTTCGTTCCTAAAATCTTATGCAAAGTTATTGGTATTTTTGTTTAATGTACTGCCTTTTCTTTTTGTTTTCTTTAACTAAAGAGATGGGCAATTGATTATCACAAGTCCGCATGTGACAGCTTGAAGCTAAATCATCCAGAAACAGAAGTGAGTGTTCTGACTGGTGTATCAATGAATCATAATATTATATTAATATACACTACGTGTTTTATTCTTTATGATTATTATTGTTATTATTGTTACTATTGTTGTTGTTGGACATATAAACTTAATTAGTTATACTCGTATTTATATTTGTTTGTATGTATTATATCTACTTTTAATTAAATATTATTTAGGATAGTACTTAGGCTAATTCGATGGTTATGTGGACGGGTTTGGAAGGTGTGTCAACGGTTTCAAACAGTTTTTGGCACCAACCGATCATCAACCGTTTTTTTGTACTGTCAAACTAATTATGTATATAAGCCTTGGTCGGAATACTATTTCGGTACCAAGATATCAAACATTAATCTAATTCTTTGTCATCCTTTTGCTTTATTCATATTCCCGTTCGAGATTATTGCTTGACATCCAACAATCATTAATGTTGTTGTTGTCATTGTTATCATTACTATTATCTTTTTATAGGTTCGACATACAACTGCAGAAGATTTCCTGGAACTACTGAAGGAATGGGAACAATTATGCAAAACATATATTTTGGATGATCCTACTGATAGAATGAATGAAACTAGTTGCGGTGGTGAAGATGAATCAAAAATCGATGAATCATCCTTATCGGATACAGAGATGGCTCCTGGAGAGTATGAAGTTTCAAGTATTGTCGACATATGTTATGGAGATCCCAGCGAAACAGGCCAACATGGGTTAAAGTTTAAGGTACATTAGTATACACATATGATTCTATCTAGCAGCGTTCTAGTCTTCATTTCTTGATAAATAATATATTTAGTTGCATTATGAAGACGTCTCATACTCCTAGCTTTTCCATAGGTGCGATGGAAGGGTTTTGATCCAAGTGATGATACATGGGAGCCAATCGAAGCGTTGAGGTTATTTCTGCATTTATTTATTGGAGTAAAATGCCATTTTCGTCCCATAGGTTTGGCCAGTTTTTAGCGACTTTCGTCCAAAGGTTTGTTTTTCCGCATCTGAATCTAAAGTGTTTTAAATCTTGCCATTTTCATCCGACTCGTTAACTCCATCCATTCTATCCGTTAAATGAGGGGCATTTTCGTCTTTTTAGTCATTTTTTATTAAAATAAAAAACACTATAAGAAATAAAGATCCACCTTTGTTGACTTTCTCCCCACCCAAACCCTTTAATCATCACAAAAATGTCTAAAAAGAGAAAAATACCCCTGACTTAATGTTAAAAAATGGATGGAGTTTACGAGTCAGATGAAAATGGCAAGATTTCAAACCTTTTAGATCTAGATGTGAAAAAACAAACCTCTAGACGAAAATCGCAAAACTGGCCAAACGTCAGGGACGAAAATGGCCTTTTACTCTATTTATAATAAAAAGCTCTACTGTCAACTAGTTACATGTTCGGTTGCTTATAATTTACATGTCACAGTGATTGCCAAGGCCACATACAAACTTTTGTCAGAAACGGATTCAAGTCTAAGATATTGCCATGCCCGGTGAGTCTAGTTGCTAAATGTTGCGTTGCTATCTTAACCGCATATAAAAACTATATGGTAAAAATTTTATTATGTTTTTTAGGGTGATGCGGATGTTATCTGTGGCGGTCCTCCATGCCAAGGGATCAGTGGCTACAATCGATTTAGAAACGTTGATGATCCGTTGAATGATGAAAAGAATCAGCAGATAGTTGTCTTCTTTGACATCGTGAAATTCTTAAACCCTAAATATGTCTTGATGGAAAACGTGGGTGACCTTTTAAGATTTGACAAAGCTTCTCTTGGAAGATATGCTATAAGTCGTTTGGTTCATATGAATTACCAATCAAGACTTGGGATCATGGCTGCTGGTTCGTATGGTCTTCCACAGTTTAGGTTGCGTGTTTTTCTTTGGGGTGCTCATCCAAATGAGGTGACTTTATTACCCCTTTTACGTTTTATAATTTTCGGATAGTAATATGTTTACCATTTTATATAATCCCAACTTTAACATATTGGCCGGTAACAGTCCCAACTAAGGAAATGTTATGTGACAGTCCTAACTTTTAACGTGTTTTCCCATCCCACACTAACTAAAAGTTAACCCAGTTAGTTACTGTTGATGTGGACCGCCACATAAGCATTCTACGTCATAAAAAACTTGTCACATAAGCAGTCCACGTCATCATAACGTTGACTTATTTTCCACATAAGCAGTCCACGTCATCAAACTTTGACTTATTTGCCACATAAGTAGTCCTTATTTGCCACATAAGAAGTTCACATCAGCAAAAACTAACTGGGTTAACATTTAGTTAGTATGGGATCGCTGAGGGAAAATAGGTTAAAAGTTGGGACTTTCATAAAACATTTCTTTAATTGTGACTGTTGCCGGCCAATATGTCAAAATAGAGAATTTTAGAATCCAATTTTCCTTTGTTTTATCATTTGATATATCAAAATGTTATAGGCAAACATGATTCTGTGAGGAGATACATATTAATAATTAACTTTCCCTATCCTTTCCGTTACTAAATCAAGCACATTAATTGTTTGCAGAGACTACCACAATTTCCGCTTCCCACACATGAAGTTATTGTCAGATATTTCCCTCCAGCTGAGTTTGAGGTGCCTAACTATTAGTTTATTTGATTCAAATAATGTGTGTATGTTATTCTTTTTTGTTTGTCTATCCTAATTATATAATTCTTGTAATGCAGCAAAATACAGTTGCTTACAATGAAGGCCAACCTAGAAAGCTTCAAGAAGCCATTGTTCTTCGTGACGCCATCTCTGATCTTCCACCTGTACTCTTCTCAATTAGACTTTGGTTATCTTTCGCTTTTATGTAACCTTAATGTAATTTAATGTTTAATGTTTAATACACAGGTTACAAGCCATGAAGTTCGTGAAGAGATAACATATGAAATGCCTCCAGAAACCGAGTTCCAAAAGTATATTAGGTTACCGAAAGATGGTAATGCTTATACCTTAACAAAGTTTAGGCTAATGTTTTATAATAAAAAACTCACATCTTAACCTTTAGAGTTAATTACCTTTTCCGTCCCTGTGGTTTGTTGAAAATAACCATTACAGTACATTGGTTTAAAAATTGCTAAAAGGGTACCGGTACTTTCACTTTTGTAACAATTAGACCCACCCCACTAACGCCATCCAACTCACCGTTAAGTTTTTTTTTGAAAAGACTAAAATACCCTTGGGCTTTATTTACAATCTTTTTTGTTTTTAATTTAATTAATAGAAGGGTATTTTAGTCTTTTCATGAAAAAACTTAACGGTGAGTTGGATGGTGTTAGTGGGGTTGGGTCCAATTGTTACAAAAGTGAAAGTACCGGTACTGTTTTCGCAATTTTTAAACCAATGGATTGTAATGGTTATTTTCAACAAACCACAGGGACGAAAAAGGTAATTAACTCTAACCTTTATTTGGTTAGTTGAGACGGTTTTCATCATTTATATGCCATGTGTTGAGAACCTAAACTATTCATTAAATAATATTAAATTGTCTTCCCTTCTGTAGAAATGACTGGTTCTGCCCCAAAAGGGGTTACAGACCGGAAAAGCGCGGTTCTCACTGATCATCGACCTTACAAGGTGTCTGAAGATGATTATCATCGATTGTGTCATGTACCACGCAGAAAGGTTAACCGTTTGTTACTTTTTCAGGCTTATTTTTTTACGTTAATTTGTTCTTAATTTTTCATGATTTATAGGGAGCGAATTTCAGGGACTTCCCTGGAATAGTTGTCGGTGATGATAATATGGTTCGCCGAGGTCCAGCCGACAAACAAGTGTTGCTTCCATCTGGAAGGCCGTTGATACCAGATTATGTTTTCACTTTTGAGAAAGGAAAATCTAAAAGGTTTAGTCAATAATATATTCTCATATGCTACTTTATCTATGTTGTTTAAAAAAAGTTGTAACATCCTAACTATTGGATATATTGATAGACCATTTGCAAGATTATGGTGGGATGAAAACGTGGCAACTGTGGTTACATTCCCGAATCTTCACAGCCAGGTAATTTCCTCTAGCTCTAGGGGTACTAAACGGGTGTTTTCTGGTTGGCGGGTTCAACCTGACCGGAACCCGAAAATTTTAGACGAACCCGAACACCACCCGAACCCAAAAATCGTGTCATACATATGAACCCAAACACGACCCGTTCAACCTGATTTTGAATTTTTCTGCAAATTAACATAATAAAGTTAAAATTTACCAGAAAAACACAAATGTAAATAATACAGTTACATATAAATAGTAATATGTTATGTTAAGTTTTCTTTAAGTCATAATTATGGCAAAGAGTACACACCCAATTTAATTTATGACATAAAACATATTGTTAAAAGAATATAATATAATATAATATAAATGGGTTAAACGGGTCAACTCGCCAACCTGACCGGGTTGACCCGAACCCGACCCACTTAGCTAAACGGGTTCGCGGGTTCAACCTGAAACTGACCCGAGCCCGTTTAGACTAAACCCAAACACGCAAATTTCGTGGTAGGTTCGTGTTAAAAAATTCACACCCCTAGTTTCCTCCCTGTGATTTTATTTTTAAAAACATAGAAAAATGGAAACATACATGTTGATTCGGTTGGTGACCTTATAAAATTGGTACAGGCTGCTATACATCCAGAACAGGACAGAGTCCTTACTTTGAGAGAGTATGCAAGATTGCAGGGCTTTCCCGATCATTATAGATTCTGTGGCAATATTAAAGAAAGGTAGGCAAGTTACATTCTAGTTTGGCCACTTTTCATCCCTGAGGTTTGGCCACTTTTGTGACTTTCATCCAAAGGTTTGTTTTTCCGCATCTGGTCCTCATGGTTTCAAAATCTTGCCATCTCCGTCCCTAATTTTCGGCAATTTGTTGCGACTTTCATCTCTCGGCCCTCAGGGACGAAAATGACAAGATTTTGAAATCACGAGGACCCAGATGAGGAAAAACAAACCTTTGGATGAAAGACGCAAAAGTGGCCAAACCTCAGGGATGAAAAAGGCAATTTACTCTAATAAACCAGTTACACTTGGGTTTAACTTTTATCAAATTACATGGGTTTAACTTTTATCAAATTACATTTGTCATGGTTTAGAACTTTAGATTGTTTTATCCTGGCCCCACTGGTTAGCAGGGTGGTGGAACACTGGTAATGGTGGGGCTCGCGAATTTTTTATCAACGGTTCTCACGCTTAGCATAAAAGAAACTTTAGATCAAATTGGTTCCCATTTTGTTGATCTTGTTATGGTTCTTCGAGTCTTATAATTAACGATAAATAAAAAAATGGAAAAAATTCAGGTACTGTCAGGTGGGAAATGCTGTGGCTGTTTCTGTTTCAAAAACTTTGGGGTATGCGCTTGGAATGGCGTTTCGGAAATTAAGTGGAGACGAGGCACTCATGACTTTACCGCCTGATTTTGCATTCCAAGTACCGCCACTTGATCAGCTGTAGAAACTGACACTGCATTATGACTGATCCGTATCTATTCTCGTAATTTAGAAACTGAATTAGTATGTTATTTTCAACCCTTCATTCTAATTTAGTCTGCTCGTTCAACAGTCATTGACTATACAATAACAAATTGCAGGTTAGTCTTGTTTGAATCTATGGAGTTTTCTGACTATATTGCAGCTAGTTTTGATCTTTTACGTTTTATTTTAGTTTAGAGGGCCATGAAACCACAATGGATCGTTTAAACTATGTCACCACCCGTCCTTAGCTATTATCTTTATATGATTATATAAGAAGAAGTTGAATATTTGCTCAGATGTTAATGTGAGCATCGGCAGTGTTTTAAAATCCGGTTTTTATACCGTACCGGATTTGGCTCAGAAACGGTTTAAGCAGGTGTAACGGGTGGTTCAACCGGGTGGCCTCTTCTTTTTTTGTTTGTTTGTTGGAGTGTAGTGCTTTGCTAGCTTGTGCCTAATTTTTCTTTTGCCTTTCTGAGTTCAGTTTTTTTTAACGGACAAAACCGATCGATACCGATACCACTACCGCTACGGAAAAACCGCCTTTAACGGCTGAACACGCGCATATAACCTTTTGGACATATTACTTAACTTTTCTTTTTTGTTTGCTATAACAAGTGCACCGAAACCAATCAAGTTCCTATTCTTTTTCATTTACTTTTTTACCTTTGTTATTTACATTATTGTTTTACCTTTTCGTATTGTTTTGATGTTTAGAGCCGAGCTACGACGCAAATAACATAACACATTTAGATATCATTTTGTTTAATTTTTTGAATTTATTTATCCGTTGTCAATCGTGTCCTGGCGCAACACGCATGTAACTATGACCCTAGTTATAGTTAAGAACCGGGGTCATCTTGTTGCATGTTCTGAAATTAAGGTTTGAGTTATAACCGGCAAGAGCCGTTTAGAACCGGCTGGGTTGAACTTAACCCAACCTTAACCCATTTATAGGCAGATTTGTTTAAATTACAATGTATATACAAGGGACTGCAAGAAACATAAGAAAAAGGAAGACCACAATGTACGGATTTTGAGAAAACACATACGTAAATAGACACATACATGAAGTATTATAATCTTGAATGAGCATTAGCGCCGAAATTTGCAAGCGGTTTTCAACTCCTCAGCCGGTGCAGAGTCACCTGCAAACCCGTTATCGACCCAAGCGGAGTATCCTCCATCCATGTTCTTGACGTTCTTGTAGCCCTACATTCACACAACCATGCAACATCATCACCAAAAGGTATATGTATGTATTTATTTATGCATGTATAATGTAGATTACTTATATAAAATGTGAACCGGATAAGAGAATGGAACATACTGCGGCAAGAAGTTCGGCTGAAGCTTTAAGCGATCTCCCTCCACTGTTGCAAGCCTTTAAAATACCAAATTAAAATATGAATTAAATAAAATGTTTGATAGATGAACAGGTTCAACTGGAAAGCGATTACTTTATATGGATAATAATCAAATTTAGATAGGTAGTAGACAGAGGTTTGAATTTGTACTAGTATTTAGGACCCGTGCTTTGCGACCAGACCGTTTAAAGTTTAACCGAAAAAAGCAGACGTAAGAACGTTGAAACCACGCACACGTGTTGCGACATGTTAATTTGCACAAGTTAGACCAAAATGTAAAACATAGAAAATAATAACTAAGTCAACTTAGGACCCGTACGTTGTCGCGGGGCCGTTAAAATTGCAAAAAAATAAAATAAAAAAATAAATAGGCGTAAAATCGTTGAACTATACACACGCGTTGCAACGTGTTAAATCGCAAAGTTTCGACTGAACGATTCCTTTGATCTCATGGTTTTTTTGGTTAACTAGGTGCGAAAATAAGGCGGGCCTAAACTTGTTTAAGCTCGAACTCGATTCGTTTCAAGCTCTATTTTCTAAAGCGTCAGCAAGCTCGGCTCCAGAGAACTTTTTTTTTATAAATTCAAACTCGAGCTGACTCGTTTATTATGTATTTATCTGTTTTAATATATAATTATAGTTATTCGTCATATTTCATAGTAGTAAATTTTACATACAAGATAATCTTATCGTAATTTTATATATTACATTTATATGTCTAATTTAATAAAATAATAATGTAAATAACATGCATGTTTAAGCTTACAAGCCTAGTGGAGCTTGATAGGGGTAAGGCTTGGGACAAGCTCATTTATTAAATGAGCTTCAATTAAGGGTCGAGCTCGGTCTATAGTTTAGGCTTACTAGCTTAGCTTGATTCAACCTTTTAACAAGACAATCCAGAGTAGCTCACGAACGACTCGGCTCATCTCGTTTACACCCTAAGTTGAATATGTCCCTAGTAACACACACAGGTTATAATATAAAACAAAAGGTGTGTACCACAACGAGGGAGTCCTCCTTGTCACAAAGAGCCGAAACCTGAGCGAGAAATTCAGGATTTTCAACCTTTCCTGAAAGTTATAAGTTTTATCAGAATATGAAGATATGTAAATAAAAAAAAATCCAATCAACTACTATTTATTAGGCGAATAGATATAAAAATTGATCTGTTAATATAATTGGCACCTTCTTGTGTTTTGAACATGTAAGGGATATTCAGAGCATTTTCGACGTGACTCTTGCTAAATTCTCTGTTGATTTTAGATACACAAAGCATAACAAATAAATAACTGTTTTCAGACGGGGCAATCCACTACTGAGTATCCTTAAACCGTCTTCATTTGTTCAACCGGATTGGAAGTTTGACCGGATTTTCAATTTTTACAAATTCTTTTTCCTCCAAAATTTTTATTTTGGATTCATATTTCATAAGCACTGCCAATCCATATAAACAGATAAAATAGTTTCATATATTTGCCTCAAATTATATATAACTTTCAAATTATTTATGACAACATTCAGTTTTTAAAAACGGTCTGGCGAGTGTACCTGTAAATCATTTGGTTCTGATTATGAAATACTGATTTAAAAAGCGAGTAAATTGCCAAAATCGTGTCCCTGAGGTTTGAGCATGTTTGCCAATTTTATCCAAAACAAATTTTTTTTTTGTACTATATCGCCCTTCACTTTTAGGATTTTATTGTCACTTTCATCCAAACGTCTAATATTTTGCCAAAATCATCCCTGAGATTTGGGGTTTTTTGCCATTTTCATCCAAATATTTGACAGAAAAATAAAGCAAGTTAGACTTTTGCATGAAAATGGTAAAAAATCTCAAAAGTGAAGGAATATTTAAAGTTTTGGATGAAAGTGGCAAACATACTCAAACCTCGATTTTGACAATTTACTTTTTAAAAAGAAAAACTAATATATGAGAATATGAATTTTTTGTTTGTGTAAGTTTAACACATTTATAAACATGTTTTTGCATCTTCTCTCACTAACCTGACATCAAGATACCGGTGACCAGAGTTAAGGAGTTCTTTAGCCGCATGAACATCCACTGTGACCACATCTTCAACACTAATAAGCCATCAAGTTAAACACACACAATCAGATGTTGGACCAAACGCAAATAGAAAACACAGGCACACGCGGTTGTGCTAACACGAAATACAAAAATATATGTAAATTTGGATCTAACCTCTTGGAGGCATCCATGGAGTCAAGCCTTGATGAACTACAGAATGATGGCTTATGTTTCATGTATTTGTACCAACAAAAGTTGACTTTTTAAGATCAAGTAGACTTTTTTTTAAGGGTTTCAAATACATTATTCACCCCAAAGAGTTGACCCTCAATATTTTATTTGGGACTTAAATGATAAGGCATGAGCTTTGAAAGTTTTTTTTGGAGTAAACTGTCATTTTCGTCCTTGAGGTTTGGGTAGTAGTTTTGTCACTTTAGTCCAAATCTCAAATTTTTTGCATTTGGGTCCCTATAGTTTCAGTTTTATTGCCATTTTGGTCCAAAAGTGATTTTTGTCTTCTAAAATCCTACTATTTTGTCATTTTCCTCAGGGGCAAAATGGTCATTTTAAACCGAGTTTGAGGTTTATTTATATATATAATGTATATTAATACTTAAAATGACCATTTTGCCCCCAAGGAAAATGACAAAATAGTGGGATTTTAGAAGACAAATATCACTTTTGGACCAAAATGACAAATAAAACTGAAACCACAGGAACTCAGATGCAAAAAGTTTGAGATTTGGACTAAAGTGGCAAAACTGCCCAAACCTCAGGGACCAAAATGACAGTTTAATCTTTTTTTTCTTAAAGGCTACCATATCATTTTAATTTGTTGAAACTTTTATATCTGATTAATACAAATGTAGTTCAAGTGATATATTGACATACTGTATATATAATGCCAAGAGTGGTATTTGAACCTCTATGAGTTGTATACTTGTATATACAGTTACACTAAGGGTTTTATTTAAAATGAAGTATTAGTTCAGATTGAAAGTGTAACGACACAAACTTTAATGGAATTTGTGTTCAAGTTTTGCTTTGTTTTATTTTTTATTTTTTACTTTTTTTACTTATGTTTCGTGATGAAACACTAAACTAAATGAGTAAATTATTTTTGAGTCCCAGTGTTTTAGTGATTTTAACCATTTGAGTCCAAAATAAAAGAATTTAACGCTCTGTGTCCCTAACCACTCATTTTATCAAAAAAATTAACGCCCTGAGCCAGATCCATAATGCATTTGTTAATCAGTCTAACCATATTACACATAAAAACATCATGATGTGCGTCGTAAAGGTCTACAAGGATTTCAGAATATTTTCAAAAGGACAGAATAAATATGTATTTAGTTTAGGTTTTAGGAAAGAGAGTTTTTTGGTATTTTCAAAAGTACAAAATAAATATGTATTTAGATTAAGTTTTAGGAATGAGAATTTTTCGGTTAAAAGTTAAAACCTTGTCCCAGTTACGATTCTAATAAGAATTGTAGTGGGTTTATAAGCAGGAGTGGTTTTTTTTTCTTTCCTTCGTAAATGGGTGGTGTTGGAATAAATATTTACTAAAATGGGCGGTTTTCATAAAATTACAATTGGGTGAATCTTGATTCTGTTGACTAGTAGCTTGTTTAGAATCTAGACCATTATCACATTTTCATGTACTCTTTTAACTTCTGTCATCTTCCAAAATATATCACCTTTTACACTTTCAATTTCCCATACAAAATAATATTACTTTTATCCACCATTAAAATGGAGCTCAAAACCTCCAACTACCTTCAAGAAGCTACTTCATTCTTTCACTCTAATGTGGTACACTTTACAAGCTTAACACTACTTTAATTGTTAATAAATTTGTTAACTTTTTTTTTATTATTTATTGAATCTTTATAGGGAGCAAGAGCAAGGAAGGATCCTGAACCAACGGGTAAAAGATATGGAGCTCCATTTACACCGGGTCGACCCAGTTTCAGCTTTATAGTCAGGTCAAGAAAGAATGTCCCTTCGATATGGGATGATGCGGTCATGATTCACTTTCAAATTTTATGGTTAAACAATGTGGTATTAATGGGCTTGTTATTAAACTAGAGACGAAACATAGTTGTTGGGTCTTTGCCTTAGAGTCCTCCTCTGAATGTTGGGTCTCTGCGCAAGATGATTATAAACTTCATCGGAAATTAGTAACATCTCGAGCTTCTTGGCAGTCTCAGCAACCTAACAAGTAACAACTTAAATATAAAATCATATACAATCAAATGTGTTCTTTACTAAATGCAAAGAAAAAAACATAAAACTAGGCTTGTAAACTAGATCTATCTGTGTGAGAGGAGCAAAAAGATAAAACTAGGCTTGTAAACTGGATCTATTCGCGTGAGAGGAGAGATGAAGATAAGGGGATGTGTTCTTAAAGGAGTTGCAGGTGTGTGTGTGGTTTTGGTGTTAATGTATGAGAGAGATTATGAAGATGTTTAATGATAATAGTAAGTGAAAAGACAACAATATACCTGGTCTACTAATGGTTGACTAACAGAAAATGTTAGCAGGGACGTGAATGATCCAAATCGACAATCACAAAGACTAGATTGTTCAATTTTGGCACCAAGTCCAAAATACTCCAACCGATGACGGAAACATTGGAGTGAGACGACGAGGCTGTTCAAAACATCATAACGAACTAAAGGTGACAAATATTTAATAAACAACTTTCATTTCATGCATAACTTCAAATGTACATTGTTGTGAAAGGAAACACAACATTTAATCTAACATAACAAAACAAGTAAAAAATCACATAAACAAAATTCGAGTGCATTTCTAGTTCCACCATAAGTATATTTCTTGAGATTTCGTTATCAATTTCCTGCAACACGCATATAAAATATCCGTCAACTCGCAAAGATTGGTGGGCATACAAGTTATTTCTACATAACATAAGTATGAGAATGTCTCGAATCCACATGGCAATTTGTATACTAAGTTAAATATCATACTAGCATGCATCAACTATGAATCAACCAAAGTGTCCACTAGCGTAATCTTACCACCAAAGTGAATAAGACCGTATTGATTGAATACTTAACAATTACCAAAAAACGGACGGTGTTCTACTCCTATAGAGCTATACATGTTAAGGTAGGCTTGCAAAGTTAATGATAGATAACATACATGAATAGTCCTAGTATGAATAAACAAGTCGCATATCAAGTTGCATGTTTTACGGATTGAGTGATTTCATAAGATTGTTTGTATGTGTGATCGTGAATTTAAAATTGATACATGTTGTAACCCAAAGTGATTTAAAAGTAAAATGGCTCAAGTATACTCACAATTTGCGAGAATGCTTTCCACAAAGGTGAGCTTGAACGTGTTGGAAGGATGGAGCACCGAGGTTATCCTAAATTGGATAAACAAGGTGAATGAGTATGACAATCGAAGGAATTCGGAAATCTAATAGTATAAGATTACATAAAAGTCTATCTTGCTTAAATACTTACTTGGACGCCATTTTAGTTAGTGTTTTTCATGAGTAAGATACTCATTGGAAGCCCAAGATAAGAAGTTCAAGACTTAGATAGATTTCCACCTCAATACGTTACATTCAACCATGAATTGGTTAATATCATAGCTTGGTTTTGGATTGATTATATATATATATATATATATATATATATATATATATATATATATATATATGTAATTATTAAAAGTCCAAGTCATAGATTGTCATGCAAAGGTAAGATAAATCCTTTAACCCTGGAATTTCACTAATACACAAATCATCTTAAAGATGATTCAGATGGTCATGAATATAAACATAAGAACAAAAAAAGAACCCTTTAGTTCACACAAAAACCAAGTGATTTAAACTAGACGAGTGCATTCCGAACATGGACATTGTTTGGAGACTTGGTGTAGTTTGCTTACTTTGTTTACTTGAAAGTTGTTTGGTGGCCTAGATGGTATAGAATGTAAATAAGCTAACTAACTAAGTAATCAAGTGAGGTAGGTGGAATCCTAGTTGTAGAACCAAAGTTCCATACTTCACACCATGCACCATAACACAAATCTTACAACATTGTAAGTTGGAGACTTGGTTTGGCTTCTCTCACTATGGAGACCACTTAGGGTATTTGTACATTAATAAAAAAGGTACAAAGACCTCATAATCTCTGGAATACACCTCAACTCAAGTCCCCCAACATGAAAATTAGTTGAGAACTTGGTTTGGTACAAGATACTCCAAGAAAGCAAGGTAGAAGTGCCATAATATCAAAGTTTTATAACAAACATAAAATAAACTCCACTTTAGACATCAAAATGGTGATGTTCCAACCTAGTTTACCATGGTAAACATGTAGAAACACTCCTAAAGGTTATCCCAAAGAAGGAGAAGAAGGAATTTATAAAGAAGAGAAGATGAAAGTTAGTTGAAACTCACATTTGGTTCAAAGAACCTTTCTGCACAAAATTGCAAGACCTGGAAGTTTGCGAGAGTTTAAAGAGTGAACTGAGAGTGTGGAAAGTGAAATGTAGTGGTCGGAGGCTTGGTTTTATATTTGAGGATTAGAGTTAGTTGTTTTAATGAAGTAGTTGAGTGTTAGGAGTTGAGAAGTTATTGAAACATGTTAAATCCGGAGCTCAAACAAGGTTCCTGTGTTTTTAGGTCTCTCGCGTGACGCGAGAAGAGAGAGCACATCCCTCGCGTCACGCGAGGGTGTGTTTTTCCAAACCTTGTGCACTTTGTTCAGTTTCAGTCCCTTTGTAAGATCTATCAAAATCGGATGTCAGAAATCCGACCCGGGTTGCAAAAATGGACCACTATCAAATTAAATAAAAATAAGAATTTTTTAGTAGTTTAGACATTTTATTTATTAATTGATCGTCATGCGTCACGTTGGATCAAAACCGGACTAAAAACGTTAATATTATAAATCCACTCAATTAATTCAATTAGATATATATAAAAGAATTATTAACGGAGTAAAATTTGTTAGTTATATAAAGTTAGAAGTAAGGGGTTGTTTTTGGAATAACTGGAAACAATAAAATAAAGCATATTAACTAACTAGGCTGGTAAACACGGTTAGTTATTGTTATAAGAAGCTAGCTAACTAGGTTAGTTTATTAGTTAGTTTATAAGAGAAACACACTAAGTCAGTGTTATCAATTAGTCAAGTTAACAAGTTGTATACACTAAAGGGACAAAACTGCAATTTATTAAAGTTAGATAAAGCAGTTACAAGGTACAGGGGACAGGGTTGTTAAGTTGTGTAAGTTCCAAGGTACAGGGACCTAGTTAGACATGTCATGAAAGTTGTTTATATGAAAGAACAAAAGTTAAAAAAATGCAGACGAAAGTTGCAAAAAAGTCAGTATAATGAATAAAAAGCTTATTTCGTGTTGGTTCAAGACTCAAGCATTGGTTTTTTGTGGATTTGCTTATGTTTATTTAGTTGGTAGGTATTAGGTCGAGTCGTCGCATAGAATCATTGAAAACCCGATAACGAAGCTGGTGAAATTTGGTAAGAACATGGTGGATACGCCACTGGTACTTCCTATATATAAATGTCCTTGCTAAACTATCAAAAGCCTCATTAGACTGGTCAAGAAAGGTTTTATGTAAGTTATGTTTGTGTTGTCATTCATGGTCGAATAACGAGGCAGATGAAAATTTGATAAGGAGATGGTGGGTACGCCACTGGTTTCTTCCTATATATAAGTGTTCTTGTTAAACTATCTAAAGCCTCGTTAGACTGGTCATGAGAAGTTCTGTATAAGTAGTGTTTAAGTTTTGATCATGATTCGAATAACGATGTGGATGAAAGTTTGGTAGAGACATGGTGGATACATCGTTGGTACTTTCTATATATAAGTGACTCTACTAAATTATCAAAAGCAACGTTAGAATAATAATGATATATTATGTGTATTTATTATTATTATTATTATTATTATTATTATTATTATTATTATTATTTATTGGTTGAGTTTTTGGTGTTCAAATTCTATGTCATTTCGCATTTAACTGTATCATTAGTGGGTTTCACAATAAAATTTCCGTGTCACCTACGACAACCTATCTTATACATTGTCATTAATGCATTTTCACTTCTTTGCCTCTGGCATTAAAAGCGATTTCCCTATCTGAGTATTCAGCCCTTAGCAGGACCGCTACCGTCTCAATCTGATCTAAACTTTACCTTTTTATATATCTTAGCTTAAGCATACATTCTGCCTCTTTAAGACTGGTGTTTAACACTTGTTACCAGGCATTTCTAAGGAATGATATGATCTCAGGATTTGAATTCCTAGTATTATTACCATATCTAAACGGTACCTTTTACGCCTTTGAAAACCCCTGCATCTCATCATGTACGAGCAGATTCCTCACAATTTCGGGACAAAATTCCTAAAAGTTGTGCAGACTGTAACATCCGTAGAAATGGGATATCCGAAATCCGACCCGGGTTGCAAAACCGGACCCTTTTCAAATTAATAAAAATACGAATTTTTAGTAATTTTATACATTTTATTATTTAATTAATCATCGAGCGTCACGTTGGATCAAAACCAGACTAAAACATTAATATTATAAAGCAACCCAATTATTTCGGTTAGATATATATAAGAGAAGTATTAACGGATTTAAATTTGTTAGTTATATAAAGTTAGAAGTTAGGGGTTGTTTTGTAATAACTGGAAACTATAAAATAAAGCAAATCAACTAACTAGGTTAGTAAACCCAGCTAATTATTGTTATAAAAAGCTAGCTAACTATGTTAGTTTATAAGAGAAACACACTAACTAAGTTAGTGTTATCAGTTAGTCAAGTTAACAGGTTGTATAAATTAAAGGGACCAAACTGTCATTTATTAAAGTTAGATAAGGTAGTTTAAGGTACCGGGGCAAGGTTTTGTTAAGTTGTATAAGTTACAAGGTACAGGGACTTAGTTAGACATGTCATGAAAGTTGTTTATATGAAAGAACAAAAGTTAAAAAAACGCGGAGGGCGGGACTCGAACCCGGTCCTCTTAGAAAATAAAGTGACACACGCCAGTTGGTCTACAACATCATTAGTGACTTGCTCCGATGTGAATTGTATAAATGCCCCAAACCTAAACCTCTAACCCTTCTTCTTTTTCAACGAGCTCGGGACGAAATTTCAAAAAGTAGGGGATACTGTAACATTCGTCGAAAAACGAGTTCCAAAACCCGCTCTGTTTAAAAATTTTAGAATTTATTTAAGTTTCGTTACGCATTTTTTTTCATTTTATAAAAATGTAATTTTCATAATTTATAAATAAATAATTAATATATTGATTAAATAAAAGAATAAAAAAATAACAATATTTAAGATTTTAAAATATCCAATAAGTGTAGACCGCGGGTTTCGAACCCGGGTCTCTACTCAAACCAAACACACAACACACCACTACACCGCACACACAACATCTGTTAAGCCCGAGACAAATTACCTTTTATATGCTCATTTCTCTTGATCTGATATTCAAAAGGAAAACCACCCTGTAACAACCACGCTTAAATCTAGCAATCAACAAATTTGCTGTTCTGAAGCAATTGATGGAAGAAAACTGTTCCAATCATGAACCTAATCTTGAAACCGAATCAAATCTCATTCAATTAAGCTTTCAATCATTTCCATTGTAACCGATTTCCACCGAAATTGAAACATGATTCAAGCTTCCACTATCAACTATAAATAAAGAATTCAGGACTCAATTAGAATTCACATTCTCGCAAATCTCTCTTCAAACTTTCTGTTTCTCAAAACACTCGCCGGAATCGCAATTCAAGGTCGTCGGAATCTTCGCCGGAAGTCTGAAGAAACTCTCTATTTTGGTATATCATGTTACTTAATCTTTTCATTTCAATCTAATATGAGTTTGCTTATGATATAGTTGTTAAATTAAACAAATCAGTCGGGATTACGGTTCTGTGTTTTTAAAATGAGGAAGATGAAGTGAAACCAATGTTTAAATGAATTTGAAATCGGAAATTATACCGGGTTAGACACATAGTCCAGTGGTGGACTGTGTGCACTTGAAACATATGGTCCTGGGTTCGAGTCTTAAACACATTCCGATTTCCCTACATATCGCAAACATTTTTATAACATATATATAAAACAACTCAGTTAGTATATAAGATTAATTAAAATCTTGTATTCTTCGGGTTAGACACACAGCCCAATTGGTCAGGCTGTGTGCAACACGAAGCGTGAGGCGCGGGTTCGAGACCGGTTCGTTACACCGTCTTTACAAAGTACAAAACCTTTTTAACTAATCAAAAAAAAAAAAAAAAGGTTATCTCAGTAAGTATATATAGATAATTAAATTTCAATATATTACAGGTTAGACACGTAGCTCAGTTGGTAGAGCTGCGTGCACGTAAACGAGAGGTCACGAGTTCGATTCCTGCTTCTGTAACCGGTTTTGGCAATTATTAAAGCTTTTTAAATAAAAACAAAATATGAATTAATCTAATTTGTATATATATATAATTAAAAAACGAGATTATTTCGGGTTAGACACGTAGCTCAGTTGGTAGAACTGCGTGCACGTATACGGGAGGTCACGAGTTCGAACCTCACACGCTGCCTACAATTAAACCGGTTGAACCGGCCGTTGACCAGTCAACCCTAGGAAAAAGGGTAATTTTTTTAATTAAAAATCCTTTTTATTCTCTTTAAAAATTAGTTAAAAATACCTCAAAATAAGGTTTTAAAGCCTAAAAATTTGCATTAAATTCACAAAAATAAATCTAAAAGTCTCACTAAGAGCACTAATTAAAAATATTAATCTCAAATAAAATTTAGTTATTTATCGAATTATTACGTTATTATTTAGGTTAGTTTTCCCTCGTCGGTTGAATCATAAATTCGTGCGCATTCATCATTATCAAGGAACACACCCGCTGTGAGTGAATTCTTACAAATTCCCCTTTTTAGTCATGTTTTGGGGTGTATCATGTGTCGCTTTATTTATTTTCGTTTATTCAAGCTTGTGCTATTACCATTATATGATCTAAACATGTGATGTAAATATTGTTTGTTGTGATGTGTTTACATTTTGTCAAGTTGAGTGCAAATCATTCATTAGGCCCATCAGTTCCTCGTGGGAGACGAGTTGAACATCGCGTGCCTCATTAGATCGGCTTCGTTTGATTGAGCCTTGATCTCATTGTTCATCATTTGGTGTGTGCGTGTGCATTAATTGATATTATGTGTATTGTGATTAAATTTACATTTACGTTTACTCATATATGGTTATGCACCTTTTTATAACCAATATAATAAATTCGTTCAAATGTTTTCATAAGATTCACTCGCCAACTTTTGTTGACCCAAAACCCTATTTTTACACATGATACAGGTGGACAGGTTGAAGCAAGGAACACATAAGAAATTGCCTTAGAAGAAAAATAATGAAGTCATGAAAAATGTATTTGAACATGTTGTACTTATATGTTTATTGTAACTTCTTCTTTAAAGAGAAATAATAAATATGAAACTTTATAGTAAATGTCATGAGCTTTGATAACCCAATCATGCCCCGACTACCATTTCCGCTGCGGGTCAGGGTGTGACAGCTCCTCGCCTCTAACACCATCCAAATTGTTTACTAACTCAAAGGGTATTTTGGTAATTTTATAAATGCAACTATTAATTTATAAAAATCATTTTTGTCATTACACACGTATATATAAGCAATTACTTATCACTCTATCTCTATTCCCTCTCTCTACTCTACCAGTTTCCACCAACACCCTCCACTAGCCACCACAACCTGCCGACCTCCACCCACGACCACCATTACCTGCCGACTGCCGACCTCCATACACCGCCATCAAAACGTCGTTGCCGACCTCCACATGCAAGACATATAAACACACACTTTTGTTTACTCCACCACCAAGCACCACCTCACCACCTGCAACTACACTTGCCGACCACCACCACCGCTACCAGCTATCCACCACCTCTCATTTTTTTCTCACCCTTCTCTATTCCTTCTATCACAGCCACCAACCGACCACCACCATCACCACCTATCACAACCACCAGCCGACCACCCCACCCACCCTACTCTCTCTATCTCTCTCTTTCTTTGTCTCTCTTTAGATGGTCACCAACACCTCAATCAGCGCCCGTCAACACCCAACAGCGTCTTCGCACAACCCTCTTCTAACCCCTCATCTGATCTGAAACAGATCTGAAATCAGACCATCGATTGTAGACAGTGTAGTTGATTCACACCATGATATGGAACCTTTTTTTCCAGTGATTCCATAGGGTTTTCTACCGGTGGAGACGAAAGGATTTTCTGCCAGGTACGATTAGGGCTTATTTTGTTAGGTTCATAAATGGGTGATGATGGCGGTTTGGTTCGATTTGCAGGTTTATAGGTGGGCTTAGTTGTGTCCGTGATGGTGAGTTTGAATGGGAGAGATAAACGGTGAAATAGGTTTCATTTGGGGTTCTTTTGTTTACTAAAACACACTTTTTTGGACGGGCTCAGATCTCTCGACGAGAAATAGCTTTGTGGGTTTGTGAGGGTTAGAAAGGATAATGATGCGGGAGAAAGGTGGAGATAGTGATGGCAGGCGGTGGTCGCCAGATGGTAGGGTAGTGGTGGTGTGGCAGTGCTCCACAGGTGGTGGTGGTGGCTGGAGATGGTAATATATGGTAGAGAGAAGTTGAGAGAGGGGTTGTAGTGAGAGAGAGATGAGTTTTAACTATGTAGAGAGAGAGATAGGTTTTATATATTTTTAATTTAATTCAGTACTTATATAGAAAATCACCGAAATACCCTACCTTTAGTTGTGTGATTTAACTGAGTTAAGTGTCAGGGAGCAAAGTGGAGAAAACATAACAAACTATTGGAGCAAAATGGTTATTTTTAAAGGTTTGGGGCAAAACCATTAAAACGATCAAACCACAGCGAGCAAAACGAAAGTTTACTCAAAACAAAACTAAACAATTAAGTACTCAAGTGGGGGCCCCACTAAATATATCTCAATCTTCAGTAAACCAACTCCCGCCAAACCATCGTCCCCTTCATCGTCCCCACCAAACCAGCCGCCGGAAAAATTGTTTCATCACCCCTCGCCTTTCCCTCATATCACACCCATCATCTGTATTCTCTAACTGAACCACCTGCAACTCAGATCGAACTTAAGCATCGGCAACTCAGATGACGTCACTCCGGTGCGAAGATTGAAGATAATGATGTCACTGTTCTGTCGCCTCTGGGTTCGTCGTCGTCGCACTTTTAATTCAGTAAAACCTCCACCTGCTCGAGAAATTAAACTTCGTCACGAAGTCCATCGTTGATGTTGCTGAAATACCCGCCGACGGTCACACTTTTGTGTCTAATTTTAGATTCCACGTTGTTCCTAATCGGAGATTGACAGCTTTGGAATTGATTAATCTTTCAGTTGATTTGGTCGCTGGAGGCAGAGGTCCGTTGCCGACGATTTCAGGTCGTGAGAGTGTAGCCGGCATAGGTATGGAGGTATAGGGTGGTGGTGATTAAGTGTGGGAGGTGCCGATGAAGGTGTGTAAGGCTGGGGATTTAGGCTGGCAACGATGAAGGTGTTTGATGGTGGCTACACAGTCGATGGAAACATATGCGGTGGTCTTTTTCATCTCCGGTGAAAGTGTTCGATGGTGAGAATTTAGTTTCCAGAGGTGGGGAGTTGGGTTTATGCTTATGTATAATACAGGAGTTAAAGTTTTTATAGTTTAATTAATATAAAATTAGTGGGCCCATTTAATTAAGTATATTCTTTATTTTTTATTTTTAAATATACACGGTTATTTTAGTCATTTTACATAAACTTAACTTAGAAAACCAATATTCATCCACTTTAGGGATCATCCGAGTAACAAGTGAGCAAACCACTGGAAACAAACATACTATTTTGAAAAGGTGAGAACTAAAGGTGAAAAATAGGAAATCACAGGGACCATCCGGGCAATTAACTCTTAAATCTGGATTGTAGAATTATTGGATGGATTTAATGAACTTATTTAATATTTGACATTTATTGTATATTATAAACTATTAATTTGTTATTTGTAAGAAATATAGTCATATTTAATAATTCTAGAAATATAAATATTAACTTGGAAATTATGTTAAGTAATTATTTTATTTAATCTAAGTCCCTAAATAAGAGAACGCAATTTTCTAGAATTAGAATTAATAATCTAAGTCCCTAAATAAGAGAATGCAATTTTCTAGAATTAATATATTGTTCGTTCGTTTGGCACTTTCGTCTATTTTATTTTAGTGTGATCATTATTAATATTGTTTTAGATTTTATCCAATTCTCTTTGTGCGATAATTCTCGTGGATCATTTATTCGCAACTAGTGAGTAGACTATTTCTTTTCCCTTTTTGATCATTAAATATTTTTGGGGTATATCATGTGTTTTTTTCTATTGTTTTCTATTTGAATAAATAACATGTAAGATCAATGTGTCGTTACGTGTCTCGTTCTTATTGTTTCTAGTATATATTGTTGCATATACGTGTATTTATGTGTTTACTCGCTTTGTGTCACAAATTTCTATTGTGGATCCACGGCTGACTAGGTTCCCCACGACCATGAGTTGAACTTAGTATCGTCACCATTAGATTCGCTCTTCGGGGCTTGAATCTCATTGTTTCTATTGTTTCTATATTGTGATTGTGGTGAATTGTTGGTTGTTGTTGTGATTTCGTGATTGTGGTGATTAATGCTATTGTTAGATGTTATGGATGTTCTACTACACATTATAAGTTGCATGTTAAAATATTTTTAAATGATTTCTAAGTAAAATAAATCAATTAGTAAAGAATTTTTTTTATTTAAATTAGATCTATTCACCAAGTTTATGTTGACTGAAACCCTTTTTACACATGATACAGGTACACGAGTATAAGGTAGAGTTGAAGACAAGGACACGTAGGACATGCCTTAGATAAATAAATTAGATTTTATTTTATGTTGGTAAATTTGTCTATTGTAAGATTTATTCATGTAAAGTGTGACAAATTTAAATCGGATCATATTTTAAATATTAAACTTATAAGAGTTGTCAAGAGCTATGGACAATCATCATGCATGTACCATTCCGCTGCGGGTCAGGGTGTAACAGATTAGTATCAGAGCCAATGACTATATGGAATTAGGTTTAGGTTATTAGAACCTTAGACTTAATCTATAGTTGATTAGTTACCTTATGTGCTTAATTGTTGATTTGTCTTAGCTTATAAATATTCAAAGTACACATGATCAAAATTTTCTAATGTCACACACAAATGGATGTGAGCACTTTTAATTGTTATATGCTAAATGTTATGTGCTTTGCATGTAACTAAGGACTTATTACTATTATATAATTTATTTAAACGTCACACATGTACACACCTTATATTATATATGAACACTGAATGTTCTAATATTATGTCATTCCAATTTCTATATATCTAAAGTCTTGAATCAATTTATTTTCTTTTAGTGCATTTCAATTATTCATGGGTTTGATTTTATTTCGTTTTTGAGTTTCGAATTTCAGTTGAGATTTCATTCTCGTCAAAGTGAGTTCATGTGACGGACATGTAGTAACTGGGAGGGTTAAGTACCGGTAGTCAGGACGTCCTGTCTAGGCTGTCATTCGTATAAATGCAATTAATGGACCAGTTTGCCTACCTGGGGACTAACGATGAGAGTACCAATACCTATTAGGCCAAAGCATGTCATACCAAACGTCATGTGAACTAACAACACTTTGATACGTCAAACGTGTTCATGTTAATTCGTTGACGCTATCCAAACACATCATTTTAGAACACCCCGACTTGAGTCATTTATTAAAATCACGATTTCTTCTAGGTTAAGTTGTACGTCAATGGGTAAACATATGCAGATCATGCGAAAGCTCTGTAACTGCGGGTGCACACGTAATCACGAAAGTGACGCACGAAAGTCATACTAAACCCTAAAAAGTGCCGAACCTACAAATTTTTAAAATTTTATGATGAAATATTATTTTATCATAAGTTTTATAATTTTCTCGTATTCCATGTGGCGATTATATTGTTTCGTATTATCCTCACTGGAATTTTTTTTATTAATATATTCCACGAGATTCTAATGGTTTTTAAACAAATCACCCTATCTTTTGAACTGTGTCAACAAGTTAAACTTTTGCTACCCTTTGATGGTCCATAATATTTTTCCTGTGATTTGTATTCTTGAATTATGAGATTTTCCCTAAGTTCCATGATTTCACAAATCCATGAAACCCATTCATCCGACCGTCTATTCTCGCTATCGGTTGTTCATCTTATTTATGTTTGCCTCTCGCAGATGCCTTTTTACCGCCGCCGCCGGCCTTAACCAAGAATCTCTAACCGCCGAATGGCAACTTTAATAGCTGAACAAATGGCCGCAATTATTCCTACCATTGTCGTTCAAGTTCAACAGGCGTTCAATGCCAACGCCTCTATGAATCAGATCGAAGAGGCTGAAGCTGAATCGTCTTCAGAAGACAACAACCACCAGAGGAGTGAAAGCAACAAAAACTATGCCATACTGACTATTCTGCTAAACCAGGTTGCCGCTAATTCTCCACTTGACAGAAAACCTTATTAGGGACCTTTTCCACAGTGACCCATCTATCGAAAACATCACCCCGTCAACTCCCCGTACCGTATTTCACATACTGTGGGCATTATGGTAATTTTATTGACACTTTCCGATGCTATAAACCCCAAACAGAACCCTCTATGGCTCCATTCGATGCACAAGTCGTGACTCCTCCATTTGACCAACAAAACACCCACCTTATGATCCAACCGAATGTCCAACCAGACACTCCACTTATGGATCAATCGATCATACCTTTGTAACATCCCATAAAAAGAATTATTATTATTACATAAATGGAAGCGTCAAATCTTCCTATTTGATATATATATATATATATATATATATATATATATATATGAGGTTTATAAAAAAATATATATGATTACATAATAATAACTTTGGGAGCAAAATGTTTATCAGCCTAAATAGAATGTAGAATGGGAAAAAAATGAAATATGTTGACTTAGTCAACTGTTGCAAGCTTTAAATGAAGAAAAAATGTAGAAGCTTCATGTGTGGGTGTGAGTTTGACGAGAGAAAGAAGGGAAGAGATATATGTGAGCCAAATTTATATATGAAGAACAAGATAAAGTGTTGGAAAATTCCGAACTAGTGTTCTTGAAACTTGCTGGTAAGTATTATCTTCTTCCTCCCTTTACTTCCATTGTTAAACCTCAAAACCATGTACGGGTTTTGAAAGATCTTTGTCAATTTCGTATATTATGGTGTAATCTAGTATAGAAACTTCATCTTTTAGTTTGACATGTGAAGAGAATCCACTAAATTGGTTATTTGCTTGATTCATATGTGATTTGAGAATTCTAGGGTTCATGGGGGTTTTTGATGCATGATATATTAATATGTTTTTTAAGTTCTAACTGATTCAAAACACCATTAATTCCATGATTAAATCATATAAAGGATAAAGAACAAGTTGAAAAGAGCTTGCATGCATATAATTTAAGGTGTAGTATAAAAGATGTTTCCCTAAAGAGCTATATGTGATAGTTATGCAGAATCTATGATGTTGAAACATCTTGTAGTTAATTAAACTGTTATATGTGAGTACGGGTTAAATTAGATACCTGAACCAAAACTCAAAATGAATGTTAATGAATCTATGTTGAATGACTAAACTAAATATTAACCACAAGAGTGGATGTTTAGGAACCAGGTGATCAAGTTAGCAAATCATCGAGCGGGTTCCTCCTAAACTAAAGGTAAGTATCCCTTGCTATAGCTTTATGATTAAGATTACGTATGATATAAAATATTTATTTAGTATATTGGGTTTATGTTCAAGCTGAGGTTTGTCAGAAAGTTAAGATTAGTAAAAGAGACGTGAACTTAAATACCAATAAAAAGTATGTTGCTATCTAAGAAGTTTGCCTTAAAATATGTGTATAGCCTAGTATAAGTGTTCTTAAACATGTTTAGGCTAATCTATATAGGTGGACTTGAAACTTATGCACATAAGCATCAAACCTTTGATCTTAAAATATATTGTGTTCAGATATAAAAAAAAAGTGCTGGTTGTTATTACCTGTAGTAAGGAGATTGGTGGAGTTCTAAAATACACTTATAAGGAGATGTCAATTTATACGTTAAAGGCGTTATGTATATAAAAAGATTACCACTAGTCTCCATGAGATTATTATGTTTTAAAAATGTCTTGATACATGTTTATTCAAGCTCAAACAAAGCATGATAAGGTAATTGGTCATAGTATATGTTGAACAAGTAGCTTTTTAGAATCTCATAGGTGGCGGCTTAGACTACACTTGAAGTAGCTTAGCCAACACTAGAGGATGTTGCCACACTGGAAACCTTTTGTGCTACGCCAGTCCATGCTTAAGAGGCCAGCGTAGGCTACGCCGGGCCCAGTGTAGCCTACGTTGGGTGGGTTTTCAGGATGGATTGTTTTGTAATTTAAACTTTAGTCTATTTTTATGTTTTTATATGATTATACTAATTCTTACAATGTATAATCATGAGCATGTATGGCTCCGTATTAGTGAAGCTCGGGTTGCAAGTCTTGGATCTGATTAAAGAAGAACATTTGATACAACCTAAAATGAAAATAAATAAACTCATATGTTTTGTTAAGACTATTGTTGTGCCAAACCTTATGTAAGGTTTTGTCAAGGACGTTTTAAAATGGTAATCAACATATGGGTTTATTTTACCTGTTACATCTTTAAAAAAATTGGGACCATATTCCGCTTCGCAACTCAAGTTCAGTTTTATAAAATCGGGTGTAATAACCTTATGATGCCCAACTCGTTCCTTACGATCGAGCTGTTGAAGCCAATCCAGAGGACCAAGATAACTAGAAGGCACACGGACGAGCACTCATATAGTTCTATGACAACCATTACGTCAGCAACACGACAAAGTTTTTATGGGATGAGTTTATTTTAAATAAAACATGTTGAATATGACTTTGTACGAACTAGTTTAGATCAAATAAAAATTGTTATGATTTTTCAAATACTAGTGTAATGATGTGATTTTTGGTAGAATGATTTAAACCTAACGATTCGTCTAATACGACTTGAACATAACAACCCTGACCTCTTCCATAACCTATGCCCAAAGATCGCCAAATACGAATCAAAGGCACACGGTAATGTTAAAAATTTTCTGATCTCAAAATTTGGTTTTATAAAAAATAATAATACAAATAATAATAATAAAATATAATAAATATGTTTAATTAATTTTTTTACTTCAGGAAAAAAATATATTCTTAAAACTTAATGGAACTATTTTTATGAATAAACCAGATTGTTTTTGTGCGTGCAAAATTTAAGTACTAATGTTTTACATTTGGTAAAATGCAAATGTAGTTATGTATACAAAACGCAATAAACGTGAGCCTAATTAACAAAGTTATCGTTAATATAAGACGGTTTAACAAATAGAATTTCCTTGTAAACTTAGAATTTACCCTATTATTGTTTCATCACATGAGACGAATCTCAGATTGCCGATTCAAGAGCATATGAGTTGCTTCCTCAATTTTCTTAGGATCCCTCTACATTTGTCCGAATCATAATTATCGCTTGATTGGTGGAAGTTAAGATCACCTGCTACTTCGTTGCTTCCGTAGTTCGACTTCACATTAGGTTTTCCCATATTATTATCGACTTTACCTGCTACCCACACTTCGTATCCCTGACGTTCGCACTGACGTCAAACGTTACAATTATCAGATCTGCTTCAGTACTGTTGATAGTTCGCGCAGTTGTCACTCTTTCGACGTTACTATTTTAAAATCTATTATCGTTTCGTTCCATTTTCTCAAACGTTTATGTCATTGCTATTTTATGCCTTTTTTATTCGTTATACTGACTTTTCATACTATTATCTTTTCCTATTATTGCTATTTCGTGTTGGTTTTTTGTGGTTTTGCTTATGTGGATTTGCTTAATAGTATGAAAAGTCAGTATAATGAATAAAAAGCTTATTTCGTGTTGGTTCAAGACTCAAGCATTGATTTTTTGTGGATTTGCTTATGTTTATTTAGTTGGTAGGTATTAGGTCGAGTCGTCGCATAGAATCATTGAAAACCCGATAACGAAGCTGGTGAAATTTGGTAAGAACATGGTGGATACGCCGCTGGTACTTCCTATATATAAATGTCCTTGCTAAACTATCAAAAGCCTCATTAGACTGGTCAAGAAAGGTTTTATGTAAGTTATGTTTGTGTTGTCATTCATGGTCGAATAACGAGGCAGATGAAAATTTGATAAGGAGATGGTGGGTACGCCACTGGTTCTTCCTATATATAAGTGTTCTTGTTAAACTATCTAAAGCCTCATTAGACTGGTCATGAGAAGTTCTGTATAAGTAGTGTTTAAGTTTTGATCATGATTCGAATAACGATGTGGATGAAAGTTTGGTAGAGACATGGTGGATACATCGTTGGTACTTCCTATATATAAGTGACTCTATTAAATTATCAAAAGCAACATTAGAATAATAATGATATATTATGTGTATTTATTATTATTATTATTATTATTTATTGGTTGAGTATTTGGTGTTCAAATTCTATGTCATTTCGCATTTAACTGGGTTTCACGATAAAATTTCCGTGTCACCTACGACAACCTATCTTATACATTGTCATTAATGCATTTTCACTTCTTTGCCTCTGGCATTAAAAGCGATTTCCCTATCTGAGTATTCAGCCCTTAGCAGGACCGCTACCGTCTCAATCTGATCTAAACTTTACCTTTTTATATATCTTAGCTTAAGCATACATTCTGCCTCTTTAAGACTGGTGTTTAACACTTGTTACCAGGCATTTCTAAGGAATGATATGATCTCAGGATTTGAATTCCTAGTATTATTACCATATCTAAACGGTACCTTTTACGCCTTTGAAAACCCTTGCATCTCATCATGTACGAGCAGATTCCTCACAATTTCGGGACAAAATTCCTAAAAGTTGTGCAGACTGTAACATCCGTAGAAATGGGATATCCGAAATCCGACCAGGGTTGCAAAACCGGACCCTTTTCAAATTAATAAAAATAAGAATTTTTAGTAATTTTAAACATTTTATTATTTAATTAATCATCGAGCGTCACGTTGGATCAAAACCAGACTAAAACATTAATATTATAAAGCAACCCAATTATTTTGGTTAGATATATATAAGAGAAGTATTAACGGATTTAAATTTGCTAGTTATATAAAGTTAGAAGTTAGGGGTTGTTTTTGTAATAACTGGAAACTATAAAATAAAGCAAATCAACTAACTAGGTTAGTAAACCCAGCTAATTATTGTTACAAAAGCTAGCTAACTATGTTAGTTTATAAGAGAAACACACTAACTGAGTTAGTGTTATCAGTAGTCAAGTTAACAGGTTGTAAAAATTAAAGGGACCAAACTGTCATTTGTTAAAATTAGATAAGGTAGTTTAAGGTACCGGGGCAAGGTTTTGTTAAGTTGTATAAGTTACAAGGTACAGGGACTTAGTTAGACATGTCATGAAAGTTGTTTATATGAAAGAACAAAAGTTAAAAAAACGCGGAGGGCGGGACTCGAACCGGACCCTCTCGACCCCCACAAGTTGGTCTACAACATCATCACTGATGTTCTCCGGTGTGAATTTATGAATTCCTGAACACGAACCTGGAACCCTTCTTGTTCTTCAACGAACTCCCGACCCACTTGATATTACCCGAACCAAAAACCCGTTTGAACGCACCGATTCACCTTCTTTTGATCTCTAATCATTCGGCTTTGATGGAGAATCATAATGCCATCATTAAATCGTTCACACTATCACTTAGTTAATAGAATTAAATCCGAAATTTATTCACCTTCAACTCTGTTAAAGAGCTCTCAAGAACTCAAATGGCTTTTGCTTAATCTGTCAAAATTGGTTCCGGAATCTGATGCCATTCAATCCCATGTCATGGTATTTATCTAAGCATTTTTTAACTTCATATAAAGTTGACAACAGGTAATCAGGGGTTACCATTCACCTTAGGCATACAAGGTTTAGAAACAGTTTCTCATATGTCTAGAAAATATTCCTTAAGGACTGCAGTGGCCATTGTATTGTAGCTCACTTGGACTTAGGGTTACATCAAATGAAAGTCAAAACTGTTTTCTTTGGAGATTTACTTGAAGCTATATTTATGATCCAATATGAAAGCTTATGTAATAAATTTTTTTACAACATAGGTTTCTAAACCATAATAATATATCACTGATACTATCTAGAATTTTCTGAAGTAACAAAGACAAATTCTGATGCGGGCCCAAGTGTGGATGAGCAGGGCCATCTTGTATTTGGAGGCTCAAGATCGTGTGACAAAGGGGGTTACATTAAATTGGCTCTAACTTGGGCTACGGGTGTCCGTTTTGGGCGTGCGACCAGGCAAAACGATCGTGAGAACGAGGCCCATCTTTTGGCATATGCCTATGGCGGTTTGGGTCATCGTTCGGGCCCAAAAAACGCTTATTTCTATGAGTATTTTGTTCTAGTTTTTGGCCCAAGTGCATTTTGGGGTCCATTTCGAATTTCTGCCTCTATTTATATGTTGCTAATGCTATAGTAAAGATCAGAAATCAGTTTTGAGAAAAAAAGACTTTTCACACCAAATTCCATGCCGTTTGGGTTGAATTTTGGGGTTGGGACAAGTCATCACAGGTATTCGTGGAATCAACGTGATCGTTCTTATTTATCTGTTCATTAGCTACATCAAATTCCATAACAGTCATGTAGATGGGTGCATACACCTCAAGAAGATCGATGAGTAGGAGAACTTTTATGATACATGTGTTTTATGTTTATGCCATACATTTTTTTTGTGATTACGCCATACTTGTAACAAGTAATAATGTTAATTTGTTGTATGAGACAAATCATGTTTGTTATAGTAACTTTAATATGATAGATCAACCTTCATGACGCTTTATACGTTATTAGGATATAAATTTACCAAGAATGAACCAATAGGGCATTAGGAAATTGTAAATGGCATATATATCGAATGTAAACTTAGTAGGTTCAATCTGTAACAATGCTCGCCTCATTTGTCTTTTAATATTTACAAGTCTCCATTAAGTGTCTGAAAAATGAGCTTAAACATGAGATAATGAGGTCATTCATTATTCCTCATAGAAGGAAGCTTAATGTGTGCTTATGTTTATACTCGATCAGAGATCACGTATGTAGTATGCATGCTAGGTAAATATCTCTAAAATCCTCATCTACATCTGCCAAGAAGGTTTTGTGATATCCTAAAGGAATGAAATAGTACACTTTGACTCATAGGAAATATATTATCTTAGCAATGACCGAAATGAAAACGTAAGATGAAACAACTAAAAAGCTTGGGTTGGGAACTTATATTAATCTTATCATACAATTCCACTAAAATTCCATTGGCAATCGGTGAAAGATTAATTTGTAATAAGAAAGTTCGTATTCACGCAAGTGAGAATTCTCCTAGTTCCCACCAACAGAAATAAACCATCAAAAATTTGTCGGCAATTACCAACAAACTAATGTGCATCATTTGTATATAAATTAGACATGTAAAGCATTCAAACTAACGTGAAACCTTACCGGAAATCAGTTTGGAGATCAAAGTCGCAACACTCATCGCTCCTTTTCTCCTCCTCGTTCCCATTGCACACCCACAACCCTGGATCAATGTTTTGAATGATCAAGGGTTTTATCACTAGGTGTTTATAAATATATTTTCATCTAGGACCCTCCAATTTGAAATGTTACTCCTTGTCCCCAATGTTACATTATTAATTCTTTAAAAGAATGACAACCGGATCCCTTGAGACCACCAATTCAAGGTCATCACATCCAAGACTCCTTTACCAACTCGATCGGTAAAATCACATTAAACCCATTCATTTAATTAGGTTCACGACAAGAGTTTGAGATGTTACAGTATTGAACATGGTCTTTGGTATCAAACATACTCACCAGAACTGAAACATCATTATAAGCATTGAATCGGATCTTCAGTACAAAAGCCTATTCATCGAAACCAAAGGTAACTTGGTACATTGTTGGTAAATATTAGCCTTGGATAATCTTATAAGTTAACCATTTTGGGAGAGGCTATGTTAACAACCTACTAATTAAAAAAAAATTCTAATGAAAGCATCAAAACTACCCCATTTGAGATTTGGTACAAGAAAATATCCATTAAGAGTTTAGGGTTGCATATTAAAAACCCAAAAGGAAAAAAAACTTTGTGAAAAGAATATTGTCTCATTAGACACGTATAGCATTCCAATACTTGTAAATTCTACGTTACAGAACCAAATAATTATGTTTCAGATAATATCATTACAGAATTCAAAGATACGATATTTGATGACTGCGTTTCGCCTAATATCATCGGAAAAAGGTATACTCAATGCGCGCGGGGAAACTTATAAACCTCACTTTAATGAGTAAGGAATACTAATACCGTGGGTGGGTATAAGACATAGTTTCACAATGAGATGTATGTGACTAAAATTACCAAAACTCACCCCTCCCATTTACATCTATACACGTAAGCATAGTAGAGTATTATTGTCAACATATCCTATTATGGTATGCAATAAACTCAGAACATTTGGAGCAATTACACCTGTGGCATAACAAAATACAACTCACTAACATACATTTTCTTAATACACATATCACTACATACCTATTCAACATAATTAGGAATTTAGGACTTCGTAAACTATTCACGAAACATCAATCGACCATATTGACAATTTTAAAGTATGTACTTTCTTCCTTAAAGTATTTGAAATTATAAAGAATTTTTTTATGTGTACTTTCTTCCTTAAAGTATGTACTCACTTTGAATTTTATTAACCATAGACTCACAATACACAAGTTGATCATTACCTAGATTCTATCAAGACCATTATCATAAGTGTCTACTTTTTTTTTTATCATTTTGATGACCGATTGCACATTTTTATCATTTGACAAAACTTACCAAATCATAAACCTTTGATGATTTCACTAAGTTTAACTGGATATTACCCTATCCAAAATACCCAGGTGCATCCAAAGTGGCTGGGTTTAACGCATAACATACGTGTGCGATTGCAATGATGCGTCCAAATAACTATGTGTCTAAAAGCAAATTTTATTATATGGATGCATACACCGTGGCCTAAAATACACTTGTTGCATCTTTTTTATTTTTTGAATAGTATGCATCTAAATCCTGCATATGCTTCATACGGAAAAAACACTACAAGAAATGTGAGCAATAGGGGTGGAATTTCTAAACAGGGTCCAACAAGTTGTGAATCGTAATCTTTCAACCTTTAAGGGCCGTTTCGTCTTTAGTAGGATTGGTTTTGCAATTCAAAAGGGGGTTGCGGCGCAGCTTGTTGCCCGTTTACCTGCCACTTGTTTGTAATTTGTTACTTTGGTATTTTAGTGAACAAATAACAATAAAAAAAGGTAATAGGGGCGGCATGTCGTCGCTAAAGAGTCACCGCTATTTCCTGGCCGCTAATGACCCAAAATCGTCGATATTGCACAAAAAATTACCAATTCATCAAATTGTTGAGATTCGGTGGTGAGTTCCTTGAAACCACCGGTAGTGCGGCGTATTTCAGCGGTGGTGAATGGTGGGTCTCAGACACAGCAGACGTAAATGGTGAGATACGGTTGTGATTTGGGGGTCTCAGGTGGTGGGCAACCTAGTGCTCCGGTGGTGGTGGTCGTCTCAGACGCAGCGGTAATGGTCTTCTCAGGATTGTGCGATTTGGGGGGAAATTGGGAAACAAAGGCCTCCTAAGGGAGGGTTTTGTTGATGCATATGGGAGATATACCAAGATATAACACCCACCGACGTATCATTTTGTTGATCAAGGGTCACACTCTCATCTAAGATGGCAAAACACGGATCAAACTTTTAGCGACGACTTTTTACCTGTCGCCGCTAAAAGTGTCGCCCCTAATGCTGTTATTTCTTGTAGTGAAACAATTTGTACCGTAAATTACCTCAGTATTGAGTTAGAGTATAATTTAAGAAACCTCACCACTACTAAATTTTATAAATATACATAGTAAATTCATCTGATGTTTCTCTTAAAATAGAAAATTTAATAATTCAAACGTGATGTCAAAAGTTGTATTTTTCTTAATAAAATTAACTTCTATAGAGCGATAATTATGTAAATTTATGTTATACAATAAATTTATGATATATTATATTGTATTGAAATTTTAATAATTTAAACTATAAACCTACTTACTAATCTATTATAATATGCATTGACAATATAACCAATGACAATCCTAATTTCAGTTTATCGCTAAAGGCAATTTCACTCTAAAGAAAGTACATTTATGTCGTTTTTAAACAATTTACAATATTTTGATTGAGAAATATATAATTATTTATTAGGGGCAAACAGTTTTAGGATTAGTGGCATTCCCCTTGCTATGGGTTATCATCTGGCGATGGATCATAGATTGGATTATTAATATTATATCATATCATATTACATCATATTATATCATATCACATTACATCACATGAAGTTGCACTATACATTAATTATTACATTAATAAATTTTCTTTAATTGTGATTTATTATATATTGTATTATGTTATGTTCTATGAGATCATATAATCGTCTTAGTTTTTGTATGCATTTTGTTAAGACTAAATATTTTAACTAGTTCTTCAAATGTTCCTTTGAACCACATATGTATTATCAAGAGAAACCACACCAAAATCCAGCAAGGAAGAAGCAAAGAAAAATGCTTTTTAGCAGATTGTGGCCATCCTGAACAAAGCAAAAACACTTTATTACACTTGCTATTAATTTAAGTGAAAGAGATCTTGAATAAAACTTTATATATATTTATATGTATATATAGATTTGGATTTGTTAAATTATAGTAGGTATATGGGTAACACTTACAACTATGATATACATCACCAAAATCATCAACTTCTAGCTATTCGCTACTTATTAATAAAACTTCAATTAGCGAGTTAAACAGATCGAATTACGCATAATCAAACATGGAAGGAACAACAAAGATATGCTCAAATAGGTTGGAAAGCCATGATTTATTAAAACCGGAAGGGAATAACATAAAAACTGATTATTAATAAAGCATTAAAGGCACCCTTATTACAACCATTAAAACAAAAAAACTAAAAATGTAAATCGGACTTCCATCATGCTTCCAACCATCATATCAGAACCAACAGATCATAGTTCGGAAGCTATGCTATCATAGGCGCGCTGAGTTTCACAAATTTTATTTTCGAGTCGGTTGAGCTCTTCTTTAAGAGCAGCAATCTCAGCGTCCTTGTTCTCCTCAACGAGCTCTTCGATAAGCTCTTTAAGTCTCTTTTCTTCTAGTTCAGCAACTAGCACTTTGATATAATCACTTTCTGAAACCTTCTTCTCAGATATGGCCTCCAAACGGTCTCCGACAAGCTCTTCAAGTTTGTCCTCAAATAATCCCTTAACTTCCATTACAGCAGTAATTTGTGAAAGGATATTCTTCTGATATGTCAGAAGCTGCAAACGTATTAGCAGATTCTCTTTGATTTGCTCATTGACCGAGTCATCCTTCGACATTTTCTTTCCTTTTCTTAGTAGATTGAAGAACTAAGCAATTCATGCCTGTTATAAGAAATAAAAATACAGTTAGAATTTTGAAAAAAAAAATGCTACAACAAACATTTAAAAGCTTTTGAGAATACTCACACTTTTTAACAACTGGTATCTAATGAGAATAAAATGACTCCCCAGGACCCCTATTTATAGGAAAAGAAAAGGACAACTACTTACCTTTAATTCTACCGATGTGGGATGAACACCAAAAGTAAAAGTAAAATAAAAATAAAAATAAAAATAAAATCCCTTTACGTATTTAAATTTGGATCAAATAGTAACAGTGACTGAGTAGCTTCATAAGCAGATTAATTCTACCGCCGAAAACAATGACGCGCCTTTTCCAAGAAGAAGAACAAGGACTAGAACTCGTTTATTTTGACGCTAAAGGCAGTCACGCGTTCATTTCATATGCTAAAAGAAGCGCATCATGATCAAGCTAAAACTTGATCAAGAATCACTGCTTTTAATTACACAAATGATCTTTTTAATAAAACAAAAGTTACTTTTTTTTTGCAATCTATCCCACTTATCAGTTAGATTAATAATTGGATGAAATGTAACATTGTGCTTAGCAGATAAAAGGCTAAAACATTCAGGTGCAATTAACACGTACACATCTTTTAAACTGATGCTCAACATATTCTTTGGTATTTTGATTTGCATTTCGTACGATATTTCATTGATCTTCTGAACAAAAGTCAGTTGTTCATTGAAAAAACTAGTGAGAAGCTATAAATTACAATGCACGTAAGAGAGCCGAAATGAAAACACCAGACCTAACTAAAACGAGAATCTCTAAGTAACAAAAGACTCGATTTATTATCTTTTCAAGTGGATTTTCTGCATTTGGGTTGATTATGTGGGTCAATTGATTGATTCTATGAACATATTATTAATTTATTATATCCCATATATGTGCTTCTGCAAATGAACTGATCCTGTAGATTAAGTTTTACACTCACATAATGAAACAGTTGATGATGAATAATAAATAAATATGTCATGGTCAATATCTAATTTAAATTGGTAGTAGCGGTCAGATTTCAATACTTTTTGTTATTGTTTAATGATCATTAACCTATTTGATTTCGTGTATATGAAGGCAAATATTGCATGAACAGATTGCTCAAACATTACTTTGAGACAGGCAGATAAGGGGGAGGAATGTGAGAGGGGAGGAGGAAGCGAGGGCCGCCAGTGTATGTCTGAAAACTGAAGCCAACTTGTTTAACAAAATCTTTACTAAGCCATTAACCATTAATGAACTCATATACCCCATTATACTTCTTCAACCAAGTAGATCATTTTAAGAATCTCATGACGAAAATTGATAAACATGCCAAAATGGTGTTTATTATACCACCTAATCAAACCTAAATATAATGTGGTTATACCACATAATCAAATCTAATCATTGCCTTAATTAACAGTTACATTTCATTTTAGTTGATACAACATTTGGTTTGGTTATGGGTTAACAACAACGTGTAATACAAAAGAAGGTAGAAATATGTTGCTTCCATAACAATCATAGTTATCATATCAACTCTTATTTCCGATAGAGCTAATTTTGTGTTTGAGTCCACATAAATATAGTAAAATAATATATTTTACAAGGAATTTGAAGTTTAGCTAGCAAGGAGTCGTGGCACCCAAATCTTGCAAGCATGATCCAGTTAAAAGTTGCAGACTTGAATTGCATACATTTTTATACTAATTTGACGCACTTTCCCTAATGCTCCTTCTCGTTCCGTTAACTTTCTTGGCGCGCATTCACACACTAGTAATGTTGTTCCCTCATGCATCCACGCTCTTCTCTCTGTCCTTTCAAAGTCCATACATATGAGTATAGGACATACTAAACATATACACATATCTATGTGTTATACCCATTAAGGTTTGTTTTTACTCTTATGACCCATTGCAATTCAATCCAACTTATTACAACCTAATATGTTCCATCATGGTCTCATATATATGACTATTATAACCTAGTACAATCCGCTACAACCTAATATGACCCATGCATATATATTGAATATGACAACCTCATATGATCGTTTATGTCCTATTGTGACCTCCTAAGAGCCAATAAGACTTATCATGATCCACATATATCCTTTATGACCTAATTAGAAATAATAGAACCAAAGCACCCATTGCAATCAAGTCACCGACTACGACATAGTATTACCCATCATAATCTAATATGGCATGTCAAAACTTAATGAAATCCATTTAGACTCGGCATGACTCCTTGCAATCCAAAATGACATATAAAACCATCATACTTTACTAAAACCAACATGACCTATCAAATCATATTATTACCTCATATAATTTATTACAAGACAAGGTACCTATTAAAACCCAAGATATTCAACTCATGTATGGCATAATTAAACATAAAACACATATATGGCACAAACATAAACCCAATGTCGTGACTCGTTGTGGGCCATGTGACACATAATGACCTGTAGAAATATTATGATATGTATATTGGTAATTATCGGACCATAATCGCTTGTAGGTGATGGGAGGACCGTATTTACGTGTAGGTAAATATGGAGGGTCTAAGTTGATATGTTGGTGAAACTTAGATTAGTTTCCTAACTACATTATGATTGTTGTTTGGCAATGTCTTGACTAGCAAGTTAGAATTGAGTTTTAGAGAAATTTTCTTGATAGTATATGTTTATGAGTTAGCCAACTTATTGTTTCGTTCTTTTGTTATCGATTCATATCTTGAATGTAATTGTTTAATTTTCGTTTAATTACCTTAATGATCCTACACACCAAGTATGACTAAACGTTTGATATATGTCTCTAAGTAAATGTTGTTGGTCGTGAATTTCTTTTGTATAGTTCTTCAAGTTATATTATTTAGAAAACCGTTTCTGGAATCTTTGTTATCATACAATGTTAATGAAAATAACATCACAATAAGAAAAAGCGAGATTTAGAAACTTTATCCACGTTTGGCATCAGCTAGCAGCTCTTTTGCCTTTTGCATCCGTCCTTTTCTTGACCTTGGCATTAGATTTCTGGATTGTTCATTCTTTGATCATTAGTACCGAAGCACTCTTTCTAGCGTGGTATGTTCTTCTTAGCAGTCTTAAGCATCTTATGGGCACCTTGGGATATTTCACGAGATTAAATGCACCACTCGTGATGGACAAAGTTTTAACATATCTTGATTTTGGGAAATGTGTGGAATATACTAAGTGATCATGATCAAAGTATAAGAGAAATGTGCCACGTGAAGTAGAGAAGTAATGAGTAATGATATACGTGGACTTTTTGGTGCAAGTATTGTGCAGATAAATCATTAGTTATCTTATGAGTATTCACAATATAAGTACTTGTTTTTAATTGAATAAAGATCCAAATGTAACACTCATATATCTCACATGTCTAGAAAATAGTCCTTAAGGATTGTAATGGCCGTTGTAGCTCACTTTGACTTAGGGTTACATCAAATGAAAGTCAAAATTGTTTATCATACATGTGTTTTATGTATATGCCATACATGTTTTTTGTGATTACGCAATACTTGTAGGAAGTAATAATGTTAATTTGTTGTATGAGACAAATCATGTTCGTTATAGTAACTTTAATATAACTGATCAACCTTGATGATGCTTTATATGTTATTAGGATCGAAATTTACCAAAAAAGAACCAATAGGGAATTAGGAAACTGTAAGTGGCATATATATATATATATATATATATATATATATATAGTAGGTTCAATATGTAACAATGCTCACCTCATTTTTCTTTTATTATTTACAAGTCTCCATTTAGTGCCTGAAAAATGAGCTTAAACATGAGATAATGAGGTCATTCATTATTCCTCCTAGTCGGAAGCTTAATATGTGTTCATGTTTATACTCGATTCGAGATCGCGTATGTAGTACGCATGCTAGGTCAATATCTATAAAATCCTCATCCACATCTGCCAAGAAGGTTTTGTGATATCTATAAGAAATGAAAGTGTACACTTTGACTTATAGGAAATGTATTATCTAAGCAATGACCAAAATGAAAACGTAAGATGAAACAACTAAAAAGCTTGGGTTGGGATCTTATATTAATCTTATCCTACAGCTCCATATAAAATCCATTGGTAATCGGTGAAAAATCATTCGTAGTAAGAGAGTTCGTATTCACGCAAGGGAGAATTCAGTAGCAACCTAGTTCCTACCAATAGAAGGAAACCATCAGAGACAACAATTACCAACAAACAAATATGCAATCATTTGGATATTAATTAGATATGTAAAGCATTCAAAGGCATAAAAGTTCCAAGTTTAAAACCTAATGAGTATGTTTCGGATTATATTGTTGTTACAGAGTTCATTTGATAAAATCTTTGATGATTATTTTTCGGCTAATATCGTCGTATAAAAGTATGCTCGATACATATGCGGACAATAGCTAACAAGACGTGGTTTAACAATTGGGTATGTGACAAGGATTACAAAAACCTGATTCATTTGCATCCCAACATATAAGCATACTAGGGGTATTATTCTTGACTATCCTATTTGGTATGCGATAACCGAAGACATTGTGAGCAATCACACATATGGTAAAACAAACCCAATTCAATATGTTTGACCACATTTTCTCAATACACACAAACATGTATATATATGTATATATATTATCGTAACTAGCAATTTAGGTCCTGGTCAACTTTCCATAAAACTTTAATAAGCCACATTGAGACTATTTTTTCCGAATCATAGATTTTGTGTATGTTTTGTGTGAAAATTCACTTCGTATATGATCCAACACATCATTACATAACATATTACAAAAAAATTTACTCGTTTATATTTTTTGAACGAATTATGTTTTAGTTTTTTTGTTTACATGTGCGAAATACAAGAACAATTTACAAACACATTTGGTGATATATATATATATATATGATAAGGATCCGTTAGAAACCATCCTTTATTACGAGGACCATGAGAACCAATATGAACACAACCAAAAATACCCAAAAATTAAAAACACAAATAATTTTTTTTTTAAAATGCCATATTTCGTCACACAAAAAAACTGAACAACAGTACCGGTATTGTATGTATTGAGAAAATGGGGTCAAACATATTGTTGTTTTTTAAGTGACAAAATTTAGCATTTTTTTATAAAAAAATTGAACAAAAAGTACCATTGCACATGTGCATGCGTACGCATATGCATTGCACCGATACTTTTTGTATAATTTTTTAGTAACGAAATTTAGTATTTTTAAAAGATATGTAAATAAATTTAGCTTGGGTGGAGTGGAGTGGAGTGGGTGGGGGTTAACTTTTTGGGGTGTTGGGGTGGGGGGTTTGGATTTTTTTAAGGTTTTTGTTGGGTGGGAGGTTTGGGGAAGGGGGTGTTTAGGTTTTTGGGTTGTGGTGGGTGAGGGTGGTTGTAGGTGAGTTTATTTTGTTGTGTTCATAATTATTTTTCGTGGTTCTCAAAATCTCAAATGAACCCTACCATATATATATATATATATATGAATGTTCCATTTAGAAGACAAATTAATGCAAAAATATGAGAAGAAGATAAATAGTTCATGTTGTTAACAAAATTCGTTTATTTTTCAAGTTATGTGTTGAAAAATTACCTACACATACTCTAATACATATGTAGGTATATATATGAACAACTAATAAAAAAATTCATTAGTATTAACTGCTATTTAATAAAAAATGGAACATTGATGGGATTAGCCAACTTGCTCTTAATACACATAAATTAAATGTTATATTCGTTTGATCCATGTTAGGTATATGCAAGTATTTAATTTATTGCATATTTTGAAAGACACGGTATATGCAACTATTTAATTTATTGCACATTTTGAAAGACAAGGTTGAAATAATAACAACCTTTAAGTTTATGCTATTTTCTCTTAATTTTTTCTTTTCTTTAGCAATGAATTTTTTTATATGTATATTGTTTTTGTAATGATTTGTGTTTTTTTTATCTTGTAATTTAATATCTTTAGCAATGAGTTTACATATATATATATAGGGATCAGTTCAAATGTAAACCATTCCTAGCTGCGAGAACCTCAAGAACCACTCTCCACCAATCCGATCATCCCACCTATACACTATTATTTTAAATCTTAAAGTTTATTTTGGTAATTTACTCAAAATGTCGTATCTTCTCTCTCTTTCTCTCTCTCTCTCTCTTTAAAGTCTTATCAGACTTTTCCATCAATCAAAATGTCATATTACTCTCTCTTTCTTAAAATCTAAAAAAAATTGTTTTTTATAAAAAAATCTACTATATATAATTTTAATGTGTTATGTTGGTGCTTCTTTCTGATTGGTCAATTTAACTTTATTTTTTTAGAGCAAAATTTAGTTAAGTTGCAACTTTTAATTAATCATTATTGTGTATTGTGCATTAAAAAATATAGGTTAGTTTGATATGGTTGGTTTTGGTGCGAAGAAAAATAAATAAATAAATTTCTTTTACTTTTCATTTTTATACCCCACACTATATATGTAATACAAGTTTTTTATGATTTTACTTATTTGTTTTTTAATACGTTTGTTAGCTTTCTTAAAAAAACGAATACGTAGTTTGCTTAATTTTCGGTACTATAAACATACGAGAGTCGGGCCGATACCGTGACGAACCGAATCGAATTCCCGCCACTGAGCGCGGGTAATCCCACTAGTTTTTTGTAAAAAAGATTAAAACCGTAAAAAAGTTTGGCGTAAAAAAATGTTTTAAAACCGGGTCGTAATGTCACACCCCGACCCGCAGCGGAATAAGAGTCGGGGCATAATTGGGTTATCACCAAAGCTCATGATGTTTACTAATATGTTTCATATTTATTAAATTCAAAATTACATCCTCAATATTCCAAACAAGTTCATACAATTACAAAGAAAAGTAACTAAATAAACAATTCAAAGTCTAAACCGATTATTCTTCTAAGCCATCCTATATGTTTCTTGCTGCAACTGGATCACCTGTATCATGTGTAAAAATGGGGGGTTTTGGGTCAACAAAAGTTGGCGAGTGAACCTTGTTAGAAAACATTTATTATTGATTTCTTGTTATAATTAATATGGAAAAATTGTGCAATAATCATATGTGAGCAAACGTAAATAATCATACAATAACATAAAATAACATACAATAACATAAAATAACATACAATAACAAACCACCTTGCATGAATATATGACATGAATGATAATGTAAATGTTGGCAACGTCACGTTCACGCTCATAGGTAATGGGGAACGGTTCCGCTCATAGGTAATGGGGAACAGACGGCCTATGATTTATGTATGTGCGATCAAGGCTCAATCAAACGGAGCCGATCGTATGTTGGCAACGCCTCGTTCACGCTCATAGGTAATGGAGAACGGCTCACGCTTATAGGTAATGGGGAGCGGCGGCCTATGATAATGTATGTACTGAAAATGATAAATTTAATCTAAACATTAACCACACAAACAGTTGATACATATTGAATACACATTTGATCATGGATATGATGGATGCACAATTGTTTAAATGTAATAAATAATAAGACACATGATACACCCTAAAAACGTGATTAAAACGGGGAATTTGTAGAGATTCACTCACATTGGGTGCGTTCGGTTGATGGTGTTGAATGCGCACGAGTTTAGAGGGTTGATCGACGAGGATTAACTAACCTAAATAATAACGAAAAGGTACGGTAAATAAGTGGATTTTATTAACAATTTTAATAAGGTTTTTAGGTTTATTTTTGTGAGTTTAAGGTTATTTTCTAACTTTAAAAGCATTATTTTTAAGTATTTTTAATTGATTTTTAAATTAAATAAATAAATAAAAATATTAAAAAAATGTTGACTTTTTGGGTTGACCGTTGACCATTGACTTTGACTGTTGACTGTTGACCGGTTCGGTCGTGTGTTTGCTTGCGCTGAGTGAGGTTCGAACTCGTGACCTCCCATACGCGTGCACGCAGCTCTACCAACTGAGCTACGTGTCTAACCCGAAATATTTCTGTTTTTAATTATATTTATATACTATTTAATTTATTCAAAATTCATTTATTTTAAAAAGGATTTTAATTCTATCGAACCGGTGCGCATAACAGGTCTCGAACCCGGGACCTGTTGTTTAACGTTGCACACAGTCCACCGCTGGACTGTGTGTCTAACCTGGTTAAAATACTTGTTTTTATTTCACTTATATACTAACTGGAAGTTTCTGTATTTGGGTTTTATAAAAAGTCTGAATATTGTGACGAATCAGAACAAGGACAGACTCGAACCCGGGACTCTATGATTCAAATGCACACAGTCCACCGCTGGACTGTGTGTCTAACCCGAGATATAACCCGATTTATATTAAGTATATACATAGTCTAAACTTCATCTTCTTCGTTAATAACACAGACAAACGATTTATTCTACTGTTCTTGTTTAATTCGATTGACGGACATATAATTGATTAAAATGAAATGGACAGGGAAGGTTTTGGGAATGAACGTACCAGAATGATGACTTTTCTCAGAACTCCGGCAAAGTCGTCGGCTCTGTTTTATGAACTCCGTCTAAGCGGACCAATTAACAGTTTTGATTAACAAATTGTGAAATTGAAAGACTAAACAAGAGTTATCAGAGAGTTTAGATGCTCATACTGTGACATCCCGGTTTTTCAGATAACTTAAACGCAATACTTGTCGAATAAATTATATGCTACGTATTAAACGTGTACGAGTTAGTGAATACGTGATGTGCGATTATGTGATTGATTTAGTTATAAAATAATTATGGTAAATATGTACACGAACCGAACCGAATCGCGACACGAACCAAACCTTAAACTCCTTGTGACTCTAGGAGTGAACCGAGTTCAAGCCCAAACCGCAAACCCATTGTGTGCAACCCAAACCTTAAACCCAAGTCTTCGGCCGCAAGATCAAACCCAAACCGAACCAACCCAAGTCCTCGGCCACGAGCTCAAACCAAAACCGTAACCCTTATCTCTTTGCGCCTATATATACTAGCCATGCATGCTTCATTCACAACATAAAACCCTAATAGCTAACAGCCGTCGGCAGCCAACCTTTCATCCTCTTCGACCGCAAACAGCTTTACCCTTGTTCCATCGATCGCGAGCAGCTTCTCCCTTCATCATATCAATCGTGATCAGCCTTGTTACATTCCATTCGGTCGCGAGATCAGCCCATTGTTCACTTCCTCGATCACAACAACCTACTTCATCATCATCTCTCGGTCGCAAGCATCTTTGATCACCGGTTCCTTATCTTACTCACGGTTCGTTTACCTTATCATTAAAAGATTAGAATTTATCATATGTTACAAAATCATATTCGGATACATGTGTTTTGACTTTGTTTTTTCGGATTGTATGATTGAATGAAGTGAGTGTGTTGTTTCGGATTGTTAATGCTAGAGTTGAAAGTTGGATGTTTGTTTGAAAATCTGAAATCATAGGCTGTATTTGTTTATAAAAACTAGAGATGTTGATTAGGGTTTGCATGGATATGTTATATGTATTGATCTATGATTAGAAAAACCGGTTCTTGATCGCCTAAGTTAATTATATGGACGGTTTATGCGATAGAATGCTGAAACAGTTTGCTGAGTAATAGTTACAGCCGACTTCATCTGGCTGTAACTCGGTCATTAGTTGTCGAAAAACGGATTTTCTGATGTCTAGAACGTAGAGATTTGAATAACGAATCTAACGGCGCTGGATTCATATTTTTCTGAAGTCGTTTGATATTTTTAAATGGCCAAATAAGTTCAGTAACTAAAGCTGTGAAAATCCTGAAATTTTGTTAGTTGTTTATCGAGTTGGATTTTATAATCAGTAGGGAGTCGAGTCATGAATTTTGTACAGCAACTAGGTATGGAAATTTCCGGGCAACTCCAACTGGAATTTTGTTAATTGGACGATCAGTGATTTTTAAATAAATTCTTCCGTGGACTGCAGTCAGAAAGCGACGAATCTGACTGCAGCCTAGTATATTAATATTTATGGTTAATTGGTAAAGATTTAGGTCTTGGAAAATTTAGTTTCTACATTATAAATGTCACCTGCTGTAAAATAATTGGAATTTTTGGAACGTTGGAACTATTTTATAAAAATCCTAGAAAACAACTGAATTATGAGTATTAAGCTGAAATTTGATAACTTGTGATTGTGTGCACCAAAGTGTTGCATGGATTGGATTATGTTCATGATGAATTGTTTTGATTACTATGATCACATGAGGATACTTGCATGCATGTATGAGTGTTAGGTATGTTGTTTGTGTGTATCATTTTGTGCGTAAATTAAGTGTAGAATCTGTATTGGTGTGTTCACACACTGACTTGAAATCAATTGGTTTGTTAGGACGCAATTAGCGGTCCCATCCTTACAACTTCTTTTGCTACACTAACCGAGCAACTAAAGGTGAGTTCACGGCCCCTAACTTTATCCGGTTTTTAAACAACAGGGGGAGAAACATGTATACACTCTTCAAACTCAATCTCTTTACGTTATACGAAATTAACGCCACATAACTATTCGGTAACTAAGTTGATGTTAATGTAATGTTATGGTCACTAAGTAGCTATATCACTTAAGTCCTCGTCAATCTCTCGGATCGTTAGTATTGGGTTTTAATAGCGGGGGAATTATAAGTAGTACTACTGGGCCCGACAAGCCCCATCCGAGCTAGTCGCGCTAGCCGACCGGGTATGGTCAACGGGTGAATAATTTTGGCCTAACTTCGCCATGGTCAGTGATAGGCCTGGCAACACGGAGGCACAACAGTCAGCTTCGATCGCGAACTCTTACGTGACATAACATTAGGCTAACTACCTATATATGTTAACATTGAACTTAATTACGAATCAACTATATTATCCCGGGTTGAGGATAATGGAAACAACAACTATATTATCCCGGGTTTGGAATAATGGAATCAACATCATTATTATTCCGGGTTTGGAATAATGGAACTAAATCGTTATCCCGGGTTAGGGATAACGGGGAAAACAAACTCATAACCGAACAAACGAATTTATAGAAACCTGTGAACTCACTCATCTTTAATGTTGACACTTGTTTCTTTACATGTTTCTCAGGACGCTAGGAGCTCTAGGTGCACTCACATGCATTGAACAAGACATCTTTTATCGAGTCTCATTTACAAACGTTATTTTGGGTTTTTCATTTGTTTTGGCGTTTGTGTTGGCGCCCGTTTCTCTACTTATTTTATGCTTCCGCTCAACCATTTAAACTAAGGCTTCCGCTAAACTTTGGTAACTAGCTAAGACAATCTAAAATCTACGATAATTGGTTAATCAAATGATTTTTGGAAAACGTATTATCAAATCATATAGAGTCGTTCGACGTACTAGTGTTTCAGATTCTGGTTTGTTCACATGCCTCGCGGTAAAACTCCGCAAGTGGGAATTGAGGGTGTGACACATACCGATTCACAGCGTGATTTAGAAATTTTCAGAAGTTTTCCGGCGATTGCAGATTATCCGGTATCGTCGTCTGGGACCGATTCTGATTGAAAGGTTTGAGTTAGCAAAAGTCTAACAACAAATAGAAGATGAAAGAATTGAGAAATTTACCGTTTTGATGAATGACACGGTTTTCCGGCGAAAGTCCGACGAGTTCAGAAAGCGTTTCCGACGAACAGAAAATAGAGCGAACGTGAAATTGGAGGTTCTGTGAGTGTTTTTGAGTCGCGAGATGATGATATTGCCGGTGTAAATCAGGAAGTAAATGATTTCGGTTATTAAACCCAAAAATCATATGATTTCAAGTTCAATAAAGGCTGAATTGATTAAGAACGTCGGTCGTAATGATTTCATCGGTTATAACCAGCAATATCAACACTCAAACGTCTGGAAAGTTGAAAGCCGATTACCGGTTTTAGTTTTGGCGCAAACAGATCGATTCACGGGTGAACTTATGTTTTATTTGTTTCCTAGATTACACAAAGACATCAAGTGGCGGAGTGGTTAAGTGTTTGATGTTAAGGTCTTCCGGCTGACCCGGGTTCGAAACCCGGCAGCCCCTTTTTATTTTTATTTTCTAACAATTTTAATTTCCATATTCTAAAATGTTTATTAGTTATGTATTGTTTAAAATTAAAATAAGCATTAAAGAAGCAACAAAAATTTGAAACTGATTATTCGATTAATAAACGAAGCGGGTTTGGAAAACCCGTTTTTTTACGGATGTTATAGTATCCCCTACTTTTAGAAATTTCGTCCCGAAATTTAAGTAGTAGTGGTAACAGGAAAAAGATGCGGGTATTTTTCGCGCATTGAGTCTTCACGTTCCCAAGTAAACTCAGGTCCCCGTTTCGACTCCCAGTGTACCCTAACAATTGGAATACGACTCCGTCTTAAACATTTTTCTCCAAAGTCCATGATCTCTACTGGTCTTTCAATGAAGTGCATAGATTCATCGATCTGAATATCTTCCAGGGGAATATGGAGGTTTTCATCGGCGAGACACTTCTTTAAGTTTGATACGTGGAATGTGGGGTGAATTATGTTGAGTTCTTCTGGTAGATCAAGCTTGTATGCTACAGGTCCTACTCTTTCGAGTATCTTGAAAGGTCCTACGTAGCGTGGTGCTAGCTTGCCCTTCTGGCCAAAACGAACTACTCCCTTCCACGGTGATACTTTTAAAAGTACATGATCACCAATGTTAAACTCCAAAGGCTTTCGTCGTTTGTCTGCATAACTCTTTTGACGACTTTGTGCCGCTAGAAGATTGTTTCGAATTTGATGGATCTTGTCTGTGGTTTCTTGAATCAATTCTGGACCGGTGATTTGAGCTTCTCCAATTTCGTGCCAACATACTGGAGATCGGCACTTACGACCATATAAAGCTTCGAAAGGTGCCATACCGATACTTGAATGATAGCTGTTGTTGTACGAAAATTCAACTAATGGTAGATGAGCGTACCAATTTCCCTTGAAGTCTATGACACATGCTCGAAGCATATCTTCAAGAGTTTGGATGGTGCGTTCAGATTGTCTATCAGTTTAAGGATGATAAGCGGTACTGAGGTCTAATCGTGTACCCAAAGCGGCTTGTACGGCTTGCCATGTTCGTGAAGTGAAACGACCATCACGATCTGAAATAATGCTTAACGGTACACCATGACGGCTTACGATCTCGCTGATGTAGATACGAGCTAACTTCTCGTTCTTGAAATCTTCGCGGATCGGAATGAAGTGAGCTGATTTTGTAAGACGATCAATGATTACCCATATAGTGTCATACCCATCAGAAGTGTGAGGTAACCCGGTAATGAAGTCCATGGTTATGTTTTCCCACTTCCATACATGTATTTCAGGTTGGACCAGAAGTCCTGAGGGTCTTTGATGTTCAGCTTTTACTTTGGAACATGTAAGGCACTTGGAAACGAAAACAGCGATATCCTTCTTCATTCCAGGCCACCAGTAGGTGTATCGAAGGTCTTGATACATCTTGTCGGCTCCTGGGTGTGAATATCGTGTTTTGTGCGCCTCATTCATAAGGAAATCACGAAGGTTATTGTGGTCAGGAATCCATATGCGATCTAGATAGTACAGAATACCGTCGGATTTAGTTTCAATTTTAAGTTCAACCCCACAAGACAGCTCCTTTCGTACGTCGTTTTCCGTTACTGAAACATGTTGGGCTTCTCGAATTTGATCTTTGATGTCGGTTATGATTTGCGAACATAGAAGACGAATGGAGTTCGCATAACCCTTTCGACTGAGCGCATCGGCCACCACGTTTGCCTTGACAGGATGATACTGAATTTCACAGTCGTAGTCATTAAGAAGTTCGACCCATCTCCGTTGCCTCATGTTTAACTCTTTTTGGTTGAAGATATGTTGGAGGCTCTTGTGGTCAGTGTATATTTCACACTTGGTACCATAGAGGTAATGTCTCCATATCTTAAGAGCGAACACAACGGCTCCAAGTTCTAGGTCGTGGGTGGTGTAGTTCTTCTCATGAGTTTTGAGTTGTCTAGAAGCATAAGCTATCACCTTTCCTCTTTGCATTAGGACACAGCCTAGTCCTTACCCTGACGTGTCGCAATAAACCACGAAGTCATCACAACCTTCAGGAAGTGTGAGGATAGGTGCGTCACAGAGTTTTTGTTTAAGGGTTTGGAAGGCTTCTTCTTGTTTGGGTCCCCATATGAAGGGTTTTCCTTTATGTGTTAAAGCCGTGAGTGGTAAAGCGATGCGGGAGAAATTTGCAATGAAACGGTGATAATAACCAGCCAAACCAAGGAATGATCTTACCTCGGTTGGTGTACGTGGCGCTTGCCATTCTTGTACTGCTTTGATCTTTGAGGGGTCGACATGTATTCCCTTGTCATTGACGACATGTCCAAGGAATTGTACCTCTTTTAACCAGAATTCGCATTTGGAGAATTTGGCGTAGAGTTTTACATTCCCTAAGAGTGTAAGGATGAGTCGAAGGTGTCGTTCATGATCAGACTTAGACTTTGAGTAAATGAGAATGTCGTCGATGAAGACTATAACAAAGCGATCGAGATAGGGTTTACAGACTCTGTTCATTAGATCCATGAAGACAGCTGGAGCGTTGGTTAGACCAAATGGCATGACCATGAATTCATAATGACCATAACGAGTTCGGAAGGCGGTCTTTGGGACGTCTTCTTCATGTACTCTGAGTTGATGATAACCAGAACGAAGGTCGATTTTTGAAAAACAGCTGGTGCCTTGAAGTTGGTCAAGAAGATCATCGATGCGAGGTAATGGGTAGCGGTTCTTAACCATTAACTTGTTGAGTTCTCTGTAGTCGATACACATGTGAAACGTTCCATCTTTCTTCTTCACAAAAAGGACAGGTGCACCCCAAGGCGATGAGCTAGGACGTATGAATCCTTTGTCAGTCAGCTCTTGCAGTTGACTGGCTAGCTCTTGCATTTCGGATAGGGCTAACCTATAAGGAGATTTTGCAACTGGTGTAGCTCCAGGTATAAGATCAATGCGGAATTCGACTTCTCTCACTGGAGGAAGTCCTGAAATGTCGTAAGGAAAAACTTTCAAAAAATCTTTTACTACTGGGATGTCTTCAAGTTTCTTCTCCTTGGTTCCCTTTTTGACGACATGAGTTAGAAATGCGACATAATTCTTGCGGAGATATTTTCGGGCTTAAAGGCAGGACATTAATTTGAGCCCTTTCGAAGGGGTTTCTCCAAAGATTCGTAGAGTCTGACCGTTTGTAAGAGGAATGCGTATAAACTTTTCGCGGCATACAACTTCAGCATGATGTTAGCTGAGCCAGTCCATACCAATTATAATGTCGAAACTTCCCAACTTCATAGGAATGAGGTCAACTGGAAAGTCGTGATCGTTTAGGGTGAGAGTACAATTGCGTATAATAGAGTTTAATGAGACCGGTTTTCCGTCAGCAACTTCTACCGTTATGGATTCCATGAGTTTATCACGAGTTTGGTTGAGGATGGGTTCAAATTCTAAGGACACAAAACTCCTATCCGCGCCAGTATCAAATAACATGGATGCATAACTACCATTGACGAGAAACGTACCGTTAACTACATTGTTGTCAGCCCTAGCCTGATTTGCGTTGATGTTGGAAGCTCTTCCTCTTGCAGGTGGTGGAGCTTGGTTAGCCTGGTTTACTGGATTAGCTTGAGCTTGGGCATGGATAATGTTCACCAAGCGTGGACAGGTGTTCCTGAAATGGTTCGGGTCTCCACAGTTGTAACAAGCCCGCATAGGTTACACCATGGGATAGTTGGGTTGGTAGTAGGATTGGGCTACATGTTGGGCAGGTGGTAGTAGTAAAGGTTGTTGGGCTTGACCCACTATCTGATGGTGGGTTTGGGTTGAGGGCTGATGGTGGTTCGTTCGCTGAAGTACGCGACAAGTTTGAATGGTGTGACCTGTGCGGCCACAGCCGGTGCAATGTTGGCAGGGATAATCAGGAAAGTGATGGTATTGGCAACGGTTGCATTTTGGGTATGGGCCGGAGTATGGCCTTTTATATGGTGCATGTGAGGGGGCAACTTGAGTGATGGGTGCAGCAGGGATAGGGAAATTTGTTTGTGTGACAGCAAAGTTTCTGGTGTTTCGTTTCCTCTTATTAGCAAACTTTGAGGAGGAGGAGGAATGGTTTGAAGTTTGGCCCTCAACGGGGGCTTTCTTTTTCTCGTCCTTAAATTTGCCGTTGCGAATACGATTCTCGGTAAGCTCGGTAGCTAGTTCCATAGCAGCTTCGAGTGTTGCAGGCGAAGTGCTGAGAACTGAGTCTTGAATTTTCGAGGGGAGGCCTCGAATATAGTGTTCGACTAAGCGGTAAAATGGGGTGAACAAGTTAGGGACCATTTGGTTCAACTCTAAAAACCTCTTGTTGTAGGAAGTATGATCTCCCTCCTTTTGCTTCAACGAATGAAATTCATCCTCTAACTTTTTGATCTCGCTTCTTGGACAGAAGCGTCTCGTCATGATTTCCCTTAACTCCTCCCACGTTAAGGCCATTGCATCTTCGATTCCTCTCTTTCCCTTTTCAGTATTCCACCAGGTAAGAGCTACTCCAAATAGCCTCCCGGTTGCGTAACGTACCTTGCGATCCTCGGGACAATCGCAGTTGAGGAAGGTGTTTTCCATTTCCTCAAACCAGTGGAGGAGAGCAGTGACACCTTCGGTCCCTTCAAATTTCGGGGGATCGCAAGACTTGAAATGTTTGTATGAGCACTTTTTGGGGGGAGGGTTGTCGACGTTCTGGTCTTCTTGCTGGGGAGGATTGATGGGATTTGCGGCGAGAGCTTGTTGGACTTGAACTACGATGTCAGGAAGCACCGCGGCCATTTGTTTTGTGATTTGGGTGGCCAAGCGTTCGTTTGACCTTCCTGACCTTCTACCCCCACGTTGTTGCCTAGCCGACATCTACAGGAATATACATAAGAAGATTGTGAGTTTAAGGAGTCTTTTTAGGTGTTATGTGTCTTAAAAAAAATAAAAATAACATAAACATCAATAATGCAACTACATCCATAGGATGTCTTGGGTTTGCTCATGTTTGGGCCTCCAATGTCCCCCATACCATCACCTGTATAGTCATGTGGGCCCCCATGACTATTGGCTTGGTAGGATTCACATTGGTGTTGGCGGTTTAACACTTGCATCACCCGAATGAAAAACCATGAAATATGTTTGCGAGATGTATGGTCGGAGGGTGTCCAGGTGTAGACACAATGACAACTCAAAGTGGGGTTAGCTCACACGACGTTTGGTATAGCATGCTTTGGCCTAATAGGTCCTTCGTACTCTCATCGTTAGTCCCCAGGTAGGCAAACTGGTCCTTTATTTTGGATTTATACGAATGCCAAGCGTAGACAGGACGTTCCGACTACCGGTACTTGTACCCTTCCAGTTACTACATGCCCGTCATGAGAACTCACTTTGATATGATTTGAAAATACAAAAATCGTTGCAAAAGTCATGGAAATTGTGTGGTGTGTGCTCTCATGGATATGATATGTTATGAGAATATGATTCATGATAGGCATTGTATAATAATATGTACTTATGAACATGCTTGCATAACATTGAATGTAACAATAAACATAAAGCATATAAACATCATGAATTTTGCATGTAAGACACAAACAATTTAAAAATTCTAATCAACTATGGTATAGGCACTAAGGGTCTAATAACCTATCCTATATCCCTATAGTCATGGCTCTAATACCAATCTGTCACACCCCGACCCACAGCGGAATAAGAGTCGGGGCATAATTGGGTTATCACCAAAGCTCATGATGTTTACTAATATGTTTCATATTTATTACTTTCAAAATTACATCCTCAATATTCCAAACAAGTTCATACAATTACAAAGAAAAGTAACTAAATAAACAATCCAAAGTCTAAACCGATTTATTCTTCTAAGCCATCCTATATGTTTCTTGCTGCAACTGGATCACCTGTATCATATGTAAAAATGGGGGTTTTTGGGTCAACAAAAGTTGGCGAGTGAACCTTGTTAGAAAACATTTATTATTGATTTCTTGTTTATATTAATATGGAAAAATTGTGCAATAATCATATGTGAGCAAACGTAAATAATCATACAATAACATAAAATAACATACAATAACATAAAATAAAATACAATAACAAACCACCTTGCATGAATATATGACATGAATGATAATGTAAATGTTGGCAACGTCACGTTCACGCTCATAGGTAATGGGGAACGGTTCCGCTCATAGGTAATGGGGAACAGACGGCCTATGATGAATGTATGTGCGATCAAGGCTCAATCAAACGGAGCCGATCGTATGTTGGCAACGCATCGTTCACGCTCATAGGTAATGGGGAACGGCTCACGCTCATAGGTAATGCGGAGCGGCGGCCTATAATAATGTATGTACTAAAAATGATAAATTTAATCTAAACATTAACCACACAAACAGTTGATACATATTGAATACACATTTGATCATGGATATGATGGATGCAAAATTGTTAAATGTAATAAATAATAAGACACATGATACACCCCAAAAACGTGATTAAAACGGGGAATTTGTAGAAATTCACTCACATTGGGTACGTTCGGTTGATGGTGTTGAATGCGCACGAGTTTAGAGGGTTGATCGACGAGGATTAACTAACCTAAATAATAACGAAAAGGTACGTTAAATAAGTGGATTTTATTAACAATTTTAATAAGGTTTTTAGGTTTATTTTTGTGAGTTTAAGGTTATTTTCTAACTTTAAAAACATTATTTTTAAGTATTTTTAATTGATTTTTAAATTAAATAAATAAATAAAAATATAAAAAAATGTTGACTTTTTGGGTTGACCGTTGATCATTGACTTTGACTGTTGACCGGTTCGGTCGTGTGTTTGTTTGCGCTGAGTGAGGTTCGAACTCGTGACCTCCCGTACGCGTGCACACAGCTCTACCAACTGAGCTACGTGTCTAACCCGAAATATTTCTGTTTTTAATTATATTTATATACTATTTAATTTATTCAAAATTCATTTATTTTAAAAAGGATTTTAATTCTATCGAACCGGTGCGCATAACAGGTCTCGAACCCGGGACCTTCGAGACCTGTTGTTTAATGTTGCACACAGTCCACCGCTGGAATGTGTGTCTAACCTGGTTAAAATACTTGTTTTTATTTCACTTATATACTAACTGGAAGTTTCCGTATTTGGGTTTTATAAAAAGTCTGAATATTGTGACGAATCGGAACAGGGACAGACTCGAACCCGGGACTCTATGATTCAAATGCACACAGTCCACCGCTGGACTGTGTGTCTAACCCGAGATATAACCCGATTTATATTAAGTATATACACAGTCTAAACTTCATCTTCTTCGTTAATATCACAGACAAACGATTTATTCTACTGTTCTTGTTTAATTCGATTGACGGACATATAATTGATTAAAATGAAATGGACAGGGAAGGTTTTGGGAATGAACGTACCGGAATGATGACTTTTCTCAAAACTCCGGCAAAGTCGTCGGCTCTGTTTTATGAACTCCGTCTGAGCGGACCAATTAACAGTTTTGATTAACAAATTGTGAAATTGAAAGACTAAACAAGAGTTTTAAGAGAGTTTAGATGCTCATACCGATTCACAGCGTGATTTAGAAATTTTCAGAAGTTTTTCGGCGATTGCAGATTATCCGGTATCGTCGTCTGGGACCGATTCTGATTGAAAGGTTTGAGTTAGCAAAAGTCTAACAACAGATAGAAGATGAAAGAATTGAGAAATTTACCGTTTTGATGAATGACACGGTTTTCCGGCGAAAGTCCGGCAAGTTCAGAAAGCGTTTCCGACGAACAGAAAATAGAGCGAAAGTGAAATTGGAGGTTCTGTGAGTGTTTTTGAGTCGCGAGATGATGATATTGCCGGTGTAAATCAGGAAGTAAATGATCTCGGTTATTAAACCCGAAAATCATATGAATTCAAGTTCAGTAAAGGCTGAATTGATTAAGAACGTCGGTCGTAGTGATTTCATCGGTTATAACCAGTAATATCAACATTCAAACGTCTGGAAAGTTGAAAGCCGATTACCGGTTTCAGTTTTGGCGCAAACAGATCGATTCATGGGTGAACTTATGTTTTATTTGTTTCCTAGATTACACAAAGACATCAAGTGGCGGAGTGGTTAAGTGTTTGATGTTAAGGTCTTCCGGCTGACCCGGGTTCGAAACCCGGCAACCCCTTTTTATTTTTAGTTGCTTTATTTTTATTTTCTAACAATTTTAATTTCCATATTCTAAAATGTTTATTAGTTATGTATTGTTTAAAATTAAAATAAGCATTAAAGGAGCAACAAAAATTTGAAACTGATTATTCGATTAATAAACGAAGCGGGTTTGGAAAACCCGTTTTTCGACGGATGTTACAGTAAAAAACTTTTATACCGGCTCGTAAAAAAAGATTAAAAACGCGCGTAAAAAATGTTCAAAACCGGCATGCAAAAAAGTTTAAGACCGGCGCGTAAAAAAATGTTTAAAACCGGGCGCAAAAAGAGTTTAAAACCGGGGCGTAAAAAAGTTTAAAACGGGCGCGTATAAAGTTTAAAACCGTGTGTAAAAAAGTTTAAAATCGTGCGTAAAATAAGTTTTATACAGGTGCGTAAAAAAGTTCTAAACCGGCACGTAAAAAAATTTAAAACCGCGCGTAAAAAAGTTTTAAACCGCGCGCAAAAGAAGTTTTTAAACCTGCGCGTTAAAAAGTTTAAAATAGCGTGTAAAAAAGTTTAAAACCGGCGTGTAAAAAATATTAAAAAGAGGCACAAAAAAGTAAAAAAACGTGCATAAAAAAAAGCTAAAAACCGCGTGTAAAAAAGTTAATTGAGAATTAAAGTTCACGTTTAAAACAAAATTATTAATTCATGTTTAAAAAAATTAACTGAGAATTAAAGTAAAAAATTATATGAGGATTAAAATAAAATCAATAATGCATGTTTAATTTTTTTAAAAAACAATCTTATTAATTAAAACAAAATCAATATCATACCAATTATTAAAGTTATAGTTAAAAGACTAATATGCCTCTTTGTTACTAAAAAACAAAATGTCATTAATAAAAACACAATCATTACATTGTTTTATTATCTTTTAATCTCATTATCAAAACCAACTTGATCAATGGCTAATATTGGTTCCTACAATTCTCACAACTCAAGGTGGTTCTCATTTTACCCATCCCATATATACAGGGGCGGACCTAGCTTATACGAATGGACAACCCCTGCTACGGCTTGGCGCTTCGGCGGTAGTGTAAAATTAGTGTAAATTTTGGAAAATTTTAACGTTTTTTCAATTTCGTTACGGCTTTTTTATAAAACGTTACGGTTTGACGGATTTTCTAGATCCGCCAGTGCCTATATATATATATATATATATATATATATATATATATATATATATATATTGGTTTGCAATGATTTCTGTTTTTTTATCCTGTATTTATGTCTAGCTTCTTGAGCTATAGTGATATATGTAAAAAAAATCGTTAGTGCTAAACTCTATTTACAAAAATAATAAAAAAATAAATAAGGACCGTTAATGGGATTAGCCTATTAGCTCTTAAGACACATCTAAATAATTTACGTGTATATCTAAATAAATTTACGTGTGTATTCGTTTGCACCATGTTAGGCATTTGTAACTTTTTAATATATTGCATAATTTGAAGAAATATTGATATATATATTGCATAATTTGAAGAAATATTGATCAAATTAACACACACGCATATATGTTTGTGTATAAATTAATATTTAGTAATGTGTCATATATGTGTAGAATATAAAATAACTTCACTAGTATTAAGTTCAATGAATATGTGGACTATACTTATTTATCAACGTTAATGTTCTCTTAAAATGAATATTATATATATATATAGGTAAGGTTCATGCGAGAACCACCTTTATTGTAAGAACCACGAGAACCACCTTTATTGCAAAATAAAATCTAAAAAAAAATCAAACAAACATTCAAAAATTTTTTTAAATATTTTTTTAATAAAAATCGTTATATTTCGTTACCAAAAACAAAAAACTTTTTTTTTCGAGTAACAGTTATCCATGCACATGTATATATGTATCATAACTTCGACAATTTCAGTAATACGTTATCACTAGTAGACAATTGCACTTTAATTTACAATATCATTCATAATACACTCAATTTTACATTAAATGCACATGTGCATCATTATGTGTAACGATTATATACAGTGTTTTGGTACAAAAAGTTTATGATTTTGAATGATGAAGTATGCTCATATATATGTTTTTTTGTTAGTTATATCTAGTGGTTGATGGGTTCATTATAGTTGTCACTTTATGATGTAATATGTTGATTGCATGGTATAAATGGTGTTAATATACATGTAATAAAGTGAAAATATTGGTATTGGTATTGTATTATAAATGGTAGGAGGTAATGGTATTGTATTATGGATGGTAGGAGATAATGGAAGTGTATTATGGATGGTATGATAGATGAAAGAGAAAGTGTATTCAAAGTGGTGTACCAAAACACCTTTTTTCATGTTGATACAAATAGATGCACATGTGCATTTATTATATTGGTAACGTAAAAAGTAGTGTATTACACATGGTAGTGTAAATGAAAGTACAATTGTCTAATGTTTGTAATGTATTACGGAATTTGTCAAAGAAATGATGAAAATGCACATGTGCATGGTAGTGTATTATGGATGGTATGATAGATGAAAGAAAAAATGTATTCAAATTAGTATACCAAAATACCTTATTTCATGTTGATATATATAGATACACATGTGCATTGCTAATATTGGTAACGTAAAAAGTAGTGTGTTACACATGGTAGTGTAAATGAAAGTACAATTGTCTAATGTTTGTAATGTATTATGGAATTTGTCAAAGAAATAACGAAAATGCACATGTGCGTGGATAGTTGGTACCCAAAAAATTTTTTTTTTTTGAAATTTTTTTATTATTGAGTAAATATAGCGACTTTTTCAAAAAAATTAAAAAAAACAAAAAAATTTGGTATTTTTTGGATTTTTTTAGGTATTACTGTTTGTGTTCACACTGGTTCTCGCGGTTCTCGCAATAAAATGTGGTTCCTAACGGATCCTTGTCCTATATATATATTTTAAAGGCTAAACTTGTATATCATAAGGATTTAACCCATGACTTTCTACTATCCTACACCTTATCTAACTCACAAACACCATTGAGCTATTCCAATAGATAAATAAATATTATATAATTTACACTAACGCTATTTTGGGCTTTGTTTAAATGGTCATAATTAAATTCATTAGTATTATTAAATTCTACATAGAGATGGATTATCATGTAAATTAAATATGCGCTAAAGGAGACTTATTAATTAGTAATTAATAAACTTTTAATTAATTTATAATTATTTTTGTTGGCTATATATTATACTATATTATATTAACTTATATCATATCATATTACATCATATTATATCATATTACATCATATTCTTATATGGTATTGAATCATATTAAATCTATTACATCATTTATATCACATTACGTTTTGTTTGTTTATTATATCATATTATCTCATATCATATTAGTCATGGTACTGTGTTAAGCTGCTACGACTAAACACTTGAACTAATTAATCAACATATTCTTTGAAGCGCAGATGTCCTATTAAGAGAAACCAGACCAAAATCGAGAAAAGGAACTACATAGCAGCACAGAAGCAAAGAAAAATGTTTTAAGGAGGTTTTCTATATTTTAAGTGCTGATTTTTCTTTAAGCAAAAACACCTTAATTATTTCATTTACTATATGTTAATCCAAATTTAAGAGATCATGATAAGACCATGTATATGTAGTCATGGTTTGAATTGTGTTAAATTAGAATTAGGATTGGTAACGATTACAACAATGACAAACATGACAAAATCATTACCATCCATGTAATCAAGCAGTTCATTTTGGCTTGTACTCACCTTTAGCTTTTCCCTAATTATTAATAAAACTTCAGTTTGGTCATCAAATAAATAGATCGATTTATGCGTGTTCAAACATTACGCAGACAACAAATTAGATGTGCTCAAACACGTTAGAAAAAGTGGGAAACAACAAAGAAACTGATCAATATAAAACTTTCAAAGCAAACGCTGGCTCTACCACTACAAGAAGGAAACATGAGGAAAAGAAAAAGAAGAAAAGTGCAAATAGGACATGCTTCTAACAATATTTTAAAGCCAACAAATCATGCTATAAGGGGTGCCGAAGCTAATTCATTAAATTCGCGCTCAAGTTCACGCATTTCCTCTTCGATTTCATCAACTTCTTTTTCTAAAGCATCAATTTCTGAATCAAACTTCCTCCTCTTTGACACAGACTGCATATGTTTTTCCTGAAATTTTCTCATCGCTTGAACATAGAGTTCACTAATTTTGTTACATCCCCTTTTGAAATCTCCATCTCTAGCTCCTAACAAGATCTGCAATGGTTTTCCCTCGTGCTCATTACACTGCTTGCTTTCAGCACCTTTTTCTCCAGTTTTGTTCGATTGGTTCGACATTTTTTCTATCAAACTTGAAGGTACCTTAGAAATAAAAAGAAAAAAAGCAGTTAGAATTTTAAAATTCCAAAAGTACCACACTAAACCTCAAAAAGCTTTTAAATTACCTTTTTATCAACTCCTCTACAATGAATAAAATGACCATACCTAGTGACTCTACTTATAGGAGAAAAATCTAACTACCTATTTTTAATATTCTGCGGATGTGGGATTAACACCAAAAGTAAAATTACAAATATATCCCTCTAAATATTTAATTTGGATCAGATACTAACAAATGATGAACAACTAATGATGACAAGTTATGGAACATTACATACATCAGATTTGTAGTAAAGGTTAAAGTCATCATTTTAATTGACATCCATTTTTATTTGAAATAAACAAAGGCAATTGCATGAACATATTATCCATGAATTGAATATTTGTATCTTTGATGCCAATTTCGATTAACAAAATCTGAACTGGTGAACCTTAACCGTTATGTAAATCAACTTGGTCAATTTTTAGACTTTCATGATGAATAACTAGAGAATAACCATTGTGTAAGTGCCTGTTATCCTAGAGAATAACCATTTTGCAAGTTGCATGTATAGAAGTATTTATGAGTACGTTAGTTTGTCGTTAGAAAAAAGATAAATATAATTTGTGATCTGATAACTTATATGATGTCTGGCAATGGTTCATAACGGTTAGTGCATGTTTGGCTTATGATAACTTCAATCTACCACTCCTAAACCTAATAACGGCTCTTCAAAGTTAACGCATGTTTGTCAAATCCGCTAATTTGTAGAAAAAGCAACTTAAATATGACCTAAATTAGTCTTTATTTTAAACTATGAATCTAATGTGGTAATACCACATAACCTAAACGCAGTCTTAATTAGAGTTTTTTTCTCAAGGTGCAGTTACAAAAATTATTTACTAAAATGGGTAATTTAATACTTATTTACCAAAATGGGTGAAAACCTTTATTTTCAGTTAAAAATAATCATAAAAAGAGCCACGTGAAACCCAAAAATTAAATGTTCCTTGTTCCTTTCTTTTCCACTGTAAAAGTTACCGGCGATTGACAACCAAAATTCCGACGAGCTCTAAGCTACGATTCCGGCGTACTCCAAAAGCACCAAAGAATCCCTCTTAATCCCAAATGAACGCTTCAAAGTGCAGATTCAACATGTATATATGCATAAAATTATACATGCACATAAGTAATATATCTGATCCACACAAGGAAAAGTTTTTTTTGTGGCAAACTGTGATTCCACAAAAGCAATAAAATCTTACATTCATATACCGATCAATAAATCAGCGTAATCATGGCCGTAATCAGCGCTTGCGAAAACGTGGGGTTAGAGGAATCGTTTCCAGCTTTCTTGAGACGCTCAAATGATGACCGTAAAATTCGCGCTTGCGAAATGGTGGTTGCGACTCTGAATGGCCTGTACTTCGTTTGGGGTTTCATGTGATTCGATGGTACTTCTTTTGGCTAGGGATAGAAGGTATCACAGCGGTGAAACATGAAAATCATGGCTATGAATTCAAGCTCACCGGAATCTTTGTTGTTGATCGCTGCTAGTATTTCATGTGACATCCATTTATGTTTCCAATCATTAGTTTTTAACAGAAAATAAAAGTAAATAGCTTTTACCAATTTTGGTAAATAAGTTTCAAACTACCCATTTTATTAAATATTTTTTACAACTACACCTCTTTAGGAAAAAAAACTGGTCTTAATTAGTGGTTAAACACCACTTTAGTTAATATATGTTTTAGGTTGATCTATGACATGTAAAACAAAAGGTAAGTATAAATGTGTTGGTTCATATATCTTATTGAATTGATTTAACGATTGAAGTTTTGCTAGAATCCACTCTATACCCTCCCCATCACTTGATTCTCTTAAAGTGCCTTCACATGCAATAATGCTTGTTCTCACTCTTGTGACATGCATCCAAGCACTTCCCTTCGTTCTTTCATGTGACTGTAAATTCATATTAACACACGCGTGCACACACACATATGTGTGTGCGTGTGTTATATGCATTAGGGTTTGACTCTTAAGACCCGTTACACCTTAATCAAACTTATTATAAGCCAATATGATCCATCATGGTTTCCTATTCCATTATAACGCCGTAAAATTTCACTAGAAACTAATGTGAACAAATTAAATCTCAACATGAAAACCTATCATGGTCAATATATATCCAATATGACACGGTACGGCCTAAAATGACCCGAGAACACTCAGTATGATCAATTAAAACCAATAAGGACTTTTATGATCCATTATAATCCGGTATGCTCCTATAAGATCCAAAATTACCCATCGCAATCTAATATAACCCAATGAGACTTACCAATATCCATTACACCTCACATGACCCTTTACAATCCAAAATGAAATATTAAAATCCATCATATCATATAAAGACCCATCATAACCTATCAAATCCCATTATTACTTAATATGACACGTACAAACCAATACAACCTAGACCCATCACAAATAATATATGATACATTAAGATACGTTGCGTCCAACTTGTGTAATTCAATGGTATGTAGTTTATAAATTGTCTTTTAATGGCCCTAACAACTTATTGTTTGATTCTATACAAAATGAACCACTCACAAAACATGCATATTTATTTGTGATTCTTTACCCAATAGGTGGTTTGTGATTCTTTTTGCATGCCTGCTCAAACTAAATATGTCTAAAATATGGAACTCAACACTTAACTCTCTATATGAAAGGATAGGCACACTCGAAATGAAGTCTTGAAATCAAGTATTGCAAGTACTAGCTCATTGCAAATATGAGTGAGTGGTATGTTTTGCAATCAAAAGGCACACTAAGGACCCCATGTAATGCATGGAAAGTATAACGAGAAAGGAGTTCAATATTAGATGATTTATAAGTCACAATAAATGGTGTGGTTTGTATCCATGGTACATATATCCTGTCTCTAGTGTATCTCACACAATTTGTTAATAACCACAAAGTTACAACACGGTGTAAAAAACTATGAACACTTAGCCTTTTACTAAATACAAATAAAAATCTATATAATCCAGCAAAAGAATAAACCCATACGCCATATGGAACATAGATTTATAGATTATTCTATGATAGTATCAAATAACATGATTCTATAACTATATCATAAATGCACGAGACCCTAACAAATCGAGAACAATGACAGGTTATAGTTAACTACACATTTCAAAACAAATCTAACCACCCATAAGATCATATGATAGATAATAACAACCTAACTAATTCTTATTATAAAGAATTACATGGTTCCGTAATTAGAAAGCACCATATCATATTATACCAAGAGAAAACAAATTAAGTTATTATAAAGTCAGAAAAACAACTTGAACAACAAACTCTACTAGATTGAAAAATCGAACATGCTTATCTAAATTTACCAAAATCTCTTAAAAACTTATCAACACGAACAAAAAATAGATAAAAGATTATAACAACATAAAACAAGCACAAAGGTATAAAAGCCTACAAGCTTGCAACACAACTAAACAAGTTATACACATGTTCACACGTATCCAATATAGACACGCTCCACTATGGAACATGTATAACAATCTAATCATGACATTTTAGAGCCAAAACAAATTTGGAATGCCAATAACATCATATATATATGTATATATAATTTAAATTACCATTATTACTATTGATAGTACACATTTACTATTTTAAGCATCGACTATTCAACAATGAAACCCAATTATAAAAACAAAATCGAATCTTACTGAAACAAGTGGGAAAAAACATACCTTGGTTATTATTAAAATACTATGATTAACTTAACTAAGGAACTAATAGCTTTATCATTAGATTACTATACTATGCTATGATGTGTTGTGTTGTGCCGTGTTGTGACATGGAATGTTGTATTTTATTGTGTTGCGATGTATTGTGTTGTAATGTGCTATGTTATGACGTGATTGTTGTGTTGTGTTGTGTTGTGATTTGATGTATTGTGTTATAAGGTGTTATGTTGTACTGTGTCGTGATGTTTGTGTTGTGATGCGTTATGTTGCGGTGTGGTGTGGTGTGATGTGATTTGTTGTGTTGTGATGTTTTGTGTTGAGATGTGTGTGTTATGCTAGGCTATGTTACGCTATACTAAATTCTAGGTTAGAAACCCGTAATATATACATGAGTTGAATAAAGTATGAATGTTAAATACGTAGTAATTAATATATATAATTATGTTTGAAATAAAATGAATTCTTATTTGATGTCATTGAATAATAGTTGTAACTAAGTAAACGAAATCAAGAACCATTTTGAGTTCGGAAATGATTTTAAAACCTTTCATCGTGCTCACAAAATTAATCATATTGAGTGAAATAACAAAAAGTGGTAAAACATTTGAGCTCACAAAATTATGACACATGACTATGTGAGTTACTTGTTTATTAGATATAGATGGATTATAACCAAAATATAGTTTATCAAAATTTTAATCATCAATAAGTTTTACAATACATTTATTGGGTAAATCATTATTTAAATGAAATTATATCCTGTTAATGACTAGTTTTTAAAATTTATGTGAACTTGGATTGTATTGTGTTGTTTAATACCAGTTAAACTTCTATATAGATCAGTTTTTGTGTAAAATATATCATTCATGTTTTTAATTAATTTGGACTTTCATAAGTTAATAATATAACAATTAAGGAAGAACAAAATTATTTTCTATAACTTTAAATCAAGATAAACCCAAAGAAACTTTGAAAACAATTTACACAAATAAAACATTTATTTAAAACTTTTTCTCACGAAAATATTTGGACCTAAAAAACCAACGTAATGTCAAATGAATTTATTAGAAAACAATTGTTTGCAAAAGTGGTTCGTATATAAGAAATAAGATTCAAAATTTAGGTTTAGTTTTCTTTTCATAAAATGTAAATACTCAGAAAAGCTTTCCCTATGATTTATTAATCAGATATAAGTGACATTTTGCATGCTAGGTAAAGATTATAATTTATTAAGTAGTATAAATATAAATATAGATACTAGATCATTATCTATTAAGTAGTATAGATAATTATATTATATCACATCTTATATAGTATATTAAATTATATTTTATTAAACCATGTTACATCATATCATATTATAGCATATTACGTCATATTACATCACATTAAGTTGTGATATGTTATATATATGTATATATATATACACACATACATACTATATAATAAATGAAAATCTTTAAGTTTCTTATATATTAGCCATTGAGGATTTATAACCAAAATATAGTTTATAAACATTTTAATCATTAATAATTTTTACAATGCTTTTATTGGTTAATTAATTATTTAAATGAAATTATATAATTTAATCATTAATTATTATATTTTTTAAAACCAATTAAATTTCTATATTTGTCAGCTAGTTGTAAAATTATGTGACTAAAATTGACTTTAATAAGCTAATAATATAACAAATAAAAAACAAAATTTTCCTAAACCTGAAAACGCAATAAACATAAAAAATATAAATAAACAATTTACACAAATAAAACATTTATTTTACACACACTTTTTGTCACGAAAAAATATTTGAAAGTGGAAAACCAATGCAACGTCCCACTTATTTATTATAAATACTTTTTAGCCGAAGTTAACCTTATGGAGTTTCACACACAGATTTACTTATATATTAGGTATACAAAACAATATATAGTTTAACAAAAATTCAATCATCAAAAATTTTTACAATAATTTTATTTGGTAATCATTTAATAAAATAAAACCTATATCTAATTATAATGACTAATTTTTTAAATTTATATACACTTGGATTATATTGTTTAATATCAATTAAATATCTATATTGATCAGCTAACAAACGAAAAAAAAATTGTTTTGAAAGTTGAAACTAAAATAAACACAAAGAATCAGTAAAACATTTATTTCAAACTTTTCGTCAAAAAAAAAATATCTGAAACTGAAAAACTAACATAATTTTCCATTTTTTTTACTATAAATAGTTTTTAACCATGATTACATGTCACACCCTAACCGATGGCGGAAACATCGGAATGAGACGAAAACGAGATTGTAAGAGACTTCATAATGTTAATAGTGACAAGTGTTTAATAATTCATTTTTACGATGCTTGAACTAGGGACACCACAAGTTTATAACGAACATTGTACAAAACATATTCAAATAAGTGAATTTCATTTCATTAAAGCGATATTTGTACAAATATTGAAGTTGAGACATAACATGATAGAAAATAATCTTAAAATTTAAGTGTGTTTCTAGGCAATCCTACTAGATTCGTCGATCGCAATCCTGCAACATGTAATAAAAGCATGGATCAGTACAAAAGCACTGGCGAGCATACAAGTTTGATTTTCATATGGTTCGCATGTGTTAGCCTGGTAACGTACACTAAAACCTGGAGAAAATCGAGAAATATGTATGAAACGTATGATATTCGGAGTGCATCCAGGTGTGGACACGGTGACACCTCAAAGTGGGGTTAGTTCGAATGACGTTTGGTGTGGCATGCTTTGGCCTAATAGGTCCTTCGTACTCTCATCGTTAGTCCCCAGGTAGGCAAACTGGTCCGTTATATTGGATTTATACGAATGCCAACCTAGACAGGACGTTCCGACTACCGGTACTTGTACCCTTACAGTTACTACATGCCCGTCGTAGAACTCACTTTGTTGAGATTGAAAAACGAAAATGCGATAAAATCTTGAATAAAGGAATATGAGGATGTCTTGAATATGTGAACATTGAAATAGGCGTGATGAATGTATATGTAAGCTTGTTATGTTTGACAATAAGTATAACTCATTAAATATCACACAATATGATAGTGGAAGTGTTTGCATGCATTTGTGTGTGTAATAAATACGAAACAAATAAACATCATGAGTTTGCATGTAACCACATAAACAATTAAAATCTAATCAACTATAGTATAGGCTCTAAGGGTCTAATAACCTATCCTATATCCATATAGTCAAAAGCTCTGATACCAATCTGTCACACCCCGACCCGCAGCGGAAATGGTGATCGGGGCATGATTGGGTTTTCATCAAAGCTCATGACATTTACTATAAAGTTTCATATTTATTATTTCTCTTTAAAGAAGAAGTTACAATAAAAATACAAATACATCATGCTCAAATACATTTTCATTCAAATTACAAAGTAGAGTACAATTACAAAGGAAAACAAAACTAAACATTTATTTCGAGGCAATTAACTTGTTTATTCTTCTAGGCCATCCTATGTGTTTCTTTTCTCAACTGGATCACCTGTATCATGTGGAAAATAGGGTTTTGGGTCAACAAAAGTTGGCGAGTGAATCTTATTTAAATATTTGAAAGGATTAGTTATATTGGTTATTTGAATAAAATTGTGCATAACCAAATATGAATAAACGTAAATGTAAACTTAATCACAATACACATAATATCAATAAATGCACAAGCACACACACCAAATGAATGAACAATGAGATCAAGGCTCAATCAAACGGAGCCGATCGAATGAGGCACGCGTTGTTCAACTCGTCTCCCACGAGGAACTGATGGGCCTAATGAATGTTTTGCACGCAACTTGACAAAATGTAAACACGTATTACAACAAACAATATTTACATCATAAGTTTAGGTCATATAATGTAATAGCACAAGTTTGAATAAATGTAATAATTATAACGACACATGATACACCCAAAACATGAATAAAAAGGGGAATTTGTAAGAATTCACTCACAGTGGGTGCGTTCCTTGATGACGATGAATGCGTACGACTTTTTGGATTTGATCGACGAGGAAAACTAACCTAAAATAATAACGAAATGGTTCGGTAAATATATGGATTTTATTTGAGATTAATATTTTTAATTCATAATCTTAGTAGGAGTTTTAGATTTATTTTGCGAGTTTAAAGGACGTTTTCTAACTTTAAAAATATTATTCTTAAGTATTTTTAATTGATTTTTAAATTAAATAAATAAATAAATAAAAAGAAATAAAAATTTTGACTTTTTTTACCGTTGACCGGTCGGACTGTGGTTAAGTGTGCGCTGAGTGAGGTTCGAACTCGTGACCTCCCGTATACGTGCACGCAGCTCTACCAACTGAGCTACGTGTCTAACCCGAAATATTCTTGATTTTTATTTTACTTATATACTGATTTGAATATTTCAGAAATTAATTTATTTAAAAAGGGTTTTAACTGATCGAACCGGTGCGAAGGATGTGTTTCGAACTCGTGACATGGGGTTTAACTTTGCACACAGTCCACCGCTGGCCTGTTTGTCTAACCTGATTAAAATACTGATTTTAATTATATTTATGTATTATATGTTTTGTTTTATATTAACGTTATAAAAATGCTCGGTTAATATAAAGGATTCAGCATTATGTATGGGACTGGAACTCGGTATCTTTGCGTTTCAAATGCACACAGTCCACCACTGGACTGTGTGTCTAACCCGATACAAATCCCATTTTTAATTATACTTATAAACTTTTTGAACTTCATCTCTTTCCTTGAATCAAACATAGAATGAATCCGACTGTTATCTAAATTTTAAACAATTTTGATTACTGGTTTACCACTAACGGAATTAAACATGAACATAGAAAGGTTTTAAAGATTCATACCCACTGGAAGATAGAACCTTGATGATCCCGGTGACCAACTCCGGCGAGTTCCAAATTTTTCCGGCGACAGCAGACAAATTTCAGCGAACAGAAAAGTTGATCAGAGAGTTTTAGAGTGAGTGTGGGTGACTTCTGTCTGAGCTCTAGAAGTCCTATTTTAGAGTAGGGCAATAAGGGAATGGATTCTTCGGTTTTCCGGCGATTTGCAGAACTCCGGCGAGTTTTAATTTCAAGCAAAGAACTTTCTGATCGATTAGAGAGTTTGTTTGAGAACAGTGAACGAGTTCTAATCGTGTGGACCATTACTATTTATATTGAAAGGTGGTCAATCATAAATTTTCGGTTTCAAAGAAAAATCCTCAAATCATGGTACTGAATGATTGAAAAGGTTTGCGATTGAAGGAAACAATTATGAAATTATGATCCGCATTTACCAGTTAACGAAAAATGTATCTCCTTTGATTCAGCGGTTTCAGAGGGTGATGATTTGAAGATGCGAATTTTAGCCGTGGGTCTTAAATAAAAGTTAATGGTTTCGGATTTATAGCACATAAGTGTGTGTAGAGCAGTGGTGTGTTAGCGTGTGTATAAGTGTTTGGTTAGGGGTGAGACCCGGGTTCGATTCCCGCGGTCTACCCCTTTTTATTTATATTTATTATTATTTATTATTATTTTTTTTATTTTGTATATCTGTTATATATATATATATATATATATATATATATATATATATATATATATATATATATATATATTTATTATCATTATTATTGTTATTTTCACTTTAATTAATACAATTAAATATGTGACGAACTTCGAATAAATATTTGGGTTTTAAACGGAGCGGGTTTTGAAACCCGTTTTTCGACAAATGTTACAGTATCCCCTACTTTTAGAAATTTCGTCTCAAAATTTAAGTAGTGGTATGTTTGACTCGAAAAGAGGGTGTTTTAATTTGACAATTACATAATTAGAAGGGGTGAGAGTTTAAATTTTATTTGAGGCGGTAACGTTCCTAATAAGGGTTGAATACCCTGCTACAGGAATCGCTTTTTGATGCCTAAGATAAGGAATATTAATAAACAGAGTTGATTGACTAGGTATGATCTCATGCACAAGAGTTTTGAGAGAATTGATACGTTTGGAATGATAAGGTTATATCATAAAACAAAACTTCAACCATGACGATACCAAAACCTACATGGAACTTCTCATAACCGCCTGACAATGCTTTTGATCCTTTGACAAGAATACTTATATATAGGAAGTACCAGCGGCGTATCCACCATACTCTTGTCAAATTTTCATTGACTTTGCCAGTAAGTTATGATTAGTTCTATGTGACTCTAAAACATAAACAAACACAACAACCAAAGCTTAAGTCTCAATTCTGAAAGGATACATGATTGAATGATGACAGTACCTCTCTCGTTTGTTATGATGAAGCGGTTAGTCTATGTAAAAGTGAGACACAACCCAACTTCATTAAATGATGAGATTGAGATACGTCAAGATGTATGATGATGTGAATGTTAAATCAGTGAGTATAAAACAAAACTGAAATAGTAATTCGCATTAAGATTCTTGGATACATAAATTTCCAATGTATAACTGAGATACGTAAAGATTGAGATAACATGAGAAAACATAAAAACTAAACGGTTGGAGTTGAGTCTTGATTCTTGGTGAAGGAAGGCTAGTTGGGTTGTTCGTTTGGGTCGTTATTATCTTCAACAGGATTGGCGTTGATGTTGTAAGCTCTTCCTCTTGCTGGTGGTGGAGCTGGGTTGGCTTGATTTGCTTGGTTAACTGGGTTCGCTTGAGCTTGGGCGTTTATGATGTTAACCAATCGAGGGCACGTGTTTTTAAAGTGGGTAGGGTCGCCACATGGGAACATGGGGTATTGGGGTTGTTGATATGTTTGGATCATGTTTTGAGTAAGGGGTGAAGCTTGGTTTTGAGAGGCGCGACAAGTCTTGCTCAAATGACCATAACGCCCACAATTTGCACATAGTCGGCAAGGTAAGGTAGATGGATGGTGATAAAAACAGGTGCTGATTGAGGGTGAGGTCCAAGGTAAGGCTTCTTATTTGGGTAAGTAGAGTTAGGTGCTACTTGAGTGATTGGGATAGCTTGGAGGGGTTTGTGAAATTGGTTGATTGCCTTGGGTGATAGCGAAATTTTGCCCATCTCGTTTTCTCTTAGGAGTGGTTTGAGAAAAGGATTCGGTCTGGATTGGGTTGGAGGTTTCGGTTGATGCTTTATCCTTCTTCTTCTCCTCCTTGAAATCTTTATTCCGTATGCGGTTTTCGGTGAGCTCTGTAGCTAACTCCATTTCTGCTTCCAAAGTTGCAGGTGTGGTACTTATTACAGGGTCTTGAATTTTTGAAGGAAGACCTCGAATGTAGTGCTCGATCAAACGGTAGAGGGGAGTGAACAAGTTGGGGACCATCTGATTTAACTCAAGGAATCTCTTGTTGTATGTGGTGTGGTCGCCCTCTTTCTGTTTCAAAGAATAGAACTCATCTTCCAATTTCTTGATTTCGCTCCTTGGACAAAACCGTCTTGTCATGATTTCCTTCAACTCTTCCCAAGTCAAAGTCATAGCATCTTCAACACCTCGCTTGGCCTTCTCTGTTTTCCACCATGTAAGTGCTACTCCAAACAAACGACCGGTAGCATATTGCACCTTTCCATCATCGGGAAAGTCGCAATTGAGAAAAGTGTTTTCCATCTCCTCAAACCAATGGAGGAGAGCGGTGACACCTTCAGTCCCTTCGTACTTTGGAGGATCGCAGGATTTGAAATGCTTGAAGGTGCATTTAGTGGCTTTGGGGGGAGGATTGACGATGTTTTGATCTTCTTGGTGGATTGGGTTGATGGGATTAGCGGTAAGGGCCTGTTGAACTTGAACTACGATGTTGGGTATTACGGCATCCATTTGTTGAGCGATTTGGGCAGCCATGCGCTCGCGGGATTTACCTGATCTCATTTTTCTACGAGCGAGACTAGAAGACATCTACAAGGAATACGTATCAAGAGTATGAGTTTGACGTTTTAGGGGTCATGTGTCGTATTTAGGAATGAACATTCATAAAATAAATGATGAATAATAAATTTACTACATCCATAGGATGTCTTGGGCTTTGCTCGTAATTGGGCCTTGCATGCCGCCATACTTCACCTTCGTAATCATGTGGGCCCCCATGATTACCGGGTCTTTCATATGGTTCGCATGTGTTAGCCTGGTAACGTACACTAAAACCCGGAGAAAATCGAGAAATATGTATGAAACGTATGATATTCGGAGTGCATCCAGGTGTGAACACGGTGACACCTCAAAGTGGGGTTAGTTCGAATGACGTTTGGTGTGGCATGCTTTGGCCTAATAGGTCCTTCGTACTCTCATCGTTAGTCCCCAGGTAGGCAAACTGGTCCGTTATATTGGATTTATACGAATGCCAACCTAGACAGGACGTTCCGACTACCGGTACTTGTACCCTTACAGTTACTACATGCCCGTCGTAGAACTCACTTTGTTGAGATTGAAAAACGAAAATGCGATAAAATCTTGAATAAAGGAATATGAGGATGTCTTGAATATGTGAACATTGAAATAGGCGTGATGAATGTATATGTAAGCTTGTTATGTTTGACAATAAGTATAACTCATTAAATATCACGCAATATGATAGTGGAAGTGTTTGCATGCATTTGTGTGTGTAATAAATACGAAACAAATAAACATCATGAGTTTGCATGTAACCACATAAACAATTAAAATCTAATCAACTATAGTATAGGCTCTAAGGGTCTAATAACCTATCCTATATCCATATAGTCAAAAGCTCTGATACCAATCTGTCACACCCCGACCCGCAGCGGAAATGGTGATCGGGGCATGATTGGGTTTTCATCAAAGCTCATGACATTTACTATAAAGTTTCATATTTATTATTTCTCTTTAAAGAAGAAGTTACAATAAACATACAAATACATCATGCTCAAATACATTTTCATTCAAATTACAAAGTAGAGTACAATTACAAAGGAAAACAAAACTAAACATTTATTTCGAGGCAATTAACTTGTTTATTCTTCTAGGCCATCCTATGTGTTTCTTTTCTCAACTGGATCACCTGTATCAGGTGTAAAATAGGGTTTTGGGTCAACAAAAGTTGGCGAGTGAATCTTATTTAAATATTTGAAAGGATTAGTTATATTGGTTATTTGAATAAAATTGTGCATAACCAAATATGAATAAACGTAAATGTAAACTTAATCACAATACACATAATATCAATAAATGCACAAGCACACACACCAAATGAATGAACAATGAGATCAAGGCTCAATCAAACGGAGCCGATCGAATGAGGCACGCGTTGTTCAACTCGTCTCCCACGAGGAACTGATGGGCCTAATGAATGTTTTGCACGCAACTTGACAAAATGTGAACACGTATTACAACAAACAATATTTACATCATAAGTTTAGGTCATATAATGGTAATAGCACAAGTTTGAATAAATGTAAGAATTATAACGACACATGATACACCCAAAACATGAATAAAAAGGGGAATTTGTAAGAATTCACTCACAGTGGGTGCGTTCCTTGATGACGATGAATGCGTACGACTTTTTGGATTTGATCGACGAGGAAAACTAACCTAAAATAATAACGAAATGGTTCGGTAAATATATGGATTTTATTTGAGATTAATTTTTAATTCATAATCTTAGTAGGAGTTTTAGATTTATTTTTGCGAGTTTAAAGGACGTTTTCTAACTTTAAAAATATTATTCTTAAGTATTTTTAATTGATTTTTAAATTAAATAAATAAATAAATAAAAAGAAATAAAAATTTTGACTTTTTTTACCGTTGACCGGTCGGACTGTGGTTAAGTGTGCGCTGAGTGAGGTTCGAACTCGTGACCTCCCGTATACGTGCACGCAGCTCTACCAACTGAGCTACGTGTCTAACCCGAAATATTCTTGATTTTTATTTTACTTATATACTGATTTGAATACTTCAGAAATTTTATTTAAAAAGGGTTTTAACTGATCGAACCGGTGCGAAGGATGTGTTTCGAACTCGTGACATGGGGTTTAACTTTGCACACAGTCCACCGCTGGCCTGTTTGTCTAACCTGATTAAAATACTGATTTTAATTATATTTATGTATTATATGTTTTGTTTTATATTAACGTTATAAAAATGCTCGGTTAATATAAAGGATTCAGCATTATGTATGGGACTGGAACTCGGTATCTTTGCGTTTCAAATGCACACAGTCCACCACTGGACTGTGTGTCTAACCCGATACAAATCCCATTTTTAATTATACTTATAAACTTTTTGAACTTCATCTCTTTCCTTGAATCAAACATAGAATGAATCCGACTGTTATCTAAATTTTAAACAATTTTGATTACTGGTTTACCACTAACGGAATTAAACATGAACATAGAAAGGTTTTAAAGATTCATACCCACTGGAAGATAGAACCTTGATGATCCCGGTGACCAACTCCGGCGAGTTCCAAATTTTTCCGGCGACAGCAGACAAATTTCAGCGAACAGAAAAGTTGATCAGAGAGTTTTAGAGTGAGTGTGGGTGACTTCTGTCTGAGCTCTAGAAGTCCTATTTTAGAGTAGGGCAATAAGGAAATGGATTCTTCGGTTTTCCGGCGATTTGCAGAACTCCGGCGAGTTTTAATTTCAAGCAAAGAACTTTCTGATCGATTAGAGAGTTTGTTTGAGAAAAGTGAACGAGTTCTAATCGTGTGGACCATTACTATTTATATTGAAAGGTGGTCAATCATAAATTTTCAGTTTCAAAGAAAAATCCTCAAATCATGGTACTGAATGATTGAAAACGGTTTGCGATTGAAGGAAACAGTTATGAAATTATGATCCGCGTTTACCAGTTAACGAAAAACGTATCTCCATTGATTCAGCGGTTTCAGAGGGTGATGATTTGAAGATGCGAATTTTAGCCGTGGGTCTTAAATAAAAGTTAATGGTTTCGGATTTATAACACATAAGTGTGTGTAGAGCAGTGGTGTGTTAGCGTGTGTATAAGTGTTTGGTTAGGGGTGAGACCGGGTTCGATTCCCGCGGTCTACCCCTTTTTATTTATATTTATTATTTTATTATTATTATTATTATTTTTATTTTGTATATCTGTTATATATATATATATATATATTTATTTATTATCATTATTATTGTTATTTTCACTTTAATTAATACAATTAAATATGCGACGAACTTCGAATAAATATTTGGGTTTTAAACGGAGCGGGTTTTGAAACCCGTTTTTCGACAAATGTTACAGTGATGATTGCAACTACACTCCGATGATACCTACAAAACAGAACGTCGTTAGCCTCGCCACCGGGAGAAGGGGGTTCTCTCCGTGACCACCCTCCGGCGTGAGAATAAGTATCGGTACTTAGAAGAATAGTTTAACTGAAGTAAGAGAGAGAGTAAGTAAGAGTGAATACCTTTCCTTGAAGCCGAAGTTACTTATTTATAGCCAGATTTGGGCACCAAAAGGAGAGATGAAAACTTAACGTAATCTTTGTCATTCCGTTAAGTGTTGTTGTTACCGTTAGTGCACACGAATTTGCTTATTATCAACGGCTAGGGAGATGCCACGTGTCATCGTGAGGTCATTGAGCTTTCTCGAGGTGACCATGCCATCACCGTGACATTCTTGATTATCTAAGATGCTGCCACGTGGCATTCAGTTGTAACCGAAAGGTGCCTTTGCACGATTGAACATTAAATGCTTCCAGAAGTTTTTATGACTAATTAATTAGTCAAAGATAATAATAAATAAGATGAGAGAAAACTATTTAATGGTTTCGATTCTTTCTTACTCTTCTCACAAAAAAACATTTTTTTACAATAACCTCACCATATATATATACTATACAGTGGAGGGTTCAAATGAGAAGAAATTTTTTGTAAAATTAAAAAAGAAGAAATTTCAACCAATAAGAATCCTTCATTTTATTTCATTTATTTTTTGTATTTAATACTAGTGTAAGGATAATTTGGTAAACTTAGATAGATCATTAATTGGTACTCTTTCTTTTTAATAGCTAACTACATTAAGTTTGTAACTTATTTTCAAAAAAATATTTTGTTTCTAAGAAGAAAAAAAATAATTTTATGTGTAGGATATATTATGAGTTGTGTAGGATGAATTACGAGCTGACGAAAATTTTCAATATGTGTAGGCTAAATTATGATATATGTAGGCAAAAATTTTGGTGTGGGGGTGATAGTTTTTATGACTAATTAATTAGTCGAAGATAATAATAAATGAGATGAGAGAAAACTATTTAATATTTTACAGTTGTACCCTTTGTTCTTTTTTTCTTAATTTAATTTTCTTCTCAAATGAACATATATATATATATATATATATATATATATATATAAACTATATGATAAATGAAAATATTTGAGTTACGTATTTATTAGAAATATAAGATTTTTTTATTGTCATATCTTACATACTATTAAATTAGATCAAATAAATCTTCTACTCTTTGCTTAGGATTGAACCCAAGACCTTTTACTAGAAGGCAAGAGTTTCTACCAAGTGAGCCAGTCTCTCATTGGCATCAAGTATTGAAGAATTATAGACAAATATAGTTTATCAAAATTTTAATCATAATTTTTATAATTTTTTATTAGGTAATTATTTAATACAATAAAATAATATCTAATTATAATGACTATTTGAAAAATTAATGTAAACTTGAATGCTTTTATTGGGTAATCATTTATTAAAATAAAGTAATATCTAGTTATACAAATTAATTTACTGTATCGATTATTTAGTTGTAAAAATTATATCTTTCATATTTCTTGCTAAAATAAACTTTTAGAAACTAATAATACAGATGAGGAAAAAAAAAATTAAACTTGAAATCAAAATAAACACAAAGACTGTGTAAAAACAATTACACAAATAAAACATTTAATTAAAAGTTTTTGTCACAAAAAATATTTGAAACTGAAAAACCAACATAATGTCCTATTTATTTATTATAAATTAACTTTAACCAAAGTTAATTATGATTATTATTAAGTTTCAGTAAGTTTGAAAAAAAGGAGAATTGTTTGTAAAAATGGTTGGTTGAGACATATAAGATATAAGATTCAAATATTTAGGCTTAATTTTATTTTTACAACATGTAAATACTTTGTGAAGCGTCCCTCTAATTTCTCAATCGAATAGAAGAGACATTCAGCAGAGCACACACATAAAGTTCCTTATTTATTAAGTAGTACAGATGCTATATTGTTGTATGGGTGTGTTTGGTGTTGCGTTTTCAAAACAGATTATGCGTTTTCAAAATAGATTTTGTGTTTTCAAAACGCAGTTTTGAAAAAGCATGTAGGTACATGCTTCTCCAAAACTGCGTTTTGGAGGCAGATAATCACTTTTTAATCCAAAAACTTTTTTAGATTATTTATGTTTTACAAACGCAATAATCAAATAATCACTTCAAAACGTAATCTCAAACACCCTCTAAATCACATCATGTATAGTATATTAAATAATATATTATTGTAATATATAACATCATATTATATCAAATTACATTATATCATATCATATAATAGCATATTACGTTTTATTGCATCACATTATGTTACACTATATTGTATTACATCACATTACATTTACGTTATGATATGTTATATCTATATCTATGTATATAAGTAAATATATATATACACATGGAAAGTTTTTAGAATTTTTGGTAATTTTTTTTGAAAAAATCTTTTTATAGCATTCAGAACTCGTAGATCTTTTCATAATTACCCTAGCGCGCGCACACACACACACTATATATATATATATTATATAGGGTGAGATTCTAGAGTGAACACTAATGTATTTGTGAATTGAGTGAATAAATCATAACCATTGATTTACACTTGTATATTGATTATCAAGTGCTATGATTAGTTCACTAGTGTTCACAATCAAAGGGTTGTTCACTAATAAATCTAACCCTATACACACACACACACACACACACACACACACACACACACACATATATATATATATATATATATATATATATATATATATATATATATATATATATATATATATATATATATACACACATATGGGAAGGTTCCATTCAAAAAACAACTAAACGCCAGAAATATGAGAAGAAGATAAATATTTCATTTTTTCAATACAAAAAGCTTTTAAAATATAGGAGAATTATTGAATTACAATCTATTCATATCTCTTGAAATTAAAGAAAAAAGTTAAAAATTCGTTTATTTTTAGCTACAACCTACACATATTCAAGAAAAAGGTTATAAATGTATTTTTAGGCATATAATATCCACATATGTTTGTAAAAGGTAAACAAACTTGAAAATATATATGAATAATTAATAAAAAATATCATTAGTACTAACTTCTATTTAGAACTAAATAATAAAGAACATTAATGGGATTAGCCTATTTGCTCTTAAGACACAAATAAATTTATGTGTTATATTCGTTTGAACCATGTTAGGTATATTAAGTTATTGTGTAATTTGAAAGAGTAGTGAGAAATAATAACCATTAAGTTTATACTAATTTCTCTTATTTTTAATATCTTTAGAATTGAAAATTTAAGTTATTGCATAATTTGAAAGAGTAGTGAGAAATAATAATCATTAAGTTTATACTATTTTCTCTTATTTTTAATATCTTTAGAGTTGAAGAAAAAAAGCAATGCATTTTTTATATGTATATTGTTTTTGCAATAATTTGTGTTTTTTCTCCTGTATGGACATCTATCTTCTTGAGCTAAAATGTGAAATATGTGAAAAGATAATATTAATAACTAGTACTAAATTCTATTTATATGAAAAATAAGGAACATTGATTAGATTAGCCTATTTACTCTTCAGACACATCTAAATAAATTTACGTGTAAAATCGTTTGAACCATGTTAGGTATTTGTAATTATTTTATAGGAAGGTTTATTTGAGAATAATCTTTTTGCAAAAAAAATAAATTAATCTAAACCTTATATTTTTTTATCAATGGTTGTGAATCAAGATATTATTTTTTCAACTTTTAATTAATGATTTAATTAATAAGGGTATGATAGACAATTTGATATATAATAGTATTAAATATTATAAAGTGTTACTTAATTCTCATTAATTTCATCATAATTTTCTCCTTCACCACCACTAATGTGTTGCATCATACACCATTTTTATTAGGAGTGAAAAGTTATTTAAAAATGTTGTGTCATAAACATATTTTATTAAGAGTCCCAAAATTATATAAAAGTGTTAGGATCATACACATTACGTACCCTACACCAAAACATTGTTTTTATGGTGTAGGAAACGTTGTATATTTAGGATCATGTGCATTAATGTTTTTATTGTGTAAGGTGCACAACTATTTTATAGGATAGACTTATTAAATAATTAGGGTTCATTAAATTGTATAACAAAAATAAAGGATAAATTAATTAAATGATTGGTTTAAATTACCTTTGTACCTTTTATTCTTTTTATTTTTAATTTGTGATTTCTTCTCATTTAAACTCTCCACTATTACATAGTTTGAAGAAATATTGAGCGGATTATATATATATATATGTATATATGTGTGTGCGTGTGAAATTTAATATATATTTAATAATATATCATATATGTGTAGAATTTAAAATAACTTCATTAGTATTAAGTTCCATGAATATGTAAACTATACTTATTATTCAACGTTAATGTTCTCATAAAATGCATATTAAATAATTTACAATAATACTATTTTGGGCTTTGTTTAAATGGTCATAACTTAACTTTTTTAATATTATTAAATTCCACATATAGAAGCAGGATTATCATGTAAATTACATATGGGTTAGAAGAGACTTATTAACTAATAGAAGCAGGATTATCATGTAAGTTACATATGGGTTAGAAGAGACTTATTAACTAGTAATTAATGAACTTTTTTATTTTATTTTTTTAACGGCAAATTTCTTTACTATTTTTATTTTATTTTTTTTGTACGGAGAATTTCTTTACTCTTTTTTATTTCATTTTTTTAACGACAAATTTCTTTACTTCTGTCGTCTGTGTGATTTGAACCTAAGACCTTCCCCTCCCAAGGTGTTTAAAGGTTTTATCTTTATCAATGGACCACCACCCTATTGATAATGAACTTTTTATTAAGTTATAATATATTAGAGTTTACTATATATTATACTATATTGTTTTATAGGGGCAGAAGCAAATAAAAAGTTAATTATGTCTAAATAGGATAAGGAATGATCTTAATCTTTTATTTTTAAAATTAATGGCAAATATGGAAATATAGAAAAAAAAGGTGTAAAGATATTTTTGGAATAGCTTATTGGTTGACTTTATCTCTCCACATATAAGGTACATGCATATTCCACCCTCATTTTAGATTTTTATAGGGCATTATTTAAAAAAAGCACCATAAAATTGAGCATTTTTTATCTTTAATTTTAGTACCCTATTGCGATATAAAATATGATAACTAAAGAAACCCAAAAAGATGTGTTGTAATTCTACGTTGTATAGCATTTTGTGCTGGATTTTTTTGTAATATATTTTTGTGCAGGATTTTATATGCTAAATTTTTCTTACTATATTTTTTTGTGCTGTATTTTTTATGTTGTATTTTTTAAGAAAATATACCGGTGTTTTAGGACTAAAATGCCCTTAAATTCCACTTATAAAGAGTGCTACATATGTTATCTTCAATCCTTTTAAGCTACTTAGATAAAACTTACGTACCTTTAAGTGGATTTTTTCTTGTGTACATCATATTACATCACATCGTATCACATTATTTATAGCACGTTACATTTAAAATATTATATAAATTATTTCATATCATATTAGACATCGTAAGGATTGCCCTATGTTACATCGTATTACGTTAGTTATATCACATTACGTTTTAAATATTGTATTAATTATTTCAGGTCATATCGGATTTCCTAAGAATAAAAACTTAAACTAATTAATTAACATTTCCTTTAAAGCGCAGTACTATTAACTATCATAAATGCTGAATTTTCTTTAAGCAAAAACACCTTATTTGCCTTTAAAGCGCAGTACTATTAACTATTATAAGTGCTGATTTTTCTTTAAGCAAAAACACCTTATTTACATATACTATTAATCCAAATGAAAGACATCATGAGTAAGACCATGTATATGTTAGTCATGGTTTGAATTATGTTAAATTAGAATATTAGTAACAATTACAGCTATGACCAACATGCCAAATCATTAACATCCATTAAGTAGCAATCAATGACCATTATTAAACACTGCGAGAACAAGAAGTTTATCCTGTAACATGTAATCTAGCAGTTCATTTTGGCTTGTAAATAAAACTTCAGTTTGCTCATCAAATAGATCGATTTATGCGTATTCAAACATCACGGGGACGACAAATTAGATGTGCTCAAACAGATTAGAACAAGCAGGAAACAAAAAAGAAACTGATCAACATAAAACTTTCAAAACAAACGCTGGTTTTGCCATTACAGGAAGGAAATAGGAAGAAAAGAAAAAGAAGAAAACTGCAAATTGGACATGCTTCTAACAATATCTTAAAGCCAACAAATCATGGCGTATTTCTTGTAAATGGCGCAGAAGCTAGGTTATTAAATTCGCGCTCAAGTTCACGCTTATTCGCTTGGATTTCATCAAGTTTTTCTTCCAAAGCATCATTTTCTGAAACAATCTTCCTCCTCTTTGACACGAGGCGCATACGTTTTTCCTGAAGCTTTCTCATCTCTTGATCAAAGAGTTTATTATCTTTTTTTACATCTTCTGAAATCTCCTTCTTTATCTCCTCTAACAAGATCTGCACCTTCTTTATCTCCTCTAACAAGATCTGAAATGGTTTTTCCTCATTTTTGTTGGGTTGATTTGACATTTTTTTCCATCAAACTTGAAGGTTAAAGTACCTTAAAAATAAAAACACACAGTTAGAAGCTTATAAATTACCTTTTATCAACTCGTCTACAATGACATAATATGACCATACCTAGTGACTCTATTTATAGGAGAAAAATCTAACTACCTATTTTTAATATTCTGCCGATGTGGGATTAACACCAAAAGTAAAATTACAATTATATCCCTCTAAATGTTGAATTTGGATCAGATACTAACAAAGACAGAGTAGCTACATAAGGTGCTGGAATCAAAGAAGAGATGTCGTAAGGTGGCCACGAGTAGAGTTGCTAAGCTACTTCATTCTTGTATACCATGAAAAGAAATGCATCATGATCAACAGGCTAAACTGGCTTTAACTTAATCAGATTAAATATTGAAGGCCACTAATATATCTTTTTAACAAAATGATAGTTTACATACTCACTTATCAGTTATATTCACAAATTGGAAGAAATTAGATATTTTTGTTTAGCAGATGTAGGTTTAAAACTTTATAGTGCAGGTAGCATGCATCTTGAATATTGATGCTTATCATATTCCATGTTATGTGTCTCTGCAAATGAACGGAGTCTGTCGATTATGTTTTGAAATTACATCATGCAACAACTTATGATGAACAAGTTATGGAACCTTACATACATCAGATTTGTAGTAGAGGTCAAAGTCATCATTTTAATTGATTTCCATTTTTAATTCAAATAAACAAAGGCAATTGCATGAACATATTTCACATGAATTGAATGTTTGTATCTTTGATGCCAATTTCGCTTAACAAATTCTGAATTGGTGAACCTTAATCGTATGTAAATCAACTTGGTCGATTTTTAGACTTTCATGTTGAATAACTAGAGAATAACCATTGTGTAATGTGCCTCCATGTTATCCAAGATGTGGATGTTCAAATCCTGCAAGGTGCATGTATAGGAGTATTTATGAGTATGTTAGTTTGTCGTTAGAATATATATATATATATAATCTGTGATCTTATAAGCATGGTTGTAGAAATCGCTAGTCGGTCGGCGGAGTGGGGACTAGTGACTAATCGAGGATTAATCAGGATTAATTGTAATTAATCGGATAGGATATTAATCGATGTTAATCGATGATTAAACTGGGATTAATCGGCTAGTCAGGATTTTTACAACCATGCTTATAAGATGTCTAGGAATCGGATATTAATCGATATTAATATTAACCGATGATTAAATGGGGATTAATCGACGCTTAGCCCGGGATTTTTACAACCATGCTTATAACATGTCTGGTAGTGGTTCATAATGGCTTATGCTAACTTCAATCTACCACACCTAAACCTAATAACGGCTCATCAACGTTAATGCATGTTTGTCAAAGAAAAAACAACTTAAATATGACCTATATTAGTCTTAATTTTAAACTATGAATCTAATGTAGTTATACCACATAACCTAAACGCAATCTTAATTAGCGGTTAAACGCCACTTTAGTTAATATATGTTTTTAGGTCGATCAACGACATGTAAAACAAAAGGAAAGTATAAATGTGTTGGTTCATGTATCTCATTGAATTGATTTAACTATTGAAGTTTCGCTAGAATCCACTCTATACCACCCTTCACATGCAACGACGCTTGTTCTCACTCTTGTGACATGCATCCATGCACTTCCCTTCATTCTCTAAGTAAATACGACCATAAATTCATATTAAACACGTGCGCGCGCGCACTTACATATATGTGTGTGTTATATGCATCAGGGTTTGACTCTTAGGACCCTTTACACCTTAATCCATTATAAGACAATATGATCCATCATGGTTTCCTATTGTCCATTATATCTCTAACATGAAAACCTATCATGATCCATACATGTCCAATATGACACTATACAACCTAAAATGACCCGGTAACACTCAATATGATCAATTAAAACCAATAAGGACACTTATGATCCATTATAATCCGGTATGCTTCTAGAAGACCCAAAATTACCATCGTAGTCTAATATAACCCAACGAGACTTAACAATATTCATTACACCTCACATCACCCTTTACAATCCAAAATCCATCATAACATATTAGAGCCCATCATAACCTATCAAATCCCATTATTATCTAATATGACACGTACAAGCCAATACAACCTAAACCCATCACAAATAATATATGATACATTAAGACACATTGCATCCAACTTATGTAATTCAATGGTATGTAGTTTATAAATGGTCTTTTAGTGGCCCTAACAACTTATTGTTTGATGATATACAAAATGAACCACTCATAAAACATGCATGTTTATTTGTGATTCTTTACCCCATATGTGGTATGTGATTCTTTTTGCATGCCTAAACAAACTAAATATGGGTCTAAAACGTATGGAACTCGACCCTTTAACCCTCTATATGAAAGGATAGGTACACAATAAATGAAGTCTTGACATCAAGTACTAGCTCATTCCAAAGATGATTGAGTGGTAAGTTTTGCAATCAAAAGGCACACTAAGGACCCCATGTAATGCATGGAATGTATAACGAGAAAGAGTTCAATATTAGGCGATTTATAAGTCATGATAAATGGTGTGGCTTGTATCCATGGTTAATATATACGGTCTCTAGTGTATCTCATACAATTTGTTAATACACACCAAGTTACAACACAGTGTAACAAACTATAAACACTTAGCCTTTACCAAATCCAAATAAAAATCTGTATATTATTTTTTACCGAACATGAACTCATAATCCTGAAAAAGAATAAACCCATACGCCATAAGGAGAATAGATTCATTAGATTCTATGATAGTATCAAATAACACGATTGTATAACTATGTCGTAAGTGCATGAGACCCTAACAAATCGAGAACAATCATGGGTTATGGTTAACCACACATTTCATAACAAATCTAACCAAACATAGGATCACATGATAGATAATAACAACCTAACAAATTCTTGTTATAAATAATCACATGGTTGTGCAATTAGAAAGCACCATCTCATATTATACCAAGAGAAAACAAATCAAGTTGTTATAAAGTCAAAGAGAACTTGAACAACAAACTCTACTAGATTGAAAAATCGAACATGCTTATCTAAAATTACAAAAATCTCTTAAAAACTTATCAACACAACAAGATAACAGATAAAATATTCTAACAACATAAAACAAGCACAAAAGTATAAAATCCTCCAAGCTTGCAACACAACTAAACAAGTTATACACAAGTTCACACATATCTAATATAAACACGCTCCACTATAGAACATGTGTAACATCTAAATTTATATCACATCATACATAGTATATTTTATTTTATCATATTACATCACATTATATAATTGCATCATATCATATTATAACGTATTACGTTATATTACATCATATTAACTTACATTATTTTGTATTACATTACGTTATGATATGTTACATCTAAATTTATACTATATAGTAAATGAAAATATTGAAGTTACTTATTTATTAGGTACAGAAAACAAAATATAGTTTAACAAAAATTTAATCATCAATAATTTTTATAATAATTTTATTGGGTAATCATTTATTAAAATAAAATTAGATCTAGCTATAATAACTAATTATTTAAATTTATGTAAATTTGGATTGTATTGTTTAATACCAATTAAATATCTATAATGATTATTTAGTCGTAAAACTTTAATCTTTCATATTTCTAACTAAAATCACTTTCAGAAACTAATAATATAACAAATAAAGAAAAACATTTTTTTTTGAAACTTGAAGCTAAAATAAACACAAAGAATCAATAAAACATTTATTTCAAACTTTTTGACAAAAAAAATATTTGAAACTGAAAAACTAACATAATGAGTCATTTTTTCATTAGAAATACTTTTAATCAAATTTAACCATGATTATATATCGAGTTTCAGTAAGTTTCTAAAAAGGAGAATTGCCTGCAAAAGTGGTTGGATGAGATATATAAGAAATAGAGTTAACTGTCATTTTTGTCCTCGTGGTTTGTCCATTTATGCTAGTTCAGACCAAATTTCAAACTTGTATCATTTTCATTCCTGACATTCTTAAAACATGCCAGCTCCATCGAATAATTAGACAAACCATAGAGACGAAAAATAACAGTTAATTCATGCTTTTTTGGACGGAACTGAGATTTTTCAAGAATGTTATCCAAGGAAAAGGTAGAAATTTGAAATATGGTCTGAACTTGTATAATTGACAAAAATGACACTTGACTCTAAGAAATAAGATTCAACATTTATGCTCAATTTTCTTTTTACAACATGTGAATAAGGTGTAACTAGTAATATGACACGCGGGGCGATGCCCCGCCGATCATTGCAAACATCAAATGGATTAGTCCAAACGTTATATCATGCGTTAATCATATAAAAATGCATGTTTCGACGTACCCAATTCAACTCAATATAACATATACAAACATTGTGTTTGAATTAAAACATAAAGTACTTGAATTAATATCGTACAGTTATAATATAGCATACAAAAAAATATAAAGAATGTATAGAGAAGTAACTGGCATGTGTAATCAAAAGAGACTTATTATAGCTTTAAAAGATAGAAACCATAAAAGGAAAAAAGAAAACACATTCACACTAAGGGATAACTATGAGTGATTTTCAAAGTGAAAGGACCAAAGTCGAGAGGTGTAAACATCAAGGAATATGGTTTTTAGTATAATAATAATAATATAATTGTAATTTTACCCGTCTTGCGTTGCTAAGCGTCGAGACGTGGAGTATCTCGAATTTATACTCTTGAATGAAAACCTAATATATTTAACCGCGCTCTGGTTAGTACAAATTTATGTCGAAACGTAAACCAACTGAAAACGTAAATAAAACAAGCACGAAAATGTATTATATTTGAGTTGACTCGTTTCCTTAAAAAAGGTTTACGTCTAAACTTGTATGAGATGAGGTTCATGTTATCTTGTTGGATTCATTTGTCAATATAAAAAATGTAGGGGTTGTATGAAATGTCTATTACTTGTGTGAGAAGATTGAGATTTCCATTACAGGTCATGTGAATGATCTCATGGTGTCTTGTTTCTTATGAAAAAAAAAAAAGAAATATATTTTAAGAAAGAAGAGTGGTAGCAGATTAATTAAAAACACTTAATGCATGGGACTTAAATTACAATACGGTGAAAACTTGGTGGTTGGCTATGAAAATACCACCGACACTTCGGTTTAACATAGATAGATATAATGCTCAAGACATTTTTCTATGCTTCTTACATGTTAGATTTTGGTGTGCTCCATAGAGAATGTTGATGAAATAGTTGCGTTTACTCTTAAGTAGTTGATGCCCCGTTCGCGTTGCGGGATGATGGTCGAGTGTTAGGCAGCTCCTTGACACGAAAAACAATTAAATCGAGTCAACCAATTAAAACAAAATATTTTTATAGTTTTTCCTAAAAAAACTAAAACAATGGCAATACTGTTATTTTAATTAAGGGAAAATTTTATTTTTTGACTGGGGTAAAATCGTAATTTGCCAAAAACTAAAGTGATGGCAATACTGTAAATTGAAAGCAGGGGCAAAATTGTAAAAAATGTGCAGGGGAAAATTCGTAATTTTGAACTTGGGGTAACACAGTAATATAAATTTGAACTAAAGGCACAATTGTAATTTTAGACTGGAGGCAAAACCATAATTTTATTTTGAACCGAGGGCAAAATTGTAATTTTGAGTTGGAGCCAAAAGCATAATTTTATTTTGAACAGTGGCAAAAACGTAATTTTGAACTGAGGGTGAAATCATAATTTTTTAAACGGGGAAAAATCTATTTTTGAAGAGAGGCCAAAATCGTAATTTTAAACTGGGGCAAAAACATATTTTTCTTTTGAACTGAGCGAAAACGTAATTTTGAGCCGAGTGCTAAATCGTAATTTTGAATCGAGGGCAAAATCGTAATTTTGAGCTGGGACAAAAGCATAATTTTATTTTGAGTAGGGGAAATCGTAATTTTAAACTGAGTGCAAAACTGTAATTTTAAAGTGTATAAAAAATAATAACAGTTGGACCAATATGGAAGTATCAGGCCAGCTGCGTAGCACTATTTCCCCACATCTTTTTGTATTTGTAAGAATACCGTACATACTAAAATGTTGAATATAATATAATAGAATATATAAGTATATTTTATTTAAAACATGTTAATTATTGTACATAATAAATCTTCTATATATAGCTTCTTGATTCATAGTGATATTAAAAAAATTAAAATGAAAAAAACTTCATTACTATTTAATTGTATTTATAAAAATAAAACAATTCACGTTGATGGAATAGATTATTTACTCTAAGACACATAAATAAATTACATGTTATATACGTTTGGACCATGTCCTGGTTCAGAAAAAATAAAGTGTATCTGTAACTATTTATTTCATAATAAATTGCTTAACTTTATTGATCAAATTAATTGTACGTCCATTTATTCTATGCTTTGAAAACTTATAATTACATTTTATATTGTAATATTTAATAATGCATCATATATTTGTGTGGAATTTAAGCACTGCTATTAACATCTATGATATGTAACGTTAATGTTATATATTTTTTTTAGAACAACATTAATGTTATATATACATAGAATATATTTATTATGTATATTAAAATGTGCTTTATTTAGAAGAGAGTTATTAATTATTAATAAAAAAATTGTTATAATTATATATCTATCTAGGGTGGGGTTTCTGTAAAAAAGTCATTTTTCGTGAGAAGTGTGAGAATACATAGAAATTGACATGTAGGCATCATGTTTTGAACTTATGTATGATGTTTTGGGTTGTTTTGGTAAGAAAAACAACAAACATAACAATTTAAAACACAATGCAATGTATTATGGGCGTGAAATTTAAAACACATTGATTAACACTTAAAACACACTACTTAACGTTCTTGACATAGTGTTTTAAGTTTTAAGCCTAGAATTCATTGTACTATGTATTAAATTGTTATGTTTGGTATTTTTCTTGCCAAAACAACTCAAAACATTATGCTCAAGTCCAAAAGATGATGTCTACATGTTGATTCTTATGTCTTCTCACACTTCTCATGAAAAATATCCTTTTTACAAGATCCTAAGACTATCTGGTTATATCATACTATATATTCTATAGACAACGAATGATGCAGCTAACTTTTAAAACAATCTCAACCGTATAAACTCATCTACTTTTGTTCATGTCCGTCTAAACTAAGAAAAAAAACTATTTTTGGTGGTTTAGGGAGGTTACACACTCTCTCTCCAAAAATAAGGCACTTCAAAGAGGTTACCTAATTTATCTCCTAAAATCATGGAAAAAATCACCCACTATCTACAATAACTGCTTCCTTAGGCTACAGGGTGTGGGTGTCATGGATTGAAACATTATTTCCACATAGGCCCAATAATTAAATGGTACACCATCCCCTCCCTCTCATTGATTGATGGTGGTTACCATGGATTAAACCACGATTACCACGACCCTCCCATTTGATAATTTTAAGACAAAAACAAATTAAAAAAATAAAGAAAATAGTGTTTTGGTCATGACCACACCCTTAGAGTTGTGGTTTTGAATAGTGGATTAAAACTGGATGACATAACGCCTATATGAAGGGTCATGGTGGTCATGATCATGACCACATCCTATAGCCTTATAACCCACTCTGCAATCCCCTTTGGCACGCACCATCCTTTCATCTCTACAGCGCCAAATATACGACATGGGCACTTTCAAAAACGGAGATTGATGTAATTCTGAAGTTGCACAATAACAATTGAACCCTATATCAATGGAACAGCCACTACCCTCGCTTTTGATTTGTTTTGTTTCACAAGATCATGTAAGAATTGAGCTCTCTCTTTGATTCGGTAAGCAATAGAACATCATACACACATCTACATTTTTCTGATTGTCCAATTATGGTTTTTTCGATTATGATATGGTAAATTGATCTACTAATACTTGCTATAGTTCACGGGCTTTAATCGCTAGTTCGATCCTTGAACTGAGCGAGTTTTACCTCACTGTGAGTGTTCACGGGTTTCAGCCCTAGGTGAGGTTTTTCCCCGGTTAGAAGGCGAGTGTATCTTGATGTGGTGAATTTCGCCAGTAGCCCATTTGGGGAGGATTCGTTGGCCGTTCGAAAAAATACTTGCTATAGTTCACCTAAATTAACATATTTTCTGTTTATTTTGTAGGATATCTCCGAAACTTTTTCAACAATTTATTTGTGTATAGAGGTATGGTTCTTTCCAGCTTCAATAATCTCCTCGATGAATTTAGTATAAAGACTAATTTATTTGTCTCTTTTTTACTTCAGTTTCTTGTAGGTGAGGGTTGATCACATGGCTATTGCTATGAATTTAGTATAAAGACTTATTTATTTGTCTCTTTTTTACTTTAGTTTCTTGTAGGTGAGGGTTGATCATATGGCTATTGCTTTGTTAAGGGCTTACAAATCACCAATTGTCGACACTGTACAATTTCTTCCGCAACCAACATTGACAGGTACTATTTTCCTCATCAATATATATCACAGGTGTGTTAAATAAATCTTTCAATCGATAATATTGTAGTCATTTTTCTTGTAGCGGAGTTTTTTGATGATCGGTTTGTAATGTCCAGAATGGTATTTGAAATATTAACATTGGGACCTAAACGCCTTGTTGTTTTCAATCTTATAGTTAATACTCTCGCTTAGTGGAGGCTGGAGAGTGACTTGCATTAAGAAAAGGTATTATGTGAATCCGTACATCCATTCTCTTTTTTGTTGTCTTCAAAGATTAACAATCTGTGGTGAGAAATGTAACGGATGAGCGGGTTGGGTAACAGGTCAAAACATGAACTTTTTGTTAGGGTAAGTTGAGTTGACCTGGTCACTTTTTCTACTTAAAAAAATGAACTATACTGATTCAAGTATATTACAATTTTTTTTCTATTTTCAATAATAATATGGTAATTGAATATGATTACTTAAAAGGTTTTATATGAATTAGAAGTAGACCTGGCAAAACAAGCCCATCCATTTTATTTTTGGTTGAGATGGGTATTTTAAATTTTAAGATGGGTGAAGATGAGCCAAACAAAATTAATCACTAGGTTAGGATGGGTTATGAAGTGGTGAACAAAAAAAGAAGAGTAAGTCAGGATAGGTATGAGATAAAACCCAAGCGGGTCAAGATGGGTATAACATAAAATCACTAAACTAATTATTACACGAGATATCTCTTCACAACTATGACTTCACCAATCGTCGTCGTATTACTCTTTTGTCGTTCTTCGTTTAAAAATAATAAAAATTTAAAAATAAAAAAAATTCAAAATCTTCAAAGAAATCCTAAAAATTCAAAAAAATCTAAAAAAGTCGAAAAAATCAAAAAAATTATAAAAATTAAAAAAATCTTAGAATGCAAAAAAATATAAAAAATAAAAAAAAATCTAAAAATTCAAAAAAATCAAAAAAAAATCCTAAAAATTCAAAAAAATCTAAAAAATCAAAATATTAAAAAATTCCGAAAAATTCCAAAAAATTCTAAAAAATCCTAAAAATTCAAAACATCTTAAAAATAAAAAAAAATTGTAAAAAGTCAAAAAAAATCTAAAAAATCCTAAAAATTCAAAAAATCAAAAAAATCAAAAAATAAAAAAATCCTAAAAAATAAAAAATCATAAAAATTCAAAAAAATAAAAAAAAACTAAAAAATAAAAAGAAATTCTAAAAAAATTCTAAAAAACCGAAAAAATCTAAAAAATAAAAATAAAAAATTCAAAAAATACTAAAAATCAAAAAGATCCAAAAAGTTCTTAAAAATCAAAAAAATACTATTTTTGATTTTTTTAGAATTTTTAAGATTTTTAACATTTTTTATTTTTTAGAATTTTTTGTTTTTTAAATTTTTAGGATTTTTTAAGAATTTTTTTATTTTTTAAAAATTTTTATTTTTGGAATTATTTTGTTATTTTAGAATTTTTTTTGAATTTTTAGGATTTTTTATAATTTTTTTGATTTTTTAGAATTTTTAGGATTTTTTTTTTTTAGAGTTTTTTTCAATTTTTTTCGGACTTTTTTATATTTTAGAATTTTTACAATTTTTTTCAATTTGTTAGAATTTTTTGACTTTTTAGAACTTTTTGATTTTTTTCTAATTTTTAGGATTTTTAGATTTTTTTTGAATTTTTATGGTTTTTTTTTGAATTTTTTGAATTTTTTTGAATTTTTTAAAGAATTTTTGGTACTTTTTTAATATTTTGATTTTTTAGATTTTTTTTGAATTTTTGGATTTTTTAGAATTTTTTGGTTTTTTTAGAATTTTTTTGGTTTTTAGTTTTTTTTATTTTTTTTAATTTTAGGATTTTTTAGATTTTTTATTTTTTAGATTTTTTTACTTTTTTTTTTATTTTTTTTGGTTTTTTAAGATTTTTTTATAAATCTATATTTTTTTATTTTTATACTTTACTTTTTAATTATTTTTTCATCCCATCCTTACCCAAACCTATATTAACCAACACCCATCCTAACCCAAACCCATCTTGACCCATTACCTATCCGACCTTTTTTTTAAAATACCCATCCTGACCTATATCCATCCTAACCCAAACTCATCTTGACCCATTACCAAAACCCATCCAACTTGCCCACTTTGCCACCACTAGTTAGAAGTATACATTTATACATTTTACCCTTTTGATCCCATTAAGCTAATTATTAATCCTAACATACCTAGAATCATGATTTCATAAGTGGTTGTGTCAAAGATGTCAAATAACTGTATGTCTATTATATCTTTTTCTAACACATGAGCTCAACCATATGACTTTTAACTTGTGAATTCAGTGTGATCTTCAAACTATGAGACTCTACCAGAGGTTTGTCTATACTTCACTTTCATTGTTATCGTAAGTTATTAATATTGATTGTAGGTGATCAAGTGATTCTGGTTGAAATTTTCTGGTCATAGCGGATATTGGTAAAAGGCATGCTTCAATCAAACAGGTTTATCTATCTTGTGAGTTGTGATTTTGCTGTGGTCGTTAACCATTGTTAGTTATCTGTACAATATATCTTCACAAAGTGGTCTAAAAATATAATCAAAATTGGTATTTAACTTCATAAAGTTGCATGATAGTAGGGCCTTTTTTTATAAATTTATCTTAAAATCATGCCACACTATGGGGTCACATCATTATGCGTTAAGTATGATGGTATGTTTATGGGTCTTTAGATATGCTTTTGAATCTGTCTATGTGATATTAGATAATCACTTGTGTTAACATTAGACTGTAATTATTAATTGAAGTTGTAGTTATCAAATAATCAAATAGGTTTTTGGTGAGTTGTAAATTTATTTGATTTTAAAGCTTTTTTACTTCTTTTTTTGTATTTATTCATCCTGTAGTATGCTTAGATCAATTTTGTAGACATTAATGGGTGGGTTCAATGAAGCACTTGAGCATGCATGATGGATTTGAAGTTGGAGGTTTTCACATGGCTGGGATGACTCTATTAATCCCATACTGGTGTGTAGCCAGCACATGTTAAGAAAAGAATAACACCCGAATCAACTCACTTACTCGCTTATATGAATGTAGAAAAACTTGCGAATCGGTAATGGGTCAACACGGCTAAATTTGAAGTGCAAGTCAAAATAGGTTGGGTCGGTTCAGGTCAGGTCATGACTTGCAAATACATCATGGATACTAATTACTAAAACATGACAATGTCATTATTAAACATGTGATTTAAATATGATTTTGACAAACTATGCTATCAAAACATTAACCAATTTTTCTAATAAAGCAGTTTAGAATGTTTTAAGCATTTAACCTTTTGGGCTACTTTTGAGCCCCTTCTTTTTTAATTCGACCCGTTTAAGATAATGCAAAACCCAATACAACCCACTTTTAGGTAAACGGGTCAAAACTGCCACGTATGGGTTTAGGCCTTTGGGGTATTTAATGACTTAAGTTGTGTTGTTGAATGCAGAGAGTTTGTAGGACGATGCATCAGGATTTTGTCTTTTTGTCGCCTTATGAAGTTCAGCAGATGGGTGAAGAGGGAATGCAGCTTCTAAACAGCAATGCAACATTACAGGCTAGGATGAGTAGTGGCCCGGTATCAGAGAACAGACGCCACACTTGGGTTGGCCCTACATGAACTGAACCGGTCTAAACCATCATGGACCAATTGCATGCAGTGACCAGATCACAGCTAGCAAGATGATTCTTGGTATGGTAATGTGTTATATTAGTGAGGAAACAGCCCATTATTGTAGCTTTATTAAGATGTAATGAAGAATCGTATTGACATTTTAAATGTTGTATTAATCAATCTCTTGAGCAAGTACTCGTCCTCTTCGAATTTGTAATGTATCATAACACACCCCAGGTTAATTCATTTCATTGGCGTATTAGTGGACTTTATACATGTAAATGTGAACTCATTTGATGACTTATATTAAACATGTAAGTGTAAGTTAAAAACTTATGTCATTACAACTTTAAAAACCCGTCCACCGGACGGGTAAAGTACTAGTTATAATATGTTAGATTTTTTTTCATATCATCATTTTAAGATGGAATGAGCTCAGACTAAATGCAACTCATTCAATTCATCAACATTTTCTTTAAGCCACACTTAAACTAAATGCAACTCATTCAATTCTTCAACATTTTCTTTAAGCCACACTTAAACTAAATGCAACTCATTCAATTCTTCAACATTTTCTTTAAGCCACACTTAAATCTAGCAAAGGATTATGTAGTAGTAAAAAAAACGTTTTAAGCATAACACCTCATTACACATGCTATTAGTCCAAGTGAAAGAGATCATAAGTAAGAAAGGGATTGTTAACAATTACAACTATTACATACATGCCAAATTCATTACCATCAATTAAGCAAACAATGGCCACTATAGAACACTGCAAGAACAAGAAGTTTACCTATGTAATCAAGCAGTTCATTGGCTTGTACTCACTTCTATCTTTTCGCTAGTTATTAATAATCGTCGAATATATCGAGTTATACGTACACAAACATGAAGGGAACAAAATAGATGTGCTCAAAGAGATTAGAACAATCAGGAAACAACACAGAAACTGATCAACATAAAACTCTTAAAGCAACCTTGGCCAACAGATCGTGGTGTGTTGCTTGTAAAGAGGTGCAGAAGAAACACGCAGTCAATTTCACGCTTTTCCTCTTCGATTCCATTGAGTTCTTCTTTCAGAGCAGCAATTTCTGAAAGATTTTTAGTCTTCTCTGACATGACCCGCATACGTTTTTCCACAAGCTCTTTGAGCGTTTTCTCTTGGAGTTCAATAAGTTTGTTCAAATCAGCAACTTCTGAAATCTCCTTCTCTGACAACCTCTGTAAAAAAAATCCTCAAGCTCGTTGATCTGCTTTTGATCATATCAAGCTTGCAGTCAACACTTTTTTCTTCTTTTTTTGTTATATTCTTTAGACATTTTCTTTTTTTTATCAAACATGAAAGTTAAGTAGCTTGAAAAAAAATTGTAGTTAAAATATTAAAATTACAAAAATGCCACACGAAATAGATTCACACTTTTTATCCACCCCTCTCCTAATAATTGGACCAGAAGTTTAAACTTCATGCCATATAATATTTGCTACTTCTCTTTATCACTCTTGTACATATATATTTGCACTTGTCTATGGTAAAAGGGAGTGACTTGACAGACGGAGGGTGGCATGATCAGGACCCTTCCAACCAGTGGTGGATCCATGAATTTTTTTCAGGGGTTCCTTTTGCTAGATTTTTAATAGTTTTTACTATTTTTTTCCAAATCATACAAGTAGGGGTGACAAAAGTGATGGGTTGGGTAGGTTTGGGTCATGGGTTAGAATGGGTATAGGTTAGGATGGGTTTGGGTTAGGATGGGTTTTTTTATGAAAGAGGTTATAATGGGTATGGGTTAGGATGAGTTTGGGTAAAGATGAGCTTATTAAAGGTTTAAGATGAGTTTAGGTAAAATATTCAAAAAAAAATTAAAAAAATTCTAAAAAATCAAAATAAATTTAAAAAATAACAAAATTCAAAAAATTAAAAGAAATCCAAAAAATTCTAAAAAAAATCTAATAATAAAAAATAAAAAAAATTATAAAAAAAACTCAACAAAATCGAAATAATTCAAAAAAAAATCAAAAAATCCACAAATTTAAAAAAAAAATCCAAAAAAATAAAAAAAATTCTGAAAAATAAAAAAAATTCCAAAAAATTCTACAAAAATTCTAAAAATAAAAAAAAAGTATAAAAAATAAAAAAACTCATAAAATCGAAATAATTCAAAAAAAATCCAAAAACTAAAAGAAATCTAAAAAATAAAAATATCAACAAAATTCAAAAAAAAAATCAAAAATTCTAAAAAGTCAAAAAAAATAAAAATAAAAATAAAAAAAATCCAAAAAATAATAAAAATTAAAAAAAATTAATCCATTTTTTTATTTGGATTTTTTTATTTTTTGCAATTTTTTTGAACTTTTAGAATTTTTTGATTTTTTTTTATTTTTTTGACTTTTTATTTTTTATTGGAAATTTTTTGGTTTTTTTGAAGTTTTTAAGGTTTTTTTGATTTTTTGACTTTTTTTTATTTTTTTGACTTTTTATAATTTTTTTTAAATTTTTTGGTTTTTTTGAAGTTTTTTAGGTTTTCTTTTGCATTTTTATTTTTTTGACTTTTTATAATTTTTATATTTTTTTTTATTTTTAGAATATTTTTGAATTTTAAGATTTTTTTATTTGAACTTTTAGGTTTTTTTGGTATTTTTTGAAATTTTTAAAATTTTTGGATTTTTAGAATTTTTTTGGATTTTTTGGATTTTTTTTATTTTTTGGTTTTTTATAATTTTTTTATTTTTCAAGATTTTCTATTATTTTTTATTTTTTTTTGTTTTACTTTTTTTGTATTTTTAAGATTTTTTTATTTTTTTAAAATTTTTCGGATTTTTTCGTAATTTTTTAGATTTTTTTATTTTTTGTTTATATCTACGAGCACTTGAATAAGATTAAGAATTTGACGATTCTCCTTTTAGAGTTATCTATTTACCCAGCTTAATATCCATTCTAACCCACAAATTATTTTTAATAGATATCTTACAACCCATCCTTAATTATTTCCCAACCCATCCTGATTCATCTTTATTTTTAAAATGACCCAAAATAACCCAAAATACCCAAATGGGTTTTTATTGTCAGGTCTACATACAAGGCTCACACTAAATTTTTCCATTTTTTCCAAACCATGAGGGTTCCTGGGACCCAGAAAGCCCCTGGATCCGCCACTGCTTCTAACGGGTTTTTTTATGGCGTTTGCAGCCCCGTTGCACGCTGAAGAAGACAGAAGTGTGCTGGTTCAACCACTTCAACAATCCAGAACCTCATTCCAAAGGCCCAAATTAGCTTTGCAACCAAGAGGTACATCAAAGACTGCTTAAAGTTCATGAATTGTTTAGTGGAGAAAGATGGTGTGGTTTGGATTGGATCATAGTACACATTTCTAGTTTCTTAGGCATTTGTTTGGTTCGTGAAATCGGGATTGGAATCAGAATTGCAATTGAAGTTAATCCATATTCGATTTGTATGGTTTTGATAAATGTGTGAGATGTATTAAAAGAAAAACGACCAATACAAAAGGTGTCACGCAAAGTAAAGAATTAGTCTATAATGATCTTTGTTTTATATTTGAACTTATAACTTTTTGGTTTTGGTTGTGGAGTACACCATTTATTACCTTGATGCCCCTTTAGAGACAATCCGTAAATCATTTATTACCTTATGGGTGTTCGGTATAGTTGTTATTTATCAAATAAATATCCCAATGTAACACCATAAAATTTAGCTCATCATTTTTTAGTGTTCATATTATAAAAAAAACTACAAAATATTAACCGGTATTATTTGTAAAACATTTTTATTATCTTTCTATGTATTTTAGAAAGTTAGTTGTACACTATCCTATATCTCTTGGATCAGGCTTCTCAAGCTTCATGCCTAGAGTTATAAGGTGCAACCACATATCGACGGCATTCTTGAAAAGACTAACCCAGCGTATGAGTTATGGGAAGACATTGACTCCAGTGACCTACAGTGGGACCTTTTGGTGCGTGCTCTTAAACCGCAATTTACTGCCTATGAAGCCTGGCTACGCATCTCGGAGATATTTCTGAACAACAAAGGTTCACAGGTTGTTGCCCTTGAACACACTTTCAACAATACGACGCCTAATCAATGACGTCTTTGAAGCATATTGTCAATGGTTAAAGGAGATCATTGACCAACTTTCTGATGTTGAGTGCCCTATTCCTGACCAAAGACTTGCCCTGCAATTAGTGAGACATTTACTAGCCGAATACGACAACACTGGATCCATCATTGATGTGTTGTATATTGTATATAAATATTAGTGATTCTTAACTGGTTTTTACACTGAATCAAATCTTAAATTTAGAAAACACGATATGGTATCACTCAAAACATCACATTGGGGAATGTATACCCATCGTTGGCGTAATATAGCGATGATAAGATACCAAGCATTATGAGTGAATTTTCTGACTAATATTCTGGATCATGACCGACTATCCGAGATATTTGACAGGTTTGATATCTTGAACTTGTTCCTTATTTGGAACTAATCTATTTTTGCACATGTTGTTTACATGCTAAACGATAAGAGACCAAGTCCAAGAATAATTTTCGCTAACTTAGTTGAAGGAAATCACACACTTAGTTAGATTTTATCTTAAAAATAATGGGGCCAAGTGATCGATTAGACTCTGACGACCCACTGCGCGCGCACACACACACACTCGCAAGCTCACTTGTTATCTTTTGCAGATTACACATTTGAATTGACACTAACAGTCACACTATAAGGATCATTGTTTCATTGATCACCTTGGTTCCCGAGTTGTACTTTCTTTCTTGTTGCAACAATATTGACTATGGTCAACGACTTTCAAAGACGTCTCCGGATGTTTTGTGCCAGCGATCTACATTGATCAAGGGTTTTCCTCGTAATTCCTTGTGTTCTTACTTATTAAATCATTTCATTTCATTCTACTATCCCGACAGATATCTCTATATCCTGAGCCATCTTCCAGTGTTCTAAGTAATACTTTTTAGCAATTTACACTACATTGTTATACAAACGTTTAGCATCATTGTCCAAAGAAATAAATCAGGATTTTTATAACACTTTCATTAATCAAAATGATAACCCACAATATTCCATTCTAGTGCCAAGCAAAATACCGAGTTGTTGCCAACACACATGCTGAAACAATTTGGCTTAGAAATTTCCTCCTTGAGTTGTCAGTCCTGGTTAAATGTTACAATCATTTATTATGATAATATACCAATCGTTTACCTTACATAGAACCCTGTTCAACAACAGCGAACTGAAGATGTGGAATTTGATACTCACTTTGTCCGAGAAAAAGTCCAAGTCCGGATTGTTTGGGTTTTACGTGTACCAGCCGACTACCAGTTCTTCGATATTTTCACTACAGGGTTACCTAAACTAGGGGTGAGCAAGAAAACCGAAATAACCGAACCATAACCGAATAACCGAAATAACCAAACCGAAACAAAAACCGACGGTTCGGTTTTCGGATTTTTAATAACCGAAAATTTTGGTTCGGTTTTCGGATAAACATTTTCAATAACCGAAAAAACCGAACCGAACCGAACTAAGCAGTTACAATCCATATATTTTTATGTTTAAGTTTAAATTGTTTAAGTATTTAACTCAATGCTAGTAGAAAATATTAATTTTATTATTGAATGTTAAGTGTTTACAATAAAAACATTACATGTTTATTTATAATTGAAATAATTAATTTATTACCTATAAAAAATAACAAAATTTAATATAAAATTAAATGATCTTCAAATTATTATAAAAGAAAATGTCTTAATAAAAACTTTAAAGAAAACATAAAAATAGATTAGAAGGTTAGTTTATGTAAACAATATTAATTAAGGAGGTTAACTATAATAAATTAAATGAAAACATATAAAAAGATTGTTATAATATAAATTATACCATTTATTTTTTGAATCTTACATAATTTTGTTCCAAAAACCGAAATAACCGAAAAACCGAATCGAACCGACGTAAAAACCGAAAAACCGAAACCGAACGGTTTTTAAAAACCGAAAACCGACATTTCGGTTACGGTTTTGATTTTGCCCCAAAACCGAACCGAACCGAACCATGCACACTCCTAACCTAAACAACTCTTCACCAGATTCAAACGCACTCTAAACATTCGACCATCCGTCTACTGCTCAAACTGAGGAGTATTAACCCATATTGTTGTTGCATTATTTGTATTTGTATTGATTAGTTTGCCTGGCTACTACTTGAATTTTCCACAGTGACACTCGGGTACTCTAAGTCGAAATCCATAGCCGAATCCATTACCTGAATGAATGGCGTTGCTGTTACCGAAAACCCAATGAAGCCGAATGCCACTACCCGAGGGTGCCCTATAGTTGTTCCCAACATGCAGGGCTGTCTCCGAAAATCACAAAAAAATGGCCCTGTGCGAGATAAAAGTTTTTGGCCCTATTCGCAAATTTCCGTGAATTATAATCACTAAAATTTATGTGATTTAATTTAAATACTTATTTTTAGCTAAGTTTAGGTGGTAATTTATTAATTAAAGGGTAAGATGTAGAAAAAATGTCCGGATAGTCCCTGTGATTGGCTCTATTTTCACCTTTAATCCCTAACTTTCTAAAATTACAGCTATAGTCCCTAACTTTTGTAACTTCGTTCCCAGATAGTCCTTAGCGGGATGGAGGTTAGTTTTTGGTGTTAAATTGGTGTGAAATGACGAGATTACCCCTTACTATCAAATTAATAACTAAAAAGTTAAAAAGAAATATAATTAATATTTTAGAATTTATGTGGACCCACCTCACCCCCTTCACCACAACCACCACCACTACCACCACCACCATCTTATTTTGGTTGTCCCTTTCAAATTCCTATCATTAACATCAACAATATTCACAGCGATCATCTTCAACAGACCACAAGGTTCATTGGTCAATCCTCTTATAGCCCATCAAGATCTCCATGTGCGTCACAGACACCTTCATTCACTCACAATTCTATATATTAACTTATAACGTCAACCTATAGTTGCAATTGTTGATTAAAATTCTAATGAAGTATCAAAGTAAAAATAAATAACATCTCCATGTGCATCAGATAGATACATTCATACATGCACAATTCCACACATTGACTTATGATGCATAAGAATTTATACATCTTTAAAACGTCAAATAGACCCTGTTTACGCGAGAGCTTGTTGTATTTTTATTGATTTTGGTACTCATTTGAGTTGTTTGTGAAAATACAGGTTCGGGCTTCGGCCCGGTGTTGAAACGGAGGCTTTTGGAGCAAAAATGAGCAAAAACGGAGTTTTCCAGCAAACTGCCAGATATGGGACGACCGTGCCAACCACTGGCACGACCGTGCCAGGCCAACGTGTCTAGGAAGAATTTAAGACTAGCACGACCGTGCCAAACCTTGGCATGACTGTGCCAAGCCAAACCAGTCTCAGATCAGATTGTTCCCGGGATCATTTCAGCCATTGTCGAACATTTTATCGATACGCACGACCGACTGGTTGGCATGTCGTGCCACCTCGAAAATGTTTGAGCGGGATTTTTCCCAAAATGGCTAGCAAACAAGTCAACACTCGAAAAAGGGCCTCTGACACTTACCAAGCACGACCTTGCCAAAAGGTGGCATGGTCATGCCAAACTCCCAGTAGCATAAATACGTGGTTTAAGCTCATTTGGAGGGGAGTTGGAGCATTTTTGTGACGTTTTCTCTCAAGAATCTGGTCTTGGAAGCTTGTTGGAGCCAAGAGGGAGCCTTGTAGAGGACTTCATCACTTGAAAATCTACTCAAACATCATTTAATCTTGTCTTTAAGTTGGTTAGCTTACTAGTTACATTATGAACAATTTATGCTTTCTTGTATTTGATTTATTTGTTATGAGCCTTAGGGGCTAAACATTTGTGTTGCTTAGACTTTGTTGAAGCTAATGGACATGTGATAGTTATGGAAGTAGATGTGTTGATTGTTTTTGTTAATCTTCATAGTAATGCTTGAATCTTGTTCTTGGAGTTCTTATGCATGTTTAAAGTCCTTGTTCTTGAATGTTTGGTCATAAGTATTTACATGATGTGTTGGAAAGCCAATGTAAAGATTATGATTATTGAATCTTGGTAACTTGTTAACATGATTCATACATGAAACTAGGAATGGTAATTGTTAATATGACTTGAATGATGATTTGGGCATGTGTATGAATTCTTGCATTTAGATTTGGAAAAATCAAAAGAATGTTTATATGGATTCTATAGTTTGTATATGTGTTAGAATGATGATTTAGGCCAAGATTGTTATCTAGCATGACCATGCTTGTGGTTCATACCAAGAACATGATGAAGGTGCTACTTACTTGAAAGCAAGTTAGGGTGATTTTTATGTTGTTCATAGTAATTTTCCCAAACTTGTAGAGTTAGGAGTTTTAGCAAACAAATAACTCTTGTTTAAAGATTAACATTAACTTATCAAGTGAGCTTAAAATAATAACTTTTAGGTGATTAGAATATTATTTCATTTTAGTTTTCCTAAGGATTATAAACTAGGAAGCCTTGATTGGGGACTTAGTTAAATTTGGATCTTGCATCACCATTAGTCTCTTCCTTTAGTTGTCACATGTTTGTTAGTGGATACTTAGTTTAGGCAACCTCTTTTAGATATTGTTATTTCTTAGTTTAGTTGGTAGCTTGTTATTTTTGCATGATAATTTAGAAACAAAATCAACTCATCGATTGAAAAGGATTTAAAGTAACAAAAGTTTAGTATCGAGACACCGCGTCCACGGGTTGATATCGGTTCTTGCCGACAAATTATATTACCTCCCGATGGGTACACTTGCCCTTTGTGTGTGTAGTTAGTTTTTAGGTGAAAACCCCTTTTTAAAACTAAATTTGTGTGAAGGAAAACCCAATTAATAAATATATATAATTCACGCACATCAACTTATATAGTCCACACATTGACTTATATAGTCAAACCTGGTAAGAAACTTCACTCCACACATTGTTTCGCTTACCAGATCCTCGAATATCAACCGTTCGATGTACAAATCGGCCATTGTTTCCGACGAGATCTTTTTTCAGCACTGTACAAATCAGATCTAAGAAATTTTCATCCGGGTTCGCGAATCTTTTGAAATTCAGAATAGGTCTTTTGAAATTCAAAACAGATTTGTTTAATGGAGTCGCTTGATTCTGGTGAAGAAACTGAACTGAGATCGAGCTTCGAATGTGAAAGCTAATTCTCATTTAATTCTCGCCATTATCATCGAAACCTCAAAATCGCCGGAGAAACGAACCATAAAACCACCGACGGAAAAATGAACCATAAAACCATACCCACAAAATCCTCGGACAACCGCACCACTGCCAGTACATCAAAAGTGTTGCAGGTTTTCTTCATGGCTCAACCGATTGTCGGAAGATGTGGGTGTTGCAGGTACGGGGTGGGGTGGCCGGTGGAAACAAGGTGTTGCAGGTATTGAGGTGATGGTTACTGGTGAATGAGAGAACTGGTGGAGGCGATGGTTTTGTTAATGGAGAAAGAGGGAAAAAGGGTGGGGGTGGGGTTGGGGTGGTAGACTGTTGAAGGTTGATGAGATGGGTTGAAGAAGGTGAGTCTGGTGGGCTCCATTTATTATATTTATTTATTAGTAAGGGTATTTTAGTCATTTCACACTCACTTAACATTAAAAACTAACCTCCATCCGCGTCAGGGACTATCCGGGAACGAAATTGAAAAAGTTGAGGACTATAGGTGTAATTTTCGAAAGTTAGGGACTAAAGGTGAAAAATGGGCAAACCACGGGGACTATCCGGGCATTTAACTCTAAGATGCATTTAACTCTAAGATGTAGCTGACAAAATTAGACATTAAATGTTATATGCAGCTATAAAAAAAACCAAAAAATAAGCTAGAATAGAGAATTTGGAGATGCCAGAATTAGAATCCGCGTCTCCAAAAAAAAAGCTAAAATAGAGAATTCAGCCTTGAAACAAAGTTTGACTATTTTGAGTCCAACAGCAAAATTTTCAGTAACATTGCATGAAATGTCGCATTGTAAAATGCAACATATATAGGGTGTCTTCGGCAAAAGTAGCTGGTGGCTGAAAGATGGTAGCTATAGCTTTTTAGAATATTTAGGTGTTTGACAGAGTAACTGGAGCATTTAATAAAATGTATAAAATGGACACTAAAAAGTTGGTACATTAAAAAGTTTATTATCTTTAGATGTTAAAATAGTCATTTTTTCCCCAAAAGCTTGTAGCTCTTTCTAAACGCTAGCTTCTAGCTCCTTCTAAACGCTACTAGTGGGAGCGTTTAACCAAAAGATTCAAGCTTCTAACCTAAAAGCTTCAAGCTTCTTCAACCAAAAAAAGTTTTTTTATTGAGTAGGAGCTTTTTCTTGAAAGCTTAAAGCTAGAAGCTTCTAAAAGCTCCATGCCAAACATACCCATAGTATGCCATGGTTGTTGAGTTAGTCACGAGGAGTTGTTTAGACTGCTGGGTGTGGAAGAGCTTGGGTTGGGGGCTTGAGTCGACACGTGACGGAGGTGGGGACCATGAGACAATTCTTGAAAACTTTGGGTGTAGGGTGGGCTGGCTTCAGCTGGCCACCCATGTGGTTTTTTTTTTTTTAAACTAATTAAAATTTCACTCAACCAACCAAAGCCAGCCATGTCACCCAGTCCCCCGCCAGGCATAATTCCACCGCCAAAGAGGCAACGCTAGCCCCCACGCCAACCCGGGGTGAAGCATCCAGCGTTGAAGTGCACCCAAGCCCCCAAACCCCCAAACCCCCGCACACACCCTCTAGTCTTAGCGATCCTCCAAGAAATAGTCCTACCTCACAACATAAAAGTATATCACATAACAGATATTACGTAACTTATGGTTAATTTATACCTCTCTAAATTAATAAATTTTCCCAATAATATCATTTTATGAAGGGCTTTTTTTCATGGAACAAGCATGGTCTTTGTTCTTTCCAACGGTAAGGGAGACCTTATCCTGGTGACTTGATTTCACAAATGCATGTGCATGTAGGTTAAGAAATATCCTTGTAGGCAGTATCGAGAGGCCCATTCTTATAGGGATGGATCGTCACGTCAACGTCACATTCTCATCCTCAAAAGGATGGACCTCCTACCAAAATGAAGGGGTGGAGGATGGGCATACCCCACTTTAATATTAAATTAATTTTTAGTTTTTATTAATTTAGTTTTATAAAAACACTACATATATTAAATAAAAATAAAAAATGAAACAAGATAATTAGATTCCTAAAAAATAAAAGTTACGATTCCTTAAAAATAAAATTTTCGAATCCTAAAAATAAAAATTACGATTCCTAAAAAATAAAACTAATAGGTCCACTTTCTTTTAACGTCCTCCTTCATCATCCGGTAAACCTCCCATTCATCCTCCGGTACGGTATCGAGATCCAACTGTAGAATTTTAAAATCACTCGCTCGAGCGAAGTCGGCCGACAAATCTTTCTTATATTCATTTTTTTCCACGTGATCTCTCGGAACGAACGCATCTCGTTTATCAACTCATTCATTTTCGAATCGCTCCCGGAAGACGCCGCTTTTTTCTTTTCGGCCGCCGCCCCTTTTTCGCCTTGTCCCTTCCAGCTGGACGTTCCAACTCTTGCACCTCAACCTCCACCTCGTCAAACTCCACCGGCTCGTCTTTTATGTCTATTTGACAACGAGCGGTGGAGCCTCCCGCGCTATAACTTCCGGACTCAGAAGTTTTACTCCGTTTGGCGGACGCCACTTCGTGCGGAACTGGTTTCCATTTGTTTTCTTTCTTCAAAAATTTCCAAGCTTGAAGATGTGGGAACATGGTTCTACCCTTCGGATCCCAATTTTCCAAAGCAAGGTTGAGGATGGTGACTTCGTTTGCAGGGGTAGGAGGATTAGTGTAAAAGCGGTTGTAAATTTCGCTAAAAGCGGTTGATTTTAGTGTTCATTTTCCACCACTTGGAAGAGACGGACTCGTGATCGCGTGGGTCGGGGTGCTCCATAATCTTGTTAAAAGCATCCGTTATTTTCCTCCAAAAGCTATTACTCGATTGGTTGTTCCCTAAAATTAAAAAAATAACATTAGTAAATAAAAAAAAATCTTTTTAAATTTTAAATTAAAAATACAGTATTAGGTTCATACCGACAACCGGGTTAGTAGACGACTTGACCCACGCCATCGCTAGCACTTCCTCCTCCTTTTTAGACCATGGTCTTTGCTTTGGTTTGGAGTTCGAATCGTCTTGAGCCGCTTTCCCTTTGTTTTTTTGGCGTCCTTTCCTTTGCGGTGGTGATTCGGGGACGACTTCGACGTCATCGTCGAGTCGAACCGTAGATGATCGAGGTTGAGATTCGAACGGTGGTTGAGATTCTAACATTGGTTGAGATTTTAACGGGTTTCGGAGCATCATTTGTTGAAGAGCTTGATATTGATGCATTTGGACTTGAGACATGGAATGGAAGGCGTTCGGTGTTTGTTGGAATCCCGAAAAGGTGAATTGCGGTGTCGCCCAAGAGGGGTCGATAGCCGGTGTGTAACTGGGCGTGGAAAAAGGATTCGGGTTCGGGTTGTTTGGGTTGAACGGGTTCGGGTTCGGGTTCGGGTTGAAAGGATTCATGTTTTTTTATAAAAAAGAAAAGAAATTTATAAAGTTGATGAGAAGAGTGGGTGGATTTTGGATGAATGTGGTATAAAAAATGGAAGGTTGAATTGTATTTAAAGTTAAAAAAACAATTTTTTTATAAAAGAGCCGTTGCCCAACGTTCTTTTTTGAAATTTGTGCAAAAAATGGAACGGAAGGGGCGGCACATGGGAGTCGGGTGTGCCGCTACCGGGCATGGGGGCGGTGTGGGGGTCCGGCGCCGGGCTTGGCCGGCCCCCATACCGGTTGGTCTTAGTGTTCCATGATTAACAAAGATCTTCTCATGGACAACACGGTATTGAGTTCTAAGTAGATGTCATCATTAGAGCATCTTAAGGCATTTTTTCATGTTTTGAGGTCATGTAGAGGAGAGAGTATGTAAAGGCAGCTAATGTGGAGAGAGGGGAAAGAGACGTTTTTGTTTGAAAACGCCCATGCACTTTTTTGGACTTTTTTTAGCTCATGTGGGGCAGAGGGGAGAGGAGACATTATCGCTAAAAAGAACGCTCAAAAACAGATTATGTGAAGGAGAGCAGAGAAGGCGTTTTTGGTCGAGAGAGGCAAAGCCTAGCAAGGGTGGATAGGGGTGACATGGCTTCGCTTTTCGAAGCTTCCCATTATCAATGCTCTTGAGATGATTTAGAAGCATGCATTATACATTCAGTGACAAATGAATGGACTCAAATTTCTACTATAACAATCCATGTTGGGCAACAAGACTTCAACATCAAACTTCACTATTACTCTTGAGTTGTTTCTCCATCTTCACTAATTTACCGTCTTCAGTCGTCATATTAACCTTTCTAGTGGTGTCCCAGTAGTCACTCAATACTACACTCAATCAATGACCAAGTATTCCACACTTGAAACACTTTACACATTCGTTTACGCAACAAGTTTCAAGCTTGTTTCTGAAACTAGATCTATCATACGCAACACCCTAATCATTTCTCCAACGTACCAACTTACAACAGGATATGAAGAAGCATGTGTGACCGACATTGATTCTATACATTGTCCCCTAAGCAGTCATAATCGAAATCAAACGTTTTGCAATCTCTAGGTACATCAAAACCATTATGACTGAACCGATGAACATATATGTGAAAGAAATCAGGTTAAGAAATAACAATTCATTTTCAAAAATAAATGGTGCCATTTCATGACCAGAAAGCATACACAACCAAAATTTGAACAAGTATGAACAGATCGCGCATCCGTGGCTGCCAATAAACAATACCGTATTTTCTCATCAAAAGACAAGAAACATGAACACCATTAACTATCTCCAACCCGATTCAAACACCCTTCTAGTTCCTTCTTCGTTTGTCGGGTGGTGGGGACCCACCGCCCTTCCTTTTCAAACCATGTCCCGTGTCACCATCATCCAACACACCCACCTCACCTTCTTCCACCGGCTCAAAACCTTGACCATCTTTGACCTCATTATACTTTCTCTCCTGTTTGTTTTTCTCATATTCAGCAGCCAATTCTATACCGTCTTCCAACTCCTGCTCGATCAGATCATCATCGTTCATGAAATCCGTTCTTCGAGCCACATCACCGCCACGTTCCTTTCTTCTTTTCTCAAGTGCTGCCCTAACCTTATCTTTATCGATCTTTTTCATAGCGTCTTTCGGTGTTTGACTTCTGTGCTCCAAACTTTGACCACCACCCTTTTCTGATTCATAGTTTTGATCATCATTGTTCTCAACGTCTGAATTTACATCCTTATTTCTATCTGTACTTCCATCATCATTACTTTGAGCTTGAGACGCTTTTAAATGATCAGAAGCGGGTCTTGACGTTGCAGCACCGACATGCGAATCACTGTCATTTGGACCATGTTCTTGTGCCTTCTGCGCAACCCCGCCACCTGTACTTCCGTCAAGAACCTCGCTGGTTTGTGAAGGTGGCACGCGGTTTTGTTCGTACAGTTCCAACATTTGGTTACTCACCTCTGCAATGAAAAGGAAACGGGTCAAATGGGTCGACCCGGATTAAAAGTATTAGCTATAACAGCAAGAAACCAACCCTCCAGCTGGCGTGGGGTAACGTTGAACTCCTGCCACCAAACCTTTTCACCTTCTGACGGCAGCTTTACTTTGAGAAACTTGGCGGCAAGAAAAATGGCACCTGCTGCTATGTGGTGGGGTTTGAATTGCAAGCAGAGAGATGTACGAAGCCTGCATATGTCATTTTCACAAGAAGTCAAACACAAAAATGTTGACCAGAGGTCAATGTTACATATTACTCGCTATGGGCTCCATCCCAAAATATATATCCACCTTCCTATTTTGGTTTATCGCAAAAAGAATGTTCACTTAAAAAAATATTTAGCAAGTCGTACATATTCTACCCTTAAGCAGTAAACGGGATTAATTATACATCTTCAAGAACTAGGACTGCAAACGAACAAAACGTTCAGCGAACAGTTCATGAACTGTTCAGCGGGAAATTCGTTTGTGTTCGTTCGTTTAATTCATGAATGAACACGATCAAGAAATTTCGTTCACTTAGTTAAGTGAAAGAACATGAACAGAGGCGGTGTTCATTCATTTATGTTCGTGAGCGTTCGATAACGTGTTCGTTTATGTTCGTTTGCATTCGATAGTTTCTTAGTGATTTTAGTTTTTATATTTTATTTAAATACTTCATAATTCCGACAAACCATCATCATCATCATACTCGGTATATCCCACCAATAGTAAAGCTAAGGTAGGGTCTGAGGAGGGTAAGATGTAGACAGCCTTACCTCTACCCCATAGGAATAGAGAGGCTGCTTCCAGTGAGACCTCCGGCTCGATAGTAGTTTTGCATCAAGCCTTGGTCATAAGACACATAATGATAGGGAATAGACAAACTATCAAAAGGTTTTAGCTGGATTGGATTACGAAAGAGAAATAAGGAAGAACAGGTGGATAGATTTATTGCAGTGGAATGATAGTACTAAAAGGGAAATTACAAATAACCAGGGTTACACCCTCTCTCCATGCATCATGCAGGAGCCACTAAGTCATAACAAACTCACACACCTCTAAGAGCATTATTCCTTACTACTTATACTCTCTCACCTCTAACAAACTCTCAGCCACATTTAGAAATTACCCCTTTGCCCCTTCTAGAATACACATGAAATAATTCTGGCTTTGCTTTAGAAATAGTTACGGTATCAACCGTATCACTGCTTCCCCCTTCCGAAGAAGTCTTGACCTCAAGGCTTGTATCTGGAAACTGACCTTTGACCCATAAAGCATCCTCCCAAGTGGCTTCATCCATGGGTAACCCCTGCCACTGTACCAACCATTACTCAACCGAATCAGCACCGTCCCGGAGCAGCCGGGTCGCTAAAACAGCAACCGGGGTGAGTGCCTCAGTGTTCCCGTCTACTAGTTCTGGAGGTAAAATAGAATCACTGGTTCCGCGAATAGCTTTTTTTAAAAGTGAAACATGAAACACCGGATGAATTTTAGACGTACGTGTCAGTTGTAGTTTGTACGCCACCGGACCCATTTTCTCAATGATCTGAAAGGGCCCAAAAAACTTAGCTGCCAATTTCTGATGAATTCGACTGGCCACAGACAACTGACGGTACGGCTTCAGCTTGACATAAACCCATTCCCCTATTAGAAAATTCACATCTCGCCTTTTCTTATCCGCTTGAAATTTCATGGAACTTTGAGCATTAGATAGGTGCAGTTTAAGATATTTCAAAGCCTCATCACGGTCCTGTAGTTCTCGAGCCACGGACTCTACACGAATTCCCCCGGAACAAATTGTAAGACAGATGGTGGGCGGCGACCATAAACTGCTTCGAAAGGAGTTGTACCGGTGGAAGCATGAAAGGTGAAATTATACCAAAATTCTGCCCACAGAATCCAGGTAGCCCAAGTTTTGGGTTGATCCACCGCAAAACACCGTAAATAAGCTTCTAAGCAACGATTAATAACTTCGGATTGACCATCGGATTCGGGGTGATAGGCGGAGCTCATGTGAAGTTTGGTACCCATAGACCGAAAGATTTCCTGCCAAAATTTGTTGAGAAATAGAGGGTTGCGATCACTTACAATAGATTTAGGCACGCCATGAAGACGAATAATGTCTTTAATAAATGCATCAGCCACAGTTTTAGCGGTATACGGATGTTTCAACAAAAGAAAATGGGCGTATTTCGACAAACGGTCCACAACAACCAAGATAACATTAAACCCCTTAGAAGTTGGTTACCCAACTATGAAGTCCATAGATAAATTCTCCCAGATTGCATCTGGAATGTCCAGCGCTTGAAGTAACCCTCCTGGAACGGCTGAACTTGCCTTACAACGCTGACAAATATCACATTCACGCACAAACTTTTTAACGGTGGAAGTCATACCAGGCCAATACAAATTAGCAGCCAAACGTCGATAGGTACGATAAAAACCTGAATGACCAGCCTATTTTGGTAATGAGATCACCAGCCTATTTTGGTAATGAGGATCCCATGTTTAATGGTATAGCCCGGGTATTTGGTAGGGTTTAGTAAGGACTTCTGAATTAGTTGTTGAATTTCTGCATCGGTTTTAGCCTCTTCAATGAGCTGGGCACCTTGCAACCATAAGGGAGAAGAAAGCGCCTGATTGAACTCTCCCAATTCAGCCCTTCTGGACAAAGTGTCGGCAACTCTATTTTCGCGACCCGGTTTATATTGAATGTCAAAGTTGTACCCCAATAACTTGGCAACCCAGTTTTGTTGATCGGGGGAAGAAACACGTTGTTGTAGAAGGTACTTCAAACTTTTCTGATCCGTAAACACTATAAAATGAGTACCCAGCAAATATGTGCGCCAATGTTGTACCGCTGACACTAAGGCCATCATCTCCCGTTCATACGCTGATTTGGCGAGATTGCGGTCACTTAAAGCTTTGCTGAAATAAGGATTGGTTTGTGATTTTGCATTAACACAGCCCTGAGGCCACGCCCGGAAGCATCACATTCCACCATAAAGGGCAACGAAAAATCTGGTAGTGTAAGAACAGGGGCTGTAACCAACGCTTGTTTAAGCTGCTCAAACGCATGTTGTGCCTCTGGTTGCCAAAGGAAAGCATCTTTCTTTGTCAAATCAGTGAGAGGTCGCGCAATGCTGCCATAATTCTTAATGAATAACCCGTCAATCCCAGAAATCCCCGTAACCCCTTCAAATTTTTAGGCACCAGCCAGTGAAGGACCGCTTCGATTTTCTTAGGATCCATTGACACACGTTGTCCATCAATAATGTGACCCAAGTATTCCACTGATTGTTGCCCAAAAGAACACTTTTGCCTATTGACCATAAACTGATGTTGTAACAAAGTGCTAAAAACCAAATCTAAATCAACCATATGTTCCTCCCAAGTAGGGCTGTAAATCAAGATATCGTCGAAAAAAATAACCACCTTACGCCGCAATAAAGGTCTAAAAACATCATTCATAATTGCTTGAAAAGTAGCTGGCGCATTTGTCAGGCCGAAGGGCATAACAAGGTATTCATATTGACCATCATGTGTGCGAAAGGCTGTCTTTTCAATGCTATCCGGGCTCATTCGAATTTGATTATACCCGGACTTTAAATCTGATTTCGAAAAGAAGCGAGCGCCATGTAATTCGTCTAATAATTCCTCCACCACGGAAATTGGATACTTGTCAGGAATGGTAGCTTTATTGAGTGCCCGATAATCCACACACATGCGCCAAGAATTATCTTTCTTACGAACCAAAATGACCAGGCTGGAAAACGCACGCTTGCTGGGTCGAATCATTCCCAAAGCTAAGAGTTCCTCAACTTGTCGTTCAATTTCAGACTTCTGGATATGAGGGTATCGATAGGGACGAACAAAAATAGGGTCGTTGGAAGTTAAAGTGATGCAATGGTCATGAGAGCGAGGAGGAGGTAACCCAGAAAGAGCTAAAAAAACAGGAGCAAAGTGTGTAAGAATCCGTGAAAGGGCGGATTGCTGATCATCTGAAAGAACCAAAGTGGAGGAAGAAGGCAAGATCTGAGGCTCAGAAGGAACCGCAGATGGAGAAGACATTTCATCGATAGACAACCACTGCTGAAGAGCAGCCGTAGGAGACCGACCAGTTGAAAGCCCCTGTAACTGAACCGAAGTGCCCTCATAAACAAATTTCATCCAAGAGTTGTGCCAATCATGAACCACCTCACCCAAAGACTTTAATCATTCCATTCCCAAAATCATATCAAGGCTGCCAGTATCAAACACCAAAGCATCCAGCACAAATGTACAAGGACCGATGTGAATCGACAACTGAATACAGCGTTCGGAAACAAAAACATAATGACCATCCCCCAATTTGATGCGTATCCCTGAGAAAACTGAGAAAGGAAGACCCAGAGCAAGAACTAAACGGCGAGAAATAAAATTATGAGTCGCCCCACTATCAACTAACAAACTAACCGGAATACCATGTAAAGCACCTTCGAAACGTAGGGTTTTAGGACCCCCTGTATCAGCCAATAAACCCTCAAATTCAAGAGCCAAACAAGTACCTGTAGGGGGGTCCACGACGTGTGGTTCCACTGATGGACCTGTTGTTTCTAACAGAAAATTTTCGCCGTCCACAATATCAGGTTCATCATCCCCCAATAGGAGAACCCGGAGTTTGCCTTCAGGGCACTTATGCGCCGGACCATACTGCTGACCACATCGGAAACAAAGCCCCTTTTTCCGGCGGTCCTCCCATTCGGTACGAGAGAGGGATTTAGTTCCCCTATCACGTTGAATACCACTATCGGAAGAAGGAGGGAAAACAGATCTGGGAATAGAAGACGAACGAGAGGTTTTAGAGCGTATTGTGGAAACCCAATCAAATGGTTTAGGCCCAAAAGAAGGTTTGGGCTCAGTACGGCCCAAAGAAGTTGGCCCATCTCCAACACTCAGGGGAAAAAACCCAGATCTGTTCTGATAACGGAAGCGAGAAAGGGAGAGGTTATCAGGGCTTGGACGAAGCATCTGCTCCACATCTTTGGCCAAATACATCGCATCCAATCGGGATTGAGGTCGATGTAAACGAACCCATTTTTTCACATCATCTTTTAATCCAGCCACAAAATAACCTAACGCTTGAGACTCTGGTAAACGAGGAACCAGAGACAAGAGATATTCAAAATCCTCGATATAATCATGAATTGAATCAGATTGTTGGATATTAGACAATTGTTCATAAGGGTTTTGAATCTCCAACCCACTGAAACGTTGGAGTAATTCCGATTGGAATTCAACCCATGAAAGGGAATCACGAACCTGAGTGATGATAGTGAACCAGTGTTGTGCTACCCCGATCATGCTCAGTTGAGCCAGACAAAGAACATCGGGAGTATTGTTGATGTCGAAATAGAGATTCGCCTTCTGGATCCATCCCTGAGGATCAAAACCACCAAACTCAGGAAGTTTTACTTTCTTCACCGCCCAAGGAACACCAAACGGGGAATCATCGGAACCAAATTTCGGACCGGAATTAAACACCACTCCACCGGAGGATCCCGATCCCGGCGACCCCTCAGCGGTTTTCTTCTCCTGATGCTTCATCCATGCGAGGACCGCCTTTCGGAATTCACCGGATTCCACCTGATCATCCTCCAACCCTTTTAAGGCAGATTTGATGTCTGTGACATCAGTTTGAAGTTGTTTGATAAGAAGATCCTGAGCATCAATACGAGCAGTGGTGCGAGTTTCCATGGCAGAAAAAGAGAAAAAAACGGTAGGTCAGAGCAGGTCGGTCCAATGATAGGGAATAGACAAATTATCAAAAGGTTTTAGCTGGATTGGATTACGAAAGAGAAATAAGGAAGAACAGGTGGATAGATTTATTGCAGTGGAATGATAGTACTAAAAGGGAAATTACAAATAACCAGGGTTACACCCTCTCTCCATGCATCATGCAGGAGCCACTAAGTCATAACAAACTCACACACCTCTAAGAGCATTATTCCTTACTACTTATACTCTCTCACCTCTAACAAACTCTCAGCCACATTGAGAAATTACCCATTTGCCCCTTCTAGAATACACATGAAATAATTCTGACTTTGCTTTAGAAATAGTTACGGTATCAACCGTATCACATAACACTCAGCAATTAAGACAAACGCCGATTAGTGCATGTACCCCTTTGTCTTTCAGCTATCAACGCCACCACATGATGCATGATTAACCATCCCACTCTTTTAACGTTATTTTCACGAAATTAGTAAAATAACGTTAAAATTAGTGCACTTTCACTTTTGCCCCCCGAGCGCCCACACATATATACATTATATGAGCATACCGCAAGCGGGGCGTTTAATAAGGATCATCGTGTTATATATTTTGTTCATGAACGCTTGTTTGTGTTCATTTGTTTCCATTTGTGTTCATTTACGTTTGTTTGTGTTCATTGCCTAAAATTAACAAACGAACACAAACACGTTCATTTCCTTAACAAACGAACACGAACATAAATTCTTGCTCGTTAAGTGCTCATGAACACTTCGTGAACACGTATATCTCCTCAACAAACAAACAAAAGCAAGGTCTTGTTCGTGTTCGTTCGGTTCATTTGCAGCCCTATCTAGAAGCGCATGCAACTTTATAGAATTGTCATTTAGTTGGTAATAAAGTGCATTAACTACAGAATACTACTCTTTTTGGCTAGTGGACATTTATTTTGGGAGAGTGGGAGTATTTAATGAATTCATCGTACCCGTCATTCACGAAGTTCCAAGCAACCTGAGCAAGTGCATTTTGAGCAACTTTAAACTTCTTTATTGCTTCAACAAGTGGTTTATATGGATGATGCACATTGAAATCAAAAGCAAGAGTTGCCAGAACAACACGTTCTCCGATTAAAATTAATTCTTTTTGTTGTTCATACACTTCCTGTGTAACAAAACAAAAACAGAAAAATTCAGAATTGTCTAGACTATTCATAAATGATGATAAAGCAAACAGGACTTAAAGTGTGATAAATAAAATTACAGCAAATAAATTTCTATAGTAAGCTAACATTTAAAATTTATAGAGTAAAATGCCATTTTCGTCTATGAGGTTTGGCCAGTTTTGCGACTTCCGTCTAAAGGTTTCTTTTTCCACATTTGGACCCAAAAGGTTTAAAATCTTGCCATTTTCATCTGGCTCGTTAACTCCATCCATTTTTCTCTGATAAGTTAGGAGTATCTCCGTCCTTTTTGTTAACTTAAAGAGCAAGAGCAATTCAGTCTTTTTCAGGGGTACTTGGTCTTTTTACATAAAGTGAAAAAAGACCTAATTGCCCTTTAAGTAAGCAAAAAAGACGGAAATACCTCTGACTTAACGGGAAAATGGATGGAGTTAACAAACCGGATGAAATGGCAAGATTTAAACCTTTTGGATCCAGATGCGGAAAAACAAACCTTTCGACGAAAGTCGCAAAACTGGCCAAACCTCAAGAGACCAAAATGGCATTTTACTCTAAATTTAATGATCTAGGAAGTTTTATTCATATAGAAACACGTTGGGAGACGTGTGACCCGTTTCCTTTTAAACGATTATTTAATTTATTTGACCCGCATGGCCCATTAGTGATAGAAGATAACCTATATCTACCCATACATATGAGCGTGACATGAGATTGCCGGCTCTAAATAGCACGATCATTTTTTCAGCTATGCCTTTTTAAGAAGGAAAAACTAGCATGAAAAAGTAACCTAAGTAGCATAAAAGTCGATAAACTGTACACCTTCTGTTTTATTCTCTGTGCGGCCCCAGGGTCCTTTTTGTGATGAATTTCGTAAGAAACAAGAATAACATCTTTCAATGGACGAGGAGTTTCTTCAACCTTGCCTGCAAGAAACATGCAGACTGTTGCAATCGCCTGCAATACAAGAATGTTAATTTATAATTATCAGAGTAATTCTTCATTTCTGTTAATAATGCTGGTAGCAAAAATGGAAGCTTTCAGTCTAATCACTGATATGTAAACTGTATTCACCAAGATTATATAATACAAATTATAATATGTAGTGAAAGTTTAGAATACAAAAGGCTCTTAACGTGCGACGGTACGCGACCACCAAATAATGTCCGTAATTATGCAAATAATGGGAGTAATTAGGGTTAACGCAATCCATGTGTAATTATGAAAATAACGTGCGTAATTAGGCTTTAACCCAACCCATGCATAATTATGCAAATAACGTGTGTAATTATGAATTATAGCGTGCGTATTTTAAAAATGAACATGTGTAGTTTGGTCGCGTACCGTCGCACGTTAAGGGGCTATTGTACGCTAACATTCCCCGTAATATGTATATGTGAAAAAATTACAATATTAATACATAATTATTTTTCGCTAGGAAGGACACACTTATAAAAAACAGATCAAATCAAAACTTAAATAAAAACATATGGAAAAGAAACTGGGCATAACTCACCCTCCTGTCGTTCCTTGCAAGTGACTGACGAACAAAGAAACGGTGACAAAAGATAATAGCTGTAGCAATAGTTACCTGAGGCCTGCATGGAAATATCCATTTAACAATTTCGGAAAAGCTTTAGGGCTTGCAAATATCAATAGGCAAAATACATTCAGAACTTCTTATCAGTCACCAAAACATTTTTCACAATTTCCATTGAAGGTTTTTTACTTCTAAAAATGGAGCCATAGTTATAGACTTTCTATAAGAATTTCAGTAGGCACTGTAATCAATTAATCAAATATGAAAATTGATTCAGTTCTTCCAGAATGACCTTAGAAATAATATAGAAACAATACTCCGGAATAAAAGAAAAAAAACAAAATAAGCAGTTTATACAGATTAGGGGTGCAAATTATTATGAGAAATGACAATGTATTTCCATTGAAGGTTTTTACTTCTAAAAATGGAGCCACAGTTATAGACTTTCTATAAGAGTTTCAGTAGGCACTGTAATCAATTAATCAAATATGAAAATTGATTCAGTTCTTCCAGTATGACCTTAAAAATGATATACAATGTAAAGAGAAACAATACTCCGGAATAAAAGAAAAAAAAAACAAAATGAAGCAGTTTAAACAGAATAGGGGTGCAAATTATTATCAGAAATGACAATGTATTTCCATTGAAGGTTTTTACTTCTGAAAATGGAGCCATAGTTATAGACTTTCTATAAGAGTTTCAGTAGGCACTGTAATCAATTAATCAAATATGAAATTGATTCAGTTCTTCCAGTATGACCTTAAAAATGATATACAATGTAAAGAGAAACAATACTCCGGAATAAAAGAAAAAAAAACAAAATGAAGCAGTTTATACAGATTAGGGGTGCAAATTATTATGAGAAATGACAATGTATAAAACATATGATGCTTATAGAAAAATGAATGTTTGGAGTATCCTCATAAAACTTCTCACGCCCATTATAGTTGCAAAAGCGTAAATTCGATGGCAAAAGCGTAAATCCGACGGCAAAAGCGTAAATCCAATGTGAAAAGAAAAAAAGGAGAAAAACTGATGCAAAAGCGTGAATCCGATGGCACCTCTTTTGATTAATATCAATTAACAAATTTTCCGTAACACATGAATCCAAAAGGCTAGTTTTCTTATGTGATCATTGTACAAAATAACATGCATAGATGCATCAAAATAATGAAAAACACGTGAATTCAAAAAATATACAAGAACTGGGAACAATAACCGTAATTCGTAACAAAACAAAAGCAGAACTTACACTTTAAGTCTCATACCCAAGTCCTGCAGGAACGTGCAATATGATTTACGCAAGTAAGTCTCCTTCTTCAAATCAATGCCATCTGCTCTAGATGGTGAGTTTTCTTCTATTTCTTTCCTAGAAAAATACCAAAGTCCGCTATTTTCCTCATGCTTATTATTATCGGACTGTTTGCATGGACCGTTTGCATGCGTTCCAGAATGCATTGGATCACTGGATAACAAAGCCGCCATTAGTGTCAACTTCGCTCTCAGTTTATCCAGGAATGAAGATAGAAACACCCCTAGTTAACAGGATATGTTAAAATCGCCATCACCTGCCTGTGTAATGTAATATTTATTAAGAGAGAAGAGGAGCACAAAACAAATGGCTATACATATACATTAATGGAAATTAACTTGCAAAAGAACTAATTAGGTGTGTGTGTAGGGGAGGGCTAAAATGAAAACCCACTTGAGTTGCAAAAACTCCGAAAAACTTTATGTAACAAACCGTTTTTTCTAAAAAAAAATAGGGCATGTAATATACATCTTTTCGAATGTTTTGAGCCAAAAAAAAACCCAAAAGGCGCTGAGTAGTTTCTTTTTAATAAAAGGGTTACATTTTGTATGTTTCACTGTAACACAGGGTGTTTACCTCTGTTACATGTAAGATGAAATTCAAAACTTTTTTTTAGAACTGCTCAGCGCTTTTTGGGTTATTTTGGCTCATAACGTTCGAAAATAAATGTATATTACATGCCCTAACTTTTTAATAAAAAAAAAGTTTGTGACATTGTGTTTTTACGAAGGGTTTTCATAGTTTTTGCAACTTAAGTGGGTTTTCTTCCTATACTTCCCTGTATATATATGTGTGTATGTATGTATATTATATATGCATTCTAAACATACATGCTATCCAACTGTAGATTCTCTGTTTGATTAGATTGGTCTTCTGTAACTGCTGTCATAATAATTATAAAACTTCACACTAGATGTGTATGATTGCTATGACCTTATATCTTTATAAGAAAACATATTTATTTAACAAGAACCTACAGGCTCTATACTGGAACTTTACGATATCTTAATATGCCATTTTTTATAATTCATTTAATTAAGATTAACACAGATGAAGAAAAAAAATCACAATTACGAACTACTCGATTTGAAATACACAAGCAATGCTGCTGGCAAGTATAACTTAACATTCACCATTATCCAATCAATTCAATTAAGAGTCCCAATTGTAATTAGAAACACATTTTGCATGTTGTTAAAATAGATTTGACATAATTTATAACTAGAAATACCATGCCCGAGAGTAGATGATCATAAATGCTTTGTAAATCGCCTATGTATGATCAAGATCATGCAAACACGCTACTTGCAGCAATCTTTCATAATATCCAAATCGGATATTGCAGAACAGACATTCATTCAACTTATGAGTTATGAGTCAATAGAGAATTTCAATATATTACTATATTAACCACTCATATTTAGAAGAATTTACAAAATACACACACACACACACACACACATATATATATATATATATATTTATTTATAAAGCAGACGACGACCAAACATCCCTGAGCATTGTCACAAAAGCATAAAACGATCAAAGAGGAAGAAGCATCTTCCACTCATAAGGTCTTATCTGCAGTTTAACAAACCCTATTTCTATCTAGTTGAAAAAAAAAGTGAAATTTTAATTGAAATCAGAAAAGATAATGACAGGCGGGAACATGCAGAACTCATATTTGTTTTACCAGTGTTACCTACAATTTTTTTTCATAACATGCATCAAAATCCTATCGTACAACCACTTAATGCTTGACAGCCAGTTGAAATACAAAACAAAAAAAGAAAGCGCATGACCAGAAGCTTCCAACTAAGTACAATTAATGCTGTTTTACAAACAAAAATTAACGGTACAACCATAATAGTAATACATCACTATCTAGTTAACAAGATCCCTTTTGTGCATGCCCCATACTCTCATAATTAATGCAAATACATTAACAAGATTCGCAGTCTAGCTGCATTAAAACTTCAAAGTTAGAGAACTACAAAACGTTTCCGAAGACGTTTCTATTAGTTTCAGAGCATCAAGAAAACCATCAACGAGACCTAATCACCAACAACATTTAGTTTTCTCACTTTCCCTATCCTATAAGATAAGATGCCATGCCCGCATAAGAATATCTCTTTTGCAATTAGGTCTATGATAACTTTTAAGAAAAACTAAAATTTTATTAAACTATGAATAACAGTCAATCTACTAACCTAAAATGAATGCATGAGAACAACGAAAAACTTCCACATAAGAAGAAGAATTCCATAATTAACTAGCATGCGAAAAAAAAATCATAAGTACAAAACACAATCAAAGAAGAAAATACCGCTTTAAGAAAACCAACAAAAATGTCTCGTACGTAAAATTGAACTCTCACCAAGAATAGATCGAGTAAAACTGAAACTAAAAATCGAGATCGAGTAAAACTGGAACAAGGAACCAAGATCGAGTAAACTAGAACTAACAATCAAGATAGAGTAAAACTGGAACTAGAAACCCAAATATAGTAAAACTAGAACTAGGAACTAAAAATCAAGAGAGAGTAAAACTAGAACTAGATATCAAGATCGAGTAAAACTGGAACTAGAAACCTACATCGAGTAAAATTGAAACCAAGATCGATGAAAACTTTTAAAAAATTGGTTCTTTACGCCACAGGCGATGCCTATTTGCATATCAACCAAGAAAAAGGATTTATACATAAAGATTACCTGCATAACTTTTGAGAAAATAAATCCACAAAATTATGATAAACAGTCAATCTACTAACCTAAAATCAATGCAATAGAACCACTAAAAACTTCCACAGAAGGAAAAAATCCATATTTAACTCATCAATAAAAAGGTTTCGAACATAAAACTAGATTCTCACCAAGATCAAGTAAAACTATAACTAGAAACCTAAATCGAGCAAAACCAAAATTTTCTATTTTTTTGTTCTTCACACTACCTACAATTCCTAATTGCATACCAACTAAAAAAGGATTTTATTGTTTATTCATATAGATAACCTGCATAAGAATATCTCTTTTGCTAATTAGGTCAGTGATAACTTTTACAAAATATTAAAATTCTATAAAACTATAATAAACAGTCAATCTAATAACCTAAAATCAATGCAAGAGAGCCACTAAAAACTTCCACAGAACGAGAACAAATTCAGGTTTCATATATAAAACTGAATTCTCATCAAGATCGACTAAAACTAGAAGTAAGAACCAAGATCTAGTAAATTTTTCTACTTTTCAGTTCTTTACACTCACTTATATTCCAAAATTTCCATATCAACCATAAAAATATATATTCTATACATACAGAAACAAATTAGGGCACAAATCGTAAGCGCACAAGTATAGGATAAGGTAACAATGAATTGAGACTAACCGGATTCGATAACGGAGAGTTATCTCAGCTAGACTCCGGCGGTGATCGGCGATTCCGGCGTTGATCGGCGGAGCTATACGCAGAGGCGAGGGGATCACGGTATGGAGAGGGTGGATACAATCGGAGCGGAGGGTTTATGATGAAGAAAGAGTGGAGTTATGTAAATAGTCCCTAGGGTTTCTATATGTGCAAGTTGTGACATTTGGGAAGATAGTTATAGTTTTATACACAAGTTGGTTGTTAAATTTGTTTGTTTTATGAAAAAGAAAAGTTGAATGTTAAGGAGGTATAGATTTAATGTGTTTATACCACATAAATTGATTTATGAAACATCAATGAGGCCTTAATTTTAGTAGTTAAACTTAGGTTTAGTTAATAAAAGGTATGGATAATCTTAAACAAAAGAGACGTATATATGTATTGATTTTGTAATAACTCATCATATCCAGCTTGGAACTTCGTGATTTCAACACAGGAAATTTGAAGTTTAGTTAGGAGGGGATCGGGCGTCAAGATGTTGTAAGCATCATCTGGTTATTTGTTGCAGATTTTAATTGCATATATTTACTTATAGTATCTTTTTTTGCATATGTTATGCTGCATGCTGCCATTCTAGTTTATTTTCCTATAGCGCCTTCAAACGCTAGTGATGCTCATTCAAGCTCTTGTTACCGGCGTCCACTAGCTTAGGGTGTGTAAATTAATAACAAACATGGGTTGATATTTACTTGTCAAATATACAAACACAAAAAGTGTTAATGAGTTCCTCGGTTCTCTTGTCGATCGTCTTGACCTTGTCAAATATACAAACTTCAAAACATCCAGGGTCGTCTCCGAAAATCACAAAAAAATAAAATTGGCCCTGTTCGAGATAAAAAATTTGGGCCCTATTCGCACATATTCATGTAATGTAAACTCATCAATCATTCGGTGAAATATATAAATACGAAAAAGCTAATACTACGATAATTGTTATGAAATAGATAAAACAAATTAACAAAAATAATGTAGCAAAAATGATCAAAGTATCAAACCTACTTGCTAAGCAAACAGTGTGGTTCTCCTAGCGTTTTTTGAAGCAAAGCTCTCAATCAACTCCTTGTAATCCATACTATCTAATATTTCACTTTCAATAGATATTGTCGCCAACCCGTTTAGCCTTTCTTGTGACATTGTAGAACATAAATAGGTCTTCAACAACTTCAACTTTGAGAAACTTCTTTCTGTCTATGCCACGGTTACCGGAATTGTCAACAACACTTTATATGCATTTATAGCATAAGGATAGATAGTACTACGTTGGAAGATATAGTCTAAAACGTCAAAAGGGTTGTCAATGTGTCTCGTTAAAAATGTATAATCAACTTCAATTTCGTAAACAATTCTTTAGCATCAATATCGGACTCTCCTTCATTTGGACCTTTCGTAACTAACTCTTTAATCATGTCATTACTAAGCCCACCCCAATTTCTAGGATCAAAAATATCAATATCCGGAACCGGATTAACATCATCTTCACACATAGTAGGTTCTTCGTCTACAATAGCATTAACATTATCTTCACCTACGTTCTCATTGTCTTCTCCCGCATTCATATTCTCTTCCCCCACATTAGCTTCTTCATCTACGTTCACATTATCTTCACCCGCATTAGCGTCACCCAAGTTAGAACTAGAATTTTGAATTTCTTTTGAAAAAAAAAAACTTGTTTATTCGCTTTTGTTTAACTTCGTCCGCCTTTCTTTTCTCTTCCTCTAGCTTCCTTTTCTTACGTTTTTTTATGGCCGGATAGGTGTTTGTATTTAGGAACCGGAGGCATAATTTCTAAATATTAACAAAAAAACGTTCATTCAATCACATAATCAAATATGAAATCAATAAGAATCAGAATCACATACCTGCAGACTGCAAGACAATTTACTAGTCTGCTACGATTTTGATTCAATTTAGTTCTGTTGCGTGGCTGCGATATGATGTTCCGAGATACATATTATTTAACATCAAAGTATCAAACCTAGTTGTATTATTTATATGTATACCAAGACGCAGACGCAACATGTGATGTTCCGAAATCGAATCACATACTTGCAAGGCTGCAACAGTGAGTAATTTATGTCGATTTTCCTGAATCCTGCATGCTGCTGCGTCGCTGCGATGATGATGAGTCAATCTGTAGATTCTGCACGACTGCACCTGCTGCGGATTGATGATCGTTCGCTTCACAGTTCCCTCCTGGCTCCTGCTGAATGAATAACCCTTCCAGACTTGCGTTCCTGCCTCCTGCGACGTTTTGTTTACCAGTTCCCACAAGAAGGCCCTTTTGGGCTAGTTATTTGAGTTTTTAGACTTTTAACATGCCCGTTTTTATAAAGTTTGGGTTTTTAACAAGGCGTTTAACAGCTTAACTCCAGATTATACATACATACATACATATATATATAATTTTAAAAATTTCGTGCCTTCTAAGGATTTGGGCCCTGTTCGCAGGCCCATCCTGCACCCCCTTATAACCGGCCCTGAAAACATCCATAAAATTTGTGCGAATGTGTTAAATACCTTTGTATCGTTGTGTTCTACAATTTCCATTACTCACTATGTGATGATATTCTGCATAGGTGTGATCTACACTAATCGATAGGAGCTATACCGTTTATGATTTGCAAAGAGATCAAGAGATTGTGTGAGAGGGTGGATACAATAGGAGCAGAGGGTTTATGATCAAGAAAGCGTAGAGTTGTGTGAATAGTCCCTAGAGGGTTTGTGAATGTGCAATTTGTGTCATTTGGGAAGATACTTATAGTTTCATACTTTTATACTTGTGTCATTTGGGAATATATTTATAGTTTCATACTTTTATACAAGTTGGTTGTTAAAATTGTTCGATTTATGAAAAAAAAACAAGTTAATTGTGAACTAAATTGATCTTAAAATTTAAGGAAGTATGGGTTTAATGTGTTTATACCACATTAGTAAACATAAAATTAGCGATTGAACTTAAGTTTAGTTAATAAGGTGTGGATATTAACAGCGACGTACATAATAGAAGAAAAGTATAACCGTGTTTATTTCGTGATAACTCATGATATTTTAATAAACTAGAACTTTATGATTTAAACACAAGAAGTTTGAAGTTCAGCTAGAGGGAATTGTGGCATCAAAATCATGCAGTGTCTTAAACATTGTAAATTTGTTTTTTTTTTTTTGCATCTGCTCTATTATACACTCCCTCGTTGGTTTATTTCCTTGGAGCACCTTCACATGTTAGTGATGCTCATTTAAGCTCTTGTTACCGGCATACACGTGCTTAGGATGTACAAATTAATAAAAAAAACATAAGTTGACATTCACTTGTCAAATATACAAACAGAAAAAGTGTTGATGAGTTCCAAGGTTCTCCAGTCCATAGTCTTGACCTTTCTCTTATCATTAGATGATCCTTCATGTTGATGCATATGTCTGTTGCCTACGACCTCATATAATATCGAGTCTGTGTTTTGGAGCGAAACGTTAAGTTTATGAGTGATATGAGACAAGTTCGCCCGAACTTGTAGAGCTCATGATCAAGTTCGCCCAAACTTGACCATGGCTCAATTCAGGCGAACTTTTTTCTACTATATATAGGATAGCTGTGTTCTCATTTGTAAGATTCAGAGATTTTGTCACGACAGAGGTGAAGCTCTGTCCAAGTGTTTCCAGGATTTGTAACGTCTACTAATCAATGAAACAGTGATTAAACATTAAGAAACTAGTATCCCGTCGCCTATGCAAACGGATTCCGCACGTTTACCTTAGATTTGCCAAATTAGGACCCGAACGATCCGTACAACGGACCTTCAGTTGGTATCAGAGCAGGATTGGCCTAATTTAAAGACATTGGACATAGAACTTCACATCTACTCATTTCTTTCATTTTAAACTTTTCTTGGACATTACACGGACAAATGGACTGATTTTCAAGTATAATACGTAAAATTCATCATAGATAAACCCTTGAAAAGATTAGAGCTAAAAACGATCAGAATCATGTCGAAAGTTACAAAAAATCAAGTTTTAGAAACTCATTCTGAGCAAACTTGCTGAACAAGTCCGCTCGAACTTGTCAAAATTTGATCAAGTTCGCCCAAACTTGACACATTTTGTTGAAAATTGATACAAGTTCGCTCAAACTTGTCCAAATTTCAACAAGTTCGCCCGAACTTGTCAAGTAGTATACAAGTTCGCTCGAACTTTTGTCAAGAAGGGTACAAGTTCGCCCGAACTTGTACAAAGGTTTCTAAAAAAAGGCATGAAAATTCAGAAAAACATCTCGGACATCATATATCGTTAGATTCGTATCGATGAGACGAGTTTAAAGCTCTAATCTGGTAAAAACAGTTTTCGAAAAAAAAAATTTGAACGTTTTTAGCAAACCGATATGTTAATATTGACGATTAAGAAATCAAATTTTACTAGAATTGTCTGTTTGCTAATCATTTTTCAAGTGTTTTTGAACGACAAATAAATTTGGAAAATGAAATGGAGTCTGTGATGCCGCCAAAGTTGATGAGTATGAACGAGTATGAAAGCTGGAAAGAAAAATTCGAGAACTGGAAACGAGCAAATTTCTTCTACCAGAATGTTCATGAGAAGAAGATGATCAGCTTGTTACAGCAATCGATTAATGAAGATATCTTGATTCTACTATCAAAATGTGATACAGCACAGAAGTTGTGGAATGTTCTACGTGCTAAATATATAGAGAGTGTTGAGATGATTAAGAGCAAGAAGGCTCTAATCAAAAAGGAGTTTGATATTTTTAAGATGATCAAAGGCGAAACGATGAAACAAATGATAGAGTGATTTTGTCATTTGAAAATTCAGATGAGAAGGCATGGACTTGATAAGACAGAAGAAGAGTATATTGACAAATTGGTTGATGCTCTTCCAGATGGTGAATGGACAACGTACCTAATGGTACTGAAGCAAAATCCAAGCTGGGAATTTTTCAAGCTTTCCACTTTTATCGACAAATTGGAGGGGTATGAGAAGGAATTACTAAAGAAGTCTAATCTTGTCAGTGATCAAGGAAATAATCAGTTGAAGATAGAAGGGAGTATAATAGCTAAGAACTGTGAAGCACAAGTTTCAAGTACATCTGCAAATGAGTCTTCAAGATCTAAATCAATCTGCCCAGCTTATAATGTAAATCTGACTGACTATCTGGCAGATAATGCCAAACTCTTGAATAATCTTGAGAGTTTGACATTAGAAAATAAAACGATAAAAGAAAATGAAAAGATTTAGAAAATGAAAAATTACAAATTGTAAAAGAATTTCAAAATCAAATAAAAATTTTTGAAAATGAAAATTCTGTTTTTGAAAAAGGTTAATATTGAAAATCAAAAAGTAATAAATTCTCATCTTTAGAAAATAACTCAACTTGGAAATGAAGTTGAGATTGCTAAAAATAAAGATGTTGATTTCGAAAAAAAGTTGAAAGGTTCTGTGACCTTGTCATTGATTCTAGACCATATATGTCCAAAACCAATCAATGAAAATAAAGAGGAAATTCCAATAAGTGATAAGATCACAAATTATGAAGATGTCATAATTGAGGATTGTGATGATGATACCGATGATGAAAGAGTTAAAAATGATAAACATAAAATATTTTTAAAATTAAAAGAAAATTTTCAAGAAACTGTTCTACAATCTACTGAAAAATGTGAATGCTTAAAGCAAAAACCTTCTAAGCAAAATGGAGAACGAAAACAAAAGGAAAAACAAAGTTCTAAAATTTTTCAAAAGAAACACAAAAGCGCATCGTACGATCATCTAATCATTATAAAAACTCACAAAAATCTGAAAAATAAGTGGTGCAGGTCGGACCACAGTGCTTCAACGTCAAATCATGCTTTTAGAAGAAACAGAAAAGATGGTTACCACACATCAAATCAATGTTATGATTTGAGTGTATGGTTTGCTAAAAAGGATCAGTATGAGAACAGGAAGTGTCATAAATATGGAGTAACTGGACACATTGCTAGAAAATGTTTTCAAATTAATCCTAAACCTGTTCATATTGATAAGAAAAATTTTGAAGATTTGAAAGTACCAACTCAGGTTTTGAAACAATGTATAGAAACTACTAACAAGGTAAAACCAGTTATTACTAACTTTTCAAATTTTGAAACTGGTGAATCCTCGAATAGTAATGAACAAAAAGTTTCTACATTATATTTCAAGAAAGCTTTAAAGAAAAATCAAACATGGTTGGTCAAAGGAAAGGAAGTGACACAATCAGTGAAAATTGAAAGTTTAGAGGACTTTCCAAATCTTGAGAAAGTTCTAAATAAACCTGATTGTGAAAAGAAACTCAAAATTAAGGTTGAAGAAACAACACATAAGACTGCAAAAGCTTGGATGTCACTATTCAACTACCTGTTTGAATTTTTGTGCAGAAACTTCTGAGAAGAAAGTAAATTCTTGAGAATGGAGTTCCGTGGCACACAATGAAGACGGGCCGGGTTATCAAGTTTTACATAAAAGGCCATTTTTACAAAAGATTTGAAATTTTAATAACATTTACTTGAAAATTTTACAAATTTTTGAAGAAAATTTGAAAATTTTCACAGAATCCTCACTGTTGAATAGACAAAACTCATGGATATAAATTGTAATAAACACAAAAGTGTTAAGGTTTTTGTCATCATGAGGGGGAGAAGACTTAAAAGAAAATTTGTGAAGCAGTAATAGATGACGAATTGAAGTGATTCCAATCAGTTGGTCAATGTTTTTATATAAATCAAAAATTCCAAAAATATGTTTTTGATTTTAGGGGGAGAAATTTTTTTTCAGAAAATCCAAAAACATATTAAAAGCAAAAGGTAGAAAAACATTGAAAAAGGCAAAAGAAGTTTTGTGTAAAAAGGAAATGATAGTACATCAGTGGACTATCACAGTATGCTAAGGATTTGTAAAGTTTAAAAGTTTAAACAAGTCTTATTGTGGATGTGTCGGTAAGCATCACACGTTCAGTAAATTGTTTCCGAGATATAAACTAAATTTTACAACTGCTTAAACTTATGGATTAACATCTCTCGGATATATGGACTCAGTACTCCGAAATTTCGTTTGAGATGTTGCCTGATTCTGAGATACAAGGTCTTTATAGATGATTGATATCTGGGGTATTATACAATTTCTTCTGATTTTGCGGAAGCAATGACCTAGAACTTCTATAATGCTTTTGCTAAAATATCCTAAACTGCAACATAATTTAAAGAATCGAAAGATCTAATCAATTGCAGTCAAAAGATTCCAAATTTGAAACACTACCTTATAAGTCGAGCCTCCATCTCTCTGTCAGTACGGTGGTACTAACCTGAGCTCTCAAGGTCTCGCACAACCCAGATACAGATATCAATTAAGCTATACTCACCTTTAAGATGAAATCTAGGGAATCTTGATGTGGGAGTATATTCTGAGATGGGAACCATAGTTAAGTCAAGTTTCTTAACTCTATATAACATATCTTGGAACAATTGAGAAATGTGTTGAAGTTTAAGAGGACAAACATATCGACAATCTAGGTAAATTTGTTTAAAAACTTAGTGTCATGAAGAGGTCAATGGTACTTGTGATATGTCTCAAATAACTGATATGATCCTTTAACACAAACTCAACAAAAATATGTCTGTAAATATGTTTGTACATACTTAGAGTTTGATATTCATTACATAAAAACAAAAATTATATTATTTTTTACTTTTGACCACTGATGATGAAATGCTGATTTTCAAAATCTAAAGCTGCTGATCAAAAGTTTGAAAATTTCAAATGATCTGAAAAGTTTAAAAGTTCATTAAGTTGAAACTTACTTTTGAATAAATGTGTCAGTTTAGTGTTAAAATGTTTAATCAAGATCATTAAGTTGAACTTGATACATAAATCGGCTATTCAATGTCATTAATATGGACTTGATTAACTGAGAGGGTTTAAAAACTGATGAGAATATTAAAATTTGAAATATTTGTGTTTAAAAGTTTCAAAGTTTGAATCTGAAATGTTTCTTTGAGTGTTTGAGAAACTTTGAAACAGGAAGTAGATTTTAAAGGGGGAGCTAGATAAAAACGTTGATTGAAGATACCAGAAAGTTCAAAGAAAGGGGGAGCATGGTGATTCAAGTTTTATCAAGACAAACTCAAAAAAAGAGAAAAGGATTGTAGAAGTCATGAAGATCATGGATGATAGAGTTATTCAAGAAATAAAGATCAAGAGAACATTAAAGGCTCTGGAACTTAATTGAAGAATGATGACTACGGCAACATCCAAGGGGGAGTCTGTTGATGCATATGTTTGTTGCCCACGACATCGTATAATATCGAGTCTGTGTTTCAGAGCGAAATGTTAAGTTTATGAGTGATATGAGACAAGTTCGCCCGAACTTATAGAGCTCATGATCAAGTTCGCCGTCCTGTGAAGGAAAAGTTCGCCCGAACTTGACCATGTCTCATTTCAGGGCGAACTTGTTCTACTATATATAGGATAGTTGTGTTCTCATTTGTAAGATTCAGAGATTTTGTCACGACAGAGGCGAAGCTCTATCCAAGTGTTTCCAGGATCTCTAACGTCTACTAATCAATGAAACAGTGATTAAACATTAACAATCTAGTATCCAATGTCGCCTATGCAAACGGATTTCGCACGTTTACCTTAGGTTTTCCAAATTAGGACCCGAACGATCCGTACAACGGACCTTCACTTCATCCAAAATCATATGTGACACCTACTTAAGCAATGTTAAGTGAAGATGCCAGAAACATTACTATAAAACACGCCAACAATATTACAAACTTTAAAATTTTATTCTAAATTGTCATAAAAATTGCAGATTTGTTAACTTTGACAAGGTTAGTGCATACGTACTTACGTATAAGATGAACTAACAAATTTTTCAGTAAAAGTTAATTCACGCAACTACGTGGTAATACACCATATAGTCATGTCTTTCATTTTTAGTTCCCCACAAATAAGGCATGACTATGTTAGATGGTACTACATAGTCATGTTAAATGAACTTGATAATCCCATAAAATTTGGCATGACTATCCACTACATAATCATGTCCTACAAACTTCCAAGAATCTATAAAAATTAACATGAATGTGTTCAATATTTTTGTATCCTTGTGTTCTACAATTTCCATTACACACCGTGTAATGATATTCTACATAAGTGTGTTCTAAAATAGATAAAAGTTCACATATGGTAATATGATGTTATTAGTTATACACTAGTTTCATAAAATGGCATGACTACGAAGAAGAAATGTACATAAGTGTAGGTCTGATACTAGATTTCTAAACAAGAATTTGGTGAATTTAATCCTTTTAGACCTACAGAATAGATCTGACGAGGTCTTAGATTAATTAACCAATCACTAAAGACACAACCAAACATCATGAATTAAATTGTGACTGAATTGGTAAAAAAGCATGAGCTAAACAAATTATCTTTGAGTCAATTAACTGATTGTGTGTACAAAGTTTACGTTCAACTCCCTCTAATTTTTCAGGTTACCAAACACACACGCTAAGCATCTATTTATACTTGAAATGAATCATCTACTCAATTATTCATTCCCTAAACATTTCGTTGAACAACCTCAGCGAAATGTTTCAGTTGATGTTGACATTTCATTCAACATATTTTTTCATTGAGCACCGTCAAGAAACATTGGCACCAAATCTTCAATCTTCATTTTAATTAAGGATTTTAACTGGTTTAGCCTCAAAAGCCTAATAGATTTCTAAACAAGAATTTGGTGAATTTAATCCTTTTAGACCTACAGAATAGATCTGACGAGGTCTTAGATTAATTAACCAATCACTAAAGACACAACCAAACATCATGAATTAAATTGCGATTGAATTGGTAAAAAAGCACGAGCTAAACAAATTATCTTTGAATCAATTAACTGATTGTATGTACAAAGTTTACGTTCAACTCCCTCTAATTTTTTCCCTTAGGCGGTGGGGTGTGGAAGCGGGAGGGAGAACTGGGAGGTGAGGTGGTAGGTTATCTCGTCGGGGAACTCCTCCCCCACCCTTCTTCGATGCAAATGGGGGATTCCTCTGATCTCCCCGAGCTCACTTTTTCGAACCTTAGGGTTTCAGACCGTTGAACGGTCATCTAATTAAAACAATAAGATGTTTTTTAAAAACCTAGTTAAACCCGTTTATCTATTTACAATTCATACCCACTTCAAATCCTTTAATCATTCTCCTTAATTCATCTTTAAGTTTTACAAAAAATATCATGGATTTGAGTGATCAAACCCGCCACCATGCTTTTCCAAACGCACCTACTACTCCCTCGACCTAACCCCACTCGTATACCCCACAACACCAATGGATGCGTTTCCGTTTGGTAGTTTTAGTAAAACACCAAACGTGTGGCAATTGCAATACCAACAATAACACCTTGTTTTGCAAATGCATATGCAATTAGAACCAACCCAAATACCACTAGTCCAACCCTTGCATCAAATAAATCCCGAGCACGATTATGTTTCTTTAGGCATGGAAGATGATGTTATACTTGAAATGCAACCAAAAAGGGCAAGAAAGGAAAAAAACAAACACAATGGGGGGAAAGTAAGCACAAGAAGAGGGAATTCGAAAGGCACAAAGCATTCCTTAAAGTGTGGTCGAGTTGGAAGCGCTTGCACGAGCGTGGGTTAACGTTTCTACCGATCTGATTAAAGGTTAATATTTTTTTACTTATATATTTTAATTATACGGTTTTATTTTAAAAATGTAATGTGTAGGTACTAATCGAAAGAGAGTTGGTTTTTGGAACAACTAGTTTGTGAACAACCTTTTCAGTTGATGCAACACCCACCATATCGATTAGCCCATTTCGTTAATTCCAATTTAGAGAGATGAACGGAAAAATTGGTTTGTTTGCGAGTATCTATCAACATGCATGGAACCATCGTCCGAGTGGTGCAAATGATGAAAGTGTTTTGTTGACGACTATTGAAAGATACACTGAGAAATATGGGCCGTGGAAATACATGAGGTCGTATGAAATATTGAGAAAACGTGAGAAGTGGAAAGTGGAGCCTAATAAGGTATCACAAGCTAAAATATCTAAATTGAGTGTGTCGGGGAGTTATAGTGTGGGTGGTTCTTATGCACGTTGTGTTATCGATAAACGATGAACCTGAGTTTGAAGAGGAAGCCCTAGCTTCTGAATCAGAGCGACCAATTGGAAGGGACCGTGCAAAAAAGTAGTGACTAGAAAGGCTTCAGGTTCAAAAGGAACGACCTCGAGCGGTGTTGTATCAAAACTTGACGCACCTTTACAAAACTTCAACGAATTTAGGGAAGTTCAAGCGGAGAGATACAAGAGAAAGAAAGAAAAGCAAGAAACGCTAGCGAGGAAAAATAGAGAGGCTTACGTTGGATAAGTGGCAACTCGAATTTGATCTATAAAATCAAGAAACTTAAGAGTTCTGAATCATGAGAACCGACCTCAAAAGCCTACCAGAACAAGACCATGTGTTGATCTCTAGAATGAAAGACTACAAAGAAATGGCTAGAAGAAAGTGCATTGTACTTGTTTTTTATATAAATTATGTCTTTTCTTAAAAAAAATTTAAATTATGTCTTTTTTTAATTTATGTCCTTTTTTAATTATGTATTCTTTATACTTTATGTACTTTTATTTTTATATCTAAAGAAAACATTTTATGTTTTTTGCATTTTAGTATTTAAAAAAAAAGAAATTAAAACATAGAAGGAAAAGCAAATAAGGGGAAACCACATCCCATGTTGGGGAAGGATGCCAAGGTGGAAGGGAGGGTGATGTGGCGTTGAGATGGATTTGGGGAAGAAGGGTGAAGGGAGAACCACACACCATAGCCTTAAGTTAATGCTGTTAAATCACAATTAAAGTATATAACTCATAAAACCCTACAATCTTCCCACATCTTTTTTAAATGTATATAACTTTTTATTCATTATATATACGTGGGAGGGTTCAAATGAGCACTCTCAATATTGCAAGAACCGTGAGAGCGGACGAAAAAACCACGAGAATTTGGTTAAAAACAATTCATATTCAAACTTTCCTTTTACACTTATCATAAATTAAATTGACATGTTTATGTTAAGAATGATTTTGAAAGGAGAGAGGAATTATTTAAAGAGTTAAATTATTATTTTTAATATTGTATTTTAGTTATAATGAAGTTTGTATTAAAAAAGTTGATTTTGATTGGTTTTCTCATTCGTTCTCACGGTTCTCGCAATATTTAATGTTCTCAAGATAACCCTCCCATATATATATAGTATACCGGCAAAAATTAAACTCCAATAAAGAAACAACACTAGAGAGTAAATAAAGAACTATATATATAAAAAAAAACTTACTCGTAGTCTTCTTGATACAATTATGAACACTAGATGGCTTGACGATGATTGGCACAACGAAAGTCTTATTTATAGTAGTATATCATGGTCTTCTTCTGGATACAAATATGAACACTAGATGGCTTGACGATGATTGGCACAACATAGGTCTTAAATCGATTAAACACAAAGGCTTTTTTTGTTAGAGATATAATGTGAAGTGCAGGGGAAAGATATAAAATTTATGAAACATGGACTAAAGAAGATGGATTGGAGTTTTAGCAAGCCATGAGAGTGGAAGTAAAAATAAAATATTTTTATTGATGCTTGGATGCTTACATTGAACAAAATGTCTTCTATATAGAGACAAAACTACTAGTGTCCTATACTATTATAACTACCAAATGTATAGTAATGGACTCAACATTATTGCAAAAAGAACATAAAAACTTTAAGAGTTACATAATTACAAACGACAAATAAAATTGTAATGCAAAGATTCTTTTACTCCAAGCCATCCAATGTTGAGAATGTGTATGAATCTTTATAAGTGTAAACGACAAGTAGAATTATCGTGCAAAGCTTCCATTATTTTCTGACATCCATTTTTTAAACTTGAGATTGTGTGTAATTGATGTTTATAGACGTCATTGCTTACGTCTATTAAAAATATCTGTGTGTATTGTCTATTGAGGATGGTGATCTGGGGTCTATTTTCTTCCTTTATTCATATGTTTAAGCTCTAAATCATCACATTCCCCTGCAAAAGGCAAAAGCATGTTCATGTTTTTAGGAGACCATACCTGTGTATAATGACCTTCTGCTAGTAGTCGCTAATTTTCCCAATGAAACATCTCAACCAATTTTGGTGTATTTTGATGTTGTGTAAAAAATCTTTTCGTGTCTTCACCTTTAAAACTTGAATCCATTTTCTTGTTCTCAAAAATGTCATAGGTATTTTCTAACGGATATAGATCAGAAAATTCTGTATTTTCTTTTATAGCGACATTTTCTGAATACTTTTGCTCTGTTGGCATGTGACTAATAAAGATTCTTTTTCGAGTTGGTCTGTAGGTGTATTCGTTTGCATATGGAAATGAAGAAAATATCTTGCATCCCACTTTTGGAGGAAATGTGTGTCTAGCAATATATCCAAGGACTAATGTGAACTTTTCTCCATATTGGTTTTGGAGATATTCTGTCTTTGCATTCAAACTAAATTCTATGTAATCAATCATACCATAAAAAATTGAAGAATCTGTTCATCGGGCATATCTGTGCTTTGTAAATTAATTTGTAGAAAAAGAAGAAGACATGTTTTTGTTCCTTCATCATTTGTCCTTTCAACAACCTTAGTACCTATATAGGTTTCTTCATTAAAGGTTGTTTTAACAATTTTCTATTGTAATTCATACAATATAGTATTGGAAATTTTGTACAAATCTTTTGTGAAACTATTTGTTCAAATTCTGGAAATTGATCTGTGATAGGTTTCATGCAATATCTCCATGGCATATCCACAATTCTAGCTCTGAATGAACTGAAGTCTCTAGGTACACATATTTTTTCTTTTTTCTCAATTTGTTGTAAAACTGTGTATTTTCTTGCTTTGAGAATAACAACATTTTTTTAGCATATTATTTTCAAGCTGAAATTGTATAGACTTTGTATCTTTTTCTTGTTGTATAAGTTGCTCATGTAATTTAGCAATAACTTCTTCTTGTGCCTTTATTATTTGCTCACGATTAGTTTTTCCTAAATTTGAAAAAGTTGGAACTTCTTCGGGTTATATGAAAAAAGTTGTCTATACCAAAATGTTCTCTGGCCGTTTTTAAAGCTTTGGAGAAGCTATGATAACCCTTGTATACTGGACCAGGGCATTGTATATATCTTGTTACTGTTTCAATTTATTAAAAATTTCAATTTTTATTCCCAAAAAAATATATAATTGGTGAATTTTGGCTTTCGTCTTTTAGGAACCTCTGTACTATGTTCATAAAAATATGTGCTCAAGGCATTTAAAACTTGTAACTTAAATGTGGAGGCCTGTGGTATTGTTTGAATATGCCATAGGTTATTTAACTTTGTATTTATGTCACTACACTTTTGTAAAGCATAGTTACCAAATGAAATGACAGAATTCTGTGTATTTTGTGTATAAGCTCCAGCTTTTGTTCTAGACTGTGTATTTTTGGGTGAACATTTGCTCTTGGTCGATTTATACTTGATAATGGACTAGCGAATTATGTAATATTGTCCAAGATAGAATATGTTAATGCCATTTGTCTAGAGTTGTATATATTGTGTGCTTTGAATGCCTGGCTCATCAACTTTTTTGTCTCTTCATTAGATAGAATGCCCATTAAAGACACAATCTTCTTGGGCTTTATAGGATGTATAAGTTTTTCTTTTCCTTTACTTTTCTTGTCCATCTGCAAACAATAGTTTGTTAATATTCTAGATAACATATCTGCTATTCCATTGTTTTTTCCCTTTTATGTGTTCAAAGCTTATTGTATATCTATTTCCTAGTATAACATTTCTGCAAATTAGCCAATTTTGGTCTATTAACCTTTTTTTACTTTGGTTGTTTCTTTTATAAATCTAACTATAACTTCACAGTCCGTTCTAACTGTAAATTCTTTATGTAAAAATATTTTAAATTTTTCTAAGGCATTAATTAGTGCGTGTATTTCAAAATCTACATATTTTGTCTTTTTCTTTAGGAATATATTTATTAGGTTTGCAAAGAAGTACTGCCCCATCATTCTTTACAACCATCAACTTATAATTATACAATCTGTTACTAATGGTAATTCTAGTCGTTTAATATTTTTAACTACAAGCTTTATTTATTCTAAATGGAAACTTCTTTGTCCATTTTTTGTTGTTTTGCTATATAATTGTCCTACTAATTTTAATAAATTTGGAATAATTTTTCTAGCATAGTTTACTAATCCTTGAAAGGTTTGTATTTGTTTAAGATTTGTAAGTTTTTCCAGAAATTCTAATTTTTTTTTGTCAAGATATGTGTTGGTAATTCTATTTTCCTGTCTCCCATTTCTAAACCAAGAAATGATATTTTTCTTTTAAATAATTCTATTTCTTTTTTGAAACTACTATACCATTGTTCTCTATTTCTTCAAATATTTGTTGTAAATGTTTCTCATATTCTTGAACTGTTTCATTTGCTACTAAAATATCATCAATGTAAATTAAACAAAATTCATATTTTAAAATATATAATGTCCAAGAATCTTTGAAAAATTGATGGTGCGTTCTTTAGCCCCCAAAGCTAAGAACGTTCTTCTCAAATTGTCCTTCTGGACATGTAAAAGCCATCTATGGTATAAACTTTCGTTAAGCTGGAACTGATTGTATCCTGATTTTAAGTCATGTTGGGATTAAATCCTACCGAAAGAACAGATGATAGAAAGCCAAAATCTCTACTTATCATTGATCCTGTTTTATCAGAGTTTACCAGCTTTTCTCATAAACCATTGCCCAAAAAGGTCTGCTTTACAAGCCTCTGCTGAAGACTAAAGACAAAAGACAAGCAAAGGTCTGCCAAAAACCAACAGAGGATTGCCTCATCAGTGTTTTACTTTATCAGTGTTTATCAATGTAACAATGCTTGTTTAGCAAAGTTTTAGTATAACTGTGTTTAGAATTAGTTATAGTTGTTAGATGTCATTTTCACTGTTCATGTCATCATTAGATGCTCAGCGGTTTGCATTGTACTGTAAATAGACAGTGCATGTGTAGTGTTCTATTATCTATTGAAAAGATCATTTCTACTTTTATCCAATTATCTTCTTTGCATTTTGTACGAACAAACACTTGTGATATCAGGCTGAGAAGGGAGTTGTGAATTACATGCAAAACTTATAAGTTGAAAGCATGTTAATGAAAGCAATCTTCCATTAGTTGTGAATCAAAAGTTTTCTAAATTCCGTTGCAATTCACTCTGTTTTAAACTTCATCCATCACTTCATTTATAAACTTTCACAACTAATTAAACTCAGATCCTAACAATTGGTATCAGAGCTTGGTTAATCAAATTTGATTTAATAATCAATTTGATTTGAATAGATCAGCTCTCCCTGCTAATTTGTTTGTTCGTTTTTATTGAAAAACAGAGTTTATTTACGTTTCAAAGTTTTAAACAAAAACTGTTTGTAAACAATCAGAATGTCTCAAAATTCACAGGATTCTTATAACCTGGTTCCATGTTTAAGCCTCCGATGCTTGTCAGGTCTGAGTACTACATCTGGCAACCTCAGATGGGTTATATTCTTGCTCAGCAACACACCGGTTGTTGGAGGTCAGTTGTATTTGGACCTCATGTTCCCATAGTTCCAAGTGCAGAGGACCCAAAAATTCAAGTGCCTAAAAATCCTGAAAATTAGTCCGAGCAGGATTTCCAAAAAATTGAGTTAGATGCTAAGGCTTTTAGCATTGTTAATTCAAACCCATATGGTCTGATGAATGTGACATCCTTGAAAACTTCAAGCCAATGGACTTTTCAACTATTGATGGTGTCAAAGCACCAAAGCAAGGGTAATTCCCATCAAAGATCTTCCAACAGATGTTACAACATCTGCTTAAAAGAAATTTGAGAAAGGGAAGAAGAAAGAAAAGGTTAAAAACTTGTTTTGTGATTTTTGTGAAAAGAAAAATCATGTCACTCAAAACTCTTTTCTTCTAAAAGCTTATGATATCAACAAAACAAGTGTAATACCTGAGCCTTCAAACTGCATAATTTGTGGCAAAACCAATCACAAGACTCAAGAATGTGTTTATCTTCAAAATTTTGATGTTAAAAATAAAAGAATATAAATCCAAAACATTTGATACTCAAGCTCTGTTAGAGAAAAATCTAAACAGACCTTTGAACCAGTTCAAACATCTGTTACCAAAACTTTGCACAAAACCTTTGTTCCCAGAGAAGTGCAGGTAACATATTCACCACCTGCAAACAAGTACCCAAGAGGATATGGCCAACATGTGTATCAAAAGGTTCCTCTTAGTTATGAGGGTTACAAAAAGCCCTCAAAACCAAGAGTTAACAGGCATCCTCAAGGATATGAGCATCTGATAGAAATGGCTCACAACAGTGCTTACAAAAATCTGATCCAACCACTGTTCATCTTCCTGAATTTGAGATTGGACAATCTGTGACCCTATCCAAAGCCATCTTGGCTTTGGAGACCCACCTAAACTAATTGTTTACTAATGTGCAGGGAGCTTCTACTTGCCTGGATAGTTTATGGTATGTAGATGGTGGAGGCTCCAGGCACATGACAGGATGTAGAGCCCTTTCTCAAAGACTTCATGGCACATGGAGGGGGTAACATATTCTTTGGTAACAATTCAAAAAGGAAGGTGTTTGGGTCAGGGACTGTTCAGTCTGGGAAACTCAAATTTGAACATGTTAATCTCATTGACAATCTAAAATTTAACTTGCTGCGTGTTTCACAAATGAGTGACAAAGGATATGGATCCTTCATTACAAAGAAAACTTGTCAAATTTTTGGACCAAAGAAGTGGTTAAAAAGATTGATCAAATAGTTGCTGAGAGCAAAGCACAACTTGTTGCTCATAGGAGTGGCAATGTGTATGTGGTGGATATGTTAAAGGATAATCCAATGTCTAATGCATGTCTGTTCTTAGTTGCTCTAAGCAAAGATACAGAACTATGGCATAGAAGACTTGGACATACAAATCTCAAGACTATCACCACACTCTCCAAACAAAATCTTGTCAGAGGTTTACCCTCAAAAAAATTCACTTGTGATGATGAACATTGTGTTTCTTGTTTAAAAGTCAAACAACATAAAAGTTCATACAAGTCAATTGAAGAGTCCAAAACAAGACAGTGTTTGCAGTTGCTGCCCATGGACTTGTTTGGCCCTGTAAAAATCATGAGTCTCAAAAAGAAAAGATACTATCTTGTCATTGTTGATAATTTTTCAAGGTTCACGTGGACATTTTTCATGCACTCTAAATATGAAACCGCAGGCATCTTGCAAAATTTTGTGAAACAAGTTTAAAAGAAATTTGACCTGCATGTCAAAGTTTTTAGAAATGATAATGGGACAGAGTTTAAGAACAAGGAGTTGGATGATTTCTGTGTGTCAAAAGGGATTGTTAAGCAATATAGCATCCTAAGGACACCAGAACAAAATGGAGTGGTTGAAAGGAAAAACAGAATTTTAATTGAATCTGCCAGAACAATACTTGCAGACTCAGGTTTACCCTTGTCCTTTTGGGCAGAGGCTGTAAACACTGCTTGCTATGTGCAGAACAGAGTTTTGGTCAATCATAGGCATCAAAAGACTGCCTATGAAATTTTATACAAAATTAAACCTCTGATCTCTTATTTAAAATCTTTGGCTGCCCATGCTTCATTTTAAACTTGAAAGATTACATTTCAAAGTTTGCAGCCAAAGTAGATTGTGGTTATTTTCTAGGATACTCAACCACTGCTAAAGCCTACAGAGTTTTTAGCTCAATGACTAAGTGTGTTGAAGAAACTTTGAATGTAAAGTTCAATGAACTTTCTTCATTGAAAATCCCAGCAAATCCTGCTGAATTGTTTGACTTAGACAAATTTACATTTGAAGATGTGTCTATCAAGACTAACCCTGTAGGTACATCACAGTCTTCCCGTCAAGAATTTGGATATGACAGTGTGCTTCCACAAGTCAAAGTCAATCCATCCATCAGAGGAGCAGATGCTACAAACCACTGTGAAAACTATGCCACTAGTTGTTAATCCACAAACCTATGTCAGCTCACACAATCAAACCACTGTTGATAAAAGTCCACTCTCTGTGAACAAAAGTCAACCTTCTATCACACCCATCCTCCTATACCTCCACCTTCGTTTCAAACAGATGTTGGATCTTCAAAATTTCCAACAAATGTTAGCTCAGATGATTCTGATCTGCAGCATTCACCACAAAATGCCATTATTCCATATAAGGGGGGGATCTAATCTACCTTAAAAGTCATCCATCTGATCAAATCATTGGCAACATCAATGATGGGGTGCTCATAAGAAGCCAATCCCAAAACATTTGTCTTTTTGCTGGTTTTCTATCTCTTACACAACCTGTCAAGTACCAAGAGGCACTGAAAGACAACAGTTGGGTAGAAGCCATGCAAGAAGAGCTCCTTCAATTCAAAAGACAACAAGTATGGGAACTTGTATCACTACCTAAGGATGTATGTCCAATTGGCACAAAGTGGGTCTTCAAGAACAAAACTGATGAAATGGGTATTGTTGTCAAGAATAAAGCTAGGCTTGTGGTTCAAGGCTATAGATGTAACATGTAACATTTGTCAAAAACGGGTTTCCAAAACCCGCTCCGTTTTGTAATCGAATATCAAGTTATAAATGTCACGTTGTATATTTATGGTTATTTTGATTTTTAATGATACATAATTAATAAACAAACTAAACTATAAAAATTATATTTGATAAAAAGTGAAAACAAAATAAATAAAAATGAAATGATGCTGCCGGGGCTCGAACCCGGGTCAGCCGGACATTGATATCCAAAGACTTAACGCTTACACACATCACCACTCCGCCACTTGTTTGTTTTCTGTCAACTTAGGGAAACGAATAACTCTTATACACAAACCTAGTTAAACCGGTTGCGCCAACTGAGAAACCGAAATCGGCAATTCAACCGTCTAATCGTTTGATTAATCGAACATTCAGGTTTATAACCGATGCACCGACGATTTTAATCAATTCGGATTTGAATGAACTTCCATTTTTATCATCATCGGTTTTTATAACCGAAAATAATCAAAGTCCAAATTACTTCAATCAAGACCCCTCTCGCGACTCAGAAACATCATACAAACATTCCATTTCACTTTCATCACACATTCGGTCTATCAGAAAGCTTAAATCGACTCGCCGGAAAATTCTGCAAGTTCGCCGGAAAACCGTATATGTCCTCAAATCGGTAAGTTCTTCAATACCATCGTAGTCTAACAGTTGTTAAGCTATTTCTAACTCAAACCTTCCACTTGAGATCGAATTCATGCACCGTTATCAGATAATTCCAGTTCGCCGGAAAATTTCTGGAAATCGTTATCTTCGTCTGTGAAACGGTAAGGACCTTCAAACACACTTTTAACGTTTATTTATCACTTCAATTCCACGATTGGCTAATCAAAACGGTTAATTGTTTTGTTCAGTTGAGGTGCACAAAAACAGAGCCGACGCATTGCCGGAAATTCTGTAATAAATCATTCCTACGGTATGTTACTTCCAACACCGTCTCTGCCATTTCATTTTAGTCTTATGAATGATTGATAATCGTAAAAACAAGAAACGGATTAGTAACACAGTCGACTGAAATTTGAGTGAAGAAGACGAAGATAGTTAAGTTATAAGTATAATTAAAATTGGTAATTTAAACGGGTTAGACACACAGTCCAGCGGTGGACTGTGTGCAAATAATACGCGCATGTCATGAGTTCGATTCCTGATACACGCATCCTTATGTAATAAAATGCCTTTTTGATTAAAACTGAACCGGGTTAATCTTTGTTAGTTGTTAAGTATAATAAAAACCAAAATATTAACCAGGTTAGACACACAGTCCAGCGGTGGACTGTGTGCAACACTAACTCGCACGTCATGCGTTCGAGTCTGGTTAACAGCACCGGTTCGATGATTTAAAATCTTTTTAAAACAAATGAATTTTGAATAAATCGAATTAGTATATAAATATAATAAAAAACAAGATTATTTCGGGTTAGACACGTAGCTCAGTTGGTAGAGCTGCGTGCACGCGTACGGGAGGTCTCGGGTTCGAGTCTCACCCAGCGCATACTTGCACACTGACCGAACCGGTCAACAGGTCAACAAGTCAACGGTCAACGGTCAACGGTCAACGCAAAAATAAACAATTTTTTTTATATTTTTATTTATTTAATTTAATTTAAAAATCAATTAAAAATACTTAAAAATAATATTTTTAAAGATAGAAAATAGCCTTAAACTCACAAAAATATATCTAAAAATTCCATTAAAATCCTTAATAAAATCCACTCATTTATTATATTTTTCCGTTATTATTTAGGTTAGTAATTCTCGTTGTTCAACTCTCCCGACTCGTGCGCATCTCATCATCTCCATTCAAACGCACCCAATGTGAGTGAATCTTTACAAATTCCCCGTTTTAATCACGTTTTGGGGTGTATCATGTGTCTTGCTATATAATATATTTAAATCATCGTGCATACATCATATCATGAACATGTGTATTCAGTTTGTTTCAACTGTTGTGTGGTTATCGTTAGATGCAATTTATTATTTTCAGTACATGCAATTTCATAGGCCGCCGCTCCCCATTACATTATGAGCGTTGAGCATGTTCCCCATTATATTATGAGCGTGAACCTGGCGTGCCCACATACGATCGGCTCCGTTTGATTGAGCCTTGATCGCACAGACATTTTTCATTTTCAGTACATGCAATACGATCGGCTCCGTTTGATTGAGCCTTGATCGCACAGTTTCATTCATGTTATTTATCGTATGATGTTGGTATGTTAATGTATGCTGTCATGTGTTATTGTATGTTATAGTTGTGATTGCTATTGCTACTGCTTGGTTATTTACATTTGCTCATTTATGATTATACACAATTTTTCATTGATAAACTAATAAGTAAATCACTAATAAATGTTTATCTAACAAGGTTCACTCGCCAACTTATGTTGACCCAAAAACCCCCATTTTTACACATGATACAGGTGAACCAGCTGCAGCAAGAAACACTTAGGATTGGACTAGAAGAATAAAATGATTCAGAGTTTGGGATTGTTTTGCTTGGTTTATTTTCTTTGTATTGTATGGACATGTTTGGATATTTGGGAATGTAATTTTGACTTTAATAAATATGAAACATATTAGTAAATATCATGAGCTTTGGTGATAACCCAATTATGCCCCGACTCTTATTCCGCTGCGGGTCGGGGTGTGACATAACATCCGTCGAAAAACGGGTTTCCAAACCCGCTTCGTTTATTAATCGAATATCAACTTATAAAATTTCGTTGCGTATTTATGATTTATTTTAATTTTAAACAATACATAATTAATAAACAATTTAGAATTTAAAAACTATAATTGATAAAAAGTGAAAATAAAATATATAAAAAATAAAACCGGCTGCCGGGTTTCGAACCCGGGTCAGCCGGTTGAAACCTCAAAGATTTAACAAGCACATATCTCACCACTCCGCCACTTGTGTTATTTGTTGATATATCGAAACAAATAATACATATAATAAAACTTGAAATTGAATTCAGTCAACAGCGCGCCCATTTCGCAGTCGCCGGAAAATCCGACGATTTCGCCAATTATCGACGGTTTCTTTTGACTTAACGTATGTATTAACATCGACATCGGTTATAACCGATGTCTAATCCCGCGACATTAGTCATAACCGCCGGAGAAAGGCTGACCAATGAATCAAGACTGACACCCAATTCATTGTGATTCTTCCTTATAAATACACACCCAAGTCTCTGGAAATCATTTCGCTCAAAATCGCACCATTTCTCGAATCAATTTCACTCGCCGGAGATTTTCTGCATTCGTCGGACTTTCGCCGGAAAACCGAGACTTTCATCAAAACGGTAAATACCTCGACTCTTTCGGTTTCAATCCATTGTTAGACTATTACTAACTTCAATCCATCAACCAGAATCAATCCGAGACGACGTAGCTGGAATATTCTGCTCTCGCCGGAAAACCTCTTGAATTTCCAAACTCACGCTGTGAATTGGTATAATCATTCAAACCTTCTGTTAATCCTTGTTTAGTACCCCAATTTCATAACTAATCGAACAAAACTGTTAATTGATTCAATCAGACGGAATACACAAATCAGAGCCGACGTCCATTGCCGAAATTCTAAGAAAATACAGTCTGATCGGTACATTCGATTCCTTAACTCATTTTATTCATTACATTTCAACCAGTAATAGGTTCGATGAACGACTCAATCAAGAACAGTTGAATAATCGTCGTCTGAGTCTTTGAGCGAAGAAGACGAAGACGACGATGTTTATAAGATTAATTAAAACAAGTTATATAAACGGGTTAGACACACAGTCCAGTGGTGGATTGTATGCAAACAATTAACACACGTCTCGAGTTCGATCCCTGACACAACCTCACTCTCTGAAATAAAAATGTTCTTTTTAAAACGAACCGGATCAACTCGCGGTAAGATGTTAAGTATAATAAAAATCAGTATATTAACCAGGTTAGACACACAGTCCAGCGGTGGCATGTGTGCAACACTAAACCACAGGTCCCGGGTTCGAGACCTGTTGTGTGCACCGGTCCGATATAATTAAATCCTTTTTAAAAATAAATGATTTCTGATTAAATTAAATAGTGTATAAATATAATTAAAAACAGAAATATTTCGGGTTAGACACGTAGCTCAGTTGGTAGAGCTGCGTGCACGCGTACGGGAGGTCTCGGGTTCGAGCCTCACCCAGCGCATACATATACACGACCGAACCGGTCAACAGTCAACAGTCAACAGTCAAAGTCAATGGTCAACGGTCAACCCAAAAAGTCAACACTTTTTTTATATTTTTATTTATTTATTTAATTTAAAAATCAATTAAAAATACTTAAAAATAATGTTTTTAAAGTTAGGAAATAACCTTAAACTCACAAAAATAAATATAAAAACCCTATTAAAATTGTTAATAAAATCCACATATTTACCGTACCTTTTCGTTATTATTTAGGTTAGTTATTCCTCGTCGATCAACCCTCTAAACTCGTGCGTATTCATCATCATCAAACGAACGCACCCAATGTGAGTGAATCTCTACCAATTCCCCGTTTTAATCACTTTTTGGGGTGTATCATGTGTCTTATTATTTATTACATTTAAACGCTTGTGCATCCATCATATCCATGATCAAATGTGTATTCAATATGTATCAACTGTTTGTGTGGTTAATGTTTAGATTAAATTTATCATTTTCAGTACATACATCATCATAGGCCGCCGCTCCCCATTACCTATGAGCGTGAGCCGTTCCCCATTACCTATGAGCGTGAACGAGGCGTTGCCAACATACGATCGGCTCTGTTTGATTGAGCCTTGATCGCACATACATCATCATAGGCCGTCCGTTCCCCATTACCTATGAGCGTGAACGTGACGTTGCCAACATATACATTATCATTCATGTTATATACTCATGCAAGTTGGATTGTTATTGTTATTGTTTTTGTTATTGTATGTTTATCTACATTTGCTCACATATGATAAGTGCACAATTTTTCCATATTAAATATAATAAGAAATCAATAATAAATGTTTTTCTAACAAGGTTCACTCGCCAACTTTTGTTGACCCAAAATCCCCCATTTTTACACATGATACAGGTGATCAAGTTGAAGCAAGAAACATATAGGACGGCCTAGAAGAATAAACCAGTTTAGACTTTGGATTGTTTTATTTAAATTTTCCTTTCCTTGTATTGTATGAATTTGACTTGAACATTTGAGATGTAATTTGAATTTAATAATATGAAACATATTAGTAAACATCATGAGCTTTGGTGATAACCCAATTATGCCCCGACTCTTATTTCGCTGCGTGTCGGGGTGTGACAGATTGGTATCAGAGCCATGACTATAGGGATATAGGATAGGTTATTAGACCCTTAGAGCCTATACTATAGTTGATTAGAATTTCTAAATTGTTTGTGTGTTACATGCAAAATTCATGATGTTTATATGCTTTATGTTTATTGTTACATTCAATGTTATGCAAGCATGTTCATAGGTACATATTATTATACAATGCTCATCATGAATCATATCCTCAAACATACCATATCCATGAGAGCACACACCTCACAATTCATATGATTTTTACAACGATTTTTGTATTTTCAAATCACATCAAAGTGAGTTCTCATGACGGTCATGTAGTAACTGGAAGGGTACGAGTACCGGTAGTCGGAACGTCCTGTCTAGGCTTGGCATTCGTATAAATCCAAAATAAAGGACCAGTTTGCCTACCTGGGGACTAACGATGAGAGTACGAAGGACCTATTAGGCCAAAGCATGCTATACCAAACGTCGTGTGAACCAACCCCACTTTGAGTTGTCATTGTGTCTATACCTGGACACCCTCCGACCATACATCTCGCAAACATATTTCATGGTTTTCCTTCGGGTGATGCGAGTGTTAAACCGCCAACACCAATGTGAATCCTACTAAACCAATAGTCATGGGGGCCCACATGACTATACAGGCGATGGTATGGGGGACATTGGAGGCCCAAACATGAGCAAACCCAAGACATCCTATGGATGTAGTTGCATTATTGATGATTATGTTATTTTATTACTTTTAACGACACATGACACCTAAACACTTCTTAAACTCACAATCTTCCTATGTATGTTCCTGTAGATGTCGGCTAGGCAGCTACGAGGAGGTCGAAAGTCAGGAAGGTCAAACGAACGCTTGGCCACCCAAATTGCAAAACAAATGGCCGCGGTGCTTCCTGACATCGTTATTCAAGTCCAACAAGCACTCTCCGCGAATCCCATCAACCCTCCCAACCAAGAAGACCAGAATATCGACAACCCTTCCTCCAAGAAGTGCTCCTACAAACACTTCAAGTCTTGTGATCCCCCAAAGTATGAAGGGACCGAAGGTGTCACTGCTCTCCTCCACTGGTTTGAAGAAATGGAGAACACCTTCCTCAATTGCGATTGTCCCGAGGATCGCAAGGTACGTTACGCAACCGGGAGACTATTTGGGGTAGCCCTGACCTGGTGGAACACCGAGAAGGGTAAGAGAGGAGTTGAAGATGCTATGGCCTTAACGTGGGAAGAGTTAAGGGAAATAATGACAAGACGCTTCTCGCCCAAGAAGCGAAATCAAGAAGTTGGAAGATGAATTCCACTCGCTAAAGCAAAAGGAAGGAGATCATACTTCCTACAACAAAAGGTTTCTTGAGCTGAATCAGATGGTTCCTAACTTGTTCACCCCAGTGTACCGCTTGGTTGAACACTACATTCGAGGCCTCCCCTCGAAAATTCAAGACTCGATTCTAAGCACTTCACCTGCAACACTGGAAGCTGCAATGGAACTAGCTACCGAACTTACCGAGAATCGCATCCGAAACGGTAAATTCAAGGAGGAGAAAAAGAAAGCCCCCATTGAGGCTCAAACTTCAAACCATTCTGGCTCCTCTTCGAAGTTTACTGGTAAAAGGAAGCGAAACACCAGAAACTTTGCTACCCATCACCCAAGTTGCCCCCTCATCTACACCATACAAAAGGCCATACTCCGGCCCTACCCAAAATGCACCCGTTGCCAATACCATCACTCTCCCGAACACCCCTGTCAATATTGCACCAGCTGTGGCCGTGCAGGTCACACCATCCAAACCTGCCGCACACTTCAGCGAATGAACCGCAACCAACCCACAACCCAAACCCACCATCAGATAATGGGTCAAGCCCAACAACCCTTACTACTACCACCTACACAACATACGGCCCAAACCTACTACCAACCCAACTACCCCATGATGCAACCCATGCGGGCTTGTTACAACTGTGGAGACCCAAACCACTTTAGAAACACTTGTCCACGCTTGGTGAACATCATACATGCTCAAGCTCAAGCAAATCCGGTGAACCAAGCTAACCAAGCTCCTCCACCTGCTAGAGGAAAAGTTTTCAACATCAACGTCAATCAAGCTAGGGCAGACAACAACGTGGTTAACGGTATGTTTCTCATCAATGGTAGTTATGCATCCATGTTATTTGATACTGGCGCGGATAAGAGTTTTGTATCCTTAGAATTTGAACCCATCCTCAACCAAACTCGTGATAAACTCATGGAATCCATAACGGTGGAAGTTGCTGACAGAAAACCGGTCTCATTGAACTCGATTATACGAAATTGTACCCTCACTCTAAATGATCACGATTTTCCAGTTGACCTCATTCCTATGAAGTTGGGAAGTTTCGACATTATAATCGGTATGGACTGGCTCAGCCAACATCAGGCTGAAGTGGTATGCCGCGAAAAGTTCATTCGCATTCCTCTCGCAGACGGTCAAACCCTTCGAATCTTTGGAGAAACCCTTTCGAAAGGACTCAAATTGATGTCCTGCCTTCAAGCTAGAAAATATCTCCGCAAGAACTATGTCGCATTCCTAACTCACGTAATCAAGAAGGGAAACAAGGAGAAGAAGCTAGAAGATATACCTGTAGTGAAAGAATTCCCACAAGACTTTCCCGAAGACATCTCAGGACTTCCTCCCATGAGAGAAGTCGAATTCCGCATTGATCTTATACCTAGTGCTACACCCGTCGCGAAATCTCCTTATAGGCTAGCCCCATCCGAGATGCAAGAGCTGGCCAGTCAGCTGCAAGAACTGACTGACAAAGGATTCATACGTCCTAGCTCATCACCTTGGGGTGCACCTGTTCTGTTTGTGAAGAAGAAAGATGGAACGTTTCGCATGTGTATCGACTACAGAGAACTCAACAAATTAACGGTCAAGAACCGCTATCCGTTACCCTCGCATCGATGACTTACTAGACCAACTTCAGGGTGCCACTTGTTTTTCAAAGATCGACCTTCGTTCTGGTTATCATCAACTCAGAGTGCATGAAGAAGACGTCCCAAAGACCGCCTTCCGAACTCGTTATGGTCATTACGAATTCATGGTCATGCCATTTGGATTAACCAACGCCCCAGCTGTATTCACGGATCTAATGAATAGGGTATGCAAACCCTATCTCGACCGCTTTGTCATAGTCTTCATTGATGACATCCTCATCTACTCAAAGTCTAAATCTGATCATGAACGACACCTTCAACTCATCCTCACACTCTTAAGAACCGAAAAGCTCTACGCTAAATTCTCCAAGTGCGAATTCTGGTTAAGAGAAGTACAATTTCTTGGACATGTCGTCAATGACAAGGGAATACATGTCGACCCCTCAAAGATCAAAGCAGTACAGGAATGGCAAGCGCCACGAACCCCTACCGAAGTAAGATCATTTCTTGGTTTGGCGGGTTACTATCGCCGTTTCATTGCAAATTTCTCTCGTATTGCTGTACCACTCACGGCTTTGACTCATAAAGGAAAACCCTTCGTATGGGGACCTAAACAAGAGGAAGCCTTCCAAACTCTTAAGCAAAAGCTTTGTGACGCACCTATCCTCACACTCCCCGAAGGTTGCGATGACTTTGTAGTATATTGCGACGCATCAGGGCAAGGATTAGGCTGTGTATTAATGCAAAGGGGAAAAGTGATAGCCTACGCGTCTAGACAACTCAAAGTTCATGAGAAGAACTACACCACCCACGACCTGGAACTTGGAGCCGTTGTGTTCGCTCTTAAGATATGGAGACATTACCTCTACAGTACCAAGTGTGAAATATACACTGACCACAAGAGCCTCCAACATATCTTTAATCAGAAGGAGTTGAATATGAGGCAACGAAGATGGGTCGAACTTCTTAATGACTACGACTATGAAATTCGGTATCATCCTGGCAAGGCAAATGTGGTGGCCGATGCACTCAGTCGAAAGGGTTATGCGAACTCCATTCGTCTTCTATGTTCGCAAATCATAACCGACATCAAAGATCAAATCCGAGAAGCTCAACATGTTTCTATAACAGAAAACGACATACGCAATGAGCTATCTTGTGGAGCAGAACTTAAACTCGAAACAAAATCTGACGGTATTCTGTATTATCTAGATCGCATATGGATTCCCGATCACAATAACCTTCGTGATTTCCTTATGAATGAGGCGCACAAAACACGATACTCTGTACACCCAGGAGCCGACAAGATGTATCAAGACCTTCGATACACCTACTGGTGGCCTGGCATGGAAAAGGATATTGCTGTTTTTGTATCCAAGTGCCTTACCTATTCTGAAGTAAAAGCTGAACATCAAAGACCTTCAGGACTTCTAACCCAACCTGAAATACCTGTATGGAAGTGGGAAAACATAACCATGGACTTCATTACCGGGTTACCTCGCACCTCCAGTGGGTATGACACTATATGGGTAATCATTAATCGTCTCACAAAATCAGCTCACTTCATTCCGATTCGCGAGGACTTCAAGAACGAAAAGTTAGCTCGTATCTACATTAGCGAAATCGTAAGCCGTCATGGTGTACCTTTAAGCATCATTTCAGACCGTGATGGTCGTTTCACTTCACGAACATGGCAAGCCGTACAAGCCGCCTTGGGTACTCGATTAGACCTCAGTACCGCTTTTCATCCTCAAACTGATGGACAATCTGAACGCACCATCCAAACTCTTGAAGATATACTTCGAGCATGTGTCATAGACTTCAAAGGGAATTGGGACGCTCATCTACCATTAGTCGAATTTTCGTACAACAACAGCTATCATTCAAGTATCAGCATGGCACCTTTCGAAGCCTTATATGGTCGTAAGTGCCGATCACCAATATGTTGGCACGAAATTGGAGAAGCTCAAATCACCGGTCCGGAATTAATTCAAGAAACAACAGACAAGATCCATCAAATTCGAAACAATCTTCTAGCGGCACAAAGTCGTCAAAAGAGTTATGCATACAAACGACGAAAGCCCTTGGAGTTTAACGTTGGTGATCAAGTACTTTTAAAAGTATCACCGTGGAAGGGTGTGGTTCGTTTTGTCCAAAAAGGCAAGCTAGCACCACGCTACGTAGGACCTTTCAAGATACTCGAAAGAGTAGGACCTGTAGCATACAAGCTTGACCTACCAGAAGAACTCAACAGAATTCATCCCACATTCCACGTATCGAACTTGAAGAAGTGCCTCGCCGATGAAAATCTCCATATTCCTCTAGAAGACATTCAAGTCGATGAATCTATGTATTTCATTGAAAGACCAGTAGAAATTATGGACTTCGGGGAGAAACGTTTAAGACGAAGCCGTATTCCAATCGTCAGGGTACGCTGGGAGTCAAAACGAGGACCTGAGTTTACTTGGGAACGTGAAGACTCAATGCGCGAGAAATACCCACATCTTTTTCCTGTTACCACTACTACTTAAATTTCGGGACGAAATTTCTAAAAGTAGGGGATACTGTAACATCCGTCGAAAAACGGGTTTCCAAACCCGCTTCGTTTATTAATCGAATATCAAGTTATAAAATTTCGTTGCGTATTTATGATTTATTTTAATTTTAAACAATACATAATTAATAAACAATTTAGAATTTAAAAACTATAATTGATAAAAAGTGAAAATAAAATATATAAAAAATAAAACTGGCTGCCGGGTTTCGAACCCGGGTCAGCCGAATGAAACCTCAAAGATTTAACAAGCACATATCTCACCACTCCGCCACTTGTGTTATTTGTTGATATATCGAAACAAATAATACATATAATAAAACTTGAAATTGAATTCAGTCAACAGCGCGCCCATTTCGCAGTCGCCGGAAAATCCGACGATTTCGCCAATTATCGACGGTTTCTTTTGACTTAACGTATGTATTAACATCGACATCGGTTATAACCGATGTCTAATCCCGCGACATCAGTCATAACCGCCGGAGAAAGGCTGACCAATGAATCAAGACTGAAATCAGACCCAATTCATTGTGATTCTTCCCTATAAATACACACCCAAGTCTCTGGAAATCATTTCGCTCAAAATCGCACCATTTCTCGAATCAATTTCACTCGCCGGAGATTTTCTGCAATTGTCGGACTTTCGCCGGAAAACTGAGACTTTCATCAAAACGGTAAATACCTCGACTCTTTCGGTTTCAATCCATTGTTAGACTATTACTAACTTCAATCCATCAACCAGAATCAATCCGAGACGACGTAGCTGGAATATTCTGCTCTCGCCGGAAAACCTCTTGAATTTCCAAACTCACGCTGTGAATTGGTATAATCATTCAAACCTTCTGTTAATCCTTGTTTAGTACCCCAATTTCATAACTAATCGAACAAAACTGTTAATTGATTCAATCAGACGGAATACACAAATCAGAGCCGACGTCCATTGCCGAAATTCTAAGAAAATACAGTCTGATCGGTACATTCGATTCCTTAACTCATTTTATTCATTACATTTCAACCAGTAATAGGTTCGATGAACGACTCAATCAAGAATAGTTGAATAATCGTCGTCTGAGTCTTTGAGCGAAGAAGACGAAGACGACGATGTTTATAAGATTAATTAAAACAAGTTATATAAACGGGTTAGACACACAGTCCAGTGGTGGATTGTGTGCAAACAATTAACACACGTCTCGAGTTCGATCCCTGACACAACCTCACTCTCTGAAATAAAAATGTTCTTTTTAAAACGAACCGGATCAACTTGCGGTAAGATGTTAAGTATAATAAAAATCAGTATATTAACCAGGTTAGACACACAGTCCAGCAGTGGACTGTGTGCAACACTAAACCACAGGTCCCGGGTTCGAGACATGTTGTGTGCACCGGTCCGATATAATTAAATCCTTTTTAAAAATAAATGATTTCTGATTAAATTAAATAGTGTATAAATATAATTAAAAACAGAAATATTTCGGGTTAGACACGTAGCTCAGTTGGTAGAGCTGCGTGCACGCGTACGGGAGGTCTCGGGTTCGAGCCTCACCCAGCGCATACATATACACGACCGAACCGGTCAACAGTCAACAGTCAATAGTCAAAGTCAATGGTCAACGGTCAACCCAAAAAGTCAACATTTTTTTTTATATTTTTATTTATTTATTTAATTTAAAAATCAATGAAAAATACTTATAAATAATGTTTTTAAAGTTAGGAAATAACCTTAAACTCACAAAAATAAATATAAAAACCCTATTAAAATTGTTAATAAAATCCACATATTTACCGTACCTTTTCGTTATTATTTAGGTTAGTTATTCCTCGTCGATCAACCCTCTAAACTCGTGCGTATTCATCATCATCAAACGAACGCACCCAATGTGAGTGAATCTCTACCAATTCCCCGTTTTAATCACTTTTTGGGGTGTATCATGTGTCTTATTATTTATTACATTTAAACGCTTGTGCATCCATCATATCCATGATCAAATGTGTATTCAATATGTATCAACTGTTTGTGTGGTTAATGTTTAGATTAAATTTATCATTTTCAGTACATACATCATCATAGGCCGCCGCTCCCCATTACCTATGAGCGTGAGCCGTTCCCCATTACCTATGAGCGTGAACGAGGCGTTGCCAACATACGATCGGCTCCGTTTGATTGAGCCTTGATCGCACATACATCATCATAGGCCGTCCGTTCCCCATTACCTATGAGCGTGAACGTGACGTTGCCAACATATACATTATCATTCATGTTATATACTCATGCAAGTTGGATTGTTATTGTTATTGTTTTTGTTATTGTATGTTTATCTACATTTGCTCACATATGATTAGTGCACAATTTTTCCATATTAAATATAACAAGAAATCAATAATAAATGTTTTTCTAACAAGGTTCACTCGCCAACTTTTGTTGACCCAAAATCCCCCATTTTTACACATGATACAGGACGGCCTAGAAGAATAAACCAGTTTAGACTTTGGATTGTTTTATTTAAATTTTCCTTTCCTTGTATTGCATGAATTTGACTTGAACATTTGAGATGTAATTTGAATTTAATAAATATGAAACATATTAGTAAACATCATGAGCTTTGGTGATAACCCAATTATGCCCGACTCTTATTCCGCTGCGGGTCGGGGTGTGACAATAGATAAGAAGAAGGCATTGATTATGATGAAACCTTTGCTCCAGTAGCAAGGTTAGAAGCCATCAGACTGTTTGTAGCTTTTGCTGTCAACCACAACATCAAGGTGTTTCAAATGGATATCAAAAGTGCATTCTTGTATGGTAAGATCAAAGAAGAGGTATATGTTTGTCAACCACCTGGTTTTGAAGATGCATTTTATCTAGATCATGTCTACAAGCTTAATAAAGATTTGTATGGCCTGAAGCAACCACCAAGGGCCTGGTATGAAACTCTTTCCACTTTTCTCTTATCCATTGGTTTAGAAGAGGTAAAATTGACAAAACCTTATTTTTAAAATGGAGATGAAAAGATTTAATGCTTGTCCAAATTTACATGGATGGCATCATTTTTGTATCCACATGCACTACCATGTGTGAAGAGTTTAGACAACTCATGGCAGCAGAGTTTGAAATGAGTGCAATGGGTGAGCTCCAATGTTTTCTTGGTCTCCAAGTAAAACAATTGCACAATGGTACATTCATTCATCAAAGTAAGTATGTCAAAGAACTACTTACAAAATTTGATATGAATGATTGTAAACCATGTAGCACACCCATGGCAACCTCAAAGTTGACACTGTGGATGACTTGATTGATCAAACTCTTTATAGAAGCATGACTGGGTCTTTATTGTACCTAACTGCTTCCAGGCAAGACATCATGTTTGCAACATGTGTTTGTGCCAGATCCCAATCAGCACCTAGAAAGTCCTATCTTATTGCTGTGAAAAGGATACTCAGATATATAAAAGGTGCTTCCACACTTGGTATCTGATATTCTGCTAATGGAAACATTGAGCTTTCAGGTTATTAAGACAGTGATTTTGCTGGTTGTCACACCACAAGGAAGTCCACATCAGGAGGATGTTAGTTCTTAGGTGATTGTATAGTGTCTTGGCAAAGCAAAAAGCAAGTTGCAGTATCCACATCCACTACTGAAGCTGAATACATTGTCACTGCAAGTTGCACTGCTCAACTCCCATGGCTTCAAATCAATTGCTGGATTTTGGTGTAATTGCTTTAAAGACTCCAACTAAAGATCAACTGGCAGATGTTCTAACAAAGGCATTAGATACATCTACCTTTGAAAGTCTGATCTCTAGGATTGGCATGCAAAACATGGATTGAAACAATCTTTTGTGTTCCATGTGTAAATAGCATTAAAATGTTTTCAGAAAATCGAAAATCCATCCTTAAATAGCTTAAAATTGAAGTTTTTCAATAAATCTTTAAAGTATGTTCATAACGATTGTTTTCCTTAAACTTTTGTTTGGCTAGAAAATCTATCCTCTATTAAAGTGTATCCTCTGTTTCATTTGATGTTCCTTCCATCCATTGTTTGGCCAAACCACTGCTTTGACCCAAAACCACTAATATCTATCCTCTGATAGTGTTAAAATCACCACTGTTCTCATCCACCATTGATACACAACAGTGGTTTCCCAAACAACTATCATCCATTATTATCAGAGGTTACACGTGGACAGATGTTAGCCATCAGATCTTTTGAAAACCACTGCCACGTCAGCATTCACTTTTTCCCTTTATAAACCATGTTTTATCCAAATAGAGCTTTTACTCGTCGTATCGAATTCAAAATTCTCAAGCGGTTTCCATTACTCTCATCTCCATTTTCTTCTTCACGAATGCATACCTTTACATCATTCACCATGCCTCTCATCATTAAAACACCTCACAACTACACTCCCATTCTTGAAGAAACCGACAACAATAAGGCATATCATGCCATGATCAATATCCTGAAAAACTCCAAATACAAAAGTATCATGGAAACAAAAGCCCCAATTTATCTTGATACACTTCAACAATTTTGGGCTAATGATGAGGTTCAAACTCAGAAGAACGTAGCTTATGCCATAACTTAAAAAGTTGGTGCATCTCTCATCCAAATTTCCCCATCCTCAATCTCCACTGTGTTTGGTCTCAGTGACCTAACACACTCAACTTCCTTCACAAATAAAGAGTTACACGATGAATTCATTAAACGGGGATATGATGGTTAGCTTACATGTAAAACGATCTACTACTTTCAATGAAATACCTTTAAACATGTAGTACTTGGGATATGCCATTTTAACAAAGTCTGATTTCAAATTTTCCCAAGTATTGTTCAATGATTTGGTGACAAATTTTAATAACATTAAAAAGAATAAAGCTTTTCTTATACATCCTCGGTTATTGAGTGCTTACATCCAATCCCAAGTTTGTGAAAAAGATGCTACACAAGGTGTCATCTGTCATGTTGGCAGCTTGACACATGAAACTTTTACTAGAATAACAAATCAAACAAAAGTTTTAAAAACATAAGTAGAGGGGGATGAGCTAAATTTAGATGCACAAACATCACAAGCTCAACCAGTGTTGTGAAACGCACACCAGCCAAATCCAAAAAGAAACCCTCCAAATCCATAAAGCCCACCAAATCGAAACCCAAAAAGGTTACTCTTGAAGATGAGATCCCAGAGATGCCTGTGACAACACAAAAGTCACATGAAACCACTGCTATTACTTCCTCACAGCAGATGGAAAGATCTCCACCTTCTAGCCCATCTCCTCTTGTATCCTCACAAAAGGATCATGTTGTAAGCACATGGATACCACAATATGAAGCAATGGGATCACTTGATTCTATCTTCCACATCCCCTCTCCTAGGGAAATATCGCTTTCTACACCACAACCCTTTCCACTACAACTTCCACCTACCATTTTACCTCTGTTGAAAGCACTTGACATTGTTCAGACACAAATCAGTTCCTCTCAATCACCTATTCATGAGAGTTCACCTCTACATGTGACTGAGTCTGAGCACATTGTTATTGCTAACCCATCAACAACTGAGGAGGCTACATCCCTTGGGTTACAAGTAACCCTTGGTGATATTTCAAGTGAAGCAGGCACTACAATTGCAGAACTTCTTGTTTCTCAATTGGACAGTGGTTACATTCCTAAGACTTCCTTGAAGGCAACAACTGTTGAGGTCACAACTGTAACCTCTGCCCCAATTGACCCCAGAACCAAGAAAAATGGGCATCTGGTTCTGCTGATATGAGATTCATTTCCATTGAAGTTCCAGATAAAACTACTACTGGTAGGAGTTCAGATGATCCTACTAAATTAGGTGATGTGCTAAGATACAAGGATTTGATGGACAAAATGTCTCGCATGGAATCATCAATTGATGATCTAAAAATCATGATGAAACAACTACTTCAACACTCACAATCCTAACCATCTTCATACACACCACAGACTGCTGAAGAGCTATGGAACATCGTGCAACCCATCATAATGGCTCAGAGAAGATTGGCAGATATTCAACATGAAACACAGATGAAGCTTATCAGAGAAATGGTTTAGGCTAGATACAGGGATACACAAGCTGAAATTATGGCCATCAAAGACCATCTATTGAAAACCACTGGCACTACCCCTACTCCTGTCTTTCAAGAGGAAATTATTATAGATGATGTCAAAAAGGGGAGAGAGATTCTATGAGAAAGTTGCGGCCTGGTTCAACAGCAAAACCTAAAGAGCCTGAAACCATTGCTGCAACATCTAATGCTACTCTTGGAAAAGAGATTGATGAGACTCTGAATAGAGAAGTGGAAAGGATTGCTGATGAAAAGCAGACTAGACAAGATAAACTGAGGGCTGAAAGTAAAAGCCTGGTTAAAAAGGTATTGGCTCAGCAGAAGGAAAAAGAAGATATCGGTATTTCAAGAAAGAAGAGACCTGCTAGAAAAGCAAGGCAACCAATTTCCACCCCTTCTAAAACCTCTGCTGATACAAATCCAGTTGAATCCTCTATCCAAACCAAACCTCAAACACCATCAGAAATTCCCACATCAAACCTTACTCCAGCAGATGTTATAACTCCTGTTGTGTCAACAGTTGTTGAGACAACAGAGGTTACAACAAATATTACTCAAACCACTGCTATGATCACATTTCCCACTTCAACTCACCCATTAGCCACTCCACCAAAATTTCCTACACATCCACCCTCACCTCAAATTATTTTCAAACGTAGAAGAAAAACTTCTGTTGTTGAAGATGACAAAGTGATTCCCTCACCAGTCCCTTTCTCATCACAACCACTCACCAAATCATCCTCATCACCTCCATCTAAATCTACTTCAAAACCACTCCCACCTTATGTGCCACCACCATCAGTCATTCCTCTTGCTACCAAATTTCCTCTGGATTTAATTGCTGTCAGAGAAGAGATAAAATCCTTCTATTCTATTGAGGATCCAGACAAGATAGACTTCCCTTCTCTATTTGGTTACAGGAAACCAAGGAACTTAGATGAATATCTCAAGTTGAAAGCTAAACAAGCTGAAAACTTGACCAAAGAAGAGACATAGCGAAAGACAGACAGTGAAGTAGAAAGTTTTCTACAATATCAACTGAGCAAAGTGAGAACCCTTGAAGATTATGCAAAAGAATTATGTAAAAAGCTGTCAGAAAGAAATGATGAAAGCCTGAGACAAGACTACTTGGATCACATCATGCAACATAAGCCATAAAAAGCAACAAAATCTCAATTCAAAGATTGGACTACACAAGACCTGAAAGAGGAGGTTGAAAGAATTCAAGAAATGCTCAAAGATCCCCTCAAAAAGCCAACTCCTCCTGATTGGAAGAAATTTAAGAAGGTAGAGTCAAGCAGAGCTTTAAAGTTAAAAAGAATGAAAGAGGAGCTTGTAGCTGCAAAGTATAGATCTGCAAAGCAAATTGCTAGATGGTCAGAGTCCAAAGTAGTAGAGACATACAAAAGATTGGTAGAACTCAGAAAGAAAAATCCTTCAGTTCCTCAAAAGCCATTCTATCCAGTAGAGGATATCCCTAAACAGACTCTTACCTTGAAAAGACCATCCTCAACCTTTGGCCTATCCACACTTGCCTTAAATCAATCAAAAAAGCAAAGGCAGATGGAAGAGGAAGATCAACTAAGGTATGAAGAAAACATAAAGGAGGATTAAAGTGTCAACTGCTATTCCACACAGATGCTGCAAGTGATAAACTGAAAGAAACACTCTCCAAACTTGCAAGCAAAATGAAACCATCAAGCTCAACAATAAATCAAAGCCTAAGAAAACCAACTAACTCAAAAATTCTAAGTGGAAGTCATGCCCAGACACCCACGAATTGACTCTGCTCGGGTCAGATGGTAAGATCGAGAAGATAAACAAGGGGATGCATACAGTCTGTGTGTAGAAGACCTCCAAGATCTAACGAGACCTCCTGCTCAGGTCAGATGTTGTTCATTTGTTATACTAACTCGGGTTCTAACAACTGGCATATCAGATCAACTTAAATGTAAAAAACCTAAAATCACATTTTTTTCTTTTTTTTCAATATAATTATACTCCCCAATTGGCATGCTTACAAATTTACTGAAACTGAAACTTGTTGTCCATAGATCAACTATAACTCAATACATGTATGTCTATTAACATTTATAGTAATGATTAATTTTTCATATATTTATTGGGCTAATCAAATCACCTACCGCATAAGTTATTGTTTCTGTATTTTTTTTAATGGTGTGAATTACTCGCGAATGTGAGAAGGTCTAGCATACGTTGACTTAACCGGGTCCGCGCTAGAGAGCCCTCTCACACAACAGATCCCCAATTTAAACCCCTATCACCCAGACTCGAACCCGAGACCTGGAGGGAAAAACTCACCCGAACCCACAATGGGTGGAACTTAAATACACGTAACCCACCACTAGAGCACTTAATGATGGTTTTTCTTTTCTGTATGAATCAATTTTTATCAATCTCTATAGTGTAGTTAACAATAATCATCCACAAGTTTATATCAGTTTATCATATTATTATTATTTGTCAATCACACTAGAGTATTCTAAACCACTTACATCTTCCCATTTGAGTCATGGCCCTTACGTATTTACCAATTCCTATATGACTTCATATAATCATATACCCAGGTCATCTTACAATTACATGAATATAAACTATATTGAGTTCACATAGGAGGTCCGAGCTCTACCGAATCGTTGACAAACGATTCCTAAAAGGGTGTTATTATCTTGAATTAGAAGAACCAATCTATGGTTATTTGATTCCATTTATAGTCGGGATAACACTAAGTCGTGGAATCGACTTAGTTTTCAAGTGGATTATAATATATATTTATATATATAAATATAAACATATTTATGAAATCGCGTTAGTTGTCGTGAATAGGGGTACGTGTACTTGATGGATATCTTTATGAAAACAATACGTCGTAACTCGTACAATGGATTTATGCATTTTTCTGAATAGTTGTCGTATACGTTAATGTATTTGTACGATATTCTTTGCGAGAGTATATGTATCATTTGGTACTTATACCGTATTTATACGTATATGTATACTTGTACAATACTTGTACTTTGGTGATTTCCTCCAAGTGTATCCATGTGTGTATATATACTTAGAAATTTTCCACATAACCCAGATGTGTTACCTAGTCGTCTAGGTTATCGGTTAATTCTTGTGACATAACCCAGATGAGTTACCTGATTGTCTAAGTTATCAGTCGATTGTTGTGACATAACCCAGATGAGTTACCTGGTCGTCTAGGTTATCAGTCGATTGTTGTGACATAACCCAGATGAGTTACCTGGTCGTCTAGGTTATCAGTCGATTGTTGTGACATAACCCAGATGAGTTACCTGGTCATCTAGGTTATCAGTTAATTGTTGTGACATAACCCAGATGAGTTACCTGGTCGTCTAGTTATCAGTTAATTTTTGTGACAATACTACGTTTCAAGCTCGGTCACGTTAACTAATACTATATAAAAAAAACAAAATAACAAAATTCGGATCATTTAAATTTTTACTGAGACTTGCGTTGACTGAGTTGACTATGTTGACCGTGTTGACCAGCTTTGACTGTGTTGACCCGTGTTGACTGGGTTTGACCTAAACCCAAAACTGAACCAAGGCATCGAAAATGACCCAAAACGATCCCTTGACACGTGTTTGACCTATTGATTGAGTTGACCCGAGCCCGAGAGCGTCCCGAAACTTATTTTTCACCCAAGACGAAAGTGTTTCGGATGGACTCTACGGGTTACCAGGAGCCCAAAAATATATTTTTCGTAGAAAACGGATGGCCGGAACCTCGCTAGAACCATGCCAGAAGTCGGTATCTCGTCGGAGAATAAAATTTCACAGAAACTTGCAGAAAGGTCTCTAACCACCCGATCTAAACATGCATGGAAAGAAAACTTGAAAACGAGCTCGCCGGACTTTGGCCGGAATGTCACCGGAGTTGCTCCTGTGCTCAAACGGCTTTGAATCTTGAAAAACTAACATCACCACGCGATCCGAACGTCGAAGATAGTCGAAAAAGTGTACTCTTGGCCGAGAAAAAAGGTCGCCAGAAAATCGACGGAAAAGTCGCCGCAGGCGGGTTCGTCGCCATGGTCGCGCCGTCTCCGCCGGTGGTCGGCCGGAGTCCGGCCACTGGATTTCTAGAGAGAGAGAGTATGTGAGAGAGAAAGGGTGTGAGGAGAGAGAGTAGTGTGTGTGTTTATGTTGTTTGTGTGTGTAAATACACTTATATAGCTAGGATTTGGTGGGTTGGGCCTAAGGCCCATAAGCCCGGTTCTTTTGTTTTTAACGGCCCGATCGTATTTCTGGAGCCCGGTTTCACATCCGAACTTCGTGGAATGTCATATAACAAAGTTTTAGGGTCAAAACTATGAAAAATGATGTCGGTATTCAATATTAGTCGCGTACGTTCGTCGGTTGCGTTAAAATCGCGAAATTTGCTTCGGAGGTCATTTCTAATCCGTTTTACGATCTGATTTCAACTGCGAATATTAAAATTCAATTACGAAGCTAAATTTGTCATAATATTTCAGTTTTGAAAGCGATACACGTGTCCAATGCTTTCGTTTTATTGCCGGTGCGCTTCAGCAGTCTCGTTTTTCGTACACGTAGGCGTTTTGTGCCATTCAATGTACCGTAAATTCGCAAAACTAAGTTCATATGCATAAATTATACTATAAAATTCGTGTTTGTCAGCTTTGTTAGTATTTTGTTCGGTGTTAGTTCGTTGCCTCTTGTCGTACAACAGTTTTCCCGAAAATCACCATACGCGCACTGTAAAGTTAGATAGGCGTTCCTAAATATTTCGAATGCCTAATTAAGTTAATACGTGTCTTAAACACTATTAGTTATCGCCTTAAACATTTGTTAATCACGTAATTAAAAGCCGAAAAGTATCGGTTGTCACATAATCTGGTTATATACACTAAACTATTATTAATTTCTTATACATAATCTGTCTCAACTTATGATTCAGATTACATAAACTGGTATACACTAAACACATGAACTTACTGTTTTGTTTATTTAATTGACTTTTTTTTTCTTTAGATCGAATTTCGACTTCTACATAATTATATATATACATGTATATGCATATGTATGTATATGTATGTAGTATATCCTTATAAGTTTCCAGGGTGTCATTATGTATTCAAATATCATGGGGTTCGGGGATTCATTCCTCAATTATATGATTAATTAACATTCTCAAGTAGCGTTATGTCGTTTCATTTCCTTACTAACATGATTATATTTAAAGTTTCACTTTATTTATAAAAATCCTTTCATAATATTCCATGACCCCTTAAAGATCTAACGTCCAATATAAGTAAATGTTGGATAGTTTTATCTTATTAATTTATCTCCCATAACGTCCAATATAAGTAACTATTGGATACTTGTATCTCATTAATTTGTCTCCCACATATGTGAAATGTCTTTTGCTCAAATTTAAGTTCCTTAAATATATCCATCTATTACTCAACAACCACATGACTATTATCCTCTCGTTAGATTTAGAATTACTATTTTTCATTAAAACATAAACATACATTAATCAACAACATAATATCTACTGCCATATACATACAACAATTTCCAAATTATGTTGATCAACTGTAATTGTCAATTTACCTCCCCGCACATATCCTGCTGCAGGCTATTTGACTTGTATTAATTTGGCATTCCCCATAGTCTAAAGTTCAATTAAAGTCTAGACCAACTGTCAGTACCTAATTCTCTCAAACTAATCCTTTGGCATACAAATTAAAACACGAGATGGTAGGGAATACGCTCCCATAACTAGTTACTTGCATCATTCTAGAGTCCAGTCATATTCTTATCTACCGGCCTACTATATGCTGGTTTCAATACAATATGATTTTTGCGAGATCATAGCGGTGTCATTCATTAGTTTTCATATTGGCCAGACATGAAAACAATCTATGATACACACTATGATACTCCCAACTACCATATGGTGATGTCATCATACAATGTTCGGCACACGTATAACATTCTTTCTTTCGGATAGGCTCAAATTGAGTCTCGTTTACGTCTTATGTTTCATACATAGGTGTAATCAAGTCTGACAGTCAAAATCTTAATCATTATGATCTCTAAGGTATTCCGGTTAAAGCCTAGGTATTCTTAACGCATACCTAATTCGCTAAAACCTGTGGCTCTAATACCAACCTGTCACACCCCGGATTTTCGACACCACCCCACCGTGCGACCAATCGGTTGGTACTTATTTTGAGTAAAATCGTAGCGGAGGAGATTTCTCTTTCTTTTATAAAACAACTCGTCACTTGGATAAAAGATTCTTTCATAAATGGGGATTTGAACACCCCTTGTTCGTACAAAACGTTTCTTTACAAAAGGTAATCGTTTAGATCATTTTCGGTCTTCTAATATTTTTACAAAATTCTCGCCACAAGGTTTTATCGTGCCTAAGGAGTCATAATCCCTTCAGCATCTACCCTTGCTAAATATATTCATTCATGATTACCTGAAAACATTTTGAAAATAATACTTCAGCGAAAAGCCGGTGAATAACATTTAACAGACACTAAATCATTTTCAGCATAAGTAGTGTTAAAGCTATTTGAAACATATTGATAATCTACACATTCAGCGAGCTCCCCGCTCGTTTTACTACCGAACTTTTTGCCCAGTTTTACGTATTTCTCATACCGAACTTCGTGCCCGGTTTTACGGTTTGTAACACATCTACAGTTTGATCAAACTATATGTGCACTTATGTTCTGAATGCTATCCATAAATACCATATGGAAAAATATTACTTAACACAAACTCATGCTAGTTTTAAAATGTAAAACATTTCAAGAATTTATAAAACAGTTAAATGTATTCACCTTGATAATCTTCACAATTAATCACCGATTAACGTCTTGCTATATGATCCTTGACTATCCAACGAATTCTCGTTTCGAGACCTAACCGTAAAATCATAACTTATATGTTGGTATTTTGATTCTTGATCAAAATTATAGACTCTTAGTTATAAAACCCGCCCATGCGTGTATATAGACTCTTATAAACTAGTTTCATAAATTACTTTTCTAAATGCTACAACTATTTTTTTTTATATAAAATAAAAATATATGCAACTCTCGTTTCCATCATTCCGAGATCGGGATATAAACCATTATATTTTATAGCATGTGTTATATTTATCCAATAATACTCGTTCATCTTGCTCACCTGTGGGTTTTAACCACTATTTACTATAAAACTAACTTTACTAGAAGTTATGCATACACAAGAACTAAGCCCGACTGATACGCGACAATAAATATTTACTAATTCTATTTAAACATTATTTTTAAATGGATGTATACCTCCTGATGAACGTAATCTGGGCATACGAACCCACACTATGACCTCTGCATAACATGGCTGACTAAGATCGGGAGGCATCTCATCGCTACGACCGACCCTCGGTCACTATCACTCCCCATCATCGGCAAACATCTCCCTAACTCTCTCTCGGCTCCCTCCCTTATTCTTCTTTCTGACTCCCTCGAAGTCTTTCTCTATTTTATATCTGTCTTAATATTTCTTGATCTATAATTTCTTTCATGTGTATAATTTTTAAGTGTGGGTGGTGATGTAAATAAAGCCACACTTTGAAGTGTATATACATAAACATCAGAATGATGTTGATGAATTGTTGTTCTGCACGTGGCTACACCAAATATGATGATACATAATTGCTATCTCTATATTATATATTACATATAAACTAATAAAAGAAAATGAAAATAGTGGAATATATCTCTAATCCACAGCCGACTTTCATTGCTTCTTGATGAAGAACTTATGAACCCATACATATTTTATGTATCAGGTATAAGGTATAATGGTTATGGCTCTAATAATTATCTCTAAAACTACTATCACTTTGTTTTAACTTTTTGTCTAAAGGAAAAGAAAATATTAGAAAAGGAAAAGGAGGCCAATTGTTATCATGGTTCAAGCCATATGATTTATGGTGGATGAGGCAAAGAAATTTTGTAGTGATCCATTAGTGATCCTATGTGACGATTAACACAATTCATACCCCACACTGAAGTGTGGCTACAAAAATTCACTTTGACTTATCATATGGTATAGTTTACTTAATTTGGTATCCTGCCCTAAAAGGTATTATATTAAAGCCTTTCAATATATTTTTATATATTAATATCTAAGCTTCACAAATGGGTATTAGATATCTATCCACATACAAGTCTTAAACGATCTTTAATTGTTTGTTTAAACACCAACGCCTTAATTAGTTGTTTCACCTATTATGCACTTGTTTAAAATATAATAAAACTAACTAAAAGTTGTTATATTTTTTATACAAATAAATATATATGTATATGTATATATAACGGCTTATATATAATTAGTTGTTTATTTGTCTAAATCCTTAATTATTATAAACATCTCATATTGAATTACATGTGATATGGAGGGAATTGTGAATTACATGCAAAACTAATAATTTGAAAGCATGTTAATGAAAACAATCTTCCCTTAGTTGTGAATCAAAAATTTTCTAAATTCCGTTGCAATTCAATCTGTTTTAAACTTCATCCATCACTTCATTTATAAACTTTCACAACTAATTAAACTCAGATCCTAATAAGTCAAACTTTGAAAATACATTTTTTCTTTTGTATAAGATTTAGTAGGGTGTCTTTATTTGGAATATTATATACATCATCTTCCGTATTATCATTTAATCTTTTATAATTATAAACTATTCTTGATTTTCCTATTTTTATTTCACTGTGATTTCTAACTATAAATGTTGCAAATCTATGAGGGCTTTTTGACTTTCTAATCAACCCTTGTTCTAGCATTCAAGGGATCTATTTTTTAAATTCTTCTTTATCTAAAGGACTATATTCTATATGTTTTTTTGTGATGTCTTTTTCTTTTTCGAGTTTATAACTCAAAAACCCTGTAAGTAATTGTATTGTTTCATTTTCTATCTTTGTATCTCTTTTTAGAAATTCTAAATTACCATGTCCACCACGCTTTCGTGCGAACTCTGATGTCTTATTACATCATAATGTTGGAAAGCTGTATATATGTTTACTAAGTCTTATAAAGTTATTTGTTATTGTAACTGCTTCGTTTAACCCTAACATGAAGTTTAAACCTAATACTAAATCTTGTGATTTTATATATGGTGGGTTTATATACACCTGTGGGGTTTCAAATTTAGTATTGTTATTTGCTACAAAATCTAAAATAATACCCTTTGGTTCCAAATAATGTGTTATCTGAATTAATCTATCTTCAACTATTCTTGTGACTAATTTATAAGTTAGTTCTTGATGGTATTCAACGGTTTCTAAATTATGTGATATTAAACTTTTTGTTGCTCCTGTATCCACTAAAGTCGTTACATCTAAAAATTTATTGTTATCTAACCATAACCAACATCGTATATATTATTTGAGCTTTGTGTTTGTATATATACTTGATCTGTTGGAATTTGACTTGACATTTGGCTTATTTCATGTTCTTTTTTTTTCTAAGTCTTCCACTTCATTTATTCTCTTTTCCATATTTTCTGTTTTTAATTTATGTAATTCCACCGTTAGTTCTGATTTTTCTATTTTTTCTACAAGGGTTATCATAGTTCTTCCGAAGCTTTAAAAATGGCCAGAGAACATTTTGGCATAGACAACATTTTCATAGAACCCGAAGAAGTTCCAACTTTCTCAAATTTAGCAAAAAACTAATCCTGAGCAAATAATAAAGACACAAGAAGAGGTTATTGCTAAATTACAAGAGCAACTTATACAAGAAGGAAAAGATACAAAGTCTATACAATTTCAGCTTGAAAATAATATGCTAAAACAAAATTTTGCTATTCTCGAAGCAAAAAATACACAGTTTTTACAACAAATTAAAAAAAAGAAGATATGTGTATCCCCAGAGACTTCAGTTCATTCAGAGCTAGAATTCTCGATATGCCATGGAGATATTGCATGAAACTTGTCACAGATCAATTTCTAGAATTTGAAAAAATAGTTTCACATACGATTTGTACAAAATTCCCAATAATATTGTATGAATCACAATAGAAAATTGTTTAAAATAGCCTTTAATGAAGAAACCTACAAAGCACAATTATACCCCATGAACAGATTCTTCAATTTTACCATAATGATATGATTGATTACATAGAATTTAGTTTGAACGCAAAGACAAACTAACTCTTAAACCAGTTTGGAGAAGAGTTCACATTAGTCGTTGGAAATATTGTTACACACGTTTCCTCCAAAAGTGGGATGCAAGATATTTTCTTTATTTCCATATACAAACGAGTACACCTACAGACCAGCTCGAAAAAGAATCTTTATTAGTCACAGGCCAACAGAGCAAAAGTTTCTAGAAAATGTCGCTATAAAAGAAAATATAGAATTTTCTGATCTATATTCGTTAGAGAATACCTATGAGATTTTCGAGAACAAGAAAATGGATTCAAGTTTTAAAGGTGAAGACACGAAAAGATTTTTTTACACAACATCAAAACACACCAAAATTGTCAGAGATGTTTCATTTGGAAAACTATCGACTACTAGCAGAAGGTCATTATACACAAGTATGGTCTCATAAAACTGGAACATGCTTCTGCCTTTTACAGGGGAAGGGATGATTTAGAGCTTAAATATATCATTAATGAAGAAAATACAAAAGACGTTGATACAGACCCCGAATCACCACTATCAATAGATAGTATACACAGAGATTTTTAATACATGTAAGCAATGACGTCTGTAAACATCAATTACACACTATCTTAAGTTTCAAAAATGGATGTCAAAATATAATGGAAGCTTTGCACGACAATTCTACTTGCCATTTACAATTATAAAGAATCATACACATTCTCAACATTGGATGGTTTGGAGTAAAAGAATCTTTACACTACAATTTTTTTTGTCGTTTGTAATTAGGTAACTCTTGAAGTTTCTATTTTCTTTTTACAATAATGTTAAGTCCATTACTAGACATTTGTTAGTTGTAATAGTATAGGACACTAGTAGTTTTGTCTATATATAGAAGACATTTTGTTCAATGTAAGCATCCAAGCATCAATAAAAATATTTTGTTTTTACTTCCACTCTCATGGCTTGCTAAAACTTTAATCCATCTTTTTAGTCCATCTTTCATAAATTTTATATCTTTCCCCTGCACTTATATTGTATCCCTAACAAAAAAACCTTTGTGTTTAATCGGTTTAAGACTTATGTTGTGCCAATCATCGTCAAGCTATCTAGTGTTCATCATTGTACAAGAAAACCACGAGTAAGTTTTCTTTTTTTATATATATAGTTCTTTATTTACTCTCTAGTTTTGTTTCTTTATCGAAGTTTATTTTTTTGCCAATATACCACTGGGAAGGATAAATCGAAAACCCACCTTAGTTAAAGAAACCTAGAAAACTGCATCTCCACCATCCATCTCATATGATCAATGATGGATATTAAAAAGATACACAAATGTTATTTTTCAGACAAATATTAGAGTCTGACAAAAAGTGTAAAATATGACAGCTGCATTGTTACATAAAAACTTCTAACATGTTTTTTTACGTGCATTACAAAACAAAAATTTCGTAAATTATAAGTTCTATATCCATACACTTCATATAATCTAAAAAAACTGCTGTAAAAAATGTTACAGGCGGGTTACAAAAAATGTGAACAGCCGAAAAATGTTACACATTCTATGTTCTCTCTCCACTGTTACGAAAAATGTGTCAGTGTCAGAAAATATTGTTGGTGTCAGTAAAATGTTGTAGCAAAAAAGGGTAACACGTGACAATATGATGTCCATCCATTAGGTTTTCAGAATTTTTGCAACTCAATGGGATTTCTCCTTATAATTCATCTCTCTCTCTTATATATATATATATATATATATATATATATATATATATTATAAAGCCAATTATAGAGGAAAATGCCACCTAGTTCATAAATTTTACATATATATATTGTATCAAATGTGAAAGTGAACAAATCTGAGTTGGAGGTGAAAAGATCTTGATTTTCAGATTTCTTGTTTTAGATCTTTGAACGGGTTATCGGAGGTGAACAAATCTGAGGCGGCAGTTGAACGGCGGCTGAACATGATCTCTCTCATCTTTCACTTTTCTCTCATTTGTTCTTCATAAATTTGTCCGGATCCAAATGGTTTCTTCACGGGATCTAGATGAAGGGTTTTTGTAGGGAAGGGAATCAATGGTTTTTGATGATTCTATAGAGTGATTATATGTTCGTGGGGATGGAAATCACTAGTTTTCTTCACAAATCCTTCCAGATTCGAATGTTTTTGTTTGATCCTAGTTTTTTTCTTTCTTAAATCGGCCTTAGATCTAGTGTTTTTACAAGTTTTAATTTGTCGATTTTTGTAGATTGACATGGAGCATGGTATGGGTTAGAAATCGAACAACCACCATTATCACTAAGGTTCAATTTTCTTATACATATTTGATATAAAATTTTTAATTTGTATCATTTATTTGTTGATATTTGTTGGTGTTTATTGTGATGTGAAATAGCACAAGAAGAAAGACATAGTAGAGTTGTAAAGAAATGATGGTATGGAGGCAGTAGATAGGAGTTGTTGACTTTATCCCATTTATTATTCATTTTTTATGTTATACAAATTTTTAAGTTACCTTTTTTTTAGTTATATATGCAACATGTATATGTAACATAATAGTTACATACTGTTTGTGTGTTTTTTTTTTATTTAACATGTAAAATTTTTTATGGTGTTAACATTGTTGGATTTTATTATGTTTCAACCTTTTATGTTACATTTAGTTGGATATATGTTACATGTTTAGGAGATAGCTTTACATATGTAAAAAACACTGTTACACCAGATACATTAGAATGTTACAGTATTTTAATACTTAAAAAGATGTGACATGAGAGAGAAAACGATAGTTTTACATGTTACATGGATTTGATTGTGTCATAGGTTACATGTTTCGCAACACCTATCTAGTTACAAATGTAAAAGTGATATTTACAAACGTAACATTTTTTATAGCTACTAATGTAAAAGTGATAGTTACAAACGTGATATTTCACTTATCTGGTTACAAATGTAAAAGTGATAGTCACAAAAGTAACATTTCGCTATAACTGCAATTTGAGAGTATGAAAGAGAAAAATGAGTGATGAAAGAGAAGATGAGTTATGGGGGGGGGGGGTTTGAATATGTGAGGAAATGACAAAGAACTGCAAATGTGTCAGTGATACGTGGTTTGAAACCCGTTGTTTAATCATATTAAGTTGTGTCTTTACATGAATTTGAGTTTCGAATGGCCTACTTTGATGTGATTTGTGTTTTGCAGGTCCAAAGGAGTTTAATGAGCTATTTAGGAGCTTTAAGAAGCATCAGGATGAAGTTAGGACCATCCGGACACTCAAAACAAAGAAAAACGGAAGCCAAGCCTGGAGGTTGCGTCGACAACGACCTAGGGCCGCGTCGTCGACGCGTTGCGTCACTCAGAAAATGTCGTAGGCAGTGGCTGAGGGCGTCAGGCAGACACATCGCATCGCTGACGCGCCTTATAAAGCTCTGACGCTGATTTTTGTAGTTTTACTTGTTTTGACCGAAAAGAAAAGGATATCAAGGAGTTATGGGTTTTGAAACATATTACCTTGTTCGGGGAGCCTTTTTCACCATCACCATCATCCACCATCCACCATCCACCATCCCTCTCCTAATACCAATCATCACCAGTTTTATCAAATTGAATCATAAACCCTAATCCACCACCATCCATTATTCATCACCATCAATCTAACCATCCATTCCATAATCACCATCCAAACCCTAACCTTAACCTTCTTTGTTTCAAGACTCAAGATTCCATCAAGATGACTTCGTTCATGTGTTCTTCATTCGGTGTGCTTGTTTCATTGATCATAAGCGGCTAATCTCTCGGGTTTCACCCAGGTGTAGATTTTTGTAAAATTTTCTAGGGTTTCAAAATTGTGTTTATTTTGATTTATGACTAGTTTTTTTTAGTATTTGAAACTTATGATAATTGACTTGTATTTGTATCGAATTCGATAATTTTCCACTGAATGTTAAATTTGACTTTGCAAAATGTATATGTGCAATTATACCTGTCATAGGTTACAATTTACATGTTCTTGGTAACGAAGTACATTGTTGTCTGTTCTTGTGACGTTGATAGCTCTTGGCACCTAAGCCACGTGACACTAAGTTGGTTAATCACCAATTTCAACTAAATCAATTTAAAACGTGTAGAAACTCTAGGTCTCGTGTTAATCGAACCGGGTTTAAACCATGTTCTCAATCATAGTTAAGCAATCAAGAAATCAATTTTTGCAAAAATCTAAATAATCACTTTTTAGTAGTTAATAACAAATTTGTCGGTTCAATCTGACACTCTTTTCCAAATAAACAAACAAGATTACAACATATCAAGCTTCATAAAGTGTTCCAATTTCATAATCGATCAAGTCCTGACACAAACCACAGACTCTTCGTGGTTCGACCCTAAATACCACTAGCTATTAGTTTGAGGTAATTTAGGTTTATAGTTATTATCTTTGACCGGGGCACGACACTCCGATCGGTGAGGTCAAGGAGATAGAAAAAAATGCCATGTTTCCTTTGATTTGATGTTACTGTACCATAAGGTACAATTTACATATTTCAACGCGAACTAGCAAATACAACTTTCCCAAAATGCTCTTATGATACCTTTTGTTGATTATTAATTTATATAATAATCAGTCTTTTGCTCTTTTTCACAAGCCATCATTGACCCATACATAGTTTTCAAAGTTTTTTGAACTCACTAGAGTTTTCCAGATTTAATTCCCATATATATATAGGGGAAGGATAATATAAAAACCCACTTGAATTGAAAAAACTCAAGAAACCCTTCTAAAACCCCATGTAACATTTTATTTTTTTCTAAAAAATAGGGAATGTTAGATACATATATTTGAACATTTTTGTAAAAGAAAAACAAAAAAACACCGATTAGTTTTAAAAAAAATGTTAAAAAATCCATGTTACATAATATATATGTCCAAAAAAATGTAACATACAAATTTTGAACATTTAAAAAAAACAAGTAGGTGTTTTTTACAGTTTTTTTTAATAAAAATGTTCAAGTACATTTATGTACCTTCCCTATTTTTTTAGAAAAAAATAAAAATGTTACATAGGATTTTCTTGAGTTTTCTCAACTCAAATGGGTTTTCTTTTTATCTTTCACCTATATATATATATATATATATATATATACATACATATATATATATATATATATATATATAGGGAGAGGATCATGAGAAAACTAGATATAAACTAGAAAGCTAACTCAAAAAGCCAAAAAAAACATAAAAAAACATACCAATTTTTTTTACAATTTTTTTATAAAAATCGCTGCATTTTATGTATAAAAAAACTTTTTTTTCAAAAAAAATTGCACTGCACATGTGCACTATATGTGTACTACATATGTGCATTATATGTTTATGTTGCATATGTGCATTATATGCTTTTTTATTTTTTTGTTTTTAAAGTTTTTTTATATAATATATATAGCGAATTTTAATTAAAAAATAAAAAAAATGATATGTTTTTTGGCTTTTTTAGTTAGTTTTTTGGTTTCTAATTTAAACTAGTTTTCTCATATATATATATATATATATATATATTTTTAATAAAAGTGTTCAAGTACATTTATGTACCTTCCCTATTTTTTTAGAAAAAAATAAAAATGTTACATAGGGTTTTCTTGAGTTTTCTCAACTCAAGTGAGTTTTCGTTTTATCTTTCACCTATATATATATATATATATATTTATAGGGGAAGGTTCATTTGAGAAAAAATTTTATTGAGAAGAAAAAGAACAAAAGGGTATAATTATAAAACATTAAATAGTTATTTTCTCATTTCATTTATTATTATGTTTGACTAATTAATTAGTCATAAAAACTACCATCCTTCACACTAATTTTTTTTGCCTACAGACATCAAAAGTTATCTTACACATTTCGAAATTTATCCTACACATATTGAAATTTATCCTATGCAACTCGTAATTTATCCTACATACCTCATATTTATCCTACACTATAAATGAATTTTTATTTTTATTTTTTGAGAAAATACATATCTTAAAATAAGTTACAAATTTAATATAGTTAGTTATTAAAAATGAAACTACCAATTAATGATGTATGTAAGTTTACCAATATACCCTTATAGTTACATTAAGTACAAATATTAAATGAAGTCTAATGAAACATTATTGGTTGAAATTTATTCTTTTTTCTTTTACAAAGAATTTCTTCTCATATATATATATATATATATATATATATAAATTCTACCAGAAAACGCAGCCTTGACTTTTATTAAGAAAAAATTCATTTAAAATGTTAAATCACGTCGAAAAAATGTAATTCCAGTGGGGTTTGAAAAGTATTTCCTAAAATTACGTTATAGACTCAAGAAACACTGATTTTTGTTAAATTTTGACACGATTATAGTTGCATTATAACAATAATAAAAGTGAATGATATGATATTAATTATATAATTTCAACACCCCCTCACTTTTATTATTGAAAACATCTAGCAAATTCAACCACTTACAAATCAACTTATGCTGACCAACCAAAATCATGCAAAAATCAACAAAGCTAGCAAGATTCAACCCAAGATCATGCAAGAATCGAAACCTAATGACTAACCGAACACATAAAATATTCAATTATCAAACAAACATGATTCCTAGCAACATAGACTACAAGTATCCACACACATCAGGAACATCAAGTAAACGCACCCATGATAACGAGTGATTAACTAGAATATAACTATAACAAGTGAGTTACCGAATACATGAGCGATAAGGGTCGATGTTAGCGTGAAGATCGAACGAGTTTGGGGCTTGTGAGCTCTTCGTCGACTAGAGAGGCAGGGGAGGAGTTCTTGAGATCGTAAATTAGGTTTAGGGGTTCTTGGCAGATAACATGCATACATACGTACATATAAGGGACATGGGTTGGGGCGGTTTGGGTTTGAGTGGAGTTTGGCCGAAAATTAGCTTGGGATGCAAGCTAGAGGGTATGGGGTGGGCGGTTTGGGTTAAGTTGGTTCGGGCCACACACACACGACGGAACTGGATATCGAGTAATCGGGTTACGGGCTTGGGTTCAGAACTATTTACATATATATACATATATTTATGTCGGGTTAATAGATATATCGTTTAAGTAATTGTGTTTGGTTTTAAATATACTATGTGAAAGTAAAGCGTAAACAAAACATAATGAAATAAACGAGAAAAGTGCACGGTTCTAACCTCGGAAAGTACGGGCTATCACATTGTGAGAATCGAACCAGGACCTAATAGTCCCTAAGCCTTATCCCAACCCATAAAATACCACTAGTCTATAATGTCAGGTGTATTAATCATACCACATATCAAAGTCAAAATACAAAAGCTCAAAGTCTTATTCAGTTGCAACCTTCTCTAGAAAAACTTCAACAATTCAAACAGGATCCTTCGTATTCTTTTCTTTTCAATGATTCCAACAATCACGTCGCCATCATCAACACCAGCTCCAACAAACTGCACCAGGGTTTGTAGAGGTCGCGGAGACCCTGGAAACTCGGTTTCCTACCCATTTGGATTTTCAAATAGTTGTGAAATTCATCTAAAATATTCAACCGGACACATCCTTCTTGGTCAATACAAAGGTCAGAACATAGCCAACGATCACATAGTGATTGATTTTCCGATGTCAAAATACATGGATCAACTCAAGAAAAACTGTATTGCACTCTAAAAACAAAGAATCACCAACAGAAAATAACAACTCTTACAACCTCACATGCAGATCAATCATCAACACGATGATCTGCTACACTCACCAAGATATATCTACAAAGGTAAACAAGATCTCAACACAAGATCTTACTAAACCTAACAACAATGAGGAAACCCTAAGAGAGAGAGAGTGTGTGTGTAACAGATTCCAGAGAGAGTTCTGGAATCAGGAGAAAGAAACAAGTTAGGTGAATAGACTTATCAGTGATTAGTTGTTTCTATTTATATTAAAGTCATAACACTACACCGACTCAGGCCTTAAGCCCATTAGCAACATCTCTAAGCCAAATGTCCAGTAAGCCCAAATCATTAGTCAGTAGCCCAAGTGTCCACTAAGCCTAGTAAGCCCAAATCATCAGTTAGCAACCCAAGTGTTGTCCAGTATGCAACATGAAACACGAAACAACAGTATGCAACATGAAACACGAAACAATATTAAAGTCACAACAATATGCATTATAACAATAATAAAAGTGAATGATATGATATTAATTATATAATTTCAAAGCCCCCTCACTTTTATTATTAAAAACATCTAGCAAATTCAACCACTGATAAATTAACTTATGTTGACCAACCAAAACACTTTTGTAAAGACATCAGCAACTTGTTTCTCAGTTTTGACACCACCAGCAGCTATACAACCTGCTTGAATTTTTTTCGTGAAGGAAAAAAGAGTCCAATTCAATATGCTTAGTCGTGTCATGGAAGACAGGATTAGCAGCTATAGACAATGCTACACTATTATCACAGAATAATGACACAGATAAACTAACTTTAACTTGTAACTCACTAAGTAAGTTAATTAACCACAAGACTTCACATGTCGTAGTGCACATAGCTCGGTATTCAGCTTTAGCTGTAGACCAAGAGACAGTGGACTGCTTTTTGCTTTTCCAAGTAAGTAAAGAAGTACCTAAAAACACACAGAACCTGTGATAGACTTCCTAGATACCAAACACTTACCCCATTTAGAGTCTGCATATGTGGTCAGTTCAAAATTTGAACATTTACCAAAAAATACACTTTTGTTTCCAGTTCACATGGAAATTTAATAAAAGAAATAAAAATGAAGCGACGAAGTGTGATTGATAAAAGGCTAGATCGACAAACACCATTCCTTCGTTATGCCCGTGAAACAATCAACACCTCCCCTTCACGTCCTTCACATCGATGGTGAGGTGGTGTGTTATGCACCATCACAGCCAAAATATGGCCATGTAACCGAGTCATGAAACCATTACAAGCAGCCTTACCCTTACATATAAACACCCCATAAATATTAAAGTATTATTTATTACAAGTGGTTTCCCAAAACAATCTAACGGTTTTTTTTAGTATAAAGATTTCGTAAGTGATGAAACAAGTTGTGATATGAGTTAATAAATAAGTATGTCAGTACACTTCATGAACATGGCGTTACTAGAGAAGATTAGTAGGAGTGTGACCACACTATCGAGTTTTTATTTTGCTTGTAATCATATAACTAAATAGCTCTTGCTTTGTTTCTCCTTTTTAAGTCGACTCATGTATGCTAGCTTCACAAACGTTACATGCACATTTTCACAAACTCTATCGAACTCCACTAACTTTATCGATGTGTACTTGTTAAAGTGCTTGGAAACCACAAAGAAGATGGCGTAGCAGATTGGGGATTGATTAGTAGCATTGTACTTGCATTTATTGTAGGATGTTGCATCATTGTGACTCCATTGATAGTAAGTAGATCATGGAAGATTGCATATTTTTATATGTTGAGTAATGCGATCAAGGTAAATGGTTTATGATGTTATGCATATTGGTTAGTGGAACATAAATGTTCCATAAGTAGTAAAAAAAGTAAAAAAAAATTGGTGATGATGTTATTGGCCTCATGTTTAACTTTGAAATTTGAACTCTTTCTGTTACACAATGTTATAATTTTATTCGAGTTGAATATACAATGTTGTCTTGTTGGGTTAGTATTAAACAAGACAATCCTAAATAGATTAGTAGGAGTGTAATCACATTGTTTCACTTTATTTTGGTTGGAATCATATAATAGCATAGCACTTGGGACTGCACTTTGATCATTTTGGCTGCATTGATTAGTAGTAGATCAAGGTACATATGGTTATTACCTTATGGCATATGGTTATGATCTTATGGTATATGGTTGCATATTGTCGCCTCTCTAGTAAAGTAATCAAGGTATATGGTTATGATCTTATCTATTAGTACTCACTCACGGAATATAAATATAGATGCGCATTGAGTTTGTCTGAAAAAGCTTTAAGCAAGCTGAATACGCAACCATGTTTATTTTTATTTTCTCCATTCTAGTATAAACTCTATTGCAAAGGGAATTGTGTTTCAAACATATTTTTATTATATAGTAGGCTACATTGAGTCATGGTACCATAACTAACGAAATTGATACCACAAACAACATGAGTTTAAACCAGAATGTTAAGAAACAAAATAAACATAGAGGCATAGAATACGAGAGAGGTGTCTGGGTGATGCGACAGGGAACACAAATACCGGTAATCACGTAACATTTAATATTTAGAAAAAACTATAGTAATACTATATTCAACTTAAAAAGAATAAGATGTTTGTTTTAAAATGTATAAGGAAACTTTAGTTTTAGAAAACAAAGGGTCGTAGTAAGCATGCGTTTCGCGGCATGCAACGATTTTTCCGCCTTCCCCACGCGATGCGCTTTTTGTTTCTTTTTATCGTTTTGTTATTTTTAAATTAAATATGATAAAAATAATACTTAATTTTTTCATTAAAACTTAGTTTTCCTTTATTTTCATTAAAACTTAATGTTTACATTTTTTTTCTCAAATAACTTGGGTTATTGAATTTCTCCAAATTTTCTCAAAAATTTAGAACTTTTAATATAAACAGTGGGCAGGCGTTACCCTACACCCCACCCCACGGAAACCACATGCGCCCGTACACATCTACCGTTGAAACAACCTCTGCCCTTTTAATCAAACACTTTTACAGTCACAATCACCTTCAATCACTTCGAAGCTCTCTCGTGAAACAAATTCACCTCAATCTGCATACCCCCTCCACAAATTTGAATTCGATCTCTCTAGAAACCCCCAATTTTCACACCCCCCTTACAAAAATTTATTATTTTTAGGGTTCTTGAGTTTGATCCGTTCATTATTGCAACCCCAATAGCTCCACCTGCTTGATTGATCCGTTCGCGTGTTTTTTCGGTAATTTTGTTTATTGTTGATTAATAAATTGAATTTTTTCTTGTTTATTTTGGTAAAAGTTTGTATCTTTATTTAAAAAAGATTGAAATTATTATGTTTGTGTGTTTTGTTTCATACGGAGATCAATATTTATATCTGTGTTAATGTTGAATCTCAGTGGAGTTTAATTTGGCTTGTTGATTGATTAATAATAATAAGCTGGTGATTATTTTTTTCTTATTTTTTTTTTAAATTTTATGGCTTATGATTAAATTGTTATATTATAGTAGAAGTTGATTTGTTTATTTAAAATTTTGAAATAAAGATGTTTTGTTTGTGTTAGTTTGTTATGACATGTTTTGGATATGTGAATTTGGGAAAATATCCAAATTATGTGATTTGGAAAGTTTTGATCTGTTAATTTGTAGGAGAGTATAATGTATGTTTTTTGAGGACATGAGTTCAAATGGTCAAAAGTACTTGAATTTTTTTTACTGCTTATATTTATATTGTTAAATTTTGGTAGAAGATTTTTTTTGTTTTGTTTTGTTTTTTTTTTTTAATTTGAAAAATTCAAATGATTGTGTTGTGTGTTTTTTGTTGTCTTTGAATTTGATGAATGGTAGTGCTAACTTGTTATGCTATGTTTTAGATATGCGAATTTTGTGGTTTTGGAAGTTTTAATGTATTAATGTGTATAGGAGTGTTTGCGGTATGCTTTGAGAACACTAATTCAAATGTTCAAAATAAAGCTTAAATAGAAAAAAAAGTGAAATAATTATGATTGTGTTTTTTGTGTCTTCTTTAAATTTGATGAATGTTAGTGTCAATTTGTTATGCCATGTTTCGGATATGTGAATTTGGGAAAATCCCCTAATTTTGTGATTTAGAAGGTTTTAATGTCTTATTATTATTATATTATTATTATTTTATTTTTTTGGTATTCTCTAGTCTCTAATAGTGTATTTGTTTTCAAATCTGTTAATAGGATGGTTGTGGATACTTATAGTGAGTGATATTCGTTTGAAAAATGGGAAGCAGTGAGATGGATGATTCCGCCAAGGAGGCGAAAGACGCAACAAAGGAGTCAAAGACAGCAAATTCTCAGGTGCGTTTCTCTCTCTTTGTTCGTTTCTAGATTCATAATGGCATTGTTATATACATGTTCTCCCTGTGTGTGTGCATATGCATATAAATGAATTCCGTTCATATATATAGGAAGATTTCAGGAGCATAGTTATTGATAGCGAAGATAGTGTTCGCTATCGCGCTTCGTAGCGAAGTGCCCATGTCTTGCAATCTGTTAAGTAGCGACCACATAGCGTGATTGTAGCGGATTCCGACGACGAATTCCGGCTGGAAACCCGCAATTTCTGCCGGAAACCATGAAGAAGAAGTGCGGCTGCGTTTTGTTGCGTATGAGCTTTTTTAGGGTTAAATAAGTTTATGGATTTTTTAACATTTAACCCCTCTATCTTTCATTAGTTTAGATTTAGTCCCTAAAACTTGTAAAAATTTACATAAAAAGTGTAAAATTAGTTTGTGTATTTTACCATTTAACCCCCCTATTTTACATTAGGTTTTTTAAACTTATAAATTTATACAAAAAGGAATAAAATTAACATTACATATATAAAAAAAAGTATAGATAGCTATTTTTTATTTATTAAATTTTTAACTAGGTTATTGCTAAACACGAAATAGCGGGCGCTATTTCATCGCTATCGCTACGTAGCATGTAGGTACCTTGTCGCTATTTGCTATTGATAACTATGTTCAGGAGAGATGAATAAACATTGCACTTCAACCGTTTACTTATGTGTGTGTGTGTGTGTGTGGGTAGCATGTACTTTAATAACATGTATTCATGGTTTTTCTTCAGGAGCAGACTTCAGTTACTGCCAAGGGTACAGTCAATCCAGATTGGACTGGGTTTCAGGTTCCATTACAAAAAAAAATGAATTTTCACAAATTGTTCATCTTAAGATTTAAGTTATTTTACATATTTTTCACTAAGCATAGGTGATATGTAAATCTCGAACAGCCTTATCCTCATATGCCTCCACCTGGGTTCATGGCATCAAGCCCTCAAGCTCACCCCTACATGTGGGGGGTTCAGGTACTATTCTGTATAAATTTTCCGTTTGTATTTTTGTATCTTTAAATTTAAATTAGATGGCAAGCTTGGTTAATGATATAGCTAATGGAAGTTGCCATTTGTAATGATGATGGTTATTTGAGCATGTGTAGTAACATCATATGACGCCATGTCAATCTTGTAAATCTTGAATATTTTGGATCTTGGTTTCTGTTTGTAGTTATGGTGTGACAGTTTTAAAGTTGACATGTGGATGCCAATATTTTTATGATTTTTACATCCGTTGTTTTTGCTGAAGGCGGTAATTAACATGTAAAAAGTTACATCCGTTTTCTGATATTTATGTGCACTTGTAGCATATTATGCCGCCTTACGGTACTCCACCTCATCCATACGTTGCCATGTATCCCCCTGGTGGCATTTATGCTCATCCATCCATGCCTCCGGTATCTTCTTCTTCTCTATCATAACGTATTACTTGCTAGCTTCTTTACTCCCCAGAAGACAATTATTATAAAATTTGGTTCGTATTTACCCAGGGGTCGTATCCTTTCAGTCCATACGCAATGCCTTCTCCAAACGGTGTTGTTGAAGCTTCTGTGAGTTGATATGATATATGGCATTTCTAAAGATATAACCTAATTTAAGTATGTGATGCCGAAATTTCTATTTTGTATAGGTGAATACGCCTGGCGATACGGAAGCTGATCGCAAGTCATCGGACGGAAAGGAAAAACTTCCTATTAAACGGTCGAAAGGAAGCTTGGGCAGTTTAAACATGATTACTGGCAAAAATAATGAACCGAACAAAGCTGCTAATGGAGTTCATCCCAAAAGGTGTGATTAGTAAATAGTTTAAGTTTAGTTACGTGTGTTTATAATTGGAAGGTACGTTGTATTACTTTCTCTTGATGTTCGAAATTGTAATTGGATTTACAGTGCCGAGAGTGGAAGTGAAGGTTCAAGTGACGGTAGTGAAGGGAATTCTGAAAATGTAAGTACATCTGCAAATCTGTAATAAATCTTTTTATATGTAAACCGGTGATAGAGAAGTGATTTTACTATAATCAAATAATTAAGAAGATTAGGTAGCCTTGAATATGTAACCGAGCTTGTCTAACAACCACATCGTCATTCTTATATAAGATTCCAAAGCTAATTATCCTAATTAACAAAGGGTTAAGGAAGGAACCATGTCCCTGGTAACCCATAGGATACCCATCATCCCACCCCACAAGGGTTATGATGCCGGCAAATTACCTCCGCACACCATCCACATGATCTGGGCACCACAAGTGTCGAACCTGCGCCACTAGAGCTTCACGTGTGGGCATTGAACTTCATTGGTAGGGGTTACCACTGAGCTATAAGCTCATTGGTTAATTATCCCAATTAAGCAGGAGCCGTTGTAATTTGGTTATTCATATTATTCAAGATTTCTAATTTGTGAAAAAAAAAATCTTTACCAATACTATGACCATTTCCAGTCCGTAGGACACTTCAAATGTGAGTGTTTCACTCACCTCATTTTTTAGGTTGATAATGGATATAGATTTATTTGAACTAATAAGGAACAATATAACTGCACCTGATAATCCTTAGTTGAGTGTTCAAGAGTCCGAAATATTGAAATAAAGCCATAGGACGTGGATAATCAGTTCAGTAAAAATGTTGAAATCATAGTTACTAAAGGCGCGGGGCGCACTCAGTGTGATTTGTTGGGCCCGGGGCCTAGGCGAGAATCGCAAAACAAGCGTGGGCCCGAGAAAAAAGCGGAAGTAACATAATTATATAAAAATATATCTTAAAACAAAACCAAAGTAGGGATGGCAATGGGTGGGGTTCCCAAACCCATACCCGGTTAGATAAGCTTGTCCCAACCCGTCCCAAAACCCGTCGGGTTTCTAGCGGGTAAATACCCATCGGGTATCGGGTATACCCGCGGGTTTCGGGTAAACCCGTTAATTTAAAAATAGAGTTAAATGCTTGGTTGGTCCCTGTGGTTTGTAAATATTGCAGACTTGGTCCTAGTGGTTCGCTAATTACACACTTGGTCCCAGTAGTTTTAATTTTTGCACTCGGGTGGTCCTTACCACTAACCTTTGTTAGATTTCTCAGTTAAATATATGTGAAATTACTATATTACCCTTGAAATAATAAAAATATAAAAATATAAAAAAGAGGGGCCCACTACTCATCTTCTTCCTCACTCCAACCTTTGTTTTAGAACCCCACATCAATGAAAATGACCCCTGTTCAGCCTTCTAATTGTGGCACACAAAACAGGCCCACCAAACCCAGTGTCCACCAACTCAACTGGTGTGATATTTGTAAAGTCAGTTGTAGTGGTGACAACACTTTTGACAAACACATTGCAGGTACACAACACCAGAAAAACCTTAAAATTTCAGAAAAAAAACACCAACCCCACCACTAACCACCTTTGTCAATCCAATGGACACAACACCAATAACAAAAATCATGGAAGAATCGAAGACGTCGGTGATTGTTAACGGGAAGAATACATGGTGTGAAATTTGTAAGGTAAGTTGTGCCACCAATGTCTATCACAGACATGCATCAGGAAAGAAGCATATAAAGAACCTTCAAAAGTTAGAGAAAATACAGACTTTACCCTCAACGGTTATTCAGTTGGTGACCACACCCCTTGCAGTACCGAATTTACCCTCAGCGGTTGTTCAATCGGTGACCACACCCCTTGCAGAAACACTGCAGTTGACCAGGGGTGAAGTTGTCAATCCAAACGACGGTAACTCTACAAGCTGTCAACTTTGTGGAGTTGATTGCACCACCCGTGATATGCTTAACGAACACATTTCAGGAAAGAAACATCAAAAGAAGTTGAAGAAAACTGAACAACAATCTATTTCTAGTCCTCCCCCTGTGCCCAAAACACCGTTGCTAGAGCCAGGTGATAGTTATGGTGACTGCGTGGTTATAATGACGGGTGGAGGTGGTGGGTTGACGGTGGAGGAGGTGGTAGTGGTGGTGGGTTGGAGGTGGAGGTGGTTGTGGGTTTTACAGAGGGAGAAAGAGGGGTGGGGAAGAAGATGATAAGGTGGGCCCATCTGTTTTTGTTTTTTTGTGTTTAATTGCTTAGGGATAATTTAGTCATTTTGCACTCACTTAACTCAGAAATTTAACATTGGTTAGTGGTAAGGACCACACGAGTGCAAAAATTAGAAACACCGGGACCAAGCGTGTAATTAGTGAACCACTAGGACCAAGTCTGCAATATTTGCAAACCACAAGGACCAACCAAGCATTTATCGGGTAACTATATCCGACCCAAAACCCATTGTGTATCTATCGGGTAACTACTAGTCAGTTACATTTAATACTATCACTATGCAAATATATTAAATAACCACAATGTATATGAAATAAAATATCTATATGTATAAAAAATATGAATGCATCATATATATATACATGCTTAAAATATATAAGAAAATATGTCGGGTATACAATCGGGTAAACGGGTACACTTTATTGGGTAATCGGGTCGGGTAAATGGGTATATCACCAAATCCCAAACCCGCGAAAAAAAATCCAAACTAGTCCCAAACCCGATTATCCGACCCTAAACCCGTCCCACGTGTGTCGGGTTTCGGGTTTACCGTCGGATTCGGGTTCAATTGCCATCCCTAAACCAAAGTACCAAATTCATCATATAAAAGCAAAACATTCAACTTGAGATTATTTATATAATTATGTCTATAATTTATTGTTGATAGAAAAAAACATTCATTGTTTATTATTATATGTTCAAGTTTGTCTTTCTCCATACCGTAACATGTTTATGTTAAAGAAAGTAGACGTGGGGTGTACACTATTCAGTTGCATTAATCTTTGTACTAGTAGCATTAATTTTTGGTACTAGGTTAATTAATTTTACATATCCTATGTAGTATGTACACTTGATCTGTTCTTTCAGATAACTATTGCTTTGTGTTCAATTTTTTTTGTACATTAATATATCGCAGGATTCACAAATGAAATCGGGATCCAGGCAAGATTCTATTGAAGGTTGGCTTCTATAACTCACGAGTCGTTTTTTTTTTGTTTTTGTTTTGTTTTTTTTTTTCTGTTTTGCTACGTGTTACTCAAGCAAACTGCTATTACAATGATACTAGCCACAGGTGAAAACGGAAACTCTGCAAATGGGCCTCTTTCTGTGGTCAACCAAACAGTGCCTGGTCCCACCAACTTAAATATTGGAATGGACTACTGGAACGGAACGAATCCGTCTGCAATGGGTGGGAAGGTAACTTCTGCTCCGGTTGTAGGGGGAGTGGTCCCCACTGTGTCAAGGGACAACATGCAGCCGCAACTCTGGCTACAGGTGTGCCTTTTTAATCCTTATTTTTAAATAAGTTAAAGAGTAAAGTAAACGGATGGTCCCCGTGGTTTACCAAAATTTTTTATTTGGTCCCTAGCTTTCCATAGGTACACGGATGGTCCCTATGGTCTGCACTTGTAACGCAATTAGTCCCCAACCAACAAATCTAAAGGTTTAGCGAGGTCCAAGTTAGGGACTAAATGCGATACAAAGTGCAAACCACAAGGACCATCCATGTATTTTTGAGAAAATTTGGGGACTAAATGCGTTATAAAGTGCAAACCATAAGGACCATCCATGTATTTTTGAGAAAAGTTGGGGACTAAATGCGTTATAAAGTGCAAACCACAGGGACCATCTATATACTTTTGAAAAGCTAGGGACAAAATCCAAAATTTTAGTAAACAACAGGGACTATCCGTGTGTTTTATCAATAAGTTATTTGATTTGACAAAGGGGGCATCATAAATAACAGGGTAAGTGGTTTGCACTTTGTAACTCATTTAGTTCCCAACTTTTGCCAAAAGTACATGGATGGTCCCTGTGGTTTGCACTTTGTAACGGATTTAGTCCCTTACTTGGACCTCTTTAAACCTTTAGATTTGTTGGCTGGGGACTAAATGTGTTACAAAGTGCAAACCATAGGGACCGTCTGTGTACTTTTAGAAAGCTAGGGACCAAATCCAAAATATGGGAAAACCACAGTCCACATGGACTATCCTTGTACTTTACTCTAAATTACAAGATAAAACATGTGCTTTTGTGGTAATTCTATGTTCATTAAAATTGCTAGGAATTATAACTCCGGGGTAATCATTAGAAATCCCAATATTGCTTGGAACTAGAGAACTAATGAATAATGATTACCAAAATTACTATAAAACTTGGTTACCAAAATAATACTTAGTTAAATACGTTTTTAGTCCCTGTGGTTTAATTCCATTTGTTGATGCTTTAATTCAGGATGAAAGGGAGCTAAAAAGGCAGCGAAGGAAGCAATCGAATAGGGAATCTGCTCGTAGGTCTAGACTGCGCAAGCAGGTAAACAAGTTTTCATTCAGTCAAAGCGAAACGGTTTGCATGAGGTGGCAAATTGGGCGTGTCAATTGGGTCAAAATGTCGGGTCAAGTTAACTTGAAACACTTTATCTCCAAAATGTATAAATCTTTATAAATAAAGGGTGTCGAGTATGATTGCAAAAGTTACTTTATTTCAATGATGGTCTAGCTTTTTTTAATAAAATAATTCTGGCGGTTTTATGCATTAAAAATACAATTCGGCCTACTTTCAACTTATTTGACACGTTTCCTTCTAAGTAAACTTTTTTATTTACGCGTTTGACATGTTAGATATAATTATAAAACCTAACCTGAATCAGTCTGTTTATGAGTTCGGACTAAAAGTGGTTATGTATTGTATTTTCTGAATGAATCATATGTTTACAAAGGATCCCTTTATATAGGGATTGAACCCTAGCACTAAACAAGGAAACAATAATCATAACCTAATAACAATACAATTACGAATATATGGAAACACAATCACAAGCATAATTCTCGGCTAATACTCCCCCGCAGTTTGATCGGTCATGGGACAAACGGTCAAACTGGATCTAAATGATTGGAAAAGTTGTCGAGACAAACCCTTCGTAAATATATCCGCGTATTGATACGGAGCAGGAACATGTAAGACCCGAACATGACCTAGGCGCACCTTTTCTCTGACAAAATGTATATCGATTTCGATATGTTTTGTACGCTGATGCTGCACGGGGTTATCAGACAAATATACTGCTGAAACATTATCACAAAATACGACCGAAGCCTGGAGAAGGGGGACACGCAGCTCAAACAGAAGATTACGAATCCAAGTGACCTCAGCCACTGCGTTGGCGACCCCGCGGTACTCAACCTCTGCACTAGAACGAGATACAGTAGGCTGACGCTTAGACGACCAAGATAGTAAATTATTCCCAAGAAAAACACAATATCCACTTGTAGATCGACGGGCATCAGGACACCCGCCCCAGTCAGCATCCGAGTATGCAACCAAGGAATGTGTATCGGATTTTACCATTCGAATACCATAATCCAAAGTCCCCTGAATGTATCTAATAATGCGCTTCATGAAAGCATAATGTGGATCATGAGGCTCATGCATAAACAAGCAGACCTGCTGTACCGCATAAGATATGTCCGGTCTGGTGAAAGTGAGGTACTGTAAGGCTCTAGCAAGGCTACGGTATAGAGTGGGATCATGAAATAGAGGACCATCCGTGGCACTTAATTTGGAAGACAGGTCAACAGGAGTGGCACAAGGCTTACAAATGTCATGTTGGCCCGATTAATAATTTCTTTGGCATACTGTGTTTGGTCCAAAAACAACCCATTAGCCGTGTGGGTGACCTTGATCCCCAAGAAGTGATGTAATTCACCAAGGTCAGACATGGCAAACTCTCGGGAGAGTGTTTGAATGATGTCATGCAACAATTTGGCAGAGGATGCTGTGAGGACAATATCATCAACATATAACAAAAGATATGCTATATCATGGCCGGTGCTGTAGATGAACAAGGACTTGTCACACGCGCTACTCTTAAACCCGTGGGATAAGATATAATTCGCAAAGCGTGTGGTGTCTGTTTAAGCCCGTATAAAGATTTCTTTAACCTGCACACAAAATCTGGAAACCGTTTAGCAATGAACCCAGGGGGTTGGTGCATAAAGACTGTCTCGTTAAGGTGGCCATGTAAGAAAGCGTTCTTGACATCTAACTGATGAATAGGCCATGATTTGGAAACTGCAAGAGATAATATTGTTCTAATTGTGGCAGGTTTCACAACAGGGCTAAAAGTGTCCTCACAGTCAATGCCCACAGTTTGTGACTTCCCATTAACAACCAATCGTGCCTTATACCTCTCTAATGTACCATCCGATTTAAACTTGTGGCGAAAGAGCCACATGCATCTGATCACCGGTCTATCAACCGGTCTAGGGACCAAATCCCACGTCTCATTTTCCTGTAAAGCAGTAAATTCAGCCTGCATGGCGCGCAGCCAGTTCGGGTCGGTGAAGGCCTGGTGATAGGTTTTGGGGACGGGAGAGATGGTAGTGGTGTTAAGGGAATATAGGGGAGGTTTTAGGCTTTCGGTTTTGGATCGGGTGGCCATTGGGTGAGATGATTGGTTTTGGGTCGGCGGCTGTGGTACCGCCGTGGGCTGTGGGACAACCGTAGGTGGCTGTGTAACATGCGTGGGTGGCTGTGGGACTGTAGGATGCGGTTGGGTAGTGGGCTGTATGGGGGCCTGGTATGTTTGGGTCGATTGGGGGGCTAGTGGGTTTTGTGATGGTCGTGGGCGGCGAGTATAGGTGTAGCGAAAAGGTGAAGTAGTAGTGGGCCGAGGGGGAGCCGTGGGTGGTGGTGGGGGGTTTGTTGGAGGCCATGGGTGGAGCAAAGGTAAATCCGGGAGGGGTTATGTCGTCTAGAAACCGGTATGATGGAGTGGGTGTGGGTATGGTGTGAGGGAAGACGGTTTCATCAAACGAAACGTGCCGAGAAATAGACTTTCCCGGTCGTGGGGTCAAAGCACCGGTACCCACGAAACTCAGGTGGGTAACCAAGGAATATGCACCTGATGGACCTCGAGTGAAGTTTGTGGGGTTGAGTTGCGAATGTGTTCGGATAGCAGGCGCATCCGAACACCCGAAGATGGTTGTATGTGGGGTGACGAAGATAGAGGGCAAAGGTAGGAGTAAAAAAATTAAGTCTTTGTAGGAAGAATATTGTGGAGGTAAGCGGCGGTGTGAAGGGCTTCGACCCAGAAACTAGGTGGAAGGTGTGAGTGGATAAGGAGAGCGCGAATGATGTCGTTTAGACGACGGATCATGCGCTCGGCACGACCGTTTTGGGAAGAAGTTCGGGGACAGGAAAAACGAAATAACAAGCCGTGCTGGCTGGCAAAGGTTTTAAAAGCATTGTTGTCAAACTCACCACCGAGGTCACATTGGAAGGTTTTAATATTTCTGTTGAATTGGGTGGCAATTAGGCGGTGAAACTTAACAAAAGTTGGAAAAGTTTCTGATTTGTATTTTAAAGGGTATACCCAAATGAAGTGTGAAAAGTTGTCAATCAAAATAAGATAATATTTATACCCAGATTTACTTAACACGGGGGAAGTCCAAAGGTCACAATGAATGATATCAAATGGTGCAAAAGTAAAAGAATTAGATGCATAAAAAGGTAAACGTTTGCTATTGGAAAGCTGACAAGAGTGACAAAGACTAGATGTTTTGTTCTTATTACAAGAGAAATTAAAATGACGACTAAGAACATCCAAGACTTGAGCGCCGAGGTGCCCCAAACGATCATGCCATGGAAGAGATGTGGAAGTGATGAATGCTGCTTGAGGTGGGAGTTCTGGCAGTGTGACATGATAGAGATCCCCGGTGCTATTGTGGCGGGAGAGAAGACGCCCAGTTCGAAGGTCCTTCAAAGAAAAACCAAAGGGGTCAAATTCAATGGAAACACTGTTATCACGAGTAAATCGTCTAACAGAAATTAACTTTTTAATGATTTGTGGGCAGTAAAGGATTATGGGTAGTATGTAAGTGCGATTGGGTAAGGTTAAATAGCCCGTTCCAGACCCTTGAACTGGCAAGGACGCGCCATTGCCGACTAATATGTTACTGTTAATAGGAAAAGAGTCGGGAGTTTTGATCATACCTTGTTCATCTGTGGCGTGTGATGTTGCTCCTGTGTCCATAATTGAGTTCGGGTCATAATGGAGCTGCATCGAGGAGAAGGCTGCAGTAAGATCTGATGGACACATAGGATTGTAACCAGTGGGTGGGATGGAAATGAAGTGGGCCTGCGGTGTGTAAGGTGTGGAAGGGTATGGGGTTGGGCCGTAGGCGGATGCGGTTTGGTTCAGGTTTGTGGAATGGGCTGCAGTATACTGGGCCGACTGATTTTGGGCCGTGGGTTGGGAATAGGGAGGGCTGGAAGGCGGGTTGGGTCGGGTAGGGGCAAGGTGGAGTGTTCCACCAAGCCCATTGAGGGTAGGAGAAGTTGCTTGGGGCCCAAGTTTGTGGTGAAGGGTTGTTGCCACGTCGAGAACCGCGGCCCATTGGAGAACGAGAGCATCCAGTTCTTTCCAGATTGGTAATCTGCTGCGGTGGCTAGTGGCGGTTCGGATCCATCAGTGTGATCGAGAACCTGATAAGCCACAGCGTGGAGCCGGAAAAGTTTAACCCAAGACGTATACGTAACCTTAACGCCGTCGAGGGTACGTATCTTGGACTGCACGTTTGTTACTGAGTAGGCCGGGTGCAGATTCTTGGTGGGTTTATCGGAAGAAGATGACTCGGGGTCATCCCTTTTGTTATCGTCTGTCATAGGATGGATGTGCTAGGGTTTATGAAACAAAGGAAAGAGGCTGTCGAAACAGCAGACAATCGGAAAAAAAAGGGAAAAAGGAAGAGGGTATTCAGAACCTAGGGCTCTGATACCATAAAAGTGGTTATGTATTGTATTTTCGGAATGAATCATATGTTGACAAAGGATCCCTTTATATAGGGATTGAACCCTAGCACTAAACAAGGAAACAATAATCATAACCTAATAACAATACAATTACGAATATATGGAAACACAATCACAAGCATAATTCTCGGCTAATACGGACGAGTGATTGGATTCTATAGTTTCTACTCAATTAAAAAATTTATTACATCCTTTACTTTTTATCTGGGTTCAGGCAGAATGCGATGAGCTGGCCCAACAGGCTGAAGCTTTAAGGGAAGAAAATTCTTCTCTCGGAGCAGAAGTGGGCCGCCTTAGGAGTGAGTATGATCAGCTTCTTGCTCAAAATGCATCCCTCAAGGTAAACCCATGTCTTTGCTTGTTTTCTTCGGTTTGTTCTCTATAATATACTTCTTTCTCTATAATATACATTGTGCATAATCTGATTCAAGTGTTTTGCTATTAGTCAAATATGCTTAAAAAAAACCCTTCTAATGTGACAAAGGAAAGGTTCTTGTAGACCAATATAATGCTTGCATTATTTGCAGTTAGGGGTGTAAACGAGTTGAGTCGGCTTGTGATAATGAGCTCAACTCGTTTATTTTCATTAGTTTATTTAATTATTTTTCTTATATAAATTAATAATTTTTTTAAATATATTTATGATTATAATTTTAATATATATGACAGATATATTATTTAGTTATTTTTATCATATTATATAAATAAAAATATATTTTATGTAATATAGACTATAATATTAAATAAAAAACTATTATATTTGTATAGAAAATAGGCTCGTTTTGGCTTGCGAGTTTAAATGAGCTTGGTATACAAAGCACGGGCTCGGGCTCATTCGGCTCGATTTGAATAGCTCACGAGCAGCTCTGCTAATTTTAAACCCCTATTGCAGTTCATAATTACTAATACAGTAATACGTGAAGAGATATTTTGGATTTAAACTTTACCAGGAAAGGAAATGTTGTATGTCAACATCTATAAATGGATATAATTGTGTTTCATTGAAGGACCAATGGAGTATCATATTTACTCATATGGTTACTTTAGAGATGCATTAGCACCAAAAATGACAAATTTCAACCCATTTACTTATAAATAAGTCGTTTTGGGTTATGTTTCATCTCCACAAAGTCAAATGGGTAAAATAAAAAAGAGTAAACTGTCAAAATGGTCCATGAGGTTTGGTCACTTTTGCCACTTTAGTCCCAAACTCAAACCTTTTGAATCTGGTCCATGTGGTTTCAATTTTGTTGCCATTTTCATCCAATAGCAACATCTGGTCATATTTTTCAGTTAGAATCCAGTTTTTTTTTTGTATTTTTCTCCCTTTTAATGAAGGGCAAAATGGTCAGATTTTATTAATTTGTTATACGAATCCGTTAAAAGACCATTTTTGCCTTCATTAAAAGAGTGAAAAAAGACAAAAAAGCTGGGTGTTAACTGAAAAATCGGACCAGATTTTGATTTTGGATGAAAATAGCAACAAAATTGAAACCACAGGACCTAGGTTCAAAAGGTTTTGAGTTTTGGACTAAAGTGGCAAAAGTGACCAAACCTCAGTGACCATTTTAGCAGTTTACTCAATAAAAAAAAAGTTATAAATCATCTACATTTAAAAATTTAGATTAGTATGGTATTAATATAGTTTTTGTAATCATATTTAACACGAATTATTCACAAAAAAAGTTCTTTTTTTTAAGGAACGACTAGGTGAAATGCCTGGGCGAGAAGAAACGACATCTGGTGCGAATGAACAACAAGCGGGCAACGAAGATCATCAGGGCGGGCAGATATAACTTGTGCAGGGTCATCAATGAAGCTCTCTGGCTGTCCCGAGAGTATAATCTAACGACGATTAGCAAACAAGAAAATATGTGTTTTACATAGCAGGACCGCCATCTTGTTAAGTATTCATCAAACACTGACCGTGTTGTCTTTTTTTAGATTAGCTGAATAACCATCAAATTAATTATTGTCATCCATCGTTCTCGATCGACCCATCTTTTAAGCCCCGAGGAACCCGGATGAAATGTAGACTGTAGTGTGAGATTAATGCTATGCCCTTGTATTTTCTTTAAATGGGTGTTGGCCTTTTAATTATTTCATCATAATGAACCGATTTTATGTATTGTACCTTTGAGTATGGTGTTAAATGAGTGGCTTGGTGGATCGAATTCGCTACGGATGCGAAAAGTTGACATGAACCTGAACATGACACGAAGTCACGAACTAGAAAATCATGTTAGACACTGTGAACAAGAAGATAACAAACATTTTCAGGTTAATACGAGCATGATTCGTTTAACTTGATTAATATTAATGTAAAACCAGAAATCTAAAGCACACAATATATTAACCCTAAACCCTCTATGTATACCACACGTTATTAGTTATAACCCAACTCAGACTCTGCTAATAAAATAAATAAAAGCTACTAATAACTCAGACTATTTAAAAAAAATATAAACAATAATCAAATAAACCAACCCGTCTTTATCTTCAAGCCCACTTGATTTATCTTGAATCCACTTCAAAACCATATTAGGATTGAATTCCAGCAGATGTCAGATTTCCATTTAGTTTTTACATCTTCGCATAAAATGCAGTCATTTAAGCTATGACATAAAACATATTTTTAAAGTTTTTTTTTAAATATAAACGGCTTGAATGGGTCAACCCAACTCCTTTAGTTATATGTGTTCGCGAGCTTGACCCGAAACTCACTCGAGCTCATGTAAACCACAAACCCTTGAATTTCGTGTTAGGTTTGTGTCATGTCATAAATCCACACCCCTAAATGTGATAATCGTACGGAATATACAAGTATTGTTTTAACAACGATACATAAAATGATTATGCAACAATTATATATTTTAAAGTAATGAATGGGGCCATTTCATTTTCGGTTCATCTACATATATTTAAAAGGTTGATAACATGATAGATAATTCGATATGACTTATGAGGTGAGGTAAACATTACTATCACTTAAAATGTTGGCCATTTCAGTTATAAAGTGTGACATTACTATCACTCATTAAATCATTTTGAAGATATCTCCAAAAAGCAAAGTTCACACCTCCTTTAATTAAGTTCGCTATTTAGTGTCTTGTTTTATGTCCCCAGTCTACGTTAAACCACTTATAGTCCTATAATAATGTGTAACATTCATGGCTGATTATTTGATATCGTATGACATGTTATTTTCTAACTGACTTCAAGAAAAAGAATATTCAATAAAATGACAACTTAGATTAAAACCATAAATCAAAAACTGATTGGAAAGGCCCGACTCATCATTTTATTTGTACCATAATAAATAAACTAAGACCAGGTGTTGTGGTTTACATAACGTCACCTCACGTCGCTGTCAGGTAGACAATGAGATTTAGCTAACTCATTCCCAAAATTATCAAGTTATGGCTTAACTAAAATTCAAATAAAAACATATGTATGATCGGTTGAGGTTGACCCCATGGAAAAACCTTCTCACGGCGTTAATGGGTTGGCGGCTCCCCTTTAACTACCACGGCGTGGTGTTTAGGGGCGTTAAAATATGACGTGGAGGGTGGCGTTAAGCCACTACCCAAGTCTAATAATTTAGTTTCAAGTGACATACTCATTTAACATGAGCTTTTTCAAGCCCAAGTATTAACCGAAAGAAGAAGCCGAATTGAACCCATTGTGAAAGCCAAAAAACCAGAAAATCTAAAGCTGATTGTTTATAAGGACCCAAAAAGCTAATTTTTGGTTTGATTTGAGACTTCGAGCTCAAAACCAACATAAACCGACCTGTACACACCCCTAGTTATCTTCGTAACTTGAAAGAAAGAAAATGTATATAGTTTACACAAAACACCATTTGAACAAGCTCCTTTTAATGATATTTAGTTTTAGGTGTTTTGAGTTGGCTTTTTTACGTTTAACGTAGTTTTTTTGTTTTTTTTAATCCTGGGATATTTTGACAAGAGAAGACCAAATTTATACGGAAGTGGATAAAACTTTAGGCTATAACCCAAAAAGCTAATTTTTGGTTTGATTTGAGACTTCGAGCTCAAAACCAACATAAACCGACCTGTACACACCCCTAGTTATCTTCGTAACTTGAAAGAAAGAAAATGTATATAGTTTACACAAAACACCATTTGAACAAGCTCCTTTTAATGATATTTAGTTTTAGGTGTTTTGAGTTGGCTTTTTTACGTTTAACGTAGTTTTTTTGTTTTTTTAATCCTGGGATATTTTGACAAGAGAAGACCAAATTTATACGGAAGTGGATAAAACTTTAGGCTATAACTATGGAATACATAAACCTTTTAGAGTTTTAGGGTATCCATATTGTATTTGTATATCCACATAATGTACGCTTGAATCACATAAGTTTTACCTCACAACCATAAAATACGCAAGACATTTGTTGCATTTTGGCTTGATTATATCCATGTATCATGTATGCTATCTCTCTTTGAAATACATCCCTACAACCACAAATATTGTGAAATAATGTTGTGTATCTTCTTTGGGAGAACTATAGACAAGGGGTGACCCTCAAACGGATAAGCTTTTGTAGCTTAACCCTTTAAATTGTGTTACTTATAGTAGTTAGAGTGAATACAAGCAGTGACGAACCCATGAATCTTTTTTCAATTGGGTTCTTATATAGGTTTTCACTAAAAAATTCTATACATTTTGTATAGGTTATCACTAAAAATTTCAAACTGAGTGAGTTCCTAGGAACCTGATAAATAAGGTTAGATCTGCCCCTTAATACAAGAGTGTATCTTTTTCATAAGATATTGCTTTTTGATGGAACCACAAAATCCATTATCTTTGTCACTAAGAACAATGCAAAGGCATCACCATATGTAACTTTTTCATAGAATCATAAGATTGTTTCTTGATGATATCACAAAATCCATAACCTTGTCACTAAGAACAATGCTTTGGTCTGCCATTGGTTAACAATTAGCATGATAATGTTCAATGGCAAAATTTTAAAATGTAAATGGAAGAAATACCACAATAAGGTTCTCATAGTTATACAAAATACCACATTACAAGGATATCATAAACACATGAGAATACGACAAATATTTAAATTAGTATCTTATAGTCTTTTAGTTAATTTAACTCTTTTAGTTAATTTAACTTATTTGTACTTTAGTCATCTATTAGAATTTTCAAAAGAAATCTAGGAAAAATTTAAAGAGATACACATGTGTGTTGTATTTTTCTTCAAATTTATTTAACTGAAATCTTTGAGTTAATAACCTCTATGTTAGACCTATATTTACATTATATAGATCTGATAATAAAGACATTCTAACCATATTTAACATGGTTTGAATATTTGGTAATCAACGTATAACGCTCAGTGAAAATAAATGTTCCCAAAAGCATTATATGTAGAATCGGCAAAGAACTATTTCAACAAATAGTTGTGAAGTGAAAATACTATTATTATACAAACCTACATTATAATTGGATTGAATTAAAACACTCTACTTACAACTTGGAATTATTGAGTGTATCCATCATAGTGTACTCTACAACAAAGGGGTAATTCGAAAAGACACGTGGATTAAAATTAGATACACCAAAGCTATTATGTGTATCCGCTATTGTAGACCATGTTAATTGATAAACGTATACAAAGGAAACCGACTAGACTTCTATTATATTGAAGCACATACGATGAAAAACAAAGAAATGGAAATAAACAGACAAGCCAATAAGGTTATCTAGCAAAAAGGGCTAAATGATAATCTCGATACAAAACAAGCCCACTACATACCAAACTTAAGTAGTTTCAGTTAACGATATGGTGGATCATCAATCATAACCTACACAAGTAAACCAATTTCAATGTATTTCATAACAAACCACCACATAACATTAAAAAAAACATTTAAACCTACAACTTTCTCTAATAACCCCCACCAAAGGATACATAACTAATACTAGAAGTTAGCCCTATTTAACTTCCAATTCACTCCTTTTAACTCACATCCCACCCAAAATACAAGGAATGATATACATATAGAGAGAGAAACTTTAACCTATATCTATCTATCTATCTTCCTCTCATATAATTAACAAACAATAAACAATCACCATAAGCCATTAAAGCTGTACCATCATAATCGCACATGTTTCCCCCTATTTTCAACCACATCAATCCATTCTAGGGTTTTATGTTCCAGATCTGATTTCTCATTTCTCCATTTCAAGTTATGCGCATTTTCGATTCCAACAGGTTCGGTTGTTCATTCTCTTCACATTGTTTGTGATTTTGTTGTTTGATTGATTGTTTGAGAATGTATTTGGTTTGTTTTCTTCGTTCTTTGTTTAAATTGTTAGGGATTTTGAGTGTACCGATTGATCTGCATGTTCCAGAAGTTGTTGAATTGTTGAGATTTCGTTGATCTGAACCGTGTTGATTCGAATTGATGCTCGTTTGTTTGTAGGTATGTGTGTTTTTTTGGTGATAATTTGTTTTGTATGTGTAGGATTTTTGAAATTGAGTGTATGAAATGGTGTTTTTGTGTTAATCAACATATATACATACATATACACACACACATTGGAGTTGTTATGTGGGGGGGGGGGGGTTGGTTTATTCGGTTTTGAAATTTTTTGGGACCTAGAACGGGTCCGAATTAGAAATGTGTCTCACATGATGTTTGTTTTGTGGTTGAAGTGTTTTGGTGAATAAGTTTAAGAAGAAAAGTTGGCTCCCCAACGTCGTTCGCAGCGCCATATGGGCGGCCAGATGCAACAGAGAAATTCATCTGCAACTTCTCTGTATGATCAACCTGCAGATGGTAATGCAGGTCCTTCTGGCGATGCCGGAGATGCTGTGATGGCAAGATGGCTCCAGTCTGCAGGTTTACAGCATCTGGGCTCACCGGTTGCATCCAATGGAGTTGATCAACGCTTGCTACCCAATCTTCTCATGCAGGTATGTTTGATTTTTTCGTATTTTTAAAGGAAACCGATGTCTGTTTAACGAGCTATCTTTTACTTCTGTTGGCAGGGATATGGGGCGCAATCTGCTGAAGAAAAGCAAAGGCTTTTCAAGCTAATGAGGAACCTTAATTTTAATAGTGAGTCTGGTTCTGAGTCTTTTTCTCCAACAACCCAAGGTTCTGGAAGAATTGGTGCATCAGATGGTTTCTATTCTTCTGAGTTTAGGGGTGATTTTGGAGCAGGGTTATTGGATTTACATGCTATGGATGACACAGAGCTTCTTACAGAGGTATGAATCTCATTGTTTTGAATGTGTTTTAGCCTTATGCGCGTCGCCATATATATATGGCTGCCTGTATGTAAAACAAGTATACAATGATTACAATCTAGTAGAGTCCAGAATGGTTGCTATGTCCTTCGAATTTTCGGTAATTGTTGCATGTAAAAAAAATCTTGTTTATTTCATGATTTCATCTTGATTGAAGTCATCTCAGAATATGTTTCACACATGCGAGATGTTTAAAGTTCGATGCTATATGCAATGCACATTGAACACCCATGAACTATAGTTATGGAGTAACTTGAATGTAGATGGTCTGTAGGCAACTATTAGTAGGTGTTCCACTTCCACTTTGGCTGCGTATTTCATTTAAATTAGTAAGGTTAGAGAGTACATCATATAAACACAGCTGACCTGTCGATTCTTTAACGTCATCTGTGTACAATACTTTGATTAGACGCCAAAACGGCAAAACCAACAATGTTTTCGGACGGGATGCTTGTTGAAACTAGTTACATGGACTCTAGAATTTTAAGCTATAACCTTCATGAATCCTTTCATTTTTACATAAATAAATGGGCACACGAGAGTTCTGGTGATACCTTTTGATGTGATCATTTCGATTTTAGAGGCTGAAAAAATAACATGGTGTGCATCCTCATTGTAATTTATATAACCTTAAAACTGAAGGTCGGTGGCTACTCATTCTACCCCTAACTTTGGTATAATGTCAAAATTAATCCTCTACTTTGTAAATGACCCATTCTACCCCTAACTTTGGTATAATGTCAAAATTAATTCTCTACTTTATATATGTCACAATGACACCCTCAAGTTTCTAAAGTTTCTAAAGTTTCAAGTTTACCTAAAACTAATTTCTTACGTTTTTATTTACATGTACGTGTCGGTATAAATTCGAGTTCATCTACGCTTTAACGTAATTTTTGTTTGGAACGAGTCGGATCAGTTATAAAATGTTTTATTTTTTATGTATGTTTTTGAGTTGGACTGCGTTTTGGCGTAAGTTTTGTTTGGAAACAACTCGGGTCAAATATAATACGTTTTTATTCAATGGTATAAATTTGAGTTATTATACGCTTCGGCATAAATTTAGTTTGGAAATGAGTCGGGTCAATATAGTCTATACTTTATCACGCCGTGTACGACGCCACTGTACGTGTTTATTTTATGTACATTTTGAGTTGGTCCACGTTTCGACGTAAATTTTGTTTGGAAACAAGGCGGGTCAAATGTAATACGTTTTCATTCAACGATATGAATTCGGATTAGTCTACGTTGCAACGTAAATTTAGTTTGGAAACGAGTTGGGTTGTAGTCTAATTTATCACGTTGCGTACGGCGCCACCGCAACGCGCGGCTGGTATAAAAACTAGTTGTTTATAAAAATATTTGGTACAAAGGTTGTGTGAATACATGTCTATTACATAAGTTCTTTTTGCATTTTCTGACTCGTATCAAAACTGATTTGATTTTTCTTTTACCAGAGTGTTATGTCAGAACCATTCGAGCAATCACCTTTCATTCCTACGACTACTAAAACAGTCAACAATGACTATGACCCCCTGCCTAATCGGCAGCAAAGAGGACAGGCTGATGTAGACGCGTTTCAAGGACTTCCAACTCTTGAAAAAGAAATTAGTTCAAGGGAAAATAACGTTGCTAAGATTAAAGTTGTGGTATGTAGTTCCTCTCTCTTTCTCTTGTGGTCATTAGTAGCACTTAATAGTTAATACCCATCTGATTTTGTTAAATGTATTGTTAAATGTTGATCATAGAAGCCTCATTTTGTAGTTAAATATGAGAGTATTATCTATGGCCAATATTTATCTGACGGTCACACGTTGGGATGATAATTAGCTGAAAGTTTTTTTTAATTATTAGTTGAAAGCGTAGTTGTTGATAGCGAAGATAGCGTTCGCTATCGCGCGCTTCATAGCGTATCACACATATCTCGCAATCTATTAATTAGCGACTCCATAGCGTGATTATAGCGGGATTCCGACGACGAATTCCGGCTCCGGTGCTGCAATTTCTGCCGTAAACCTGCCAGAAACCAGGAAGAAGAAGAGCGGCGATTGTTTCTTGCGTTTTAGCCTTTTTAGGGTTAAATAACTTTATGTAATTTAACATTTAACCCCCTATCTTTCACTAGTTTACATTTAGACCCTAAAACCTGTTAAAATTTACATAAAAAGTGTAAATTTCGTTGTTGAATTTTAACATGTAACCCCCTCAATTTTCACTAATTTACATTTGGGCCTTAAACTTATATATTTATACATAAAAAGTATAAAATTAACATTATATATAAATATAATATACATATAGCTATTTTTTTCTTAAATTTTTAACTGCCTTATCAGCTATTGCTAAACACAAAATAGCGGGCGCTATTTTTTCGCTATCACTACGTGTACGTTGTCGATGTTTGTCGCTATTCGCTGTTGATAACTATGGTTGAAAGTGACTGAATGTTATAGGAACATGCCCCTTATAACTATGACTGAATTTTAGCACGCGTTCCTTGTGTAGTTTAAACTAAAATTTGTAAAACCAGAATCATCTATTTTGGTAAAATGGTTTCTAGGAGTTGAATGAGTTATCAAGTTGATGGTTTATATTAGGTACGCAAGAGACCACTGAATAAGAAGGAACTCGCTCGCAAGGAAGATGACGTTGTGAGCGTATGCGACAATGGTCTAACTGTCCATGAACCCAAGCTAAAGGTTTGGACATTTCTTACTTTGAAAGTTAAAATTAATAAGCTATATTAAGTTACAAAATTTGGCTGAAAAAAAGAACTGATTTTTGATTTTATTAAAGGTTGACCTGACGGCTTATGTGGAGAGGCATGAGTTCTGTTTTGATGCTGTTCTTGACCAACAAGTAACCAATGATGAGGTAATCAACCTAGTGTGTTCAAATGTTCAAATTGATTTTTGCTACCGAAGGTTTAATTTAGTGGTTTGCTTGAAACAGGTTTATCGTGAAACTGTACAGCCAATCATACCTATAATATTTCGGAGGACCAAAGCAACTTGTTTTGCTTATGGCCAGACAGGTATCTTATAGGCTCTATATCTTTATTATTATACTAGGTTACAATCCCATGTATTACACGGGTTGATAAATGTAATGTTATATAGTTCGTAATAAAAAAGTTATGTTTTAAAAAATCACATGCGTTGCACGGTTGAATAAACTCGTGTATTATACTAATAGAATAAATCATAATGTAATTTGCTACATATACAGTCGTCAAGATATGTATTTAGAAAATGAACGTTGATGTGACAGTTATAACTTTAGTTAAGCTAATTTTTAAAACATTATCGCTTTCAACTGGATGTCAACTTTGATTTTTTAATACCACATATTTTTATTATTATTTAACATATTGTATTTTTACCATTCTTACCATCTAATAACCTTCAATATATAAAATTTTTAGAAATCACTCATAAAAACAATTACCATTATTATTATTATTCGTTTTTTTTTATTTTTATTATTTTAACCAATGTAATTTTGGTAAAGTTTTATGTAAAAAATATAAGTTTATTTAAGAACCAATAATTAGTTACATATTAAATTCATTTGGTTTGATATAAAAACTATCTTTAATTAAAAAATAAGTATCCATGATTAAGTAGGAGAGAGAAACGGGAAAACAAAAAATAGATGCCTCCAACGGATGACAAGTGTCCCACATTGTTTTCTTTTATTATGTAGTATAGATTAGTGATTTCTGTTTGCGTTTTTTGGTGATGAGTTGAGCCAATTTAAGAGGTTTTGCTGGTATTCTTAATGCAGGAAGTGGTAAAACCTATACAATGCAACCGTTACCTCTTAGAGCTGCAGAAGACCTTGTTAGATATTTAAATCACCCAACTTACCGTAATCAAAAGTTCAAGTTATGGCTTAGTTACTTTGAGATCTATGGTGGAAAGCTCTATGATCTTCTAAGTGATAGAAAGTCAGTGCTCTATTTTAATAACTAATATACAGTTGAGTAGAGTACATGGATGGTCCCTGTGGTTAACCAAAATTTTGGATTTAGTTCACAGCTTTTTTAAACTACACGGATGGTCCTATGGTTTGCACTTTGTAACACATTTAGTCCCCAACTTTTGCCAAAAGTGCATGGATGGTCCCTGTGGTACGCATTCTGTAACACATCTAGTCAGTAAGCATGGATGGTCCCTGTGGTACGCATTCTGTAACACATCTAGTCAGTAAACGTTGGGGACTAAATGCATTACAACGTGCAAACCATAGGGACCCTCTGTGTACTTTTGGCAAAAGTTGGGGACTTTAATACGTTACAAAGTGCAAACCACAGGACCATCCGTGTGCTTTTGAAAAACTAGAAACTAAATCCAAATTTTTGGTTAACCACAGGGACCATTCGTGTACTTTACTCTTTACAGTTTTACACACTTATTTCTTATATCAGGATATTTTTAAGTATTGCTT